>JBBMOI010000001.1:44657500-45122500 GCA_038088405.1 Porites divaricata
TCATTTAAAAAATGTTATTTCGAAATAAACGCCGCGGCGTTTAATCGAATCAATACGGTTTTGCAATTCATACCTGGCTCCGATATACATAGGGAATCACATTGATGTTCAGGGGCAAATATTTATTATTTCTTTACTTTGTTTTATTCCCTCAAACACCGGACCCAAGTACGAAATAATGGTAATTACTGCTGACATATTAATTGAAATTACATAATTGACCATTTCCAGTGCTTTGTAATGTAGCTTTCAAAATCGTCATATGTCTTCTCCAAGCGTCCACTTCAAAACTACGTACTGTATTTTCATAAAGAAGTCGATATCACTTGACTTGAAAACAACGACCTATATAAAAAACTACCAGTGTGAGTTGGACCTTGGAGTCTTAAACCAACCTTTTATTGAAAGACACTCTAGACGCAAGAAAAACCTAACCCTTAAGCGGTTTTAAAATACTTCGCAAACGTTTACAAAAAAAACCTTGAGAGGCCATAATAAACGGATCTAACCTTACGAATAAACAGATTGTACGTTAGATTGAGACAAAAGTAAAAAAGTATTGATTCCTTGTGCTCCTTCTATCCATAAACATACGTCATATACTGTTAGTGGTTTAGATGGGGTTGCAAAACCATTGGTCTTAGTTTATTAGAAACAGACCAACCCAAATAAGTAAATGTTCTTTACAATAGTTAAGCAAGCATGTAAAGGGGACTTAAAAAAGACACAATTTCACTTAATCCACTTATAAATAGAACCTTAAAGTTTGTTTAAATAACGGCCCTCACACTTAAGCGTTTTCACTTATAGGCCTGGTGAAGGAAGTCTCATCTGTCAGAGCTCAAAAAACTTCACGTTCTCAACTGCATCACAGAAGTGACGTCAAAAGGGTTTCTCCTTGTCGTAAAACTACTTAACAATGGATTCATGGAGCTCTTGGCAAGTTTTCTCTCTTCTTTGCTTTATTACCCTTTTCAGCACGACAGATTGTCATATTTTCTCTCATGTCCATGCTCGGAGCGTAAATGGGCCAGGAGCACAATCTTTCGCTGACAGCTTGTTCGAAAAATATGGCACAAACAAATCAATGGACTTGAAGCAGTTTGAAGTTCTGTTGAAAGAACTTAAAGTTGGATCCATGCAAGCTACAGAATCAGACCACGGACATCATGACCACGGACATCATGAAAGCGAGAGTGAATCATCACACGGACACCATGACACAGAAGAAAAGGGATCGGATAAGGTAAAACCAAGAACATTTACGATTAGGTACAACTAGTTGGTCAGACCAGTCAATGAGCAATTCGCTAAATGTATCTGTTATTGATCCGAACTACCCAATCAGATCACTATATGCACAACAGTGGGTAAACACCATTACATCATTAGTTTTCTACACATTTTTATATTATTCCCCTTTTTCTTGTACATGTAAACTGATTCTGAAAAACCCTATTGTGAGAATTGATAAACGTAAATGTATTGTATTGGGGAAGGGGGTGAGGGTATTCAGCATAAGCTCCCCCAAAAAAGCCTGTTTGACTTTCAAAATTACCTTTCTACCCGGCCAGTTCTGGCTTTCGGTAAACGCTCTTAAATATTTTGAACTTTTTCGACGCCATTTTTTGCGCAAAAGAGTAAAGAAGAGAGTTATATGAGGGCTTGATAGCCAGGCAAGACAATAACTGCGAGGGAGACTCAGGTTTTTGGTGGCCTGCGAATATGCAGACTTATTTCCGGCTGACGCTTCCCCCTGCCAAAAAAAGTAACGTCTGCGTTAAGCCTCCAAAAAGGTTTCTGTGACTGGAAAGCTGTCTACGTTCACAGGCCAAGAGTAAGCTTATAGCTTTACCCTAAAAATGAAGGTTTTTAAGTTTACCACTTTAAGTAACACCAGACCAGGCCAAGATAACGTTAGTAAGTTTATATTTTGCAAATCCTAATCCGTAAAGGCCATATGGGATTGTTTAGGAGGTCCAGCTCATTTTATATTTTTTTTCTTTAACCCTTTTATTCTTAAGTCAATTACATATAGAGAAAATCTCTCAAAGTTTTTACATTGGCTCATGTTTGAATCAAAAGGGATAAGCTGCAATCTCTACAAGCTGCTATGAAAGCTTATGTTTAATGTTTTTAAAGTTCGGCTAGTGTAATCATTTCACGGTTTAGACTGTGCTTAATGTCGATCACTTAAAACAAACAACATCTTATATGATTTCATAGAAAGAGTTAAGACATGTAGACTACAGACCAGCTGAGACTTCCGAGTTTCCTAGTAGACTCAATACGTGTACACATGACAGTTTTTGACTAGGAATACTTATTTATTTTAGTATCGAGTCTTGATTCTAAGAGAATAGCTACCTCAGCTTGATATAAAACAGTTATTTCTTCGAAGAACGACTTTTCGAGCCGCGTGGCAGGCGCTTTATGACCCAGGCGAGGTGGATGAGGCCTTCGCGCAAAGCGCGAGACGAGGATCACCTGACACTCTGCGTCGGCGTCTCGGGCTTCGGCCAATCAGCAGCTCGTAAAAAGACAATAAGTTAGTCGAAGCGCGACGTTAAAGGTGGTTCGACTGGATTTTTTAGAGAGTATACTTCCCAACTTTAAGCATTTACTACGTCGGCATTAACATATCGATATTAAAATCTCGGTAAGAGGTTACCACAGCTGTACTATATAAAGATGAAAATTTGTAAATTTGTCATCAGTTATGATCCATGTTTTATTGACATCAGAATTGCCATGGCAACGTAATGACGCCATTACGCTTTTTACTTTCCTTTGTATTTCCAGGAGTACCAGGAGTTTTTTCACAAATCGCTTAAGGGAGCTTGTACCTCCCTTAGTTGCATCGATTATGGCAAAGTTTGAACAAATTCTATGAGAGCGTTTTGGAAATATTTTGAAACAAAGTTTTAAGGGTCATAAAAACAGTGAAGAAAAATGCTTTTAACATAATTAGCTAATATCTAAAGAAAATGATGAGGTTCGAAAATGCAGTGTTATTTCATGGTGGTTTGATTCCATCTGAAACTTTGTACGAAAAAAGAGGGGGATTGCTTTAATCGATTGCGAGAAAGAAGAATTTGATTATCCTACGTTCGGCTGCTTTCTTTACCATTTTTGTATCTAATTTGGTTCACGCCTAAAATTTCACGGTAATTTAAAAACCGGTTAATAAATTTTTTTGAAAACTTGACAATCTCGAGATTAATCATCAATTTAGATATCCTCAAGGTTTCAAGGACATTAAAACAAGGAAGGCAATGGGGCTTCAAATATCACAAAAGTTTTCCCAGATTTTGTGTTTTCAAGTGAGCGTCTTCATTATTCACTGGCATTGTAGTTGCTCTGAACAAACTAATGAGGGTTTGCGTTTGTGAAGATGTTGGGTTACAAAATAATGCAGACGTGCCCTGTGCCTTGTTTTATTTTTATTTTTGCCCTTGAAAATCGTTTGTTATAACAGAAACAGCCTTGTAATAAGCTATAATAAGAAGGCTAGCAATTGTACAAAGAGGTTCTAGAAATTACCACAAATACAGTCGGGATAATTTGTTTATCTAATGTTTGTTGCAGTGTTATTCTGCCGAAGTTCTGTTTGAATCCTTCTCCATTGAGTCAAACAGATTGAACCAAGCTTCTTTTGAAAGGATATGCCCAGCAATAGTACAACAAATTGAAAGTAAATCATGTGAAAGTGGAGAGGAGAACAGCGGAGATGCAAGTGAAAGTAAAGCCACAGGTAAGCACTTACATGTACCTTTTATGACTCTCTAAGGTATTTGAGCTCGTTAATTAAGATATTAAAGGATATGGGAAATAATTAAAACTGCCGCAGCATCTCACCAGAACACTGACAATTAAACTACACCAACCACAGCAGAATGCTATAATATAGACAGCACTGCTTTAAACATTACTGAACCTCATAACCCTAAAGGACTGGCGGAGAGAAATCAAAACAATTTGATCCACAACTCAGGTGAGAGCACTGTGAAACTATCATTCTCTTTATAATACTTGTCAGAAAAAAGTGACCAAAATTTTTTTTCCTATTAACTTTTCTCCTTGTGAGAATAGCCAATGTAACTTGTGAGCAAACTCAATGCATCGCGTGCACTATAATCAAGTCAATAAAAACCTGCAACTATTATCGGCAATCTCAGTATCCATTTATTATTATTTCTGAAATTATTGTTATTATTATTACATTTATTACTAGATCATTATTATGATTATCATTTACGTTTTTAACCTTATTCTAACATAAATGTCATGAGAATCGGAGCTTAAAATTTTCAGTAGTTCACAGAGCTCGTATTCAGTCATTTTATAACAAGTTCTGGCCATCAAAATCCACGGGAATAGAAGAACAGTGTGAAGACATTCAAATGTTTATACACGCGTTTACTGGGTTAAGGGTTAATTAAACTAAACCTCACCTCTGTTTCTTACAAACACTGATTACACCCTAAAATTGCTTTTGGTGACTGTTTTCTTTTTTTGTCGATGTTTTTTTACCCTGTTTTAGCTTGGGGATTTGGTTTCTTGTCTGTGACCATCATCAGCTCTGCATCTCTTCTGGGAGCTTTTATAGTACCGTTTATGAACAAACCATTTTACAAGATTCTCCTGCTGTTTATGGTGTCTCTTGCTGTTGGTGTGTTAAGTGGTAGTGGAATCATTCATCTCATCCCTCATGTAAGTTGAATTTCTGCCCATTTGTGTGTAAGTTCCATGAAATAAATGAAAACATTATTTTCGCTACCTTTTTCTTTTCAAAACTCTTCGTAAATCTCCTGTGGTTATGGTGTGGTTTACCCGATCATTCAGATAAATGTGGCTTTGAAACCTTTCAGAAGGTGAAATGCAGTCCATGTTTTTCCAGACTGGATTTTCGAGATATTTTTTACAATTTTTGGCAGACGTTTTTTGCTTCTCTCCCCACTGGAAGGGACTATTGTTTCATTGAACAACAAACCTGATTTAAAAAAAAAAAACCAGGTGTACCTGCTGGGTCTATTTGTGGGCACATCGAGGCTCGGTGTGTTTTTGTTGGGGTGGGGGGGGGGGGGGGGGGTAGGGGGAAATACAAGATCGTTCCCAGGTTTCAGATCTCCAAAGGCGCCTGTTTCCACGCTGTAACCCACAAACTGAGAACCTGACATCTGAAATTATTAAAGCTGAAATCCTATTCAACCAAGTTATAGGTAACATCACTTTCACTCAGCTTATCCAGTTTCCTCACTACTTGTTGACCGGAACAGTATCCTCATGAACAATTAAGAGGCTGTCTCAGTAAAAACCGCCCACTCAATTTCGCGTGAAAAATGATTTTGCCTGAAACTCTGGCGAGTGAAAGGCTTTATTGAGACTATAACTAAAATAGGTTTGCTTTGATTCACAATAATTTTCTGGCCGCGCTGGGGGGCGCCGAGTATTTTGTCCCGCCACGGCCATTTTGCACGTCTTGAAAACTGAAAATGTGGCATTTTTTGCGGCGCTGTAAAATGTTTGATTTGCACCATCTACCAATGAATTTTATACCTGTTTATAGGTAAACATCTCTTACTAGTTTTTCCTGAAAGTAATAGTTATCCGCTAACTTTAGCTGGAAAGACGAAATGAAGCAAAATATGACCCCAACTAATTGCCTTGGAGCGAAAGGCCAAAAATGACCTTGTTTTGAAAGCTTATTTCTGAAGTTTGGAACATAGTTGAAAGCTCGAGACTAACTAGACGCAAAGATAGACCATCTGTTATTAATAATATACAAAACTCCATGTACGATTTCAGTATTTTAAAAGTTATGACCGTTTCTATCAACGCGTATGCGAGCTAATACGATATTTTCAGATTTAGCGTAACGGATCTATCTCAAGCAGATTTTGTCAAAAGTACGGCTTACCTAATTCATTACTGGTACTGACTCACAAACTGAGCCATATTCCAATCCCTGAGATGCCGGACTCCATAAAATTCTAGTAAATGTGCTTTAGAAACTGTTGGTATGCGGCCATTTTTGAATTCCATGCTAACAATTCGAAGCTCAAAACAGGTGAAACTGTCACGTTTCGAGCTAAATAGCTCGATAAAACAACCGTTTAGAGGTGAACGTTTGCTCGAGAATCAGGAAATCAACTAGGCAGGTTTCATTTTGTATCAGGAAATTGAGATTTCAGAGCTACAAGCTCGAATGAACCTTCTATTCAACCGGTTCTGCAAGGTCAAATACAGGTTGACACGTAACCCGGAAATGCTGAAACAACCGGAAATCCGGAAATCCGGATCATTCGGAAATCGGCAAATCTGAAATCAATCAGAAGCCGAAGGCAATTCCAACAATTAGAGACAGCTGCATTCGTTTAGGGCTTCTTTTGGACGTGGAGACACGTAAAAGATAAAACGCAGTTCTACAATCGATTGCGTTTGGCAAATAGGCTCCATAAGAAACAGTAAATATCATGAACCGGTTACAAACAAGCTATGTGCGCTAACATATCACACTTGTGACTAATACTTTACAGAAGTTGGCTACATGTCGAAACTAAGTGTGCCGAGATCTAGCAAACCGAGCCAGCTCGGTTGTCTAAGCTTATTAGTTTAGAGGGTCCTTCAAAATCGCTTGTTAAGGGGGCATTCTGGTTGTTTTTTCGGGGAAGATGTTGGTGATTTGTGAAAGAAATAAATAAGGGTAGAAAAGGTATACACATAAAGCAGTTAGTCCGCTAATGGGATCAGAGGCACTCCTTGTTGGAGTCTCTGATATTAATTTGTCTTCTGATTATTCACGTCATATCTAATTTCTAACAACCCCCAAATCCAATATTTTCCAACATTTTTAACACCCCCCTAATTTTTATGCATTAAAAACATTCAAAGAATCATCCAGAAATTCTCCCAAAATTATTGAACCAAGGACTCCATCTTAATTGAGTCATTTTTTGATTAAATGAAAACTTGGCTAGACATTTACGAGAAAGGGTAGAAATCAACGAGAAACAATAATTTTAACCAACTAGTGGATAAAGAGTCCCGACCGGTAAGTAAGTTTATTATAAACTGATCATTACTTAGAGGGGGGAGGGGGAGGGGGAGGGGGAGGGGGAAAGAAGGCTTGAGCAAATAGAGCACCTAACCCTCCTCCTTGTGAAGCACATTTTTTTCATATTCTCTTTCCATCTTATCCTGTCCCGGCATCCTTTTGACTATTTATACAATAGCAACTAGACTGCCCTCCTCCAAAACTTTATCTAATTCATTACTGGCACTGAATCACAATTTGAGCCATATTTCAATTTCCGAAATGCCAGATTCTATAAAATTCCAGTAAATGTGCTTTAGAAACTGCTGTTGTGCGGCCTTATTTGAATGCCATGCTAACAGTCCGAAGGCAACAAGACAACGCTGCATTTTTTTAAAGGAGAGGATCCCGAAAGGGCCAGTAAAATGTCGAATAATGAAGAATTTATTCCGCGTACATAAGCAGAGTTTATAAAATTAAGCTTTTATTGCTATTATAATTATTATTATTATTATAGCAGAGTTCTCAACTGGTTGCTAAAAAGTTAAAAAGCTGCCCAGGGCGCAAAGGGTTATCAATAACATTATCATTATCTTTAACATTATCTTTATCACTATAATAATACTGGAAACTTTATTTGTGTTTTTGAATGTACAATTGTAAATCTCGTTACGTATAGGCAATTTACAAATGCTGCTTGAGATTGAATTATTAAAAAAATAAAAAAAATTATAATAATACTAAAACAAACAACAAAAACAAAACAAAACAAAATCAAAACAAAAAAAAAAGTAATGATAATGATTATTATTATTGTTATAAATTATTGTTATTAAAACAGCTATTTGGTCCAAAGGGGACATCTTTCTTTCGGTATCACGGATAACTTGGACAGCGGATAACGCGAGGAGAGCAGAGGAAAGTCATGTGGATTATAGGGTATGGTTGCAAGAAACTCCCATTCAGGGGGGGCTGGCAGCGAGGTCTGGAACCGAGTTTATATGATCGCCCCAGTTAAGAAATTTGGCCGAGTAAGACTGAGTACCATTTTCCTTCAAAACAAATATGGCGGAGAGTACAGACATGGAAGGACGATGAGTTTGGCTCGGTTTTAAGTTTTGCCGCGTCCAAACATCAAGAATAGGTTTTCAATAATATTTTTAATGGAATTTTTGGACATCAGGAGGCGTGATGTATGAAGAGTTCATGGGTGACTTCACTTATCTTGATTCGGCATCTCGGCAAGTTCAGTTATTCAGTTTATAAGCTTCGTGAATTTTTGAGCAACCAGCCTAGTCTCCATCTCTTATATTTTTCCACCTACAGTAGTATTAAGAACTCTCTTCCTTATCCTAAACATATGCTACGAACTCACTATATTAGTATGAGTCTTGCAACGCTGTTCGTAAGTTTGTTTGTAAACCGGGAGCCACAACAAATATTTATGGGCGAAAATACAGAATGCTGGGCCAATTTAGTAAGACATTTTCCAGTCACTTTGCTTCACATATACTGAGTCTGTCAGTATAAGCTATTTTTAATATCAGAAGGCTGGCAGCGTTTACTGAACCTTCAAAACCTCCACTGCAATATCATTGGAGTGATAATAAATGTCCAACAGCAATACTCTATTTAGTAGTTTTGTATTGGATAAGTGACTTCGGTTTCAAGTATTTCCTTGAAGTTCTTTGTACAAAAATTACCCTGTAGTTCTGAATTTTACTTGAAACAATTATAATGGGTTAGTGTGGGGACAAGAGGCTTATCCAGTTGCTTTAGGGTGGTGGCCATTTCACCCTTTAGAGTTTTAACTGTTTGGGCTGTGAAGGTTGATGAAGAGCAGTCTTATAGTTACATTTTTGGTACCACCATTCTTTCCCCAAGTATTTTCCATGTTTCTAAGTTTAAAAGCTAACTTAATTCTGTGTGCTAAATAAAATGAATCAGAATTATAAAATAAGGTCTCTTGGCTTAAAAAGGGTAGGGAAATAAGCAATGTGTCCTACTACCCTTACTCTCTTTTAGTGTAAGCCCAGGTAGGTGATCTCACATTTTAATACCCTTTTACCACTTGTTGTTAAATGAGCTGTGCACTAGGAAATAGCATTGCGCTGTGCATGACATATCATTTGAGGTAGCACATTAAAGTATAAGTGAAGTGTAAGTGAAGTAACAGCAAAGTCAGTGAATGTTTATGGTCTCTGAAAAATGTTTTTGCCTGCCTCAACACAAGTTTCTAACTGTTATTGTTGACTACAAATAGATATATTATCTTAAAAATATGATTTTACATTTTTTTTCCCCAAGGCATCCATTTGGTGTTTTTCATATATCCAAGTACAAAGCAATTTTTAAGTTGAGAGGGTTTGATTTCATTAACTACATTTATATACAGACAAACTAACCTGGCAGGTTGAGTTCCAAAGGTGTAAAAAATTACATGCAACTGTATGGCAAAAACTGATCACAGTGGCCAAAGGAAAGGCAAAAATAGAAATGTTAGCATTTTCCTGACCATAATATTGTTCCAAGGGGCAGTGTAGTTTTTGGAATTTATCAGTTTTTCCCTCTTAGTTTGCAACAAAAGACACTTGAATGAGGACTCAAACTGAAGGCAGTGTAATAACTGCTGTCATGAAAAGAGAATTCCAAACACAAAAAATAATTACCCTTTTATTTACCTAAGATTCATTTGATAGAAACTACGGTAAAGTTTGAATTAAATCACACGAAGAACGAAACTTATTAATAAACATATCAACATGTGCAAAATCAAGAGAGAATGATCTCTTAACAAAATTTATTTACCTTCTAATATATATAAAAAAATACATGAACTACGAGATTTGACCATACCAGTAAAACCGTAAACAACTCTGACAACTCTTCTACTCGACCACAGCCACCGCACTTTTTTAATATCGCGAAAAATTACTTTTAGGCCTTTCACCTGAAAATATAAACTCTTCTACATACGTATTGGAGGGTCAGCCCTCCTTTTAGTCTTGTGGGTCTTCTAAACAGAAACACGTAGGCATAAGGTCGGACATCGAGGAACATGTTCACTGGTTTCGTTCTTAGCGTAGTAAACCGCATGTAATGATAAACGCAAGACCAGAAGAAAAGGAAACGTAAGCTTCACATCCCCGTGGAAAAAATTGGTTACAGCAAAGAAAGCAAAGACCAACAGGACCAAAAGCGAATTCACTTTACACTTTGAAATCGCTGCGAAGAAGAACTTGCTGTTGTTATTCGCAACCCGTTACGCGCATGCTTACTACATTTCTCAGATGATTGACAGATTTCTTAACTGGGGCGATCATGGAAAGCCGAAAAGCGGCAAGATCGAAGGCCGTTGCTAGCCCCCCTGCTCCCATTTAATACAGATTAGCTTTAAGAAATAAGGAATCAATTCTGTATGCGTGTTTAGACCTTAAGACCAATATTTACACCGGATGGTGACACTAATGGCAAGTCCTAAGGGCGACCCTTTTTGTACTTTTGTAGACCAAAAATCCAATGCATGCAATATGGCCAAGAAAGGCGCTAAGACACTTTGTTTTAGGATTAGCTACAAAACACCGTAAAAAGCTCGAAAAAATAATCCTACATTTGTCGACAAATTTGGGTTTTCTGACCCAAAATGAAATTTGTTTAGCTGATGTTTTGATTCTCGGACAAACTCTCACCTCTGGAAATTTGTTTTCTTTTCTTTCTTACCCAGCTATTTATCTCGAAACGTGACATGCCGTAAAATTCCGAAAATAAGCCCCGGGGCTTGTATTTTTCAAAGGCTCTTTTTGAGGGGCTCACTTTTGGAGGGGCTTATGTACGGAGGGAAGTTTGCGTTTCAAAATCGATTGGGCTAGCTTATAGTTGGAAGAAAATTTACCATTTTTGCTTTGTTTTACTTTGTATTTGAGGGAAATTTTCCAAGTACAAGCCTTGGAAATTTTCCAAGTACAGGCGGCTTATATTCGGAGGGACGATTTCATTTTTATCGATTATATATACACGAATACGCCCGAAAAGCTAATTAACTCTGGACTCTGCCTTGCTGATATTTCTGATCATCTACCAGTATTCTGTACAATGGCCAACACACTGCCTACAAATAATGAACCAAGGTTTCTTCGAGACTCTAGACATTTTAATGAAAATGCCTTTCACCAAGATTTACTTGCAGTTGACTTCAAGAGTTTGATATCAACTGATGTTAATGAAAGTGTAACTACTATTGCAGACAATCTGAGCGCTATCACAGATCGTCATGCTCCTTTGCGCAAAGCATCAAAACGGCAACGAAAGCGTTTAGAAAGGCCTTGGATTTCGAAAGCAATCATGCACTCAATCAGACAAAGACACAAATTAGTAAAGACTAATTTATACAGTACGGACCCAGGCAAAGTAAAAGAGTATAAAGTATATAGTAATAAATTGAATAGGATTATACACGCAGCTAAACGGAACTATTTTTCTAAACAATTTGAACTGAACAAAGAAAACATAAAATGCACATGGAAATTAATTAGCAAAGTAATAAGAACAAACATTGAAAATACTCAACATACAATCAAGAATCTGCTGCGTGACAATAGAATTTATATAGACAAGCAGAGTATTTGTGATCAATTAAACAGCCATTTTATAAATGTTGGAAATGGCCTAGCAGATAAACTACCAAAACATGACATAGACCCTTCAGTGAATTTAAATAGAACTATGACACCAAATGGTTTTATGTTCCGTGGCATTTGCCCGACTGAAGTATATGACAAAATAATGAGTTTGAAAGTAGACAAGTCGGCATTAGATATTCCAAGGAGATGTATAAAAATACGCAGTAAACCATATATATGAGGCATTAAGTGTGGTTTTCAATCAATCTCTATCGCAAGGAATATTTCCGGAAATTTTAAAGTTTCAAAAGTCACGCCAATAGATAAAGGGCTGAGGAGATGGATCCTTCTAATTATCGACCTATCTCTACACTCTCTTTCTCTCATTTCTAACTACATGTATATAACAATCTCAATGTTGAGTTTCTCGGGAAAAAGACCAGTCGTTAAGTGTTAAATGTTAATAGGATTTGATCGAGTTATTGTTGAAGTTATTTTTTCTTCCTCTGACTCCTTCTGTTAGGCATTTGGTTTTCATGCTCATGATGGAGAACTGGGATATTTGTGGAAATGCCTTGTGATCATCGGTGGAATATACTCCTTCTTCTTCTTGGAATATGTCATGAGAATGATTGTCAGGTTTAAAGAGCAGTCTACATGTGATAATCATTATAAAAACGAAATGGTAAGTGATCTCATGAGCAATTTGTTACTCAAACAAATTTGTTGAACCTCTAGTTTTCATAAGTATTAAAGACAATAGTAGATTGTAAGCTGTACCTCATTCTCTCTTGTTGTAAGACATTGCAGTAAGATCTTCAATACCACTTGAAGATATTCTGACAACCATGTATCAATAGTACCAGAAAATTAATATATAACAATTATTCACTTAAGTGGAGGTGCCTAGTGGTGGATATTCAGTGATATTTACCGAGCCGCGTGGTAAATATCCACTACTAACCACCCACACTGAGGTGAAAAATTGTTTTAGTGAAAACAGTGAGATAATTGAGCACACAAATGATGATTTTTGACCCATTTACTACTGCCGACGATCACAATTTCGGCGCGGAATTGATCAAACTGTGGAAGGGTTTTCTTGCCGACAAATAAAACGTTTCAATTTGTTTAACCCTTGCGGGGAAATTTCTTCTGTTTGTATTTAAAACCATTCTGTAAAAAATAACTATTAAATTTAGTATTTAGCTTATTTATGAAAATGTCAGCTTGTGTAATAAAGTGAAGCAAGGCTTAATTTGCATTTGTAAACAAAAACCTATTTCATCGATAAATTCAAGTTAAACAGGCAAATCCTTACCTGTTAAAACTTCCAAATCGAATTTCCTCACCTTCTTCGTGTTTCGAGAACAGCTTTTTTGATTATTCGTGAAATTTCTTTGTTTGTTACGGCAGCAAACTTGGGAAGCCATTTTGCTCGTACATGGTATAGGACTTATTAATAGTCTTTAGGACGGGACCGTCTAACAGGCCCGTTCTTTCTAATGGTACTGAGACCCTGCGTCACTCCAAAATAACACATAAAAGAGTTGCTTAAGAAACTGTCATAAGCGAGGCCATTTTCTTTCTTGCTGCAGAGTCGAGCTGGCAGTGCACCAATACTAACGTGTCAACGGTTGTTACTTATTGAGATACTGTGAACTGCTGCTTATAACCTCCGCCACGTTACTCTTAGTAGAGCGTTTTCACATGACGTCACGGCGGCCTTATTGGTGTTCCAAATCAATGAAACGGCGGCTATGTTGGCGTACCAAAAAAAGCATCTGGGGGTTGAACTCTTTTCTGATGTGAACGCTTTCTTTTTTTCAATAAATTTGAATAGATGCTGGCCACGCGAGCTCTATATGGGCCCCCAAAAATGGGCCCATCATATGTATTGACATGAATTCGATTTAATATGGCGTTTTGAAGCTTGACAAAAACCAGTAAATGTAAGACGTATTTTGATAAACACTGCTAAAGCTTGTTTCGAAGCGCTTTTATATTCCAGTTATATGCCCTCCTATTAAACCCCTTACAAAGATGAATAAACCCAGGGTTATGAGCTCCAAGGCCGCCAGTTAAAAGGCGACAGTTTACGATGATTTGTATTCCCTTTTTTTTTTCAAATCAGGACAAGTCCAAGGGTGACATACCCGAAGCAGGTTTTGCTGATGGTCAGCTGCAAATTTATAAAGTGAACCATGATCACTATCGTGCCTTTCATAATCATGGCGCTAGTATCAACACACCCTTGTCAGATGGGAAGATCCAAGGAAATGGGTCAACGCCAAATGGCCTTCCAAGTGAGGTATGCCTAGACAAACAAACAACTAACATAATTTTCATATTTTAATAATGACTATTTGTGACAACAATCAATTCATTAATATGTGGACAATAGCCATTGTAGTTTTCTAGTCAGTCATTCGCGTTGTGTGACAACAACAATTAACAACATTTATTTGCAGGACCATACAAGTACATACAGTATTGCTAAGGTTGTTTTTAATTATGTTTTAAGAGCTAAAATAAAATCACTGGCCAATTAAACTACTTTGTTAATAATTCATCGCGAAAGTCAAAGCAAGCTGAAATATATTTCGTGAGTTGTAATTAATATACTAATTAGATGCGTTCATCAGTTCATTGATCAAAACGTTCACAGGTAACTGGGTAATATTTAGAATCAGAATCTTAACTTTCTTGAAAAAAATATTTCTAATCAAAGAGTATTTTGAAGAACTGGATCCACAAAAAGGCAATTCCTATTATCTCTGGTAGTTTGATTGTATCTACCAAGTTCTTTTATGGGTTCGTGGTTACTTATTCGTAGTTTTACTAATTTCTTTCTCTCAGCTGTTCCTCTCGTTACGTCTAGGTAATTAGAAGTGGTATGATCGTTTTTAAAAGATTTACAAAATTCTAGTTTTTGAGAGTGGTGAAGAGAGTTTTGCGTTAAGACACTGAGGAACGGCTATGTAGCAGACTAAACAATAGGCAACTTGAAATACCTCGTACTACCGAAACAGGTAGACTACGAATTCAAAAATACGCGTTACAGTTGATTTTGTTGCCAGACGTTAATGAATTAGGTCATGTGGCTTTGTTTGTAAAACCAAAAAGGTGAACTCACACGTGGTCATATTCTTTCCTTATTGCTAGCTTCGTTTTCGGCTCTTCAGAGTGGTCAGAGTTTATAATTATATAACGGTAGAGGGCTGCAACCGAAAAAACTTTAATCAGCAAACGAAAATTTCTCCATTTTGGTTGACTTAGAACTTGGCCTATCTTTGGCCTCCCAAACGCTCAGGAATGTGACCAGGTGAGTTCACATTATTGGTTTGAAAAACAAAGCCACCTGACCCAAGTCGTTAACGTTTAGCGACAAAATCAAATGTCACGCATATCTCTGAATTCGCGGTGTACTTAATTCGGTAGTATCAACTCCAACTTACTTTGCCGGTTTGCAATCAAACAGACAAGTGCACTAATTTTATGCGTATTTGGAAGTACTGAATCTTATTTGAGTACTAGTGATGTACCAGGAAATAGTTTCCATCTTACGAAAAAAATACATAAGAATCTAAATTTTTTTAAAAAATTGGCTTCAAATTATCAAGATAGAGATTCGAAAATTTGGAAAAAAAGTGGAAGATGAAAATACAACAGTATTACTAGGAATGGGAAGTTACTCTTTGTTCGAAAATTCTTGGGAGATTGAAGAATGTGAATATCATTTTATGATAGTAAATTAAATTATGATAATTGTAATGTTTTTTTAAAGAATAAACAGGCGTCACACGAGAAGAAGAAAATTGCTCCTGTTGCATGGATGATCATTATTGGTGACGCTCTTCACAACTTTATCGATGGGTTGGCAATTGGTGCTTCATTTTCCAGTTCAAGATACATTGGTGTCAGTACTTCACTTGCGATATTCTGTGAAGAGCTGCCACATGAACTTGGTAAGTAGTAATTTTAAAAGGCTATGTTCATACTATACTGGATAGATTTGGCGCCGGCACGAAAACCATACTGATAGGGCTTCTGTTCACACATAAGAACGGTGATTTAGTCGCCACGACTTTTATAGCGGAGCTCTGGCGCGCGAAGCGCGCCTGCGGAGCACCATGAGTAAGAAAATGTGGTAAACTACCCATCCGAGAAAATTTGGTAATCCCGTGACCGTACACCACCCGCCCGCGAGACCGTGCGTCCGCACCACAGGCATACCAATGTTTACTCTCACACTTTCTAGCTACTTTGGGAGCCCAGGGAGCCCAGGAGAAAACTGATTGCACATCAATGTTGTGATCAATTGACACCTGTCAAAACAGTATCCGCTGACCAGTATCACCTGGCCGTATCGCAGGCCCAGGTCTCGACCCATCGAGGTCGAGTATCTTTTTGAAGTTATCCGCTGACAAGTTGTTAGTTTTCAAATGATCGCAGGCTCAAGTTTCATTTTTTTAATCCATATAAAATATGTTGTGTTTTTTATGTGCCGCAAATTAAAATTTTGATTTCAAACTGACCTCGGAAGCTAAAATTCAGCAAGTTTTTACAGGCAGTGAAGACATGCCAGTTGCTTTTGACTTTTCTCACCAAGGTCACGCGTTGGTCACGCTCTACATTTTATTTTTATGCTCTGATTGGTCAAAATTTGACAGGTGAGTTCATGCGGAAAATTTATGCAGCATCTTGAAACCTGTTTACTTTGACCGTTGAAGCTGACAGTGTTTTGTGTCGACTTTTAATGTTTCTGTCTTTGTCTACTGAATGTACAAAATGGAATTCAGCTGCTTTCAAAAGTCTTCTGTTATTCATTGCTAGCTTGTTTATTGGGTTTTTGGTTGAGAAATACATCGCTTGTTAAAGTTGGAAAGCCTATTTCAGATGGCATCGTTTTCGTTTTTCACCTTGCTTGATGCGTGAGAGGGTTGAAAAGTCTGAAGCGATTCTGGCCTTACTTGATAGTTTTCAGTGCACCTTGAATGGTAAGCCTGAGTAATTATTGTATCTGACGTTTGTTTTTTATATCTAATTTAATGAAGTCGAGCGTAGTTTATACGGCTATTTACTTCATGCACGTTTTAAATGGTAAGAAGACAATGATCTGACCGAGTATCAGGTTTGATTATAAGCTTATAAAACTGTAAAAAGCCTTAAGTCATTTTCTTATCGCGAATAAAAAGAAAACGTTCCAAAAAATATTTCGTTATAATTCTGGCTGTAAAAGAAAGCTTTGAGCCATTTTCTTGCGTCGAGTTCATCTTTGAAAAAGCAAACACGGGAAGTCGGTTTACAAAATGAAAAACATAAACAAGAATTTTCGGAGACACTTTAATACTTGTCTTCATGAATGAAAATTGTTGTCTCTGTATATGTTTCACCAAATTATTGTCCTTTTATTGATTGTTGGTAGTCTCTTGCAATTTTTATCGCTGTGCCGTTTGTTTTCAGTCGCTCATGAACATCGCTTGCATGCAGGAGTAGTCAAATTAAAATGCGCGCGTATTAAACGCTTTTGAAGATTACGGTCCTTGGTCCGCGTCTTTTCCGAAAATGATAAAATATTTCGTCAAGAAAAAAATACGTTGAATTATGAAAGATATCGTGATTTACTGATTAGCATTCTTTCATATGACGAAGTTTCAGCCTTCTTGCTGCGGGCGAAGACGCGAAATTAAAGTTTGTTGACAGGTAGGTTAATTTGTCTTTCTTGAAGTTTGGATTTTTGCGGCACCGTAAATTACGTGGTCATGTTTACTTAGCCTGCGAATAACTGAAACGCAACGGGAAGACTTGTCTTTTTGCAGAACAGGTTTTCAGATCAACTTATTTCTGCTGTTGGAAGCATATTGCTGTAGACGCTATTTTTTTTGTTTTAGCGACTCTTGAAAAAATATCACCAAATTTCGCTTAGCGGTCCTTGGTCCGCGTCCTATGAACTTGGTTGAATAATACTTTCCAAAGTAAAAAGCGACGGCCTTTGTTCTCGAAGAATGTTTTGAAAGTCGCCCCTATACATGTCTACAAGTTCTCCTTTTTAATACCTCGAGTACATACAAAGTTTTTGGTAATTATTTTCGACCGCGCTAAAAACCGCTTGTCGACGCTCGTGTGGGAGACTAGAGGAGACTGTTGTCTGAAGTCTTTGAAAGAAAAGCAGATTATTTTACGCTCACAACATCTTCCGAAAAAAACTTTTGCTTAATTGCATCAAGAAAAAAAAAACAAGAAATACTGTGAAAATCACGTTTTCGTGTGGAAACTATAACATTTTTTCGTTTTTATTGTGCTGCTTACCAAGGACCATCGAAAACAGGGCTACAATGTTAAAAAGATAAATTCGTTTCGTAACAATATCAATAAACAGTTCCATATGTTTGTGTCTGTATGCCTATAAGTCAAACTTGTTGGTCGTATAATGCCAAAATTTGAGTTTAATTTGAAAGTGTTGAATACCTCCTCCTTCCACTAAATATCACCTAATCGTCTTTCGCCGTTTCGTTTGGAAAAGCTTAACACTTCCTAGCCTCAATTTTTACATATGTTAAAGGGGGATACATTTTGTATAACATAACAAAAAATTAGATTGATATATTTTGATATAGTGGCGTTGTGCTGCTTCAAACTTTGCTTCTCGGGTGCAAAGCGCCATGGCGATTCGCGCAATGCGTCGCAAATTCGGCAACCGCATGTAAACGAAATTTATTGAGGTTACTTTTAAGGTTTTTTCTCCGTTTGTCTCTCTAAAACAAAAAAAGGTAAACAGTAAAAACTGAGGGGAAACTAATTTTGAAGTTTCGAAGAAACAGAAAGACGTATGACATGTTTTTTTCAAAATTAAAAAGAAGGATGATAGTGATTGAAATTTGCATAATTTTCACCTTGCACGAGCTGCACGCATTTATAAAATACAAGTCATCTGAAACACAATCTGTTGTCTTTTAGTTTTGCCATGGATGAGATTTTCCTTCGTGTTTTCGACAGTACTTAGTTGTTTTTGTTTTGGAATAACACCGACATTGGCGAGTAGTAGAACGAAAATATTATTCAGTGGAAGAGTGATAGAAGTAATAAGAGAAACCGTTTGAAAGAGATGTTTGTCTACTCCTGACTTAACCTCCCGCAAAAAGTAGCAACATTTGCCTCTTGGAGAAAGCGTACCAGCACAAAGGAACGAGGAAGAAGTGCAAGAAAACAAATCAAGCTGCCATAATTCAGTGACAGCGGCAGTGTCTAATGGACAAACCACATTGCAAGCCCTGACCGAAGTCGCAAACAAGCGAAAACAAGTGATATTTGTAAGTTAAATTTGTAAGCAGAGTCCCAGTCTACTGCATCACACCTTTTTGCTCGGACGCGCTCGTTTCACCGCCCAACCTTTATCCGCCCTGATCGAAAACGATCGCCTTTTTGCGAATTCCAAGCAAAATATTCATGTCTGGAACTTGAAACTTCAGGATTATCGACAGGAACATAAAAGTTATCTTCAGGGACTATTTCAGCTCGTTGCGTGAAGATTCGGGTAAGATATTTAAGTTAATGACTTTTACACGCGGACCAAGGACCACATACTGTACACATCGTTATAAAACCATTAAATAAAAAATAAACAGAATAAATTCTTTATTATGTTGAAGCGTATAACTCTATTAATCATAATTTAAACAGTCGACTTTGGCGCTTGTCAAAAGTGAGAACCGGCTAGCCGTATAGGTGATTTTGGAAATTTTTTTAACGGTTTCGCTAAAAGCTCACACGTCCTTCGATCTTCCTGAATACTGAATGATCATGAATGAGTGCAATTTGTATTGCAAAATTGTGAAATACTGCATTCTGTCCGAGGTCTGTATGATAAAAACAGCGCGTCATGGTACTGTTTCACCTCAGACGTGATGTATAAAAAGTGTAAAAAGTTGGTTTACACATTCCCAGACTTGTTGGCAAGATTTTGTAAAGTAAACTTGTCGAACACAAAAAATTCCGCCTGATTTGTTTTCCAGGCCTAATCTACTGTGATCAAGAGCCCGCGCTCTTAAATGTGATCGAAGATGATTGCTATTTTTTGGGTGTAGATATAAGGCTATCAACTCGATGTAAGGTTAAGTTCACTCTTAGCTTGGACTGTTTGCAAATTACTGTTCTCTAAAATCACTTAACCTTTCCCTCAAAAGTCACATGAATGTGTTGTAAAGTTAACTGAATTGTGGAATACAAGTTTATTGTTTGATTTTAAATCATAAATTCGAGTTAACAGGAGCTTCGCTTTTAGCCCTGGCTAAATCTATATATTATGAAATATGTTGTGTTTATGTCACTATGGCCCAGCACTATTAACATTTTGATTCCAAACTGACCTCGGACGCGAAAATTCAGCCAGTTATTTAAAAATGCAAGCAGGAAAAACAGATGTTTTTCACTTTTCTCACGATAGTCACGCTGTTTGTCTTGAAAAATTGTGAAACTGACTGCCAATTGTCTGAGGTCGGGCGGTCTGTATGATAAAAACAGCGCCTCATAGTACTCTTTCACCTCAGATGTGATGTATAAAAAGTATAAAAAGCACCCAGATTTGTTAGCAAGATTTTCTTATTTCGCAACAATTCGGCCTGATTTGTTTCCAAGAATTTTTTTTCCACGCCCAATCTACTGTGATCAAGAGCCATTATTGCTCTTAAATGTGACCGAAGATGATTGCCAGTGCTGTTTTTTGGGTGTACATATAAGGCTATCAACTCGATGCAAGATTTGTTTCACTCTAAAATCACTTAGCCTTTCCCTCAAAAGTCACACGAATGTGCCCTTAAGTTAACTGATTTGTGGATTACAAGTTTATTGTTTGTTTTAAAGTATAAATTTATTAATTGTAGCTTCGCTTTTAGCCCTGGCTAAATCTATATATTAACAGAATGGCTGCGCCGCGCCGATTTCGTGAGAAAGAAAAGTGGAGACTCACACAGCGGATAGGTGTTCACATTAAATCGGAAAGCTTTTCGTGTTGGCACCAAAAGCTATCTGGTATAGTGTGAATAGCAGGATATAAAAAAGTTATCAAAAGATCTGCGAGCAACAATTGCAATTTCAATGCTTATTACAAACAACTAAAATTATTGTCCTGGATTTTGTTAGGGGCGAGCCGCATTGGGTAATATTTTTGGATTTTACAAAACGTTTTTGAAATGCTCCCCAGGTGACTTTGCAATTCTTCTGAATGCTGGTTTGTCATATAAAGTCGCAATGGGCTTCAACTTTTTGTCGGCATGCACTTGTTATTTGGGGCTCGTCATCGGATTGTTGCTAGGTTACACAACGTCTGCTGTCACGTGGATCTATGCTCTTGCTGGTGGACTGTTTGTCTACATTGCTCTTGTTGATATGGTAAGTTGCACCTTCAGAAAATACCATAATACTCGTTAACGCGAAAGAAAGAATAAAATTTCTGTCGAAGTTGAGTTTACGTTAAAAACTTGGTAAAGAGCAAGGGCCACCTATTAGTAAATGTAATAGGACTACATGCTGCCAATTTGGAAATAATTGGATGAAAAAAATTCCGACGGCCTCGTCCAATTTAGTCTGCTACACAGCCGTTTTTAGTGTCGTCACGCAACGTTCCTCCCCACTAACGGCTGCTGAAAATCGAACCACATTCTTTTCCCGCGATTAGCCAATTAGAATCCAGCTCCCATTTTCTGGAAGGTGTTCGCGCCACGTTTGCGGTATGGTAACTCCTCCAATCACAGCTTTGCTTTTATCGTTGCCCCATGTGTGAATGACAGAACAATTAAAATCGTCGCGTGAAAACAAGTAATCAGCTAGAGTAGTGTTGTCCTAGTCGAGTCCTTTCAAAATTTTTGAGATAAGCAGCAACAGCAAGCAAATCGAGCAAATATGATGCACAACATAGATGTGCCTATAAAGTTGCCGCTAATAGTTTTGGGAAATCGCGCTTATCGATAATTTAAAAGATTACTTTTATTTGAATCAGTATCCCTGAGAGTTTAATATTCACAGTCTTCACATGTACAACAACACAATGAGCACATCCGGCACGTGAAATTCATGATACATATGCACGTTAAAAAAAACCAGCCGATCCTGGTAAGAGTCTTGTAGGCCTATCAAACCCTTTCTTTTTTTCACTTGGAATTTTGCTAACCGCTTAAAACAAACTATTCTGCAAATAACCTTTTCGTTGCTTGCAGACACAGAGCCCATCAAAATTGATTGATTTGTCGAGAACTGAGAAGCGTGTTCGCTCCTAGCGCCCTGCGGCTCACGTATTGTCACGTTTCTTATACAAGATTGGTTTGTTCGTTAGACCACAAACACAAAGGGAAAGGAATGTGGTTCGATTTTCAGCAGTCGTTAGTGGGAGGAACGTTGCGTGACGACACTAAAAACGGCTGTGTAGCAGACTACGTCCAATTTGGCTGTCAGAGGAATTTTTTGAATTCAATTATTTCCAAATTGGACAAGCATGTAGTCCTCTAACTTATTAATTATATAGCTGCTGTCAATAACTTATTCTTTACAACACAACAAACATAGAACTAGTATTGCTCGTTCATACTTTGGCATTTTGTTGCCAAATAAAACTTTGAAAGCTCCGTCAATGTTCTGAATGATATGGTGCTACAGGTGAAAACCGCAATTTCGAGTACAAAGAAGACAAAGCAACAACGCAAATACTTTATTTGAATACAAAAACTATTGAAAATAAAAATCTCATTCATTATACCTCAAACGATTTCCGCAGACTTTGTCCGTTTGTTTTTGTAATGCCAACATCTAAACAGAAGTATCAGTGTTTTCTTATTCTTATCTAAAGTTTCAGTTCTTGTACATTTCAAGAATCTATGCGCCGCGTGATTGTTTCCAATGCAAACTTTCATCAGTTTGGTGATAGATTTTCCTTTTAAATCGCCTAGACAATAAGCCACAACAAAACAGCAGCAAAACAAAACGACATACACAGTAACAAGAAGCCAAGAGCTTTCGCCGACGAACCGCCGTTAGCCAACGAAACTTTTTTGGCGCTTTGTCACAGGAACTTTGCGCTGATTTGCTAGTTTGCATTGCCTATTGTATTTTCTGGCGTTTGATTGGCTCAGACCAGCGGTCCTATTTTTCTTAAATTGGACAGTTTGCCTATTTGTAAAGGAAAGCCCTCTCTGAAACTATCCAAATTAATCCTTAATTAACAGCTATATAATTGACAATTATTCTTTGAAATCGAGGTGAATAGCGGCTGTATATTCCTAAAGCCACTATTCACCGAGATCGAAAAGAATAACTGTTTTAGTATATACACACGGAGTGATCTCAACAAAATCAGAGAGGAAACCATTAAAAAGTACGATTTGATTGACAGATCAAATCACGCGAAAGTTTAAAAATAGATCTTTGTAGAATTTTCAAACATGGCAATTCACAAGCTTATCACTTCGCAAACAACAGCGTAATGGCTTTATTGGAACCGTTAAAAATTTGAAATGTTTCCTCACCTGAGAAGAAAAGAAGAGCTTTGTTGTTTTCTGTTAAATAGGTTTCTCGAGGTAAGACGTCGTCAAACTTTTGCTTTTAAATTTCTTTGTCATGAATAAACTTCGATTTTTAGGCAAAATTTTTCTTGTTAGGAAACGCTGAGTGAACGAAACAGCCTCTTCTACGCGAATAAACGGGAGTTGTAAACAATCCATCGACCACAAAACTCAGTTACATTAAATGGAAAAACGCCGTTTTGAATCCTTCGAAGTCTTTTCTTGCATAAAAAAGTCTACCCTAGGATTTTGTCGACTTTTAAAGATCGTTCTCTTAAAAAATGGGGAAAAAAAAGCGAGCTCACACATTATCCACTCGCTAGGAGGTGAATATTGTTGAATAGTCCGAGATAGCGAACCAATCAGATCAAGATCACTGAGTGTGTATATACTAATTATAGATATAATACTTATGAATGACAATTATAGTTTTCCAAAGTGTAACAGGGTGAGGTCTGCTAGGTAGTATATTTGTAAGGGAAAGGACCCGAGTTCGATCTTTGGTTGAAAATATACATAGATCTCTTTAATAAAGACACTTTCAATAGCAAAATATTTCTGTATGTCTTAAAAATGGCAACGACCGTTTACGACACATATAAAGACCATCATTATATGTTGACCGTTATAATCAAAAGCCAATCTCATTCAAATCACAGTTAACAATTGATGAAAGATTCTGCATCATAACTGAGGAAGATATAAAAATCTGGATTTCATTTGCATAAAAGCATGAAGAAGAAATTGACTAAAAAAGGCAGTTATAGGAAAGTCAGTAATGTAAATAGACATAATAGGGGTCCTAAAATCGAACCACGAAGAACACCGTCTAGTGTTCGTCATTAAGTATGTTTTTTCCTTCATGCCATCAGGACTCAATTTAATTATATCTTGCCTCATTACGTGAAAAAAGTCCTTTAACTACGAGATACCTTGAATTGCCTATTACATTCTATTTGTGATAAAAGTTATCTTGCATGAAACTGGAAAAAACCTGTAAATACAGGTTTTCAAGAATAGTTCCATCTAAGGGGCGTAGCCTCTCTCCCACGTCTGTAATGGTCGTAAATAAAATCTGGGCATGAAAGAGTAAAATCAAGGCTCCTGACCAGATTCTAGAATCTTTGAGGACAAGATGCAAACGCTTCCGCCAACAAAACATCTCTGTCAGCAACGAGCAATGTGAGACAGCTGTTTAGCGCGCTACGATGTCACTGCTTGATCATTATCATAAATTATCAAACATTATCCGCTTCTAACATTTATTTCCTGTTTATTTTATTGCAGTTACCGGAAGCTTGTGAAATGTCAGCTAATATCGGAGGACGTTCCGTTCGCCGAAACATCAAGGCCTTTGCCCTTCAGAATTTTGGCATACTGCTTGGCTTTGCTATTATGCTAATTTTAGCTCTCTACGGAGAGACAATTTCAGTTAAGTAGAGCATTCTCAAAGATCAGTAACAATTTTGAAATTCAAATTGCAATAGTTGTGTTATAGCGTTAACGTTTCACATTTTTAAGCCTGTTTTATAACTTTAAATTTATGCTGAAAAGATTGCACAGGAAAGCATTTGCCTTTGGGTACAGGTGAGCCGCTAAAGGTTTGAAACCCTGACCCTGTTAAGGACAAAAAAATTCCTAAAATACATACCATGTTTAGAAGAAGGGACAAAATGCACGCTGTGTTGTTTTACAGCCAGTTGTTGGCAATTGCCATAGGGCAAATTCACGCTTTTATATACTTGGAATACAAAAAAATTTCATTAAGCAAATTAAATCAATTGTGCTGGCAATACCCTGTTTATAATTAGGACAGACTCGCACGAAATTGTATATCCTGTTTAGCACAGAGAGGACAAAAAACACCCTATATGGTCTTATAGGCCATACAAAGGGGTACACCCCCTAGGCCTTTTCTGTGGTAGGAGCTGTGATTAGTTGGCGCGACAACAGTTTATGAAGCGCTTTTTTCTATTTTTCGAGAATATTAATTGCTAGCCCACATTATTTAGTTAGAGATTGGGGGAGACAAGAGTTTATAACAAACATTTAACCCTGATCGTTGCTGATAGTCCATAAAATGACAAAAAAGACTATACAGTAGAACCCCGCCTTACGGCCACCTCGATAATACGGTCACCTCGTTATTACGGCCAGTTTTTTTCGGCCCGGCAAAACGGCCATACATTTCTTTATAACAACAAAAAAAAACCGTTAAATGCGGTCACCCGTTAATACGGCCAACGACCGCATTTTAAAATCCCAACCAGTAGAATCTCTTTTAATTTCAACCCGTTAATGCAGCCACTCGACCAAAATTAAGAAAATTAAAATGCCTGTGACATGTCAATTTTATTGATCTAGTATTCTAAGCTTATTCTCGTACTGTTTTTAGACTACAGTACACTTAAAATGCACTTGCGGCGATTTATAAAGAGATTCATTTACTGGAAAAAATTTTTGAGAAGTTTTTTTCAATTACTCTAGGCGATATTTACATTCCGGTTATTTACTAATGAGAACAGTACTGTGAATGCGATGTACGGTGTATTCCTGATGTATTTGTCATTACGGTCCGCAAGTCATGAAATTTGAGCCTACCCCGTTAATACGGGCAATTTTTTTGCTCCATTGGTAACCGTATCAACGGGTTTCCCCTGAATTAAAAAGCAAAATAGTTTAAAGTTTAAAGTAAATTGCTAATCGGTCCCTATTTCAATAGAAAATAAACAATTTGTTTAAACCATTTTTCTTGTCTTTTTCTGTTATTTTTCTTTCTATCGTAAACGAGGCAATTTTGTAAATTAATTACTTTATTTATTTTTCTTTTCTTTCTATCATTTTTTTAACAAATCTGTATCCACACTATAATGCGCATTGTAACCTAGTCTTATCCTAACCCTTCTGTCAATATATTTGTAATTTTGAATAAAATTTGACTTGACTTTACGACTTTTAATTGTCAAGTATGAAAGAACCGTAGGTGCTTCACCTATAAACACGCTATGGAGTAGTTTAATTAATCGAAGTTTATAATAGAGGGTTAAAGTATTCCAGTTCGAATGTCGGTAAACTTCCGCGGTAGGCGGAAGGATACCTAGAACAAGGTAAAATTGACCCCATATAAAAATTCTTTCTTTATGTGGTTGGAATTCATTGTAATATTGATATGTAGATTTAGCCACGCCTAAAAGCGAAGCTTCCATTATATACTCTACATTTCCTGAAAACAATAAAATTTGAACGAAACATTTAGCCAGTGCAAAGAAATATACAAATGTACATTTACCTTTATGAGGGAAGGTTTGGGATATTTCAGAAAAAATCCTTGAAGAAAAACCTTTACTATCGAGCTAACAGACTAATGTTTACAGCCAAAAAAATAAATGAATCAGTGAATCTAATTTAATCACAGTAGTAGGAATGAAAAGAATTCTTGCCTAGACTGCGTCACTCAGGCCCCACCAGACCCTTTTGAGAAGCTGTTAGTCAGCCCATAAATCTAGCTGGAGTTATGAAAACCGGGTTAGCAAACATTTTGTAATTTCTCTTAACTTCTTTAACAACTTTACTGAGCTATTTGCTTGTCTTTTTTTTGTTCGTTTTGTGGTTAGGTATTTGTGTAGAAGTGGCTGCAGACAGAATTTCGCAAACTTCTATATATCCCCCCATTCACTCCCTCGCTCTGTTTTTTTTTTTTTTTTTTTTTTGCGATCCCACCCACAGTTCTCTCTTCAACACAAGTGACAGTTATTTGAAATCAGTGCGCGCCCAAAGCTGGCTTCGATGCCGTTTAGCAGTCAATATTTCGTTATTGGTCAAGGCCTTGAGAAAGTTTCCCGGAGAGCACAATGTAAAGCTCGGAGATGGGACAAAGTTATTACAAATCGCAGAGTCTGCATCGTCCAATATCGTGTTGTATTCTCGTTTCATTTGGCTAAACGGGGTATCCGCGCTGAGACAGAAATGGACGATATTGTTCCTTTTTCTAAGGTGACCACCAAGTCTTTGGCCTCGGGAACAACAACAACTTTATTTGTACTCCACATTGAATTATAAATATATAAAGAAATGCTAATAAAAATAGAGAGTGTTCAGGCTGCCCGTAATAACCATTGAGGGCTAAAGAGATTGGGCAAGTACACACGACACACAGCTACACAGAAAAAAAAAAACTCGTAAATAAAAGAAAAACAATCAGACAGCAAACAAAAAAACTAAGTGTGCCAGTATTAAGCAACGGAAAGCCAGAAAAAATTATATTGATGATAAATATGCAATTAATATTTTTCAATAAGAAGTGACTTTAGCTTATTCTTAAACCGTTTGAGAGGAAGGATCTTGATGTCATCACTGATATCATTCCAAACTTGAACACCTTGGTACCTTATGTTAAAAATTCCATTCATTCATTCATTCATTTTATTTTGCCTTTAACAAGAAATACAATAACAGTATACAGAAATACATTAAAGATAATGTACAATATTCCAACTAAATTATTACAAGATCAAATGTGGTAAAGGCAAGGCAGCCTATATATTTGTTCTGGCTTGTATGTATGTTCCTAACAGGATTAAAAAAAAGCATCAAAAACAGAAGGTAAAAGTTGCTTATGGAACTTATACATAAACACTGCAAGTTGGAGGGTAATGATATCAGACAGCTTTACAATATTTAGGTCTTTAAATAAAGGACGTGAGTGTTCGGTGAAACTGGAGAAGGTGCATGACATGAAAAAGTTATTAAAATATCAGCATAGGACGCACAGGACGCACAGGGCCTCGACTGTAAGTACTCGCGTATAAATCCTTAGTACATTGTACAAGCATTCCTAACATACCTTGGATCAGTTTAGGTATGTGGGCAACCGAGCTCGATACGAGTTTATCGAGCTCGATATCTCAATCGACCTCGATTAACAAATCGACCTCGAGAAACCGTACTCGATATATCGAGTTATGTAAGCAACCGAGCTCGGTACAGGTTTATCGAGGTCGATATCTCAACCGGCCTCGATGAACAAATCGACCTCGGGAAACCGTACTCGATATGTCGATACCGAGCTCGACTCTTCGAGGACGGTGAATAAAGAGCTCCCATTTTTCCGGGGGGACAAGTAGAATGTTATCGATCTCGATAAGCGTCACTACCACGAGTATCGAGATCGTAAGCCCTAACAGCTCTCGATCTACAAATCGATCTCGACCTATCGCGCGTTCAAATGGACCGAGCTCGGTTTACGTTAATCGTAGCTAATCGGGCTTCTAGTTTTCCGGGGGGCGGCAGAATTGTCGTCCTCGGTCTAGTAAGTCCTGGACTACTGTTAAGAGTCTTTTTCATAGAAACTACCCGAATGTGGCCAAACCTTTAATTATTTGTCATAGAGTTTGTTTCGCTAGAAAGCCCTGATATAAAACGGTACTATACAAAACTCGGATCTTGGGATAGGGGATCTTACTGCGCTTTCTAAAATGAGTATTGCCTGGCGATTATACAAGCACTGAAGGAAACAAACCGAACCGCTTTCAGTGTTAAACCTTTTTTTTTTTTTTGACAACTTCGAAGTTGTGGCAGTATATGAAAACGAAACGATACGGACAGTGCCTGGTGTCTTTGCCTTTAGCCCGCCCTAAGCATAGAAAAAACGGGCTTTCATTAACGTTGCCTTTTTAATTTTTCTCAAAAAGCGATCGACCGTGTTACATAGCGGAAGTAGCAAACTGTTATTGTACACTTATTGTAATGGAAAATAATTACATAAAATTACTGTCTATATTTCTACCAGGCTACATGTTATAGTCCACTAATAGCGAAAAGCGAGGGCTATTTGGCGGCAAAAAAGGGTTTAAGTTTAGATTTAACTAGCTAATGTTTTATTCTCGATATTGTTGACCAAATAGTTGGATGTCCGGGGGGTACTCGATATATCCTTGGGTGGGGAGGTGCTGCCCGACCCGTCATACCCGGACCCTTTTTAAGACAAAAATCACTGATTTTTCTACTCTGTTTAAGGCAGAATCCCGATTTTTGTTACCCCTATTAAGACATTCGTAGAACGTAGGCGCAGGCTGTTTACCGTCCAAGAAAAGATACCCTGTTTAAGACAAAACATGTTAAAATCGATATCCTGTATAATACAAAAATCCTGAAAAACATACCCTGGCTGGCCGCACGTCCCCATTAAGCCCTTATAAGGGAGTACCCCCCCGGGTCCAGGCACCCTTGTCTTTAGATCAAACTGAGACCCAAAGGGTTCAAAACAATTTTTTTTTTTGACATAGCCCCTGACGGTCTGGGTCCGCCAGTGACAACAACGTGCAACGTTTGAACAACCGGAGCCAGTTCAATAACGTCTCGGCATTTATGTTAAGGAGACAAACAATAACGAAAATGTCTTTCATTCAGTATTTCTAGGCATTCATTTTTTCCACACATTTTGTTTTTGCCTATAAAAACTGGACGTCGTAAATAGGCGTAGAACGACAACAATTGTGAAATACAGGTCTTGATTTTTACCTACTTATCAAGAGTATTTAAGAAATGGTCCGGATAAGAAGGAAAGGACCAAAACGCAGTGAACACGTCGGAATGCAGAAAGTTGCTAACTTTACTATTGTCTCTGCTATGGTTCTGATTGGTTTAAACATCAAATTTTACGAAATCTTGGCAAAGCAGAATGTATATTAATCCCTTTTTTCTATTCAACTTCCTTATAGCAAAATCTCGTCTTAGTCTAAGTAACACAGAAATCGTATGTGCGGATCATGTAAAATTGTAAACATTTCTTGGCTCTTGTTTACAATTCTTTTGATTGGTCGAAATGTTTTAACACAGAAATACACTCTTTAAAAGTGGAGTTTGTATACATTTTCTTTCGTAAACTGCCTTTTTGTAGGTTTATGCATTCTCAGCGTAAAAATGAAAACATTTCTATATGAGGAAAGCGTATTGCGCCACAACAAAAGAAATTGCCTCCCTTCTTACCTGGATCGTTACTTAAACTCAATTAACGTATAGTGTGGTCCCTTCCCCCAAAGGAAAAGTCCTGGATCTGTTCCTGAGACCCTCGTACAATGCATTACTCCCGTTGCATGCTTCTTTAAGTTTCCCATTTTTTCATGCTAACGCAGATTTGCTGACTTATACATAGCTTTTTGTCATTTGTCCTTTGAAAATAAACAGTTAGCTGTTTCATTTTACTTCTTTCGAGATGTTGAAGATCTTTCTATTTTGCGTGATATTGTCCTCGTTAATTTTACCTGATTTTTAGCACATAGATCGTTAAAAATCTTGAACAAACAGATCGCGAGCTTTTTTAAAGGATATATAAACGAAACAGCGATGCGATAAATTACGTCGCTTGAGAGTCTTTGGGTCAGGCCCAATTTTACCGCGACCAGGTAAGAGAGAATTTATGAGAACTGCTAAAATTTGGCCTGATCCCAGTTTAACTTGAGACCGATTTGAATGATTTTCTTCTCGAACTTACCCGTTCAATTCAGGAAAATTCTTTGGTGGAGAAATGAATATGTAGATAGACTGAATGAAAGACGTTTTAGTTATTGTTTGTCTCATTAAGGTTCATGCCGAGATGTTATTGAACTGTCCCAGTTGTTGACAAATGGGCTATTGACTCAGAGGCAATGAGGGCCAAAGAAATAATTGTTTTAGTAAAATCCAACTACTTGGTCAAAAATATCGAAAATAAAAAAAGAAATTAGCTAGAAGCTAGACTTTAATCCTTTTTTGCCGCCAAAAAGCCCGCGCTTTTCGCTACTAGTGTGCTATAACATATAGCCTAGTAGTAGCTCAACCAAACAACGCAGCATTGATAATCGACCACTATTTGGATTTTACTAAATTACGGTATCCTTTGAATTTCATTATCTTTGACTCAAAACCATGACAATAGGAAAAGAAGATATCTCAGGTCAATTTATGGCAGAAAAATGAATGTGTAAATAGACTGAATGTTATTGAACTGTTTCCAGTTGTTGGCAAGATGGATAGCGCTATCGACCGGCTAAATAGCTAATCTGTGAAAACCAATTGCACCGCCATCCCGATGGGCCGTGCTTTAATCAGTGGATAGCGCTATCCACCTTTTGAACGACTGGAGCCTGCTCTTCGTTAACAGCACTAAGACGTTGATGTTATTATGATCTTGTATGAGTATAGTTTGTCTCACATCAACTTTGTCTCAAAACGATGACAACATAAGAAATATAGACAGGAATTGTATGTAATTATTTTCGATTACAGTAAGTGTACAATAACAGTTTACTACTTCCACTACGTAACAACGATCGCTTTTTGAGAAAAATTAAAAAGACAACGTAAATACAACTCATGTAATAAACACTTTAATTCCATAGATTTAAAAGCCTTAAATCCCGTTTTTTATATGCTTGGGGTGGGCTAAGGAAAAAGACACCAGCAGTGACTGTCCGCTACAAAAAAGGGAGGGGCATTAGGGAAAGTAGAGAAGTATGCGTATCGTTTAGTTTTCATATACTGCCACAACTTCGAATTTGTGAAAAAAGGTTTATCACTGAACTTCAGTGCTTGTATAATCGTCAGGCAATACTCATTTTGGAAAGTGAAGTATGATCCACTATCCCAAGGCCCGGTTCAAACGCCGAACTTTTCATGACATAACACAGTACTATACCACACTCGCACCTTAAGGGCTTTCGAGCGAAACAGACAAATAGTTAAAGGTTTGGCCACGTTTCTATGAATTTAAACACTCATAATAGTAATCCAGGACTTACTATCCCACCGAGCTCGATTAGCTACGATTAACGTAAACCGAGCTCAGTTACGAGAACTCGAGCGCGATAGGTGGAGATCGATTTGTAGTTCGAGAGCTGTTAGGGTTTACGATCTCGATACTCGTGGTAGTGACGCTTATCGAGATCGATAACATTCTACTTGTCCCCCCGGAAAAATGGGAGCTCTTTATTCACCGTCCTCGAAGAGTCGAGCTCGGTATCGACATATCGAGTACGGTTTCCCGAGGTCGATTTGTTCATCGAGGCCGGTTGAGATATCGACCTCGATAAACCTGTACCGAGCTCGGTTGCTCACATAACTAAACTGATCCCATACCTTCACCTACGTTGCGCTGGCTTTTCTTCCCCAAGAGACCAGTGAGGCGTCATAATCTGTTATTATGTCAAGGATGATGTCACTACATTGAAAACAAACCAGAAAATGCCGGTAGGAAAACGTGAAATAATTACTTTCTATTTTTTGAATAAAAGAAGACGTAAATAGAAGAAAACGCCGACTGAATATGATCCTCAAAAACTTTTAGTATATATTATGTTTTCAAACGCGACACTCAAAGAACGAAAAATCCTCGTGCGTAGACCCAGCAATTATTTGACGAATCAGGCATTCAATAAACATCAAGTAAAATCATAGTGAAAATAAAACCTGCATTAAGCAGTCTTTCTGAAACAATTTATTTGGGATAGGTGAGATTGTCACGGAGATGAAGAACACGGCATCAAAGTAGAAAAATTTGGCAAGCTGTTTGAATCGGCGTAATGCGTATTTGCTTTAATAAGATAGACCCTACTAGAACACTAAAAGCAAGCAGAATTAGAAGAATATAATTAATACATACTTCAATACGCGATGCAAGGTAAATATATTTCGAAATCCGTAATTGTTTTATTGGGCGCTGTCACGTATTATCTAACTGCCCGTCTGACAACTTCTGGGCTCCCCCTCGTGATCCCTCGAAAAACACTCGTCTCTCTGTTGTTAAAAAATAAGCTAAGGAGGTCTTGAAACTGCAATAAATTGAATAATTTTATAAAAAAAGCGATCGTTAATGTGTTTTTCTTTCGCTTCGCTATCAATTGGTCTGTTATTAGTTATAGTCTAATTACCGTTAATTAACTGTATTTGTGCACAATGCGCATTTCAGGATCTCCCAACCCTTAGCGAAGGGTTACCGATACATAAAACCCTAAACACACGCTACTTTTAAAGGTGGAAATTCCGCAATGAGTTGAGAGGACATACCACTTTCATCATCTTTTCAATACGAAAAAAGTAACGGACTCTATTGCGATTTTAAATAAGCACCTATTTTACTCTTCCATGAAAATCGCACGAGTGTATTGATATATTAATTCGTGAAAAAATTATCACCTTTGTGTCGAATGTCAAATGACTCTTTAGTGTTCAAGACAACTCCAATAGACCGGTAAACTGGCGATAAGAGAAGTGCAAGAAATGAATGAGTAGAATAAGTGAATAAGTAACATCGAACTGTATTTGACGCGCCGTCCGCCAGTTCGAAAAAGAAGTTACATTTAGACTAGGAACAAGAGAATAATAATAATAATAATAATAATAATAATAATATACAATATTTATAGAGCGCTAATTCCCAATGGTCCAAAAGCGCTTTACATAATAAAAATAACAACAAAATCCTAAACCTACAAAACTACAAAACTACATTTTCATCCTATAAAAACATCATCATCCTATACGAAAACATCATAACCAATTTTAAAAAGCCAAGTCTTGAGCTTAGATTTAAAAGAAGAAAGGGAATTGCAAGATCTAAGTTTGAATGGAAGTGCATTCCAAACAGAAGGTGCAGCAATAGTAAAAGACCGGCCACCATAAGTTTTAAGATTAAATTTAGACGTAGAAAGTAAAAGTTGATTGGAGGATCTAAGAAGTCTACCAGGTGTATAAGGCTTGATGAGATCAGTGATATACCTTGGTGCAGCACCATGAAGCGCCTTAAATGTAATTACTGCAATTTTGAAAGTTATCCTTTGTTCAATTAGTAGCCAATGAAGTTGAATAAGCAACGGCGTAACATGCTCATATCTACTAGTAAGGTGAATAAGCCTAGCAGCACTATTTAGGACACTCTGTTAACGTTTCAAGATACATTTAGGCTGACCGTAGAGCAATGAGTTACAATAGTCGATCCTTGCTGTGTATCATGAGCATAAAAGTGATAAGATAGATCATGAGATCTTGCAATATCACCTAAGGGGGAAGTTTACAGAGAATACAGCAAGGGGCCCAACACGGAACCCTGAGATACACCATAAGGTAAGGCATGTACATCAAAAGAGACATCTTGGATTCTGACATACTGAGTGCGATCAGATAGATATGAACGAATGCCAAAACGGGTAGATAGTCTAGCAAGGAGAAGAAAATGATCAACTGTATGAAAAGCAGCAGACAGGTCCAGTAGAACCAAAACAACAGATTTTTGATTGTCAATGGACATAGCAATGTCATTGTAGACTCTGAGAAGAGCCGTTTCGGTGCTATGGTGAACACGGTAGGCAGATTGAAAAACTTCACACAGACCATTGTTGTCAATGTAGTCAACAAGCTGCAAAGCCACTACTTTCTCAATGACTTTGGACAAGAAGGTGAGGTTATAGATCGGCCGAAAGTTCTTAAATTCCTGACAATCAATACTCGGCTATTTCAACAAAGGACGAATTACAGCTTGTTTAAGTTCAGTGGGCATGACAGAGGTCTCCAAAGACAGCTTAACAATTTTCCAGATCACAGGCCTAGGGCAACAGAGATCAAGACAACCAAGGAGTATTCTAGAGGGGACAGGGTCAAGTTCACAAGACTTTGATGCCAAAGGGTGCTCAATCTGAAGTAAGGTCGAAAATGAAGGACAGCTCAAACGATGGAGTCATTATCCAGCTTGGTTCTGACCCAGTCTCCAGGCTGTAGCTTTGGTAATTCTCTCGAGCCATTCCTTTTGTCAAAGGACTCCTTGTAGCCCCGTTTGGCTTTGACATCAGCTCTTTTGACTGCTGAATGGTTTGGAAGCTTTGGCTCTAAAATTTTGGTCAGTGCTGGAAGTGTAGTACGTATCAGCCTTCACATGATCAGCTCTGATGGTGTCTTTCCAGTTGCCGGGATTGGGGTCACCCTATAGGCCATAAGAGCAAGGAGTGGATCCTCCTGTTTCAGAATCCGCTTAGCGGTTCGCACGCCACTTTCTGCAGTACTATTTGCCTGGGGATGATGCGGGCTTGATGTGGTGTGCTTGAATCCATACTTTGCTTTGAACTCATCAAACTGTCGTGACTTGAACTGTGTGCCATTGTAATAATAATAATAATAATAATATAATATACAATATTTATAGAGCGCTAATTCCCAATGGTCCTCCGGAATGCCCCATCTTGCAAACACTGACTTCAGCTTTTGGATGACAACTTGGCTTGTCGTCTCAACTAGGCTTAATATCTCGATGAACCTTGAATAATAGTCCATCACTACTAGGTATTTCTGACCGGCTAGCTCAAATAAATCAGTAGACACCTTCTGCCATGGCCTATCAGGTAGGTCTGTGGTCATCAGTGGTTCCTTTCTTTGTGACGGTTGGTTTTCCTGACAGAATTGGCATGACTCCACCTTTGCCTTGATCTCCTTAGAAATACCCGGCCACCACACGGAAAGGGTAGCACGTTCACGGCACTTTGTTATGCCCTGGTGACCTGTGTGAATGCGATCCAGTATCTCCTCTCTCATGTCTGCAGGGATCACTATGCGATCATCATATGTCAATAAACCGTTGCTCATTGACAAGTGTCCACGAGAATCAAAGAACTCTCGTATCTGGTGGGGGACTTTTTCCACATGGGCTGGCCACCATACCATTGTGAATTCCATCACTTTCAGGAGCAGGACATCCTTTGCACTTGCTTCTCTGATTCTCTTAAGCTGATCACTTTTGGCTGGCCTTGTAGATTCAACCAAGTCTAAAAATGCCTGCACTTCTTCTACTGTGTCGGGTTCCTGTTCTAACTTACAAGGGCTTCTAGACAGAGTATCTGCCACCACCATCTGCTTGCCAGGTACATGTTCTGCTTGAGGATTGAACCGCATAAGGCGCATTAGAAGCCTTTGGCATCTTAGTGGTGTTTTATCAAGATCTCTCTGGTTGATCAGTGGTACCAGAGGTTTGTGATCTGTCAAGAGCTGGAAACTTGGAAGCCCTACTAGATAACGTGAGAGTCTCTCACGTGTCCACACTGCTGCCAGGCACTCTTTCTCAATTTGAGCACATCTGACTTCCGTCTCTGTGAGTGTTCTACTGCAAAAACTGACTGGGCGGAGCTGGTCACTGGGACCTTGCATCAGAACCCCACCAATTCCATAGCTACTAGCATCTGCACAAACAACAGTGGGCTTCTTAGGATCATAGAATGCTAACACTGTATTACTTGAAATCATTTCTGTGACCTTGGTAAATGCAGTTTGCTGGGGAGGTCCCCACGTCCAAGTTGTATCTGACTTTAATAGTTTGCTCATTGGACGCATCACTGAAGCAAGGTTAGGAATAAACCTCCCGAGGTAGTTAATCATGCCAATCAGTCTGCGTAGTTCTGGCACATTGGTTGGTGCTTCGAGGTCTGTTATTGCCTTCACCTTCTCTGGGTCTGGGCTTACACCCTCGGCACTGAGAACATGTCCAAAGTATGTTAGCTTGTTTTTCTTGATCTCACACTTCTCTTTGTTCAGTTTCAGTCCTGACTCCTTGATAACTTCAAACGTGTTCTGTAAGTTCTCATCATGTTCTTCTGCAGACTTCCCGTACACAATAATGTCATCCATAATTGCTTCACAACCTTCTCTGTTCTTTAACAGATCACTCATTAGAGACTGGAAAATTTCTGGAGCAGACGTGATTCCGAATGGAAGTCTTCTAAAACAGAATCTACCAAATGGAGTCATAAACGTGGTCAACTTGGCACTATCTGGATGTAGGGGGATCTGCCAAAATCCACTGGACGCATCAAGTTTGGAAAAGTACTGGGCACCAGCGAGTTTGGGCGCCATATCTTCCAAGGTAGGCAGTACAAACCTAGAGCGCTTCACTGCACTATTCAGCCTTCTTAGATCGGCACAGTTCCTGAGCTTACCATTACTTTTCTGTACTGGTACCATGGGCGCACACCATTCTGTCGGCTCTGTTACTCTTTCGATGATACCAGCTTCTTCCATCCGCTTGAGTTCCTCTTCTACTTTTGGCATTAAAGGAAAAGCTATCCTTCTTGCCGTGTTGATACAATAGGTTTGGGCATTCTCATCCAGTTGGATCCTAACTGGATCACACTTGAACAAGCCTATATCTCCAAACAACTCAGCATTCACCTCTTCTAATCTCGCAACTAAACCCATTTCACAAGCTGCTTCTCGACCTAGCAAGTTACTTGCATTTTCTCCACTGATTACAAAAACACTGAGTTGGTACTTCTTGTTGCAATGTGTCACTGCTGTTGTAAACTGCCCAGCGCACTGTAACTTGCCTCCTGGACTGAAAAGAGTTATCTTTGGTTGATGTAACTTGGGCTGATTTGGCAAACTATCAAAAATAGACTTTGAAATGGCAGTAATATCAGCACCGGCATCAATTTTAAACAGCAGAGGTTTACCACTGACCTTAAGCTGGATTTTCCATTTGTCATCCTGATCTAAATTACTTGACAACGCACCTATGAACCAACAACCAGCACTGCTATCATTTGAAGCACTACCACCACCACTACTATTCACCTCACTCACCGACTTAGACCAACAGACAGCTGCAAAGTGACCCACTTTTTGACATTTCAAACATCGTTTATCTTTTGCTATACAGTGTTCAGGCTTTGAGTGATGGAGACCGCATCTGCCACACTTCTTCTGACCTTGCTTTTGAGATGGATCCTCTTTCTTTCCTTTTCCCTTTTTCCAACGTGGATTAGTCGTTTTCTTCTTACTGTGCACCTCTTCAACATCCTTCGATGAGAGGGAATTCTGATCAGTAACCTGAGACTTGACCATTTCTGACTGGCGAGCTATTTGGATCGCGACTTCCAGCGTTAAATCCGACTTTAACTGTAATTTCTGCGACACACCTTTATCAAGAATTCCAATGACAATTCTGTCCCGTATTTGCTGATCACGGCTGTCCCCAAAGTCACAGTGTTCGGCTAATTCGTAAAGACTTCGTACGAACGATTCGACTGTCTCTCCTTGCTTTTGGATCCTTTGGTGAAAATGTGCCCGCTCATGAATTATGTTCCGTTTCGGAAGGAAATGTTCATCAAACTTCGCCAAAATCACGTCGAATTTTGCATCATCTCCATCAGCCAAAGTAAAAGACTTATACACATGTTCTGCTTCTCTTCCCATTGTGTAAATGAGAGCACTGACTTGCACAGCGCCTTCCTCTTTGTGAAGTTTCGTCGCGAGTCGAAATCGCAGGAAATTCTGCTTCCAATCTGGCCAGTCAAGCGGTTTGGAAAAATCAAATTTCTCTGGAGGGCTTAACTTCAGCATTTCACTTGTTTAACCGCTGCCACCATATCTTGAAATCTCAACAGGATTTAATCATTTATAACAAACGAACGTGATGTACAGAGTCCACCATTTGGCAAGAGCACATGGTAAGAGCTTAGCAGTCCTAATGTGCATGTCGCTAGCGTTACTACGCAACCATGCAATATCGACACACGGCCTTATTTGAATGCCATGCTAACAGTCCGAGGGCAACGCTGCATTTTTTTTAAAGGAGAGGATCCCGAAAGGACCAGTAAAAAGTCGAATAATGAAGAATTTTACATGAAGGTAAAATTTATTCCGCGTACATAAGCAAGAGTTTCAAGTAAAGCGCCGTGAGCCCATGGATATGGCGTAATAATAAATGCTTTTATTGCTATTACAATTATTATTATTATAGCAGAGTTCTCAACTGGTTGCTAAAAAGTTCAAAAGCAGCTTCCCAGGGCGCAAAGGGTTATCAATACCATTATCATTATCTTTAACATTATCTTTATCACTATAATAATAATAGTATTGATAATAATAATGATTATTATTATTATAAATTATTATTATTAAAACAGCTATTTATCCCAAAGGGGACATTTTCCTTTTGGTATCACGGATAACTTGGACAGCGGATAACGCGAGGAGAGCAGAGGAAAGTCATTTCGATTATAGGGTATGGTTGCAAGAAACTCCCATTTAATATAGATTAGCTTTAACAAAGGAATCAATTCTGTATGCGTGTTTAGACCTTAAGACCAATATTTACACCGGATGGTGACACTAATGGCAAGTCCTAAGGGCGACCTTTTTTGTATTTTTGTAGACCAAAAATCCGATGCATGCAATATGGCCAAGAAGGGCGGTAAGACACTTTGTCTTAGGATTCGCTACAAAACACCGTAAAATGGTGGAAAAAATAATCCTACATTTGTCGACAAGTTTGGGTTTTCTGACCCAAAATGAAATTTGTTTAGCTGATGTTTTGATTCTCGGACAAACTCTTACCGCTGGAAATTTGTTTTCTTTTCTTTCTTACCCAGCTATTTATCTCGAAACGTGACATGCCTTAAAATTCCGAAAATAAGCCCCGTGGCTTGTATTTTTCAAAGCCCTTTTTGAGGGGCTTATATTCGGAGGGGCTTATGTACGGAGGAAAGTTTGCGTTTCAAAATCGATTGGGCTAGCTTATAGTTGGAAGGAAATTTACGATTTTTGCTTTGTTTTACTTTGTATTTGAGGGAAATTTTCCAAGTACAAGCCCCGGGGCGGCTTATATTCGGAGGGACGATTTCACGGAGAGTTTTTTGTGTTACGAGTTTGGGGAGCTTATACATGGAGGGGCTTATTTTCGGAATTTTAGCGTAGTTTCAGCATGGGATTCAAATATGGCCGCATACCAGCAGTTTCAAATGGGCATTTACTAGAATTTTGAATCAAATATTGGTCAATTTTTGAGTCAGTGCTAGTAATGACTTAGGTAAATTTCGGGAGGAGACGGAGGAGGAAAATCTAGTCCTGTTGTAAAAATAGTCAAAGGGACGGAAGAAGATTCAGGAAGAGGATCAGGGGTTTCCTTCCAGTTTCGATTTATAGCCAACTTTTGTAAAGTATTAGTCACAAGTGTGATATTTTAGCGCACATAGCATGTTTGTAACCGGTTCATGATATTTACTGTTTCTCATGGAGCCTATTTGCCAAACGCAATCGATTGTGGAACTGCGTTTTAGTTCAGTGAAAATCAAACAGCTAAGCCGATTTGGAAGGTTTTTAATTATCTTTTACGTGTCTCAACGTATAAAAGAAGCCCCAAACGAATGCAGCTGTCTCTAATTGTTGGAATTGCCTTCGGCTTCTGATTGATTTCAGATTTGCCGATTAAAAAACTAGTAAAAGATGTTTACCTATAAACAGGTATAAAATTCATTGGTAGATGGTGCAAATCAAACATTTTGCGCCGCATAAAATGCCAAATTTTCAGTTTTCAAGACGTGCAAAATGGCCGTGGTGGGAGAAAATACTCGGCGCCCCCCAGCGCGGCCAGAAAATTATTGTGAATCAAAGCAAACCTATTTTGGTTATAGTCTCGATAAAGCCTTTCACTCGCCAGAGTTTCAGGCAAAATTATTTTTCACGCGAAATTGAGTGGGCGGTTTTTACTGAGACAGCCTCTTAATTACTGGTAGTTTGTTTAAAGGACAAATTGAATAATTGGACAGTCTCCTGGCAATTTAAAGACTTACTGAAATCCCTTCTTACATGAAATTTTCGCGACATGTTTATGTCGCGATTTTGATGTGCGCATGCATATTTCGCGACACTTAAATTTCGCGATTTAGTGAAAATGTTATATTTTGAATCACTTTAATTTCGCGTTTTTTAATTCAACAATTAACATTTCATAGCCAGTGTTATTTAACACGTCTTTGAAGTAAATAAAACGACTATATCAAAGGAACAATAACGTCAAAATTAGGAGAAACCGAACAGAGGGACTAAATGTTAACAGTAACAACAAAGCGGTCGCAATGTCCACAAAAGGTTCATGTTTGTACATGAATTATTGTTCTTGAGGCGATTGACCACAACTTCCATTTACACTGACAATTCCACAACAAAGTAAAAAATGTGATTTTGTAAACGTTTCAGTGGTAATAAACTCGTTCTTTCTTGATTACGGAAATAATCTGAGTCACTCAATCTTTGTGTCATAGTATGTTCGCGACACTTACTGTTCGCGTCACTTTAATCTGGCGATTTTTTCTTTTTGTATAGCGAGATTCGCGAAATTAACGTGTCGCGAAAATTTCATGTAATAAGGTACCTTTGGTAAACCTTCAAAAGAATTTGCAGCCTTATACATAAAAATTGTGACTAAATATTAGCAGATACAGATCTTAAAACATACGCACGTTTAACGTCGTTTATTTTGAGTCCTTCGGTGTAACTGTCCCAAGAATCTACCTTTTTTGTGCGAAACTGGGTACTACAATGTATGCTGTACATGAATGAAAACTAGAAACGCACAGCTGAGTCGATCCTCATGATATAGGTTCCTTTTCTCTATCTTTCCTTCAAACATCTGGTGCAAATTAAACAAATTGTTCATGTGCAATGAATATCAACTCACAAAACGCTGCTTCGAAGGAAAAGTCGAAGATTTCCTCGCAGTTTCCTTAGACAAAGTCGCTCATCGAAGACCGAATAGTTAAGAAATATCACGATTTTTATCATTATGGTAGATGGTTGTATCTTCGTAATTCACGAAGTTTTCACGTGCGATTATACTCAATGAAACAGTCTCTAACTTTGACTACTTAATTTTTCATGTTTTTAAAGCTATTGCTTTTTAATAGACAAGATATCCTTTACTTAAGATATTGGTTACAAAACTAAACAGGTCCTCATACGTTCAAGTTACAATTATTACTGTGAACAGCCAGTCTGCATGAGATGTAGGGCGCGATCCGTTAAACCGGACCGACCGGGAAAAGTGTTCCACCTCCAAATGAGGACCAGTTTTTTTGAAACTTTTCCGGTTGGACCGAACCGATCCACTGAGTTTTTGACGGAAATTTCCGGAACTTTTGGTTGAATGGATCGCGCCCGTACAGTCACACAGCTGGCACGTGAAAGTGTTAGACTTTGCCTCCTTTCGTGGTTGGTACGTGAGGGAATTCGAGTTATCACACAATAATCTAGTTAGTAGTGTCATAAAAATAGCTCATGCACACAATTTGTTCGTGAAGATGTTTGACTTTGCCCCGTTCTACAATTCGTAGGTGAAAGAGCGCAAATTGTTTACAAGATTAACTTGCTCAAACGATTTTACGAAATCACCCCCTTTTCGAACATCTGCAATAAAATTATGCCTCCACTAATGTTAAGATTGCTGCTCTAACATCATTACCTCCAACAAAATTATGTCGAAATACTGATTTCTACTCCTGTCATGTTGTTCCACTCAATGAATCAAATTCTCATTATTTCGTCAACTGGCTTCATTCAAGTTTGTTCGCTAATGCTATTGTTTCAACAAAAGTTACGCATCTTTACGAAGGCCGACTGGGTAAATTAAATATGTTTAACTAGTAATAATTGACACTACAGCTGCCCCCACTCTGTATGTTGTCGGTCAATATAGTATTCTTGGTCGTTGTGTAGGAACAACAATGTAAATACATGTACCTGAAAAAAAATGTTAGTTCCTACACTACAGAATGGAGAAGAGCTATTCCCTTATTTCTCAAAATTACGTACGTATTTCCATGAATACCAGAAACCAATCTTGGCATCTGCATAATGAGATACATGTATATAAGAGTGATTGCTTGTCTTTACACTAGGCTGTTAAGTAAGACTTAAGAGACGCTAAGTTTTGCTTAACCAAAAATGCGTGTGTGAAGGCCTAAGTAAAATCTCAAGTAACTTTACTTTGCATCTCATTAAAGTCGGAAAGTTTAAAACAGACTTGGCGAACATGCTGTTTCTAAGCTTTGAGAAACGCTAAGCATGTCAATCAATCTTAGGCCCTTTTCAAACGTCGTGCTACTACCGTGCCGAACTCAATTGATCGAATTAAATTCGACTTTAGCACGGCAGTGGCGCGACGTTTGAAACCAAGTCGTGCTACTGCCGTTCTACACGGCAGTAGCTCGACTTGGTTTCAAACGTCGTGCTACCGCCGTGCCGAACTCAATTCATAAATTACAAATGCATTAGAATACATTTAAAAGTTTGCTGAACCGTTTCTTTATTATTGATTTATGTTCAGCCGTTCTATTCGACTGAATTAAATTCGACTTCTGAAACCAAGTCGTGCTAGTGTCGTGCTGCAGCCGAGCTACAGTCGAACCAGCTTAGCACGGCAGTAGCACGACGTTTGAAGCAGGCCTTAATTATGTTGCGTGCGAAAATAGGCTTAAGTAAACTTGAAGTAAAAAAAGAAAGGTTGTGTGTGAAGCTTTCTTTTACTTGAAGAATTTAAAATTTACTTGTCTTGAAATATTTCTTAGCTTATTTAGGCTCTAGTGTAAAGACTACCATTGTTATACAGCTGGAAATTTCTTCCCAACAGCGCGCGCTCGCATTGGTTACTTTGTTACATGACATCTAACAATGAAACTGCTTCCACCCAAAAATCTCTTAGCGGTGGACATTGCAAAATCTGTGACGTCAGAGGGTAACAGTGCATTGTTCCCGCGAATGCTGACCGTCGACCGCCGTTATAGCGAGATTTAATGAATTTCCAGCTTCAAAATTTCTAACTACATGTATATAACAATCTCAATGTTGAGTTTCTCTGGAAAAAGACCAGTCGTTAAGAGTTAAATGTTGATAGGATTTGATCGAGTTATTGTTGAAGTTATTTTTTCTTCCTCTGACTCCTTCTGTTAGGCATTTGGTTTTCATGCTCATGATGGAGAACTGGGATATTTGTGGAAATGCCTTGTGATCATCGGTGGAATATACTCGTTCTTTTTCTTGGAATATGTCATGAGAATGATTGTCAGGTTTAAAGAGCAGTCAACATGTGATAATCATTATAAAAACGAAATGGTAAGTGATCTCATGAGCAATTTGTTACTCAAACAAATTTGTTAAACCTCTAGTTTTCATAAGTATTAAAGACGATAGTAGATTGTAAGCTGTACCTCATTCTCTCTTGTTGTAAGACATTGCAGTAAGATTTTCAATACCACTTGAAGATATTCTGACAACCATGTATCAATAATACCAGAAAATTAATATATAACAATTATTCACTGAAGTGAAGGTGCCTAGTGGTGGATATTCAGTGTTGTTATATAGACACGAGTGTTTTACTGGGAAATATACCACTCGTAAAATTCATAAACGCTACATCCGGGACCCGAGTGGTTTATTTTCCATAATCTCACTCGTGAGTTTATCGATGACGTAATTTCGGTTATTTCCCTCTATTACTTTATCGATGTCTTTTTGTCCATATAATAAAAAGAACATTACACGGCGGCTTGAAGATATGAATTTTATTTTCTCGTGGCAAAAACAATATTTTACTCACTCGCTGCGCTCGTTCGTAAAATATTGTTTTGCCACTCGAAAATAAAATTCATATCTTCGCGCCACCGTGTAATATCCTCTATATATACCGAGCCGCGTCGTAAATATCCACTACTAACCACCCACACTGAGGTGAATAATTTTTCTAGTGAAAACAGTGAGATAATTGAGCACACAAATGATGATTTTTGACCCATTTACTACTCCCGACGATCACAATTTTGGCGCGGAATTGATCAAACGGTGGAAGGGTTTTCTTGCCGACAAATAAAACGTTTGAATTTGTTTAACCCTTGCGGGGAAATTTCTTCTGTTTGTATTTAAAACCATTCTGTAAAAAATAACTATTAAATTTAGTATTTAGCTTATTTATGAAAATGTCAGCTTGTGTAATAAAGTAAAGCAAGGCTTAATTTGCATTTGTAAACAAAAACCTTTTTCATCGATAAATTCAAGTTAAACAGACAAATCCTTACCTGTTAAAACTTCCAAACCGAATTTCGTCACCTTTCTTCTTGTTTCGGGAACAGCTTTTTTGATTATTCGTGAAATTTCTTTGTTTGTTACGGCAGCAAACTCGGGAAGCCATTTTGCTCGTACATGGTATAGGACTTATTAATAGTCTTTAGGACGGGACAGGCCCGTTCTTTCTAATGGTACTGAGACCCTGCGTCACTCCAAAATAACACATCAGAGTTGCTTAAGAAACTGTTATAGGCGAGGCCATTTTCTTTCTTGCTGCAGAGTCGAGCTGGCAGTGCACCAATACTAACCTGTCAATGGTTGTTACTTATTGAGATACTGTAAATTGCTGCTTATAACCTCCGCCACGTTACTCTTAATAGAGCGTTTTCACATGACGTCACGGCGGCTATGTTGGCGTACCAAAAAAAGCATCTGGGGGTTGACCTCTTTTCTCATGTGAACTTTTTCTTTTTCCAATAAATTTGAATAGATGCCGGCCACGCGAGCTCTATATGGGCCCCCAAATATGGGCCCATCATATGTATTGACATGAATTCGATTTAATATGGCGTTTTGAAGCTTAACAAAAACTAGTAAATGTAAGACGTATTTTGATAAACACTGCTAAAGCTTGTTTCGAAGCGCTTTTATATTCCGGTTATATGCCCTCCTATTAAACCCCTTACGAAGACGAATAAACCCAGGGTTATGAGCTCCAAGGTCGCCAGTTAAAAGGCGACAGTTTACGATGATTTTTATTCCTTTTTTTTTTCAAATCAGGACAAGTCCAAGGGTGACATACCCGCTGCGGGTTTTGCTGATGTTCAGCTGCAAATTTATAAAGTGAACCATGATCACCATCGTGCCTTTCATAATCATGGCGCTAGTATCAACACACCCTTGTCAGATGGGAAGATCCCTGGAAATGGGTCAACGCCAAATGGCTTTCCAAGTGAGGTATGCCTAGACAAACAAACAACTAACATAATTTTCATATTTTAATAATGATTATTTGTGACAACAATCAATTCATTAATATGTGGACAATGGCTATTGTAGTTTTCGACTCAGTCATTCGCGTTGCGTGACAACAACAATTAACAAGATTTATTTGCAGGACCATACAAATACATACAGTATTGCAAGAGCTATTTTTAATTATGTTTTAAGAACTAAAATAAAATCACTGGCCAATTAAACTACTTTGTTAATAATTCGTCGCGATAGTCAAAGCAAGCTGAAATATATTTCGTGAGTTGTAATTAATATACTAATTAGATGCGTTCATCAGTTCACTGATCAAAACGTTCACAGGTAACTGGGTAATATTTGGAATCAGAATCTTAACTTTATTGTAAAAATTATTCCTAATCAAAGAGTATTTTGAACAACTGGATCCACAAAAAGGCAATTCCTATTATCTTTGGTAGTTTGATTGTATCTACCAAGTTCTTTCATGGGTTTGTGGTTACTTATTCGTAGTTTTACTAATTTCTTTCTCTCAGCTGTACCTCTCGTTACGTCTAGGTAATTACAAGTGGTATGATCGTTTTTAAAAGATCTAAAAAATTCTAGTTTTTGAGAGTGGTGAAGAGAGTTTTGCGTTAAGACACTGAGGAACGGCTATGTAATAGACTAAACAATAGGCAACTTGAAATACCTCGTACTACCGAAACAGGTAGACCACGAATTCAAAAATACGCCTTACACTTGATTTTGTTGCCAGACGTTAATGACTTAGGTCGTTTGGCTTTGTTTGTCAAACCAAAAAGGTGAACTCACACATGGTCATATTCTTTTCTTATTGCTAGCTTCGTTTTCGGCTCTTCAGAGTGGTCAGAGTTTATAATTATATAACGGTAGAGGGCTGCAACCGAAAAAACTTTAATCCGCAAACGAAAATTTCTCCATTTTGGTTGACTTATAACTTGGCCTATCTTTGGCCTCCCAAACGCTCAGGAATGTGACCAGGTGAGTTTACATTATTGGTTTGAAAAACAAAGCCACGTGACCCAAGTCGTTAACGTTCAGCGACAAAATCAAATGTCACGCATATCTCTGAATTCGCGGTGTACCTAATTCGGTAGTATCAACTCCAACTTACTTTGTTTGCAAATCAAACAGACAAGTGCACTAATTTTATGCGTATTTAGAAGTACTGAATCTTATTTGAGTACTAGTGATGTACCAGGAAATAGTTTCCATCAAATGAAAAAAATACATAAGAATCTAATTTTTTTAAAAAAATTAGGTTCAAATTATCAAGATAGAGATTCGAAAATTTGGAAAAAAAGTGGAAGATGAAAATACAACAGTATTACTAGGAATGGGAAGTTACTCTTTGTTCGAAAATTGTTGGGAGATTGAAGAATATGAATATGATTTTATGATAGTAAATTAAATTATGATAATTGTAATGTTTTTTTAAAGAATAAGCAGCCGTCACACGAGAAGAAGAAAATTGCTCCTGTTGCATGGATGATCATTATTGGTGACGCTCTTCACAACTTTATCGATGGGTTGGCAATTGGTGCTTCATTTTCCAGTTCAAGTTACATTGGTGTCAGTACTTCACTTGCGATATTCTGTGAAGAGCTGCCACATGAACTTGGTAAGTAGTAATTTTAAAAGGCTTTGTTCATACTATACTGGATAGATTTGGCGCCGGCAAAAAATGTGCACGTGCATATGAAACTTGAAAACAATACCAGTGAAAAATGTGGACACTCACTTGCAAACACAAAATCCGGGGGAAAAATTGGTCATATTTGAGGTCCTATTTGAAAGCCTTTCCTGATTTCAATGTTCTTGAAACTTGCAGGGGATATTTATTGATAGTTGATCTTGGGATTTTCAAATTTATAAAAACATTTATCGAGCGGTTTTTTAAAAAATGCGAAATTTGTAGGCATGGACCAAATTACGTGCAAAAACTGTAAGAAAAGCAGCTGAATGCAAGTTAATAAAATTCTTCTTACTCACGATCGCCCAGAGCAATTCCCCTCTTTTTTTGTAGGAGGTTTTCAATGGAATCAAACTACTATGAGATGAAGCCGCGTTTCCAAAGCTTATCATTTTCTTTAAAAAAATAGCTAATTGTGTGGATAGCATGCTATTTCACTGTTTTTATGATGCTTAAAACTTTGTTTCAAAATATTTCAAAAACGTTCTCATAGAATTTGTTCAAACTTTACCATAATTGAGACAATTATGGCAGGTACAAACTGCCTTGAGCGATTTCTCAAAAAAATTTCTGCTACAGAGAAACACAAAGATAAATAAAAAACGGAATGGCGTCGTTACGTTGCCATGGCGACTCGGATTGCAATAAAACTCAGATCATAAGAAATTTTCATCTTTATATAATACAGTTGTGGTAACCTTTTTCGATATCTTTACTCACGGCGACGCGTAATTAATGTTCAAACTTGGGAGGTATCCCCCCTAAAAAATCCAGTCGAGCCACCTTAAGTTAACTAATTTGTGGATTACAAGGTTTTTGTTTGTTTTAAATTATAAATTTATTAATGGGAGCTTCGCTTTTAGCCCTGGCTAAAACTATATATTAACAGAATGGCTGCGCCGCGCCGATTTCGTGAGAAAAGTGGAGACTCACATAGCGGATAGGTGTTCACATTAAACCGGAAAGCTTTTCGCGTCGGCACCAAAAGCTATCTGGTATAGTGTGAATAGTAGGATATAGAAAGTTATCAAAAGAAATGCGAACAACAAAGTATTAAGGTATATAATTTGTAATTTCAATGCTTATTACAAACAACTAAAATTATTGTCCTGGATTTTGTTAGGGGCGAGCCGCATTTGTTAATATTTTTGGATTTTACAAAACGTTTTTGAAATGCTCCCCAGGTGACTTTGCAATTCTTCTGAATGCTGGTTTGTCATATAAAGCCGCAATGGGCTTCAACTTTTTGTCGGCATGCTCTTGTTATTTGGGGCTCGTCATCGGATTGTTGCTAGGTTACACAACGTCTGCTGTCACGTGGATCTATGCTCTTGCTGGTGGACTGTTTGTCTACATTGCTCTTGTTGATATGGTAAGTTGCACCTTTAGAAAATACCATAATACTCGTTAACGCGAAAGAAAGAATAAAATTTCTGTCGAAGTTGAGTTTACGTTAAAAACTTGGCAAAGGGCAAGGGCCACCTATTAGTATATGTAATAGGACTACATGCTGCCAATTTGGAAATAATTGGATGAAAAAAATTCCGACTTCCTCGTCCAATTTGGCTGTCAGAGGAATTTTTTGAATTCAATTATTTCCAAATTGGACAAGCATATAGTCCTCTCACTTATTAATTATATAGCTGGTGTCAATAACTTATTCTTTACAAATCAACAAACATAGAACTAGTATTGCTCGTTCATACTTTGGCATTTTGTTGCCAAATAAAATTTTGAAAGCTCCTTCAATGTTCTCAATCATATGGTGCTACAGGTGAAAACCGCAATTTCGAGTACAAAGAAGACAAAGCAACAACGGAAATACTTTATTTGAATAAAAAAAATATTGAAAATAAAAATTTCATTCATTACCTCAAACGATTTCCGCCGACTTTGTCCGTTTGTTTTTGTAATGCCAACATCTAAACAGAAGTATCAGTGTTTTCTTATTCTTATCCAAAGTTTGAGTTCTTGTACATTTTCAAGAATCTATGCGCCGCGTGATTGTTTACAATGCAAACTTTCATCAGTTTGGTGATAGATTTTCCTTTTAAATCGCCTAAACAATAAGCCACAACAAAACAGCAGCAAAACAAAACGACATTCACAGTAACAAGAAGCCAAGGGCGTTCGCCGACGAACCACCGTTAGCCAACGAAACTTTTTTGGCGCTTTGTCACAGGAACTTTGCGCTGATTTGCTAGTTTGCATTGCCTATTGTATTTTCTGGCGTTTGATTGGCTCAGACCAGCGGTCCTATTTTTCTTAAATTGGACAGTTTGCCTATTTGTAAAGGAAAGGCCTCTCTGAAACTATCCAAATTAATCCTTAATTAACAGCTATATAATTAACAATTATTCTTTGAAATCGTTGTGAATAGTGGCTATATATTACTAAAGCCACTATTTACCGAGATTAAAAAGAATAATTGTTTTAGTATATACACACGAAGTGATCTCAACAAAATCAGAGAGGAAACCATTAAAAAGTACGATTTGATTGACAGATCAAATCACGCGAAAGTTTAAAAATAGATCTTTGTAGAATTTTCAAACATGGCAATTCACAAGCTTATCACTTCGCAAACAACAGCGTAATGGCTTTATTGGAACCGTTAAAAATTTGAAATGTTTCCTCACCTAAGAAGAAAAGAAGAGCTTTGTTGTTTTCTGTTAACTCGCCAAGTTTATAGCGGACAAAAATGGCGGCTCGGTTCCTCGAGGGAAGACGTCGTCAAACTTTTGCTTTTAAATTTGTTTGTCATGAATAAACTTCGATTTTTAGGCAAAATTTTTCTTGTTAGGAAACGCTGAGTTCACGAAACAGCCTCTTCTACGCGACTAAACGGGAGTTGTAAACAAGCCATCGACCACAAAACTCAGTTACATTAAATGGAAAACGCCGTTTTGAATCCTTCGAAGTCTTTTCTTGCATAAAAAAAAAGTCTACCCCAGGATTTTGTCGACTTTTAAAAGCTCGTTCTCTTAAAAAATGGAAAAAAAAAGCGAGCTCACACATTATCCACTCGCTAGGAGGTGAATATTGTTGAATAGTCCGAGATAGCGAACCAATCAGATCAAGATCACTGAGTGTGTATATACTAATTATAGATATAATACTTATGAATGACAATTATAGTTTTCCAAAGTGTAACAGGGTGAGGTCTGCTAGGTAGTATATTTGTAAGGGAAAGGACCCGAGTTCGATCTTTGGTTGAAAATATGCATAGATCACTTTAATAAAGACACTTTCAATAGCAAAATTTTTCTGTATGTCTTAAAAATGGCAACCACCGTTTACGACACATTAAGACCATCGTGACTTAATCAAAAGCCAATCTCATTCAAATTACAGTTAATAATTGATGAAAGATTCTGCATCATAACTGGGGAAGATGTAAAAATCTGGATTTCATTTGCATAAAAGCATGAAGAAGAAATTGACTGAAAAAGGCAGTTATAGGAAAGTCAGTAATGTAAAATACCATAATAGGGATCCTAAAATCGAACCACGAAGAACACCGTCTAGTGTTCGTCATTAACTTAAAGTATGTTTTTCCTTCATGCCATCAGGATTCAATTTAATTATTTCTTGCCTCATTACTTGAAAAAAGTCCTTTAACTACGAGATACCTTGAATTGCCTATTACATTCTATTTGTGATAAAAGCTATCTTGCATGAAACTGGAAAAAACCTGTAAATACAGGTTTTCAAGAATAGTTCCATCTAAGGGGCGTAGCCTCTCTTCCCACGTCTGTAATGGTCGTAAATAAAATCTGGGCATGAAAGAGTAAAAATCAAAGCTCCTGACCAGATTCTAGACAGATTCATCCCATCAGCATAGAATTTTTGAGGACAAAATGCAAACGCTTCCGCCAACAAAACATCTCTGTCAGCGACGAGCAATGAGAGACAGCTGTTTAACACGCTACGATGTCACTGCTTGATCATTATCATAAGTGATCAAACCTTATCCGCTTCTAACATTTATTTCCTGTTTATTTTATTGCAGTTACCGGAAGCTTGTGAAATGTCAGCTAATATCGGAGGACGTTCCGTTCGCCGAAACATCAAGGCCTTTGCCCTTCAGAATTTTGGCATACTGTTTGGCTTTGCTATTATGCTTATTTTAGCTCTCTACGGAGAGACAATTTCAGTTAAGTAGAGCATTCTCAAAGATCAGTAACAATTTTGAAATTCAAATTGCAATAGTTGTGTTATAGCGTTAACGTTTCACATTTTTAAGCCTGTTTTATAACTTTAAATTTATGATGAAAAGATTGCACAGAAAAGCATTTGCGTTTGGGTGCAGGTGAGCCACTAAAGGTTGAAACCCTGACCCTGTTAAGGACAAAGAAATTCCTAAAATACATACCATGTTTAGGAGAAGGGACAAAATGCACGCTGTGTTGTTTTACAGCCAGTTGTTGGCAATTGCCATAGAGCAAATTCACGCTTTTGTATACTTGGAATACAAACAAATTTCATTAAGCAAATTAAATCAATTGTGCTGGCAATACCCTGTTTATTATTAGGACAGACTCGCACGAAATTGTATATCCGGTTTAGCACAGAGAGGACAAAAAACATACCCTATATGGCCTTATAGGCTATACAAAGGAGTACACCCCCTGGGTTTTTTCTGTGGTAGGAGCTGTGATTAGTTGGCGCAACAACAGTTTATGAAGCGCCTTTTTCTATTTTTCGAGAATATTAATTGCTAGCCCAGATTATTTACTTAGAGATTGGGGGAGAAAGAGTTTATAACAAACATTTAACCCTGACCGTTGCTGATAGTCCATAAAAAGACAAAAAAGACTATACAGTAGAACCCCGCCTTACGGCCACCTCGATAATACGGTCACCTCGTTATTACGGCCAGTCTTTTTCGGCCCGGCAAAACGGCCATACAATTTCTTTATAACACCAAAAAAAACCGTTAAATGCGGTCACCCGTTAATACGTCCAACGACCACACTTCAAAATCCCAACCAGTAGAATCTCTTTTAATTTCAACCCCGTTAATGCAGCCACTCGACCGAAATTAAGAAAATTAAAATGCCTGTGACTTGTTAATTTTATTGATCTAGTATTCTAAGCTTATTCTGACTGTACTGTTTTTAGACTACAGTACACTTAAAATGCACTTGTGGCGATTTATAAAGAGATTCATTTACTGGAGAAGATTTTTGAGAAGTTTTTTTCAATCACTCTAGGCGATATTTACATTCCGGTTATTTACTAATGAGAACAGTACTGTGAATGCGATGTACGGTGTATTCCTGGTGTATTTGTCATTACGGCCCGCAAGTCATGGAATTTGAGCCTACCCCGTTAATACGGCCAATTTTTTTGTTCCATTAGTAACCGCATCAACGGGTTTCCACTGTATTAAAAAGCAAAATAGTTTAAAGTAAATTGCTAATCGGTCCCTATTTCAATAGGAAATAAAGAACTTGTTTAAACCATTTTTCTACGAGACAATTTTTTAGATTAATTACTTTATTTATTTTTCTTTTCTTTCTATCATTTTTTTAACAAATTTGTATCCACACTATAATGCGCATTGTAACCTAGTCTTATCCTAACCCTTCTGTCATACAATATTTTTGTAATTTTGCATAAAATTTGACTTGACTTTACGACTTGGGCTAAAGAGGATTCTTGAATATGATTGATTAAGAATTTACATATATACATACATATCCTTTATTTAAACACGAATGGTTTAAAGCTCAAAGCTTGTGGGGTCGTGTAAAAATGACTACAAATGGATGAAACTGTATAAAAATAAGAATAACATCACTTATAAAATACAACTACAATTAAAACTCTAAAAATATACATTAATATTTTAACCAAAAAGTAAAATGACATTAGTTACCTCTAAGTAAATTGACTATAGCATTTAAAACAAAACAAAAAAAAATAGTTAAAAGCATTTAAAATCTTGGTAGTGCCTAGGCAGCGACTGGACCGACTGTGCGCTAAAATCAAGTTCCTTAAAATAAGAGTCCTTCTTCACTTTGGGATGAAAAACAGTAAACTGGTCTGTAAAATGACTCGAGACAGCGTTCCAAAGAATAGCGCCTCTATAGCTAATAGAGTTTTTTAGAAACTGCGAGTTAAATCGCGGGACGATTATGTTATTACTCCTTCTCAGGTTGTATGCAGTGCAGGGTTTAATTGTCAAGTATGAAAGAGCCGTAGGTACTTCACCTATAAACACGTTATGGAGTAGTTTAGTTAACCGAAGTTTATAATAAAGGGTTAAAGTATTCCAGTTCGAATGGCGGTAAACTTCCGTGGTAGACGGAAGGATACCTAGAACAAGGTAAAATTGACCCCATATAAAAATTCTTTCTTTAAGTGGTTGGAATTCATTGTAATATTGATATGTAGATTTAGCCACGCCTAAAAGCGAAGCTTCCATTATATACTCTACATTTCCTGAAAACAATAAAATTTGAACGAAACATTTAGCCACTGCAAAGAAATATACCAAATGTACATTTACTTTTATGAGGGAAGGTTTGGGATATTTCAGAAAAAATCCTTGAAGAAAAACCTCTACTATCGAGCTAACAGACTAATGTTTACAGCCAAAAAAATGAATGAATCAGTGAATCTAATTTAATCACAGTAGTAGGAATGAAAAGAATTCTTGCCTAGACTTCGTCACGCAGGCCCCACCAGACCCTTTTGAGAAGCTGCTTGTCAGCCCATAAATCTACCTGGAGTTATGAAAACCGGGTTAGCAAACATTTTGTAATTCTCTTAACTTCTTTGACAACTTTACTGAGCTGTTTGCTTATGTCTTTTTTTTGTTCGTTTTGTGGTTAGGTATTGTGTAGAAGTGGCTGTAGACAGAATTTCGCGAACTTCTATTTATCCCGCACCCGCCCCCATTCACTCCCTCCCTCTTTTATTTTTATTTATTTATTTTTTTATTTCGATCCTACCCACAGTTCTCTCTTCAACACAAGTGACAGTTATTTGCAATCAGTGAGCGCCTAAAGCTGGCTTCGATGCCGTTTAGCAGTCAATATTTCGTTATTGGTCAAGACCTTGAGAAAGTTTCCCGGAGAGCACAATGTAAAGCTCGGAGACGGGACAGGGTCTGCAGGGTCTGCATCGTCCAATATCGTCTTGTATTCTCGTTTCATTTGGCTAAACGCATCAATCACCCTCATCCGGGCTGAGACAGAAATGGACGATATTGTTGATTTTTCTAAGGTGACCACCAAGTCTTTGGCCTCGGGAACAACAACAACTTTATTTGTACTCCACATTGAATTATATATATATAAAGAATTACTAATAAAAATAGAGAGTGTTCAGGCTGCCCATAATAACCATTGAGGGCTAAAGAGATTGGGCAGGTACACACGACACACAGCTACACAGAAAAAAAAAAACTCGTAAATAAAAGAAAAAAATCAGACAGCAGACAAAAAAACCAAGTGTGCCAGTATTAAGTAACGGAAAGCCAGAAAAAATATATTGATGATAAATATGAATTAATATTTATCAATAAGAAGCGACTTTGAGAGGAAGGAGCTTGATGTCATCACTCATATCATTCCAAACTTTAACAGCCTGGAACCTTATTTTAAAAATTCCATAATTTGTTCTGGCTTTAAATTTTGGAATAGCATAAGTCATCCTGCAGGATAACCTAGTGTTATAACTATGTATGTTCCTAACAGGATTAAAAAAAGCATCAAAAACAGAAGGTAAAAATTGGTTATGGAACTTATACATAAACACTGCAAGTTGGAGGGTAATGATATCAGACAGCTTTACAATATTCAGGTCTTTAAATAAAGGACGTGAGTGTTCGGTGAAACTGGAGAAGGTGCTTGACAGGACGCACAGGGCCTCGACTGTAAGTACCCGCATATAAATCCTTAGTACATTGAACTAGCATTCCTAACATACGTTCACCTACGTTGCGCTGGCTTTTCTTCCTCAAGAGACCAGTGAGGCGTCATAATCTGTTATTATGTCAAGGATGATGTCATTACATTGAAAACAAACCAGAAAATGCCGGTAGGAAAACGTGAACTAATTACTTTCTATTTTTTGAACAAAAGAAGACGTAAATAGAAGAAAACGCCGACTGAATATGATCCTCGAAAACTTTTAGTATATATTATGTTTTCAAACGCGACACTCAAGCAACGGAAAATTCTCGTGCGTAGACCCAGCAATTCTTTGACGAATCAGGCATTCAATAAACATCAAGTAAAATCATAGTGAAAATAGAGCCTGAATTAAGCAGTCTTGAAACAATTTATTTGCGATAGGTGAGATTGTCACGGAGATGAAGAACACGGCATCAAAGTAGAAAAATTTGGCAGGCTGTTTGAGTCGGCGTAATGCGTATTTGCTTTAATAAGATATACCCTAGTAGACCACTAAAAGCAAGCAGAATATAATTAATACATACTTCAATACGCCATGCAAGGTAAATATATTTCGAAATCCGTAATTGTTTCATTGCGCGCTGTACACGTATTATCTAACTGCCCGTCTGACAACTTCTGGGCTCCCCCTCGTGATCCCTCGAAAAACACTCGTCTCTCTGTTGTTAAAAAATAAGCTAAGGAGGTCTTGAAACTGCAATAAATTGAATAATTTTATTTAAAAAAAGCAATCGTTAATATGTTTTTCTTTCTCTTCGCTATCAATTGGTCTGTTATTAGTTATAGTCTAATTACCGTTAATTAACTGTATTTGTGCGCAACGCACTTTTCAGGATCTCCAAACGTTACCGATATATAAAACCCTAAACACACGCTACTTTTAAAGGTGGAAATTCCGCATATTTCTGCATGAATTTGCATTTGCATTTGCATTTGCTCTGAGCTGAAGTCGCAAGCTGGCAGACGGCGCGTCCCATACAGTTCGATGTTACTTATTCTACTCATTCATTTCTTGCACTTCTCTTATCCCCAGTTTACCGGTATATTGGCGTTTTAGTAAATTTTACATGTATCTCTTTGGACGCAAGTTCACTCTGCGAACTGATCACAAACCCCTGTTGAAAATATTTGCTCTGGATTCTGCGACTCCAGTTTTGGCTGCTGCTAGACTGCAACGCCGGTTCCTTCTTCTCTCTTCGTACTACTACGAAATTGAGTTCAAGTCATCTGCTGAAGTAGCCAGCGCTGACGCCTTGTCAAGGCTCCCTCTTCAGTACAGAAAAGATGCAAGTGTGGAAGAGGAAATCTTCCACGTGGTACCTCAGCAGTTAAATCGACACCCAGTTTCTGCCGCAGAAATCGCTAAGGACACATCTAGGAACCCCTTGTTAGCGAAAGCACTATTGCTTACGTGGAATGGTTGGCCTATCAATCACTGCGCCGATCCTGACCTCAAGCCATATTTCACCCGCAGACATGAACTCTCTGTGGAGCAAGGCTGCCTTATGTGGAGCCTGCAAACGGTCATACCTCCTTCTTTAAGACAAACCATCCTGACAGAACTACATGAAGGCCATCCTGGGATTGCACGCATGAAATCAATAGCCCGCAGTCATGTTTGGTGGCCAAAAATAGATCAGGAGATTGAAAGGGTTACCCGTGAATGTCAACCGTGCAACAAAACCCGCAGGGCTCCTCCAGCCTCACCGCTTCTTCCTTGGTCTTGGCCGACAGCTCCATGGCAACGTGTTCACGTAGATTTTGCCACCCACCAGGCAAAACATTACCTCATCATGGTCGACGCCCACTTTAAGTGGCCTGAAGTGATTGGTCCCATGAAAACAACAACAGCTGACTCAACCATTAGTGCCATGCGTAATATTTTTGCAAGATACGGTCTACCAACCCAAGTAGTCAGCGACAGTCTGCAGAGTATGAAGAGTTCCTGCAGCAAAATGGCTTCAGAGAATTTTAGTTTCCCCTTACCATCCCTCTTCAAATGGGTTGGCTGAGCGGTTTGTGCAGACTTTCAAGTACGCAATGGAGTCATCAGCTGACGATCCCGCAAGCTCTATTCAGCGACGGATTCAGAATTTTCTCCTATCTTACTGAAGCACACCACACGCTACTACTGGCTCATCTCCTGCCAAGCTATTCTTACAGCGAGAACTTCGCACTCGATTGTCTCTGGTTACACCTGATATTGGGTCTCGCGTGGCCAGCCAGCAAGATAAAATGAAGTCCAATCACGACAAGTTTGCAAAATACAGAGCGATTGCTGTAGGCGACAGTGTTCTCGCGCGTGACCACCTATCGGGACAAAAGTGGCAAGCTGGTACTGTAGTACAGCAAACATCACCTGCTTCCTTTCAAGTCCAGCTGAACGATGGACAAAATTGGAGGAGACATGCTAACCACGTACTTCAAAACACCCCTAGTTTTGCTGTGACGCAATCCAGCTCTGTCGAAGTTACATCTGATCAATCTACTGAAGACATTACTTCTCCCAGTACCGAAAGCAGTACACCCCAACCTGAAGAATCAGAGTCAGTGGAGTCGCCAAGCACACCTACTCCTCCCACCCCTGCTCCGCGTCGGTCCAAACGTACTACTAAACCACCACAGAGACTGATTGAAGAAATGGACTAATGACATTGAACATTGCTTCTAATAGTTTTGTTTCCTTTTTGAACCTTTGATCATTTAGAGAGTTTCAACAGTTGCCTTGTACTTAAGTTTCTTATCAAGCACAACATTTCTGCGGGGAGGTGTTATAGTGTATCATTATATTTGTTATAGTGTCAGTAATTCATACTGAGCCCGCAGTATGTATGCGGTTGCTGTAAGACCCATGTGCTCTTTGATTAATACAGTTCTTTAGTTGATCCGCCATCTTGTGTGCAGTTGTCTGTTTGCCCGAGAACATAACAGCTATGAAGAAAGATCATTCAAAACTAGAGACAATTCAGGGTATCTATCGACCAAAAACCAGTCTTATGTTTGAATAAGAAGAAGATCAAAGAACATTTACTCTCACAGTGATGTCAACAGTGCTATCGCCCAAGCCCATGAAGTACATAGTTTCCCCATGCAGGGGCGTAGTGACAGGCTCATGAAAACACGACAACAAAGTACCCTCCCCCCGCAAAAAAAGCAAAACTAGAAACAGAAACCAAAACGGTGAAAACGCGTTTTCTGTAGAAAAAAGGCTTTTTTGGTAACCCAAACTTAACTCAATCTTAACTCAAACTCAACCCAAACTCAACTCTTACTCAACTCAAGCTCGTAACTCGATAAATAGCCGATCCCCAAATGGGACGATCATTTGTATTACTAGCCTATGTACAGACGTCCCCCCTCCCTCAGGAAATATCGGAAGGGGAGAAGTCTGTGAATCGCGGTCGTTAATCGTGTTTCGGTATACATTTGCATAAATTGTTTTTGTTTTTTCGCTGACAGTTGAAAAGGCACATATAAGTCGAAAAATAGCTCTGGCGTCTTAGCAAAGGCTATAGCCGAACATCTTCACACAATCACCTCAAATCCAGAAATAAGATCTCTGATTACAGGCAAGCCAGCGTACCTCCCAAGATCCCATCAATGTATTTCTTATTCGAAAGTTGAAGCGTTGGTAGCTGTAGATTTCAGATTCATCTCTGTGTGTATTCTTGCATGAGTAATGAGCCGCGAATTCACACGCGATTCAGTTACGAAATTTCTACCAGCTCAGCTTCACTGAGTTTGATGTAAATGTCGTCTAAGAAATTAAATCTGACCAAATGCAGATAAGTTCTCTTAAAATATTCACTGCTTATTACTCAAACAGGAATGCCGATCTAAATTTGACACCAGTTATGGGAACGACTAACGGATTCATTTCTTCAAATAATCAATTCATTAATACAATCTTTTTGGGGTAAGCTTGACCTGCCTTGGATCCTGGGGCAGTGACGTTGTCTGATTACAGAAAAACCTTTTTTCTTTTTATTACAGGGTCATGCTTGTGGCTCCAAATCAGTCTATAGGCAACAAAACCTTCGCGTTTTTCATTATTCAAATCCTAGTCAGAGCAGACGTTAAACATAAGATCAAGATACACATTGTCTTGCTTACCAACTCGCCCCTCAGAATTTCGCCGAAGATCGCGTTTCAGTGAAAACATTATCTGGTTTAAATACAGAAAACTTCCCACAAAACCAATCTCAGATCATGCACTCCGCGGCCTTTCTCCATATGCGAAGTATTAAATGCAAAGAATTAGCTTCCAAATTTCAGGCATGCGCAGAAAGCAAAATCTCGAGATGTAAGAAAAGAATGGGAAAAAAATGGACGTGTACGAAGAAACAAGCGAAATTTATGATTATACAGTTGTCAACTTCTCCACACTTTGAGACCCACAGGACGCTTTTTCTCACATCCCTTGGCGAGTTAGTCTACCTATAGTATTTTCCTTTTTTTGAATGCAGTGGGAATAGACAGACCATGAAGTTCTAAACTGCTCTTCGTCTGGAGTTGGAGAATTTTCTTCATTGGTCATGGACCTTGGGGACATTATAAAACAGCCTGACTTTAAGACTGGATTGGAAGTACCTTGAGTTAACCTTGCCAGCGAAAGAAACGCGACATGATGGCATTTCTAAACGTCAAAGGCCGGGCAAACAATTTTTGTTTGGTTCATCTTGCCAAGACGTTTGGGTCAATTTCGAAACTGATGGGAATGTCCATGGGACTCTTGCGATCTCTCAAGTTCGAGGATGTAAGTATATTTCCTTCTGGAAAAAAACGTCTTTCACCTGCCGTAGAACACGCAGGACATCACCTTGCTTTGATCTTTCAGGCTCATTTCATGATTTCTATTACAAGTTTTCGGTCGTATCGGTAGCATTTAGTATGAGTTACAGTGCTACTTGCAGATTTTCTATTGCAGTTATAAGGGTACCGGATTCAGACTCGGGTATTGTAGTTGCCTAGTTAGAGGAGAACGCTTGTTCTTGTTTTCGAAGGTAATATTGCCGGCTCCAAATCTATTGAGAGTGATATAACCTTCGCCTTTTTCATTTATAAGACCATTTTGCTTGTTGCAGGAACACTTGTAAATGGAGTGAGATCAAAATGCACATTCTCCATACTCATTCCTTTACCGTTCATCTGGCGCTAACGAGGAGAAAATGATTAGAAATCAGAACGTTTTTCGTTGCTGAGCAGTTTCCTCTATTTTCAGCCTTTTTTGTGAGAGACCTTGCTCGCAAGGCTACACCCGGTGAGGGTTTTGCTGCTCAGCACTAAAGAACAAAAGGAAAGAGGAGAAAGAACGAGTGAAAAAACAGAGGCACATGCAAGGGCATCATACTGGGGACAGCAGAAATGATGTTGGTCATATCAGTGATCCATCAGAAGAAGCAGAAGACAATGAGCTTGACTGGCTAACAGAACTGTCAGAAATAAAGCCCAAATGTGCAGGCTGCTCCTTCCTTGCAAAGCAAGTGTACCAGCTGCAAAAAGAACTGAAGGAGCTGAATGAAAAATGCCCCTGGAGAAAGGTGATTTATAAATCGATTTGAGTGCCCCCCGCCCTTTCTTCATAAGGGCCTACCCAAATGTCTTGCCTACAAAATTATAGGTAGCTGTATATGGGAAAGCATTGGCTAAGTTTTTTAACTCTTGTAATGACTTAATCAGTCCCACAAAAACTATTTAATGTTATGCTGCTCTAACATCATCTGCATTGCCTTCCAAGAATATTCAGGATGCATTGCTTTACGTTATTTAAGAACTTAAAAGCCCTATTAAGAAGAGCTTTCAAAAAATCCTGTATATTAATATTATTTAGATCCAGGATTCAGTGATGTCATGAAACAGGGCTGCAAGATGGTTCGATTCAATAACGTTTAATTGAAGTGTTTTACTTACCACACAGAAAACAGAGGCTTCAAAGTCAACAGAGGAAGATGAACAGGTATTTAAGTTGTCATAGACAGTGAAATGGGAATGAAAAAAAGAAACTGAGCAAATATGATTTCTACTCACGCTTGAATTTGAAAGTAAAAAAAAATGAGTTATTTCTTTCGTAATGATTTAAACCAACATTACTTAATGTGTGTGACAAGTTAATGTGATTAAATAGCATGACTGACATGCAATTAGTGCTCTGAATATAATGCAATTTTGTTTTGATAGGAATTAATGCAGAAACAAAAAGTTACTAAGGTGAGATAAACTAGTAAAGATGTGTTGTTCAGCCCAGTCAAAATGTTTTTGAGTAGTAAGCAAGCTAGCTATAGTAATAGGCAGCAGACCTGATACATACCTGACACCGGACAAAAAAATTTAGAAATTTGCGGAGTCCCTGCCACCCTGCCCCAGCGGATCGTTTGGACGCCATCTTCTACCGTGACCGCTGACCATCCCTTTGGCTCACTTTCCCATCGATCGTGTGCAGCTCGGGTTTACGTGATGTATTTTTAGTTACAATTTGAACTAGAAGTTTAGAAGAGACCTTATCGCCTGAGAAACGATGAAGACTAGCAGTATGTAGTCGAAACGTTGTGATTACAGGTACAACATCGTAAGAAAAATACTTACTAGTATGATTTGTACTTTACATGTGATGTTGTCTAGTCCCTATACGGCGTCTTTCCAGGCCCTCTCGGTCAATGCAATTCGGTGACGTATCGAGACGAACGGACCACGTGACTCGAAACGCATCGGCCACGCATAATAATGAGGCCTAGGGACTAGGCAACATGTGATGAACAACAACTCGAAACAACCTCGTCCTGAATACAAGTCTGACAAGTGTCAAGTAAGCGGCAGATGGCTGTCGGCACATTTTGACTGGGTTGATTGTTAAAAAAGAGTCTGTGACTTCATTAAGTGTCAGCCTGCTATAACTTTACCAATATATCTGGGGGGATCGGAGTTGAGGTGGTAGTGTGGCTGATAGCTCTCAACATGGTTTTCGGGCCTGTTGGACCTTGTACTTTACGTAGTCGAGGGCAATGGAACATAAAGTTGCAGCTGCCAGTCCCCGATTTTCTTTGCTCAGTTTCGGCTCCAATTTTCAGTCTCAAAGGGTACTTGTATTGCCATTGACAAATAATGTTGGAAAGCGACTCAAGTCTGCGAAAAAATACTAGCCTGTAAAAAAAAGATGGCCTGGTGAAATTCTTGATGTGTTCATTGATGTCAGTGTCGTTGTTGAGATTTTTTTGTATGACCAATTATCAAACTAATTAGGCGGAAAGGAAAATGAGTATTGATTGGTGGAAACATCATTACTTTTTAGCACATTGACTTTTTTTAACAGAATCAGTGTCAAAGAACTTATTGATTATCTTTTTTTAACAAATGACATTGATTGACAGGACGATTGCATCAAAGCACTCCAGACTACTTCCAAACCAGGACAGAGCATAAGAGAGCTCATCGACATGGTGTTTACATGCTCTGTCCGGGGGAAAAAGACTCACAGGCCGGCTTTACCAAAGGAACGGTGGCACTTACTGACAAGTATGTAAAATAATTTAAATTTTCTTAAATTTATTTTAATTTTAAACTGAGTCATTTTTCGCTTCATTAAAATCACACACACGAAACATTAGTCATTTACCTGGTAAGGGTAATGTTTCACCCTAGAGTGACAGAGTTCATTAGTTGACTACTGTTGAACAATCTTGGTGATTGTTTCCAGGCCTCACTTGTGTTTAAATGTAAATCTATGCAGACTGGTACTTTTTAGAGTATAATGACTGAAAAGTAAGGACGGGTGAGTATGGTAGCAACACCCTCCGCCACCCCAGGCCCCAGAAAAAGTCTTGGTCTGACCTAACATTTTGGCCTGACATACCACTGTGTTAACCAGTTTCCGTACCATTATAAATGACTTGTTTGGATTGCAACATGTCCTTAAAAATTGCTATTATTAAACAAATTATTATATAATTGTTAATATCATGTCAATTGCTAATGTGAAGCTACAAGAGCACCGAAATTAGTATCAGCATCACAACTTAACGCAGGCCACTACAAGTGATAAAAGTGGACACACAGACTGTTAATCACTGAAGTTTCCCAAGCAAATACTGTTAAGTCAGTTCAGTGACTGTGCACCTTTAAGTTTGAAGTGCACAGAGTTGTCCAAGTTTCAAATATATCTGTTCAACAGAGGTTTCTTACAATTAAATTGTCTGTAATACTTACTGTATTATAAGTCATCATCTTGTTCCCTTAATTAATGAATTAACTTTTATAACAGCTAGAATTTTCACGTAATCACATTTAATAGCGTGAGCGTGCTTCATATTCTTATTGAGCATGCTAATGACGTCAGCAAACTAACACAGGTTTGTTTTTCTTTCACATATGAGAATTTTGCATTTCAGGTCAAAATAAAAATCCATTTTCATGCTTGAGTTCACCCTTCAGTTTTTGACCGATCTGAGACGATTTAATTGAATTATATGAAATGAATCGTTGACGGGTATCGAAGTGTATTTCTCAAACAAAAGATAAACGACGCATCAAGGAACAGCAAAGACAATTTCACTTCTTTCAAAATGAGGTGCCGCGTTGATAATGCTATAAAACAATTAGTTTATGTTGCAGCTGTGCGTATGTCGGGATATTAAGCACTTGGGAAGTCTGGAGAGCACTCAACGGGCTAGAGTTGCACTCGGCTGCACCTCGTGCAACTCTAACGCCTCTTTCGTGGTTGCGTGCTCAATATCTCGACATACGCACGCTGACGCATGTACTAATTGTTACTTTAATTATTGACAATTTGAGGCACTTTAGGATCAATTACCACCAAGCAATTTCTAAGGGAGACCATAAACTGAGTGACATACACTGTATTCATAAATGGCGGCTGTCCTGAGACGAGTGATCGGCCAAACGTGGAAACGAGGCGTTGGAGGATAAAACTTACAGATCATAGAAGAAGTTATAGGTAAACATGTCCGTTTTCCTGAGTGAAGAAGATATTCCCGGGTCATCTTTAGCTGGAAGAAATCCAGCACAGCTGAAAAATGAAGAATTACGGTTTTGGCTTAAATGTAGAAACGATCCAGCAAAAGGACTTCGCACAAAAGCTCAACTCGTAGAGCGGTATGAAACCACCATCATCATTTTCGATTGTTGAATTGTCGCTTTTTTACACTAAATTAAGGCTTATCTTTTTATATTATATGTTTCTTACATTTTTAGAGTTGGAGAATACACGTACATTAGTCAGGGTAAGGATGGTTTTCTTGTCGACCCAGACCCGGATTTAATTTACACGAAACGAAAACTCGCAAAGCAAAATGAATCGGCTGCCACAGACACCGCCACAAACACTACCACGAGCTCTTTTATCACGTTTTCGACTGCTAATAATTTTAGTTTTCCTCAACATGGCAGTGGAATTAATTTAGAAAAAATACCACTGCTTGGCATTTGACATTTTATTTCTGTACAGTCTAGGATGACACGCGTGTTTGGATATTTAACTTTGAAATCTTCAGGCATAGTTTTGATAATTTCCTTCCGGCTCGGCCAAATGTTTATAATGCCAAAACGAAGAAACATAAAGTTGATCCAGGAACTAAAAAATCTGCTAACTGTCGGCTGAGAAATGCCAAATAAAAATGCTAAATGTTTCTCGTTAAATCCCTGCCTCAATCGACACAACACCAGAAAAAATTCTTCCTCTGGCTGAAGAGTTCTTCTTCGCCCAAGTTTGTTACAATCCCTTTGTTTACTTTTCCTTTCGTATATTTTTTCGTCTACCTTCATATCAATTGAACGCCAGTATCGAATATTTTCACCATTTTCTCCTGGATTCAGATATGAAAGCGTTGCTTTGAACGTCTCTAAGTTTGGAAAACCAATGTAAAATGAGATAGAATCGTTGTCTGACAGATTGTTTATGCAAAACATACGTGATTTTAGGTCATTGTTTTCCTGCGATAGACGCTTGAGTTCCTTTTCTGAATTCACCAGTTCAGTTTCAGTTTAAAAAAGCAATCTCTTTCTGGGCATGTAGCAGCTGCATTTTCAATGATTCGAGTGACTCTTCTTGCATTTCATGTTCAGAAGTTTCGAGGTTGTTTGAAACCATCTCATCCTCTGAAAGACTGCTGCTGTCTACCGTGCTCGTGCTAGCTACCGGTACACTATGTGGGTCTTCAGCCGCACATTCATTCTCGTTGCATGTAGATAAATCCTCCATTTGCTTCCTTTTTTCAGGTATTTGACTTCTGTCTAATGGCGGATGTCTTTTCCGTGGAGAAGTACGCCACGCAAACCTCGAAGGAATTGTGCCCTTCACTAATTCCATTTTTTTGAAGGGAAATGCCTGTTTTTATTTCTTCTCCACGAAAATGTAACGAGCAGATCTTGGTATCTTTCGTTAATGAAAAGTTAGGGCCAACATCTCTTCGGATTTTCTGTAGCCATTGCTTGCGAATGTTTGGATCCTTCGGAAAAGTAAAAAATCCCACTCTGTTTCCTTGCGGATCTACGCGGCCCGTTTGGTTGCAAAGGGGAACAGAACAGTAAACTTTAGAGCTTGACGACATCCTAAGAAACCTTTTACAGTAAAAAAAGTCCGCCGAAACGTTATAAAAAGAAGAAATCACCGCTCTGTAAGTTGACTAAAACTGTGCTATCAGTGAGAAATTTGTGTTTGTTATCCTCCAACGCCTCGTTTTCATGATTGGGTACCAGTTTTCTCCCGCGCGTCCGCCATTTATGAATACGGTGTATAGAAGGGAATCCGGATAGAAACTTCTATCAATGGAAAGTGCTGGATGGTCAGAATGGAAGATGTTCAACATGGGCCTAAGCCCTTGAACTGAATTACTCAGTCAGCACAAGCTCATTTTAGACTCTGATGCTGCCAACTGACTTAGCTACAGCTAAGTAGTTAATAACATTTATAATTTGTTATATCCCTAGACTTTCAATCAACTAAACAGGGGCTGTCATTGGTTGAATCCTGGTCCCGTGGCCTTGACTAAAATCAAATGTATCCCGATCGTGATACATCACACAATGTACCCCGCTCGGGATACATTACAGCACGTGAAAGCATGATGGAAGGTGGTGTGACAGAAGGCGGGAAAAACACTGCCAGTTTTCTTTTTCGGGAATGAACATAACAACACAAACACGAGGCCTCAAACTAAAAGGCAACGATTTTTAAAGTCATCCTAGAAGAGAAACGGCAGCTAGTGGAGGAAAAAGATGCAGATAATGTAAGGAAAGTAGTTGTAAATAATTCATTCAGTGGTTTTGAGAATTAAATTTGTGTTGTCATTAATAATGTGTCGACTTTTCTGGTTCGCTCCAGTTATTCTTTTGTTGCTGTTGAAGTGAAAGTCTAGAAATATAACAAAACACTTAATTAATGTCAGTTCCCTCGGGAAACAGTTAGTTTTGTTTTCCCGAGAGTCCTGAAACAATATAATATTTAAGTAGTCTACCATTACTCTTGAAATAACTTCACAATTTACAAACATCCGTATGATTATATGTCGGAGTAGCCGTCTACAATCTTTGTGGATGTTACAAATCCGACTGTTATACCGTTCATGTAGTTTATCCAATAGTTTTTTTTATAAAGTTTCATCAGAAGGGTGAATGCAATTAATAGGAATGACTGATCTGGCGAAACATTCCTGTTCAATAACAGAATTTTCTTCAGTAATAGACCACTGACTGGCCATCTGACAAAATTGGTAAGCACCATTAGACTAATGGCAAGAAAGACTGGTAAATAGAAGTCATTTCAAGGCCAGGAGCCCAGAGTTTTTTCCTGTCAAATGATTTGACTATTTAATTAGAATTTTAGTTAGTCCAGACTCTTATCTGTTTTGGAAGTTTTAAAAGTCTAAGCTAAAAAAGGATACAGTCAGGTCTGTGTGAAACACATTTCTAACATTATTTTATAAAAAATGACCATGAACTCAGTTTTCTGTCAAATTCAGTTCAATTCCGTTCTGCGTATTAGAGAGAGTCCGTATTATAGAGGTTTTTTTAAAGAAAATATTTAAAAGAAAATATATGAGAATTAAAAGTTGTGTTACCTTACCTTCGGTGATATTTTGTGGAACAGTAAACAGGGAACTCAAAATTCTTCAAAATCGCTCAAAATACCACTTCTGAGGCAAAAGGACGACAATTTACCGAAGGTAAGGTAACACAACGTTTACTTAGCTTTGATAAATGCACATATTTAGCGATATACCGCTACAGATGAAGCAAACGGTAAATCACAACAGTACATTTACAATAAAAATAACCTAGCTTACGCAATCGGATTGTGTGTGGACCCCCTGTGATGTCGCACGTGTCACCACGATGCCTCGAACAGTTCGGACGGTCCGCCTGTGGTTTGCCATTTACATGGGCACTGTTTGGGTAAATGGTAAAAACAATTCAGAACTGGCAAATTTCCACCTGAATAATCGCGCTCACATTACCATAATGTACAAATCAGTTCCCTCTACCGAAAAACGGCCTCGAAAACCTGAAACTGGAATCAAAGGTGGCTTTGAAGAAACAAGACCACGAGTTCAGTTCCGTTTGAAACGTTCCGTCCGGAAAAACAGGACTCTTGTTATAAATGTCCCTTTGCGCCCGGAAATTTTCCGATAAAACGACCGAAAAAGTCGTGTCCCATTTACTTTCCAATCGGATTTTCCGGAATTAACTTTTAGTGTAAATGGTAAACAGCCCATGTCTCTGAAGTCGCAGCTGGCGGACACTGACATGGCCAGGGGAAAAATGAGCATTGTGGCGACAACTTTCTTAGTTGCAAGGTCTTCAACTGTTTCGCTTAGTGTATCGTCTTAGTTGTCAAATGAACGACAATCGTTTCAGTGCAGAATAAACATAGTTTACCAGGGTTATGAAATTAGCTCATAAAAAAAACAAACAAACAAGGATAAAACTTGTTACTACATATTTTTTTATGAGCTGACACCCCGGTACAAAATGGAGTGTCCGGAAAACTAAGACCTGACCAGGAAAACGTTTTGTTAATACATCCGTCCCGCTAAACACACCAACATATACCAAGAGCATGTACCTACTTCCCTTTCATCTTTTCCGAGTGCCATCTGTTTCCTTCTCGTGGGATCAGAACATTAATTTTTTGTCTGCTTAACGTGAAATGTTGCGTCAAAAAAGTGTGTAGGCTGCATTGCAGGTGTATTTATCGAAATGTCTGCCCGGATTGTAAACATGGAGAAAGTGTGACTATTTGGGAGGTGGGAATCAGTCAGATCCAACATGGCAGCTTCTCAACGAACACGCGCGAGGGAATTCCAGCGCTGCGGCACTATGAAAGTATCCTGGGACAATGCTCCGCATGGGGGGGAAAAGGCTAAAAACGGGATTCAAATAGGAAAAATATCGGCGAGCAAAGCGAGGTCGACACTTTTTCTCGGTTCGCTTCACTCGCCGATTTTTTTTTTCCTTTTTCCCCCAATGTGGAACCTGGTCCCAGGCTACTATGAAAGAGAACTAACCACACTTAAAAACTAAAAAATCTGAGACATTATTCAAGTTTGCATTTCCTTCACCGAGAGACATTTAACGACAAAGGTTTGGTTGTCTGGAACATAAGAGGCACACGGACCTAAAACTTTCCAAGTCCTATCTCTTCCTTTCCTTGTAATCCATTTAACACTTGAGATAAGGCCATGATAACGCGTCTAATTGCGTAATATGCCCTTTGGCCTTTGCTATTTATATCAGGGCATGTCCGGTGCAGGGAAATCCGAGCAACGCTCTCAAATTGCTTCAAAACGGGCTGAACCTTTTTCGCACCTGAGACATGTGTGGAAAGTCAATTATACCGAGATTTCGTCACACGGGTCTGTCTTGCCATTATAATTTCCCGGTCAGTGGGTGAAGTCCGAGTGGCCGCGAAATGTTTTAATTGCCCTTTTCTGCTATTATTTTATTATTATTATTATTACTATTATTGTGAAAGGTTTGAACAAAGGAGTCATTTCAAAAGTAGGTTGAGTTTGATCGTCCGGGTGAACGTAGTCCTGAATAGGACTGTTGTTGTTGACAGTGACTGACGTTTCGACAACCTGTGCGGTAGTCATCTGTAGAGTCAAAGTGAGTTGTATCACGTCAGTAGATGGTATTATATACTCTGTTATTGATCTGATTGGTCAATAAAGTCAAGATGTTATTGGTGACTGGGGCGACCATGTGCGAGTGAAGACGTGGATGTTTCACTCCCGTGAACTTTTTGTGCTTTCTTAAAAATTTTAGTCCTTAAACCTAGTCTATGGCTCAAAGTTGTCTTAAAAAAGCAAGAGAGGAGGGAAAGACCGCTTTCTTTAGCAAACCAGAACCCGATAAATTGTTTATCGATGGACGATTTCTTCCCTTATAGACAAATCTAGGTTTTTTGGACTGAGTTTATTCTATTTGACTTTGTTTATGCTTCTCATTAGTTTGTTTTTGTAACGGGAGTGGCATGTCTAGGTTAGAACAATTGGTGTAGTCAGAAACGATTGTCCCAAGCTCTGTGGCAGCGTCTTATAGGTAATAATTACCTCGCCGCCTTTTTTCTCTCTTTCTTAAAACTTTGTTGTGTAATGTATTCCTTGTTTGTTGGTTTTTCTTTGTTTTATTTGTCCTTTTGTTTTTTCCTTTGTTGTTTTTTGTTTTGTGAGTATTTGTGCGTTTTGTGTGTATTGTCTATCTACGTGTTGTGTGTTTTTGCACCTCAGTTGTTACCTCTTTTCAATTTTTTGTGTACCACTGCGGTGGAAATTATTTGTATGCGCATAATTTATTTTTTTCCTGATCCCATTCATGAAAGAACTTTTTGATTTTAAATTACTTTCGCTTAATGTGCGAGGGGTTCGATCCGCCACGAAAAGGAAAGCCCTTTTTACCTGGCTAAATGAACGGAGGTATGATATTATTTTCCTTCAAGAGACCTATAGCACTGCTGACGTTGAAGACATTTGGAGAACACAATGGAGAGGTAAGCTCTTTTTTGCTCATGGCTCTAATCATAGTTGTGAGGTGATGATTCTAGTGAGAAGTGACTTAGATTTTTTAAATCCAAGAACTATTAGCTGTGATGACGAGGGCCGCTCTATTATAGTTGAAGCTGAGGTCCAAGGTTCGCCATTTTTGTTTGTAAATATTTATGCTCCAAACAAGGTTCAAGACCAATGCCGTTTTTTCGATAAGTTAAACAAAAATATTGAAGACCGCGTCGTTAATGAAGAGCTGAGAATTATTATCGGGGGAGAGTTTAATGTAACACTTGACCCTGTTCTTGACTGTTCCGGTGGTAGACCTTTTAGAAAAGATTCTGTAAAACACATACAAAACTTACGCCTGGATTTTGATTTGGTTGACATTTGGCGCATACGAAATCCGGACTCTAAACGCTTTACGTGGCGTCAAAGAAATCTTTTCATTCAAAGAAGACTTGATTACTGGCTGATTAGCGATGTATGCCAAGACGACATTGAGAGGTCCGATATCATTCCTTTGATAAATTCAGACCATTCGGCAATTTTTCTCCATTTTAAAAGCATAGACAACAAAACACGGTTTTGGACCATCATTTATTCAATGGATCCAAACTTTTTACAAGAATGTCTCGAGTTGTGTTTTAAATAATGGCTTTGCAACTTCATCCTTTGCAGTTGAAAGAGGAGTAAGACAGGGAGACCCTCTCTCTGCTTACTTATTTATTACAGCATTAGAAGTTTTACGTGTTAACATACGTAACAGTAACGACATTCGTGGTATTAAAGTCGATAATGAAGAGATCAAAGTAAGTCTTTTCGCAGATGACCTGACTGGGTTTTTAAAGGATGACCTCTCTCTAACAAACTTTCTTAAACTTATAGAAGATTATGGAACTTGCTCTGGTCTAAAGGTTAACCATGAAAAGACAGAGCTTTTGCTACTAGGTAACCTGGCCTGTACCGTACATGAGGCCGTTCTGAACAATATAAAAATTAAACGATCAGTTAAAATCTTAGGAGTACATTTTACCTATGTCATTCACACAAAACAAAAGCTAAACATCAATGAATTAATCAGCTCCATTCAACTTAAGCTACGAATCTGGAGGTGGAGGGATTTTACTATCATAGGGATAATTCAAATTGTCAAAACCTTTATTATCCCTATCTTCTTATATCGCACGAGCTTGATATCATTGGATAAAGAATTTGTGAAAGAAGCGAACAAAATTATCTTTGATTTCATCTGGAAAGGAAAGGATAAAGTTAAACGCTCTACACTTATCAGTGATATCGAAGATGGAGGACTTAAAGCCCCACATTTAACTTCCATAATTGAAACACAAAGAATACTTTGCTGCAAGAAATTAGCAAACGATCAACCGAGTGGATGGAAAATAATCCTTTTGCATTATCTGAAACCTGTTGGTGGTAAATTAGTCTTATGTTGCGACTTTGATTTGAAGAAATTGGCTATCAAATTACCAGCCTTTTATGAAGAATGCTTAAGATTTTTTGCAAAGTGCTCTGCGGTAAATAATTTAAATATACAGGATTTAAATGGAAAAGACTTGTCAAAAGTTATCTTATGGAACAACAAATTTATTTGTGTTGGTGACAAGTCTGTGTATTTTCGAAATCTCGCTGAGAAAGGGATCTTTCGAGTGGGTGATTTAATCTCGAATAATAATAATATTTTATAATAATATTTAATATTTATATTGCGCATTTTCTATAAAATAATCAAATGCGCATTACAATATGAACCTATTTACAATTCCTATGAAGTCAAAAACGAAACTTACACTATTTACAATCAACTATAAGAAAAATAATTTACGGAAGAACTAACTAATTGTATCAACAATTGTAAGAACTAACCTAATTGAATTAACAAAATGCCTTCTCAAATAAAAATGTCTTAAGTTTCTTTTTAAAATCATTTGTTGTCCAAGCAGATCTAATGCTTATGGGAAGACTGTTCCAAAGCCGTGGTGCCGCCATCATGAAAAAACGATCTCCCATGGTAGCTTTTGTAACACGCTTTGGGGTGCTCAAAAGAATTCCCTTATTGTTTCGCCGTAAATCATAGCGAGATGGCGATAAACAGAAATTAATTTAATGAGATATTTAGGAGCTGAGCCCTGGAGTACTTTAAAGGTGATCAAAAGGATTTTAAACTCGATGCGTAGGCGGATAGGCAACCAGTGAAGTTGTTTAAGGAGCGGCGTAATATGACAGTGTTTAGGTGCGCAGAAAATCAATCGCGCACTGGCGTTCATAACACGTTGAAGTTTTTGCACGTGATGGTCTGGAACTCCATAGAGTAGACTGTTGCAATAGTCTAACCTACTAGTTATAAATGCATGAATCAATTTCTCAGTGCATTCGCTAGTAAGGTATTTGCGTATGTGCCGAATATTAAACAGATAAAAGAATGCACTACCATAGGTCTTAAACATGAACTTATAATCGAAAGTGAGTTGAGAGTCTTGAACCTTTCGCCGTTGGATGCATTTAGGCTTGTCTCTTTAATAGACGCTCTACCAACTCAATGGCGTGAATCGTTGAAAACTTGCATCTCTACAGGTGACACCATTCAACTTGCATGATGACAGAAATTTTTTTATTTGCTTGATAGAATCTATACAGTGTTTTGATAAGGAAAGCAAAACAAGTTTTTCGATAGCGATTTTTCTTCCCCGTGTTTTAACCTGCCAAAAACGTGAAATTTCACTTCCGGTGAGCTACAAAACCGCGCTAGCGAAAACAGAAGACTGGGAATGATTATGACGTCATTTCAGGACATTCTATTTCGCGGCAGGCAAATTACCTGGTCATTTTCTTATTTGTGTGGCACTGTGTGGAGAATGTTTTTTGAGTTTCCATGACCTTTTCTGATCAGAAATAGCAGAAATCAATCGAATTTAATTGCCTGTGAAAAAGAATAATGAGTTTTGAAAGCGATACGGAAAAGTCAGAGGTGGAATCGATCGGGTCGCGCACTCACATCTGCGAGACAGAGCTAGGATCAGACGAAGATGAAGAAGATATGTACTATTCAGATCCAGAAGGACCGTATATAGATGAACCTATTGCAGACGAGGAATGGCTAACAGAATACAACCGAGAACTAGAAGAAACTGAAAGGAGAAACCAGGAGTTACAAAACCGCTTTGACAGGATTGTCGAACCCGAGACTTGGTAAGTGTTCGCTCTATTTCTTACCTTTTATTATTAGCCTGAAAAATCTTATCGTACTAAGATCGTACCTTGCCGATAAAAGGAAAGGATAAAAGTTGTATTCTTCAACGTAAATACTACGTTCCTTCTTTTAAATTTCAAAGGTGCTCATGTGGCAATTGTGCTCTCGATCGGCTGCAAAATCCCGGGGAATGCCTCTGCTGCAAGAAAATCGAAAAGTGCGTCGAATCACTTGGTGGTACCTCCGTTCTGAATGAGGTGGAAATCAGTTCCGAATGTATTACATTGCATCCAGGTTTCAGTGTCGTTTGCCTTAACAGATGGTCTCTCCGATTAGCCGCAAGTAAATACAACAGGATAGACGGTACAAAGTATCGTCAGACTGATACAGAAGAAAAGTGAGTAATGTTTTGCCCAGTTTTTTCTGTCAGAGCGAAAATAACGTTAGCCGGCAAAAGCGCCCGACAGCTGCAACAGAAGAAACAGAAGCACTGGTTATTTGAACAAACGCCAGTTTAAGAGAAAGATAATCAATCGATGGTTTTTGTCGCCCATTAATTTGTTTAATGGAGAGATTTTACCTGACCCATGAAACAGACAATAAACAGTTACAATTTAGAAGACAATAGAAGTAATGCATGAGAGCGTGCACCTCTCCACTACCTGTTTAATCGGTTGAGTAAAATCACTATACTACAAAAAACATATGATAAAGAATAAAGCACAATATACTTTGCAGAACCCCTAAACTCAAACTTTTCTCTGGACTTGGGTGTGTGTGTGTGTGTGTGTGTGGGAGGGGGTGCCAGCCACACCAAGCCCCACACAAAGCATTTTGATCTCATCTTTTGCCGACTGCTTTCATCTTTTCTTACTCTGCTCTACCCTTCAACCCTGGTCTTATTTTTACCTATATTTGACACTCAGTTGATTTGATAATGTTCAGTTCATAAGATGTTAAAAGAAATGGGGATTTTAGAGACACAAAGAAAGGGCACGATTTGAATAGAAATGCATCTGCCACTGGTCATATGGTAATACTGAGCTCACAGAGTTGAAATACAGAGCGAGGTCATGACTTGAATATTTATTCTTATGTCTTCATTCTTTTACACAGGTTTCTTCGTGGAGTAGCCTACAGAGAGTTTACCCAACTAGTACATGGTTTTATGGGGGAAAGTGGATTCCACTGCCAGCATGTGCCTACAAGTGCAATAAGAACAGAACTTTCAGAAGAGAATGAAGAATTTGTTGGTTTTGAAGACAATGAATAAAGATATTGCCTTTATGACCATCATTATTTTAAAATGCAAATAGCGAAACAGAGTCCATTGACAAATTTTATACTATTTTGGACTAATATTGACTCAAAACATCAGCTGATTGCACAGAACCTATCTGTATCTTAATTATCTACAGTGTATCTTGAAATAATGGTGATGAAAATCTCTCCCAGTTTGTATTAAACAATTACCAGGCAACTTATTGACTTTGCCTCAAAATAAAAATAAAAAGGTCTACTATCACTGTCCACTGTTTTGTCGTGCCTGGTTCCTTGGACAATCAACTAGAAGGTTGTGCCCTCTCATGGGTCTTTTGCAAACAGTGCAATTCCTTGTTCTTCCTCTACTTGATGACTGTGCTGTAGCTACAGCTGCCTCTTGGGCAAGAACAACAGATACTGCAAGCAAAATAGGAAAAATATATTTAGTCCACCTTCATTGCTGATAAAATGATAATAATATGTAACAACAATAATAATAATAATCATAATAATGGAAACTTTATTTGTGTTTTTGAATGTGCAATTGTAAATCTCGCTACGTATAGACAATTTACAAATGCTCCTTGAGATTGGATTACTAAAAAAACAAAAACAAAACAAAACATAAGATGTAATAAATTATGTTGCTCTAATGGCTATTTTTCTCATTTTCTTGATTATAACAGTAATATAGATAATAATAAAAATCCTTAGGTGTCCAAAAAAAAAATGATTTTCCCAAAGAAAAAAGTGACTTGAGAGGGGCAGAAGGCTCAGCTAGCCTTTGATACGGCTCTGTTCTGACAGCACATGGTGACCCCTAGAACATAACTTCTGCTCTATGGCGACAAGAAAATCTTATAGATTATAATATTATGCTAGGCATCCTTGATTTCACGGGTTCATGGCACTGGGCTCCCTTCAATTTGTCTTAGAACACAGCCATGATTATGATAGCATTGTTTCCCTGCTGATACATACTCAATAAATTCAACTTACATGGAGTACTTGGTGGAACATCGACCACTTCCATTTTTTGCCTAGCCGGCCGTCGTTCCACTGCCACCTTTCCGTCTTCTTTTTACAACATCCTGTTCATCGGTAGCGGTGTTTTGTCCCAAATAACCAATGCTTCTGTTGCAACTGTTGGGCGCTTTTGCCGGCTAACGTTGTTTTCGCTCTGACAGAAAAACTGGGCAAAGCATTACTCACTTTTCTTCTGTATCAGTCTGACGATACTTTGTACCGTCTATCCTGTTGTATTTACTTGCGGCTAATCGGAGAGACCATCTGTTAAGGCAAACGACACTGAAACCTGGATGCAATGTAATACATTCGGAACTGATTTCCACCTCATTCAGAACGGAGGTACCACCAAGTGATTCGACGCACTTTTCGATTTTCTTGCAGCAGAGGCATTCCCCGGGATTTTGCAGCCGATCGAGAGCACAATTGCCACATGAGCACCTTTGAAATTTAAAAGAAGGAACGTAGTATCTACGTTGAAGAATACAACTTTTATCCTTTCCTTTTATCGGCAAGGTACGATCTTAGTACGATAAGATTTTTCAGGCTAATAATAAAAGGTAAGAAATAGAGCGAACACTTACCAAGTCTCGGGTTCGACAATCCTGTCAAAGCGGTTTTGTAACTCCTGGTTTCTCCTTTCAGTTTCTTCTAGTTCTCGGTTGTATTCTGTTAGCCATTCCTCGTCTGCAATAGGTTCATCTATATACGGTCCTTCTGGATCTGAATAGTACATATCTTCTTCATCTTCGTCTGATCCTAGCTCTGTCTCGCAGATGTGAGTGCGCGACCCGATCGATTCCACCTCTGACTTTTCCGTATCGCTTTCAAAACTCATTATTCTTTTTCACAGGCAATTAAATTCGATTGATTTCTGCTATTTCTGATCAAAAAAGGTCATGGAAACTCAAAAAACATTCTCCACACAGTGCCACACAAATAAGAAAATGACCAGGTAATTTGCCTGCCGCGAAATAGAATGTCCTGACATGACGTCATAATCATTCCCAGTCTTCTGTTTTCGCTAGCGCGGTTTTGTAGCTCACCGGAAGTGAAATTTCACGTTTTTGGCAGGTTAAAACACGGGGAAGAAAAATCGCTATCGAAAAACTTGTTTTGCTTTCCTTATCAAAACACTGTATAGATTCTATCAGGCAAATAAAAAAATTTCTGTCATATACACTTTAAGTGGTCAAATTGTTTTACTTGAAAAAGCGTATTCGAAAATTGTTTATAAAGAACTTCGAAACAGAATCGTCACTCCACCAACCGCTAAACTAAAGTTTGATGCTCATTTTGTTAATGATACTTTGAATTGGAAAAAAATCTATAGCTTGCCATATCGTGTTGCCTTGGATACAAAGACTCGCGAATTTCAGTATAAATTACTAAATAGGTGCCTTGTGACAAATACCTTCTTATGCAGAATTGGTATTATACCATCTGCACCGTGCTCCTTGTGTGGTGAATCGGACGAATCCCTCGAACATCTTTTCCTGTCTTGTCATTATACTAAGAATTTCTGGTCTGAGGTTATAAAATGGCTTGTTGATCATAAGGTCAAGACTGAAAATCTTTCAGACAAAGATATACTGTTTGGTATTATTGGATGTGAGGAAGAGATGTTTGTGAATCATATTTTATTACTCGCAAAACAATATCTATACTCTTGTAGACAGAACAAATATTCTCCCTCCATTAGAGTTCTTCATTCCAAAATTAATACTGTCTTCTTAATAGAGACAATGATCGCTAAGTCAAACAATAAGTTGGAGACCCACAATATGAAATGGAGCAAATATAAACCTGATTAGCATACGATCTCTTCTCCGCTTACTTCAATTATTAATCTTTATTTCTTTATTTTACTTTTTTTTTTTTTCATGTAAATAGAAGAGAAGGTACTGGGGTTTGTTTGTTTGTTTGTTTTTTTTTGTTTATTTCTTTTTTGTAAGTATGTAATTTTTGCAAGTCTGCGATGTATAAATGTTTAGTTTTCCTTTCCTTTTTTTTTTTTGTATTTTTCCTACGTGTTCATAAGTCAGTGTGTAAAAAAAAAAATGTAATACATAACAAAATAAAAATTCATTAAAATACAAAAAAAAAAAGATGTTATTGGTCGTCTGTCAGTTAAGCCGCGGTGTTATTGGCTATGAAGACTCGTAATCGGTAATTGGTGCGTTTCGATCCGTCTATTGTCACAGTTAAGCAGTCGTCTATTGTTAGTCAAATTGTCAGTTCTCCAGTCGATCTCTCGTAGTTAGTTTCGCTTCATCTCGTCAATAAGTCGTTTGTACGGCGCTGGTAATTGTTGGCTACGATTCAGTGGCGTTTGTTCTAAGTTAGTGAACCAGCTTTCCAAAGTAAGACGTTGATGGTAGTCTGTAGAATACGTTATACATGTCGCAGAGTCCCAGTCAATTTGACTGGGTGAACATGAACTTCATTAATTTCACTCTTTTCACTCATCCTTGTTTCTGGACCTATAGATAACCGGGAACACTATTTTCAAATGATAAATAATATTTATTTATTCAAAATAATAATATGTTATAAAACTTAACGCTAAAAGGTCACGACGTTTCGACCTCTCCGAGGCCATTTTCAAGTGCGAGTAAAATATGAAATTAGCATAAATATATTAAAATAGTAAAAACAGGAAAAATGTCACGAACGCTAAAATGCGATAAAATATGTAAATATGTAAAAATAAGTAACAAAATATTCTACGGAAACAATTAAAAACAATTGAAGTAATTAAAGCCGACCTAAACAAATAATTTGCGCGGATGGAATCGCATTGTTTGTTTAGAGTTGGTTTCAGTTCTTTGATAAAAAACATTTCAAAAATAAGGCAATCAAACTTGCTCTGACACTTTTTTAAAATTTTAAAAAACTGCGCAATGTCATCTGGGGCTATATCGTGTTCCTCCTTGAGGTGATTTCCAATGGCCGATCCCTTGTGTTCTTCAATCCGTTGGTGAGGATGTCGGCACGTATAGCCGACATACCCTGCATCACACAGGTTACACTGAAAATTATATACAACGCATTGTGCTATACGTGCCGACATCTTCACCAACGGATTGATGAAAATCCGGGTGTATACACAACACTGAAATCGGCTGTAATAAGACGTGTGCCTCTATGCCATTGTCTGTGCTGTGTGTGTGATGTCACTGCGATTAGTTCTGACTTTAATACCTTTTATGAGTCTATATATTTATACCTACAACGTTAATGATTTGAAGGATTCTTCATCCTTTCTATTTTACAAATTGGGCAAATTCTTTCTGCAGGTTTCTTAAACGGTCTCGAATAATGTCCTGTCTCTATGGCTAATTTGTGGTTGCTAAGTCGCAGTTTTGTTAGAGTTATTCTATGTCGCCTGTTGGTGACCTGATGTAGGTAATCTTCACATTTGTAATTGCCTATCGTTCTAAATAACCGGTAGGTTCTCATTTTGTTGCTTTGGTTAGCATCTTTTCTGGTGTCGTTACTTATTTCATTTGGCCATCGTCGTAGTTCGATATCGTTGAGTCGTTGCCTGATCATGTTTACGATTCCTATGTCGGCATACTGTGCTTTCATCCAGAATTCTCCTAATCCTATCTGTTCCAATAAGCTTTTGATTTTTTTGCTCCAGAAAGCTTTATCATCAGAAAGCTTTGTTATCCAGACCCTTAGGTAAGGGGAGGGGGGAGGTGCGGTCTCCCAAGAAAATTTTTCCGCCCTTCGGGCCTCGGTTTGGTCCAAAAATAAGGGGCCCGGGTCCCTCCACCGGAACAGCCACTGCATGTACGTTATGAAACAGAATTTAAAGCTGATTCTAACTCTGCATTTAGTTTAACCAACTGGGCCCTGATGTTGTAATAGTACTGATAACACTGTCAGTAATTACAACTGTTGGTCTTTTGCCCAGCGACAAAAACCAAGGAAGTATCAATTTAGCAACACATAAAGTCCTTAAGACTAATTGCAGTTCATATACCACAAAAAATCTTGACTTTTCCATTGAAAAAGACACACACAATTAACAGGCAATGTTAAATTAAGTGATGGTCCAGACAAGAAGGAAGGGACCAAAACGCAGTGAACACGTCGGAATGCAAAAAGTTGCTAACTTTACAATTGTCTCTACTATGGTTCTGATTGGTTTGAACATAACATTTTACGAAATCTTCGCAAAGCAGCATGTATATTAATCGCTTTTTTTCTATTCAACTTCCTTATAACAAAATCTCGTCTTAGTCTAAGTAACACAGAAATCGTATGTGCGGATCACGTAAAATAGTAAACATTTCTTGGCTATTGTTTGCAACTCTTGTGATTGGTCGAAATGTTTTAACACAAAAATACACCCTTTAAAAGTGGAGTTTAAATACATTTTATTTCGTTAATTGCCTTTTTGTAGGTTTATGCATTCTCTGCGTAAAAATGAAAGCAATTCTATATGAGGAAAGCGTATTGCGCCACAACAAAAGAAATTGCTTCCCTTCTTACCTGGATCATTACTTAAAACCTTTGTAATGCATGAGCGAACTAATGGTTATGACGATCGAGATAGAACCAAGTAACACCAGATGCGGGAATAAAACGATTTATATGGCATTGCTGATAAGTAATTGGGGATATTATACATTCACATTTGGTTCATAATTTAATTCAGGCTGACAAATGTGCATTCAGTAAAACCCATGCAAGTTGCATTTGAACTGAAATTAATATTTTCCATTTCTCCAGTACCCTTACATTATCCAGAATATGCATCGCAACATGTTAAATCAAACTTCCTTTGTAGATGTCCACGCTGAATAAAATATAACCATAACCTTCCTAAACGCAATTTTACAACAGTATACATTCAAAAGGCTGAAAAAGAATTTCATAACATAGCTAGAATATTCTCCTATTCAAATTCAATAGCATGAGTGTGTTTCATATTCCCATTGAGCACGCTTATGACGTCAATAAACTACACCTCGAGTTCTTGGGAGCTTAGCAGTCCTCCCAAGACGTTTCCCAAGTTCATCCATAACTCAACATTACACGATGAAGCGTTAACCAAATGTTTTGTAACGTAAATTTAAGAGAAAACTTTTGAATTTGCTAACCGATTGTAGGGAAAGGAGGTGAGTGTTGTTGTTGTTGTCATTTGCGGTAGCTGTGCGGGCTATAGCGTATTCAAATCACCAATTTGTAAAGTTATTTATTTCAAAAATAATTTTTCGGTGAATTAATAGTTTTTCGGCAACTCAATATGGATTTACAATCTTTGTAGCCGTTATCTCAAGCGACTTGATTAAACTTTCTCCCAGTTTCAAGACAAAAACATAACTGTGAGGTCAACAAATATAGTCACGTAGACATTTACGTGCTTTGAATTTGTTAACTGATCAAAAGAGGTGAGTGTTGTTGTTGTCATCTGCGAGCTGTGCGAGGGATGGCGTGTGCAAATCATTCTTTGCAAAGTTATTTATTACAAAAATAATTTTTCGGTGAATTAATAGTTTTCCGGCACCTCAATATGGATTTTACAATCTTTTTCAATGTTATCTTAATCGACTTGAGTAGACTTTCTCTCAGTTTCAAGACAAAAACATAACTGTGAGGTGAAAAAAATAATATAGTCACGTAGACATTGACGCGTCCTGCTTTGAGGGCGCACTTCAATAATAAAAGTTTAAGTTAACTCCTGCATTGATCGCTTTGATAATGTTATGAAACAATTAGTTCATGCTTCAGCTGTGTGTATGTCGCGGTATTGAGCACTTGGGAAGTTTGGAGAGCACTCAAGAGGCTAGAGTTTCTCTCGGATGTACCTCGAGCAACTCTTACGCCTCTTTCGTGCTCTCCAAACTTCCCGCGTGCTCAATAGAGACCTTTAGCATCAGGTTTTTCATGGGAAACGGCAAACCGCAAACCGCAAAATGTCACGTGACTACGGCCTTGCGGTCACTTTTGCAGTTCACGTTTGAACCACAGGAAGGGCTTCCAACGGTAAGTGATTTACGGCAAGTTTTTTTGCCACTAAAAATTGTACAGCCTCGCGTTTAAAGGTATGAACTAGCTTTTTATATTCGTTTGCGACGTGTTTGTTGGATTTTTGATCTCCAATCAATGAATTATTGCTGTTTTTGGGCGATTAAAGTGATGCACTTCGACTTGACGAAAATAACATGGCGGCCCCAAACAATGAACGCGTAGTTCAAATCGATTTTATATTCCTTTCTGCCGTACTAACAAAAGAAAGTATCCTGTTCCAATCCAGAGTTAAAAATTTTTTTCTATCTTGTTACTGAATTAATAACTTAACTCAGTCTCTGTCTAGTTGCTATTTTTAACGAATCACTCCGCGAATTTCATTTTAATTTACTTATTTCTTGTGACTGGAGAGCCCAGGCTTCATAAGCCTTCTGGTATCTTCTGGACTTCCTTGCAACCTTGCAATTCCTATATGTATTCATGTATTGTATTATACTTTGGCTAAATAAAAATGAACTAAACTGAACGTCTTGCTAAAATTTGAAATCTCGGCAACGTGAAACTGCACAAGCGTAACTGGAAACTGCGGTTTGCGGTTTCCCATGAAAACCCTGATGCTAAAAATCTCTAATATCTGGACATACGCACGCTGACGCATGAACTAATTGTTAAACCTAACAAAAGAACTGATACTTAACGAAGCTAAGTTTTAAAGTCAACAATTAATAGTCAGGTATAATAAGTGTTCACAGTTTAGTACACCAAAATCTGGAATGCATCACATCCATGATGCCACACCAATTATGAAAATGACATTCGATAGTAGCAGCATTAGTGAGAGCTATTCTCAGGTAAGTCCTTGTTTAAAACATATCAAAAAATAAGCTTAGCGCATACGGTTTTAACAGAAGTCCACCACATGCTACTTGGTGAGTGGTAAAAAATTCATTTCGCTGATGAACACATTTCCAACATATCACAGCAGAAATAGAACGTTACGAGGTTCCTATATGGCATAAGGTGCTAACTTATAAAGGCTGGTTTTTACTAGCGCATAAGCATAAGCAACAGGACATACGCACGCGCAGAGTGGCATATTTGACTCAATTCTCGATACCAGCTCTCCTCAACACTATGATATTAAACACGATGGCGGATGAAGACGATGTCCTTGTGCCGGCTTATGCTTGTGCTTTTATATGTCGACCCCGTTCTCACTAGTCAAAGTTACGACATAAGCATAAGCACAAGAGGAACGAACATGTCCGTTCTTCTTGTGCTTATGCTTATGTCGCCGGTGTTCCCAATTGCTTACACATGTGCTTGTACTGATGCCTATGCTTATGCGCTAGTGAAAACCAGGCTTTATGGGTGAAGAGAAGATTTCGCTTTCCGTCCACCATCTTGGTTGTTATGATCTGTTTCATTACGTGACTCTTTGTTATAATTTAGCTCTTAAAACAATAGATCAGTGACGTCACAAGTATCCCCAAATTTGGGGGTGCTGCCATACTGGTAAACAACTCTCGCAGCCGATGGACACTGACACGTATATAGCAACTGGAGAAAAATGAGCATTGTGGCGACGACTTTCTCAGTTGTAAGGTCTTCACTGTTGTGCTTAGTGTATCGTCTTAGTTGTCAAATACAGGGCAACCGTACGTCTCAGTGCAGAATAAACATAGTTAACCAGTGTATGAAATTAGCTCTCTTTTCAGTACACAACAAAGAAAATCAAACAAACAAGGAGAAAACTGTTTACGTCACATCTTTTACGAGCATAGACCCAATAAAATTCCGAGTTTTTAACCAACATGATTCCAACATCTAATCAAAATAAACAAAGGGGACCCCTACAACATACCTACTTAAAAACAAGATGGCTCAGCAACAGATTTAGTGTCCCCAGTATACCGGATAGCTCTTGCGCCGACACGAAAACCATGCTTGGTGGGGCTTCTGTTCACAAATAAAAACGGTGATCTCGGCGCGATTTCTGCAACAGAGCGAGAGTTTCTCCATTTGCTGCAATCACTGCCTGTCACATGCGATCACATGAGCTCATTTTAAATATATTTGTAAGCCCGGGTGAAGTTCCAGCACTGGTCACATTGATAAAAATAACGACTGTCAACAGTTTTCATCTTTATCGGTAGTGTCTTCAAGCGGCTTGGTATCCTGGTACAATTGGTGGTTTTCACTTCTTATTTCAAATTGATAGAAGCTAGTTTGTTTAAATGCTTCAATTGCACCGAAGAATAGTAAATTGTTGGGAAAAGGAATTTACATGGTATAAGAGATAAAGAGACCACTGTGGTCGCTGAAAAAAGTAGAAACTTTGGTAAGATTTCAGTACATCTCCATAAATTTATTATGCACACAGCAATGGTTTCCGCAACATCATGAAACACCTACAGAACACTATAAAACAGGACAGCGATCGAATCTAGATCACTCGAGAAGACGGACAGCTTTATATTATTATGTTATTACAATATTTTAACATACATGAAATACTAGCTCATTTGAACGAAAAAGACGCAATGCTAATTATGACTATGTTATGAGCAGCTAAAAACGGTATCGTATGCTATGAACATAACCTTGTAACACTTTGCTTATTGAAGCTATACACCACTGATTAAAACAGCTTTCATTTCACGAAGCAAACCACAACAGTTAACTGATGTTCCGTGGCTAAAGGAATTGCTACAATTAATTCTTGAAAAAGAAGCTGATCTTTTGCTGATTAAATTTTATCAAAGTACTTGCTGAAGTTACTGCTCGAGGTAAGAAATGTTTGTAGAGGAGTCCAAGACAATAAACGTTTATGCTTGTTTTTATTTTTCTTAATAGAGAGATCCACTATGAAAGCGTATTTTCGATATTTCTGGAAGTGCTTTTCAATTTGGCAAGATTTTATTCAAGAGCATTAGATTGCTTTTTGATGCTTGGAGTTGTAATCGGCTCATTCTGATGTTGGCAGTCAGTAAAATTTCTTGCTTGCCTGCCTCTCCCAGGATTTTCGAACATCTAAAAAATGGTATAATTGTCCAGGTGACCTAGAATTTTCGGGAGCCTTTTTTCTGGTTGAAATTTTCGAAAAGATGAGTTTTGATCCCTATAATTTTCGAACCACTAGACGTTCAGCTAGGGAATCCGAACAGATGATAAATTTTTAGGAGATAAAAATATGCCTATATCTATCGTTTAAATACTAAAATACGTTTAACAATGCTATGTTTAAGTGGTTTTGAACAATATTCTCGTTGGGTGCCCCTGAAAATAAATGCAAAAGGAGAACCCTGTGCGTATTTTTTGGTAATTCAGGGAAGTAGTGGATGAGAGTAAAAGTTTGAGAAACAGCTGGTTAAGTATGCAAATTTGATGCGAGTTGTTCACAGTAAACATTTTCCACATCCTGTTTTTCATTGTTTTATTCCATCTCTCAACAACACTAGATTTTTCTTCATTTTCAGTGAGATACAGTTTAATTCCTTCTTTTTTAAGAAAATCTTTGAACTGTTTACTGATAAACTCAGAACCTTTATCTGCCCATAACATCTTTGGTTTACGTTTACTCTTAAACATGTCATCAAATGCTTTACTAACAGTTTCAGTTTTCTTGTCTTTTAAACCCCTTATCCATCCATACTTGCTAAATACGTCTATAACCATCAAAAGATATTTAATCCCTTTATTCCACTTACTAAACTTTTGCATTTCAACCAAATCAGCAGCCCAGATTTCATCAATCCCATTTGAGATTACTGATCTTTTTGAAAAGTTTCTTGTGATTGGTTTGTGAAGTTCGTCGGCTAATTGTTGAGACCAATCACTACTCAACGCCGACGCGCGTTTTTTTGAACCTTAAGTCCAAGTTTTTGCTTTGTATTAATCATTGTTCTAGCCATAGCATGACCCCATTGCCTCTGTTTCCAAGGAATTGCGTCTAATGATTTTACCATTTTTCTATCAGCTTCATTTTCACATTTCACTTGTTCGTTTTTTGGTTTGTTACCACAGACAGAGTAATCAACATCGTGTTGCATACTTACAGCATCTGTTCGTCCAGTTGGTTGTTCATAGATTTCTAGTATCTCGCCAGTCTGAGGATCATATTTTAATTGATATTCAAGTGGATTACCGGGACCCGTATAATTATGTCCAGGAAGTGTAAATCCTTTGCGTGGTGTGACTTTTAAAATGGCTTTATGAATATCAAATCCACTTCCAAAACTTAGTAATGGATTGTTTTCCCAAAAGTGTTCATCAACGATAATTCCATACTTTTGTCTTAATATCTGTGGCCATGTATCTGGATTAGATGAAATAATGTTATTAATATATGTTAAAGCTTCTGGGTTTTTTTCAAAAAATGTTGTTTCATACATTCTTCTATATGGTTTTTCAAATTTAAAAAATAATTCAGGATTACTACCTTTGCGTATTATTCCCATTTTTTTCTCTTCTGCTGCTGTTGGCCGTCTCCAGAATTTATTAGATGTAATTCCATGTTCTGATCCAAAAGCGGACTTCATGATATCGCCAGATTTATATCTATCGTAAACTGGTTTCAAAGATGGGATTAGTTCTTGAGTTGTTTTCATTGCAATATCTGGTGCTTTTTTTACAACAGTCATTGGATCAATTCCTCCTCCATCCAAATCCTTTCTATTAGTTTTATTTTTTTTTTTTGGTCTAACTTTGGTTGAAAGCTGATCCATTGCTGATCCAACACTCTCCTGAATAAAAGGAGTTAGTTTATTAACCCCATAATTTACAGCCTTTTTTGGTAGTTTCTTATTTCTCATTAATTCACTCGCTCCATATCGCCCCATTTCAACTGCTTTTGGCCCTATCCAAGGCAAAGCATGTTCAACAAATGCATCTGCAGCTGTGCCGACAACAGTGTCAAATACATCACCTCCAGTTTGTTTGCCCGCCTTCTCAGACGGGCTAACTAGTTTTTTGACTTTTCTTTAGTTTTTCATTTACCAGCTCCAGTTTGGGTGGTTGTTCCAATTTTTACATATCTAACTTTTTTATTTCCACAAACTGTGCATTTACAAAAGAATTGAGTTCTTCCTCTTTTATCTGTTTGGTAACCACTTGGCTCAGTGCAAGGAGTTACTCTTTTATCTACAATACAATATGATTCATTCATTTAGTATATAATGTTTAGATAAAAATGACCACGAGAGCTAATTTTGTAAAAGATGAACTTAGCAAGATATATAATTTGTTAAATGAGAGTTATGAATATGCTGCTATTGCAAGATTGGAGAATGATAATCGGTTTATAAAAATATTTGACTTGCTTATGGAGTTATCTGAGAAATCAAATACACTTCGGAAAGTTGTTAAGGGAAAATAGTATATTCTTTTAAGTAAAATGGAAGCTAAATTCTTTTCCGAGATAGAGAAAAAAATGGATGTTAAAACACTCAAAGATTTTGAGAAAGAAGTAAGGATAAAAATAATTGATGAGCTTGAGACTCTTAGAAATAAAAATGATGATCTTTCTGGAGTGCTAATGGCTGGTGAATGTGACATGTGGAAAAAAAAATAAGAAATGAGGAATATTCTTGGTTGAAATTAAAGTCTTCACAAAAGAAAAAGATTTTTAGGCTTATTGATATTTACTCGAAATTTGAGGACATAGTTGATACTGTTAAAGATTTAAATACAAAGGTTGAGAAGGTTAAAAAGTTGAAGGATGCACCAGTGAATTCAGAATAAATATAAATTTTATATTTATTCTTTACAAGTTGTGATCTTATTCCATAAAGTATGCTTTAATAAAATCGCTATTGCCATTATCAAAGTGAGGATTATGTATTACATCTAAAATACTTTTCCCATTTGTCTTTCTATTAGATAGTATAAACACCAATAACCGCAGAGAACAGTGTTGCGATTTTGTATTTCATCTATCGAATAAACTATATGTTTTCCAGAAGTATTAAAATACTTTAAAGCCTCACTTGGCATTATTAAACCAAATGGATCAAAGTACTCGACGACTGAATCTATATTTCTATAACAAACCCAGTGTGTGCCAGGTCCTGTCATATCATCAAGATTGATTATTCCGCATTCTTTTTTAATCTTACTTGGTAATCTATCTCGACTATATATTCCTCTTAAATTATTAATACCAAGTTTCTTTATCCATTTCAGAAGGTCAAAGTTGGATAATGGTTTAATTACAAAATGGAGCCTAGTATGGGAATTGAGTTGAATGGGCTGTTTTTTCCTAATAGTAGACACTTGCCTTTGGACTTTTTTTTTTAACTCCCATTCCTATTGGGTTTCCCCAATTACCAAAAAAGGGTGGTGGGTAATAAGGATAACCCTCACCATGTGTGGATTTTGATGGAACATAAACATTTCTCGTATTACTAGATGATCCCCTATCAACCTGTAAACCAGAGCCAAACAACTTTGGAAGCAGACTAATTGCCATTGGTATTCCAATCGATGCAAGTGTTCCAAGGAATCCTCCTTCTATTTCTTTTTGAGTTGGTTTAATAACAAGTCGACCTCCTGTTATAAAAATTTTGTTAATCTGGTCTATTTGTGCTTTGGTGAACTCTCCAGCAATAGGAGGTAAAAATGGGAAAAAATTTTTTGGAATTGTAATCCCTTTTCCAAATAGTTTTTTTATTCCTATATCTCCCAATGCAGTTGCGGCTCCAGTAGCAATTGCAGGAGCAACTTTTGAAACTCCCTTTATTGCATAAGGAAGAAGTTTTGAACCGAGACTTATTGGACTAGTGAATAAGTTTCCACCGTGTTTTACTGAACTACTAATCTGTGTTTTACTTATTTTTATATCTGATCCTGTTCCATTTGCTACTGATTTTTTTATCTTCGCAATCTTTCTTTGGGTTAACATTAACTCATCAGTCCCTTGAAGATTAGAATGTTTTAATCGAAGTGTTAGGGGTGATTTATTTTTAATTGCGCTTAACAGTTTTGACTTTTGGTCATTTGAAAGCGTTACACCATATTCAATATAAGTTGTCATTTTATATATTATATTATATTAAATTCTTTTTAAATGTAACTAATGCGGCGTAGCCAAGGAAAGGGGTCTTTTTTTATGCTCTAAGAAGTAGTTTTCCACTTTGCTGTTCTATTTCTGCTTTTCTCTCATGTAGTACAAGAGCGTAAATATTATAATCAGCGTTTGGATTGGCGCTTAGTTCGTAATGAAAAGATAGTTTTGTAACCCCATCTTTTATATCAATTTTTTGTTTTGTTAAGTCAAAGTAAACAAATGGGAAAAGAGTTTCAAAATTTGATCTATTGAGAAGAGTGCCTCCTTGAAAGTCATTATTTGCGTAAACATAACCCATTACTTCTCTGAAAACTCTTGCTGGATCTGTAGCTGGTTTAAAGTGAATATCGGGGTATTCATTTCCATTTCCAACCTCGAGATAGCAACGTGATATATTAGCATTGTTTGGTAAGCTAAAAGTGTTGTATAAAAATGGATTTTGTGTTTGTGCGTCAACATTGGCTGTGTTAATTGCTCAAACAAATACATGACGTGGTTTTGAGATACCATTTGTAATTCTAAATTGCCCTGTTTGTTGTTGACCATTATTTGATCTTTCAACTATTTCATTTAAGTAAGTCCATTTGTAAGGTTTGAGATAATTATCAAATGAATATAAAGTTTTTGTCCTTCTGAGTTGAATTTTAACCTTGGAACAAATAGTTGTAGTCTTGTTAATATAACTCTGCAGTTATTTCCTCCAACTCTCCAGATGAGATTGTTATCCGATTCTATTTCAATATTTAACTCAATTTTTGTATTTGGAAGCAGCTTATCCTCTAAAGTTTCAAAAAATGAATATCTGTTCAGAGGAATTTCACATCGCACTGTTGCTGAGTCTCCTAATAAAGCTTTTCTTAAGGCAAAACCTTTGTTGTAATTAGCTACAACATCATCTAACATTTCTCCTGCATCGTCAGCGTTATTAGCTGCATTCCGTCTGTGAGTTACTTGCCTTTTTGTGAATTTACTTTTTTCAGCATGTCTTGTTGTGTCAAGATAATAAAATTCATGTGTTGCAACACTCTCAAAATAGGATGGATTATACTCAAGCAAATTCTTAATATTAACTACATGATCTGCGTAATTACAACTATAAACATCTCGACCATTTGCTAGGATAGTTAACTTTTCTATGATGGAACTAGATCCATTTACAATTCCCATATTATCTCCATCTGCATCAAGATTAGCTCCATTTGCCAGTTGATTAACTTTAAAATCTACTGAAAATCTTGCATTATACCGATCAAATGGAGTAGCCTCACCTGTGTTATCAGCTACAAATCTAAGACCTGTTTTGTTTTGGTGGGTGTTATTTGCTGTTTCTACATCTAAAGATTGTTCAAGATCAAAAACAACATCTTCATATCTCTCAAGATATTTTGGATTTCTTAAAGACTGCATTTTATTTTAATGATTATATAATTTTTTACAAATTAAGTAATTTTTCCGCCAGACATAATTTGAAGTACTCTATTATTGATTTCTTGCTGTGTCATTTTGGGTGCTTGCCGCATATTTTTTTTAAGTGATGATGGATTTTCACTAGAAAGTAATTTTACTATTTTATCACCAGCATTTTTAGTTACACTGACAGGGTTTGGTTTGGGTGGAGGAGGTACTGCAAATTTTACCTTTTTTTTAGTTGGTTTTTTACCTAAAAAAGATTTTACTGAATCCATTATTCCTTCTCCATATATATGTTTTCTTGTATACTTCCCTATATCAGGTTCATTTTTTCTTTTAAACTCTGATTGTCGCATCATTTTATCTATATATTTATATTAAAATTACTATCAGTATGACGAAGAAGCAGTGTCATAAACCAATCAATACCATTTAGGTCAATAGATTGCCCGAGTGAATCAGTTACAGTTATTCTCATTTCAGAAATAATATTAGAACTTACAGGACAGTACAATGTCCTCCTTGGTCAAAAGTGAATGGATAACTCCTTGTAAGATTATCTGTTGGAATAACAGCGATTGTGCTTGTATTTACTCCATTTACAACAGAGTCTTTTATAGCAGTTGTGTTTATATTTAATGAGTCAATCGATTTTGTAGTATTTGGAAGGCGTGTTCCATACTCTGTTTTAGTCACCAGTTTCTTTTCAAATCCAATGAGGTCTCCAAAATCTGTTTCTCTCAAATCAACTTGATAATTACCATCAGTCGGTAACAGTACTCGATACGTACTCAGAATAAAAGATAAATTGATTGAGTACTTCTTTTCTCCTTTGGAGTCTGTTGTGTGATGAGACTTTTGATCCATGTATTGATGAATGTAATCATTTATATCTGAGTAGGAATACAGTCCATCTGAAAAGGTAACTGTTTGCCATGTTGACCCATCATGGGTGTATTTGATTGTATTGTTGCCATAACTACTTCTGATGTTGTACCAAGAGTAAGTCATCGACAACCTGTCCAAGGCGAGAAAATGCTTAAATTGTGGGTCAAGTTTCAAAGGAGGATTAAATTTAACCAGAAAATCATGCGGTTTGTTTACTCCTATTTTTTCTCTTTTAACAGATGAAATATGAATCGCGCTTTCATTCATTTTATCTTATGTTTATATATTTTCTTAACATTGTATTAAGTTGGTTATTAGTAACAACCCCGAGATCTCTAAGTTGATGAGCTATTTGAATGTATTCAGGTAATACACCATTGTTTCCTGCAGCAAGTGATCCACTGAGTAATTCAAGTCTATGAAGCAGTTCCTGGGTAGAGAAGTAAAGACCCTGCCCTATTTTATATTGAAGAGATCTTAAGTAAAATTTAAGAATTTCTTTATATTTTTTTGTGTTTCATGCTGCATTTTGTATAATTCAAGTTCCATTTTTTGTTCCTCAGATTTATTTTTTGTTCTTTTCAAAGCTCCAACTTGATTACCCATTTCTCTTGTATCGTTAGCTACCATTTCATAAATTATTTTTATTTCATCAGGATCGGAATCTAAAAGTTTATTTGGTTGTGGGTAATCAAGTCTGCTTAAAATCTCCTTATCTTCATCATTTAAATTTTTTTCAAGGTTATATTCTAAGATTTTTTTTGTCTAACTGGATTTAAATCTGGATCTATTTCATCTTTATTTTCTTCCTGAGGCAACTCTTTCATATCAGCCAAACGTTCAAGTTGATTAAAACCTTGAGTAATAGCTTTCTGATTATATCTAAGACCTTCTGTAAGAGCTAACTGATTTCGTAGCATTTCCTGGTTTTGAGTGAAAATATTTTTTGTTTTGGGGTCCTCGGGTTTTTCAAACTGAGAAATCAGAGGTTTAAATGTCTCACTAAATCCTTCTCTTTTATTCTGTTTATCCCAAGCAGTTTCTTTTATTCGTCTTCTAACCTGTTTGGTAAGATCATCGGATTCAATCTTATTTTTAGAATATTTAATAATTTCTTCAATATCCATTTATATAATAATTATATAACTGGAAATACCTAATTATGATAACACCGGCGAAGCCTTAGATAAAAAATTCAAACATCTGTATCCTTTTATGCCATCAGACACATTTCGAATGTTAATTTGTGGAAATAGTGGAAGTGGTAAAACTAATTTGCTGTATCATATGCTAATGAAACCATTGTTATATTATGATGAGATTTACCTTTATGCGCGTAATTTGGAGCAGGATAAATACAAGAGACTAATCCAAAAAATGAGAGAGTTGTCGCGTAAACTCGGGTATAAAATACTTAATATTAGTAATGATGAAATAAACCCAGTAACAGAAATGGATTATGCAGACAATCAAAAACTTGTGATATTTGATGATAATGTCTGTGATAAAAACCAGAAACAAATAATAGATTATTTCATTCAAGGTCGACATAAGAATTGCTCGGTGATTTATCTGAGTCAATCATTTTACAAAACTCCAAAGGATATTAGACTTAATTGTTCTCACTATTGTTTATATGAATTTCCATCATCGAGGGAATCCAATAGAATATCATCTGAATTGGGAGTTGATAAAGAGTTATATAGAGCAGCAACTCGAGTACCTTATTCATTTCTGTTTGTTGATAAACCAAAGAAGCGCATTGCAAAAAAACTTTACTGGAAATATTTAGTATTTTATCCATTTAAATAATAAAATGGGAATATTTAATGAACGTTCTTCTAATCAACAAATTAAAGACCATTTTATTCGAGGACTTCAAGGTGCTCCAGGTGTTGGATTCAATCTAACGGCAGATGGAAATTATGATATGGTTGGAAAAAAACTAACAAATGTTGGTAATCCAACATCAAACACCGATGCAGCAACCAAGAAATATGTTGATGACAATTCTAGTGGTGGAAAAACATCATCATTAACAATAGATTCCAATATTGATATGAAGGATACTTATCGTATTCTAAATCTTAAAGCTCCATCTGATGCAGATGAGCCAGCTACCAAAAATTACGCAGAAAGTAATTTCTTTTACAGAGATGGAAGTCAACCAATGACTGGAGATATTGACATGAACAATAAAAAGATAGAAAATCTTCCAATACCAACAGTCAATGGTGACGCTGCAAATAAAAAATATGTTGATGACTCCAAAGTCGATGGTAGTGTCTTTTTAAAAATAGATGGAACAAGATCAATGACTGGAAATCTAAACATGAATAATAATAGAATATTTAATATCCCAGCTCCAGATGGAAATAATCAACCAACGCCATTGGCTTATACTGATTTAGCGTATCTCCATGTTAATGGATCAAATAAAATGACAAATAGTCTAAACATGGATAATAAAAGCATAATTCATTTAAAAACACCAACAAATGACACCGATGCTGCAACCAAAAAGTACGTGGATGATAACATAAGTACCCAAGATCTTAGTCCTTACCTAAAGAAAAATGGGAGTGACTCAATGACAGGAAGTTTAAACATGAGTGGACATAAAATAATTAATCTTGAAGATCCCGCTTCGGATAATGATGCAGTAAATAAAATATATATTGACAACCATTTACATACGGCTCAAATTCAACCAAGCCATTACAAAGATGAGTTTAGTTATCTCATGTCAAGCACATCTGAATCGACAGATGAAATAACTACAGGTACTAGTTTTAATATGAAAAAGATAGCAGACTTACCACCTAGTAAAGGTAACTTTCATGACTACAATCATAAAGTTATTTATATGGAAATAGTAAAAAATTCACAGGGTGAATATAAGTACAAGATGGGAATTAATTTTTACAGGTTACCTAAAAATGTTGACTATACACTTTGTTTAGGGATACTTAACACTGATTATGAACTATGGCATAAATCCCAGATAAGTGTTGACAGGGGCTCATCACAAGGCTTAGCAATTGAAAATGTTGGTGTAAAAAAACTTAGTCATAGATTCACCAATTCAAGGGGTCAAACAGAATTTATATATTACCATAGAATAATAGTCAATTTTAAGAAGTTGCTAACTGGTAATCCGTTTTTTCTTCATATTTTGGTCAATATTCCTCAGGATGGAAGCGACCTAGCTATTTACCCAAAAAATTTCACAGGCGTTTACTTGATTGCTTATGGTATTATGGGTAAAGTTAGCAATATAGACCCAGATAAAGTTTATGACTATCACACAGCATTTGACATTAAACCAACACAAGTAGAATACAATGTTGACATTAACGCAAATAATAAAAACATATTAAACATTGCTCTCGATAAAGGCCAGAATAATAGCGCCGCAACAGTTGGAATGGTAAAAGAGTTGATTCCCTTTACTAAAAACTATGTTTATAGACGATATTTTGAAAAAAATTATGACTTTACAGATGCAAATAATTATGTATTAAGTAGAGGATCATCTGGCATTGTAATTAATGCTTTAAATCATTATAATCACAATCGTAATTTACATGGTATTGGTATACCAAATAGAAACATAAGTGATGTAATAAAAGGTGGATTAAATGTTAATAATTATACTATTAGTCTTAATCCCTCTGCTAATTTTACAAATTATACTTTATGTATTGTTTTTTATCATTGGAGAAATAGTTATTTTTTCTTTATCTAAAAATAATTCACAAAATAGACAAGGTTTATTAAGTGTATCCTTTACTACAGCTGCTGGTTATTTAACTTTATTTTCCAATAATAAAAGAAATTTTTTTAGTTTACCAAGTAGTTTTGATGGAAAAAAAATTGTTTTATGGTTGGCAGAAAGTGTTGATACAATTGTTACAAAAGTTAACATAAGTAACTACAGCTCAACATTAACATTAGCAAACTCTAATTACACCACCGATCAATATTTTGACTTTATAACTGAAGATGGAGTTATAAGTAAAATTATGTTTTCTCAAAATTTTTACGACTTTGACTCTGAGCAATTTCACAAAGTAACGTTACAAGAGAAACTAAATGGATCTTATATATTGTAAATAAATAAATGAAGGATATATTTGAATTTAATCACATTGATAACTCTCTGTCAGAATCAGAGGTTACAACTCTCAAAGATTTCTATAAACATTATCACAAGAAATACTGGTGTTTTAAGAAATCTTACAAAAGATATAAAATTCTTGATGAAACACTTACTCTGTCTGGAGGAGGATTAGTTGTTATTGGAACGATAGCAGGAGAAATAACACTAAATCCAGTAATCCTAGGTGTTATCAATGGCGCTGGGGTGATTGTTAGTAGTATTTCAAAGATTAAGAATTACAAGAAAAATATTGAAATGACACAAATTGCATTTACAACATATGAAAAAGTATTGGCTGAACTGCGCTCAGCTATGCGGGGAGATGAGTTTAATAAAAAAGAGTTTATTGATCGCATGAAACTAATAGATGAAATGATAATTGATCAGACTCCTATAGCAGATAGATTTGTTAAAAAATATAATAAGAAATTTATGTAAAGAAGTTTACTCATTTCTATCTATTCATAAGATAGAAATGATAAAAACAATTGTCGCATATGTAAATTTTTACTTTCCAACCTGTAAAACACACTTTTACCCTGATAATTTTATTAAAGCCTGTCTTGTTTACCAGTTTTTGTATGTTAAGTATTTTACACAAAAACTAGACATAAACCAAATTATTTTCGACTATCAGACTCGAGACATAATTGCAAATCAAACTCACCAACGCTAGCCAATCATTTAATATTTAGTCTTGCTTTTCGAGAATTTTGGAAAAAGTATAGACTTGGTCGAGGATGTGTTTATATTGTCAACACTCCATTTAAAGAATTTGAAGTACTTGGCTGTCTAACTGGGATTATTTACTGGTTTTTTCACAAAGGGGTTGTTTAGTGATTTGTAACTATTCCACCACTTTTCATAATACGCCAGAGTTTGATCAGAAATTTTTAGATGAACAAGTTTGTATTTTTCATTTCCCATTTCTTCCAGTAATTTTTTTATTAAATAAAAAATACTTATCATTCTCTTTCGACAAAATTGTTTGTTTAGTATTTCCATGACGTTGTTGTCTATAGCCATTAGTTTATTATACAAATCATACTTTTGATCTTCAGTCAGCTGTAACGTTTTATATACTTTTTCAACCTTTTTCTCATAATGATACTTTCTCTGATAAATACTCTTCTTTCGAAAATGTAATCGATCATAATCTTTATGATCATAATATCCCAAAACATGACCATTTTGCCCACCACAGTTTTCACAAACTTTAAATCCTGAGTAAATAGTAAAACAATCATCTCTTTGACAATTCCAACATTTAACTTTTCTACTCACTTCACTCGATTTCTCTTCTGGTGGATTAGTATAATTATGTAATATTTCCAAATATCTTTTTATTTGTTCTTCTGAATAAGACATTTATCATTTATATTTAATTATCTTAAAGCTAAAGTGTCCTTTTCTAAAATCCTTTTATCATCTTCACTGCTCAAAGCTACCTTATTTACTTCCTTTGAATAAATATCGTGATTTTCACTTCTTATAATTTTCATCGATCTCATTTGTTTTTCACCAGAAAATAAACAATGGACATAACCTTCAAATGTTATACCCTTTTTCACAACATTTTTCTTTATACCTTTACACTTTTTGGTTAAAAATTCCCCTTTATTTGGATCTTCAACTTTGAAACTATAAAGCTTTGGACGAAGACCAACAAAGTGAGTAATTTGGCGACCAGCTACTTCATCTTTAAACATTCCTATTACTTTTTTATTAACTCCTGTAAGTATTCCAGATGGATGATTTGGAGGATAATCTGATGTATCAAACTTGGTTTTTTATATCTTTTGATATGTCTTTGTAAAAATCATCTGTGTGAATTAGATACATCATTGAATCCGTATCTGTAAACAACAACTCTGATCCCCCACCATATTTCTTTTTAATATAATTATAATGAAAATCAAACATTAATGTTTTTGACAGATCAAGTATTGCTTGACCGACATACACTGGTTTGTTAAAAAACACTTCAGTTTTTTTTCATATGAAATGCAATAAGATTTTGATCAAATATTGTTGCTCTGTCAAAGTTTGGACGACTTGTTAATTTTAGAGTTTTGGCACGATTATCAACAAGTATTATATTTTGTCTTTTCCTTATGTTTTCTTTTGTTTTTCCAAATACGGAATTATTCATAAGTTTGAAAAAGTCTTTTTCAAAACTGTTGGCTGCTGTTTTTCGGAGTTCAGTATTCTTTCTGGTGTAAGGTTCCATCCAAGGACTCTGATCAAAAGATATTCCTCTGTGAACAGCAGTTATGGTGAGTCCCTCTCAATATATTGTCTCAAATTCCGATAATGTACAACATAGTTTTTTCGGGGTTTGAAATGACAAATTAGTTTTTCAACACCATTAACAATCATTTTCTCTGGTGCTAGAGGATAGTCATTATGGGTGGTCCATAAATCATGGGGGTAGTCCAAATCTACTTCAAATATATATCCTTTTTTATTACTTAGATTTGACATACTATGATTTGCTTTCTCCAGGATAGACATTAGTTTCTCTTTTGTTAGGTTTTGCATCCATTTAAATCCATGCGTGGGAAGTGATTGTGACATTGCCCACCCATAAAGATTATTAGCATCAAGATATTGAATATAAGTAGACTCCTCATCAGGATTGTAATCTTTCATGTATTTGTTATTAGCTTCTGCATATCTCTTTGATATGTGACTTATTCCACCTCGTATACCTTTTTCAAACATCATTAACATGTCATAATCATGCAACAGTTGAAGATCTTGACCTGTTTCTTTGAGACATGCATCCCAAGCCAGACCAGGAGATGTGTAGTAATGCGCTGGATCCAAATTGTAATGTTTCAAACATGTTTTACGGAAATTCTCAAATACATCTGCCAGCAATAAGACATCAGACTTTGATAATCTCTGATTGTTTGACAACTAAAGGTGCTCCAAACATTAAGTGCATGTTGGTAATCGTCATCTTTTATGTTCTCATCATTTAGTTTTGAATAGAATTCTTCTTTTGGTGGTAATTGTTTTTCAGACAATTTTTCGATTGATGAAACATAATCATAAGGATAAACTCCCTTACGAGTTAATAACTCTACTGCAACCTCACTTTGCTCGGTTTCTTTAAATATTTCTTTTGTGTTATAAAAATCATCTGGTTGTAAATTACCAACAAGGTTAGCAAGACTAGTTTGAAGAAACTTAAATGAATCAATAAATCGCATTTCAAAATACAATGAAACAGTTTCTCCAGTTCGTTTGGGTTTATACTCATCAACCTTAATTTTTTTAGAAAATGAAATATACTTTTCTTCTGTCGATGGAATACAGCTTAAATCACCTGTTAAACAAGCAAGTTGTTTTATAAGCAAATGTGCATCATAACCTTGAAGGTTGTGAAATATAACTGGAAGAATCATTGGCTTTCGACACTGGAGATTTCAACTTTTATGAGCAGCTCCACGGTATTGACCAGTAAAATGACAATGATCTCTAACTTTGTCAGCGAGTAGTGGAGTCTTACAAATATGACAAGTTTCAGCTTTATCAAATTTTATTTTTTCTTGTTTTGTTAATTTAAGAGGTATTGGTCGACGATAAAAATCATTATATATCTTATTAGTTACTTTTGCAAGTTTAGAAACAAATATTTCAGAAACAGACGCAGTCTCATCGCTTTTGGTTTTTGTATAAATAATTGGTTTAAAGATGGTATTAGGATCTATCCCTTTGATATAAAAACAAAATCCTGATGGTTCATGCTTTTGATAATTATAATTATATGAATCCTCTGGATTAGGACTGCAAGTATTCAGCGGTTTAGTAAAACATTCAAAATCTGCATAAACTACAAAAGGAACTGGAAGCTGTTTGTGATAATTGTTAAAACATAACATTGTGTTTTTTGGTGGCATACGCACAGCAACTGTTTCATTGGTTGAACAATATGAAATGTGTTTTTGAAATAGTTGTTCTTTTGAAAAGTGAGTAAAACATTTTTTGCAAATACATATTTGACCATTTGTTCTTGATGTTATTTGAGATCTAAACAAACGTGAAAAATTCTTAATTAGTGAATAATGATAATATTTAGAATTTTCTTCATAAAGAAATAGGTCAATTGTTTTTTGAGGATTTCGCTGAGCCATCTGGAGGGGGTAAAACTTGTTATTCTCATTAACCGAAAACACATTTATTCCTAGAATTGAAGGATTAAGTTTTTCGAATTTTGAAATGTCTTTTATTTTAACAGGAAATTTAATGCCTTTACTATTTATGGTATTCTCGTATTTTTTCAAATCCGTTAATCGGGTATCATTTTTGTCTTTTGGATGAAGATATCTAAGTACACACCAGAGAAAGCATTTCTCATCAGTGTTTTGAATATTTACTATGGCTTTCTTTGGCATTATCCAGTCTGGAAGAGGAATATAAGAAGATCCTCTCATTGGATAGTAATCAACAGTATGAATTTCAAGATGAATAACTTCTTTAAAATACCACCCGCTACCATTCATTTGATAGGTATTAATCTTTTCAAGGATGGTACGAATAACTTGCACAAGTATTTCTTTTACATCAGTTGATTCAAGATTAATATGTGTATCTGAATTAAAATATGCTTTATCCTGAACAGTAATACTTAACTTAGCATCACCTGTCATTTGTTCCATTAAACAAACTAAAACAAATCTAACTTTAATATTTCGATGATTTCGTAAAAATTCTTTTGAATAAGTGGATTTAGGTTTGAAGAACTCAAAAGGAGTAATACCAGATTTTCCCTTAACAATGTATTTATTAGCAAATTCATCCAGAGCTGATTTATCTTTGATAATTCCTTGATTGTATTCTTTAATAGCTCGTTCTAAGGCTTTGCGAAGATAAGATGGTGTATCGGGTGGAATTGTTTTATTCTTGATACACTCCTGAAAATACCCATCAAATGTTCTTGTTTTGGTTTTGGTTTTGTTTTCTATTCTTTCTCTCATTTTTTTTATTTTCTTTATATCAGCAATCAACTTTTGTTTTTTCTTATATCGTGAATACTCCTCCTTAAGTTTTTGTTGGTTGAGTCTTTTTATATTTTTTAATTCTTTTATAGAAAGGTTTTTTATTTCATTGTCCATCTTGTTATATAATTATTTAATATTATTTCTTTAAATTTTATTTTTTTTATTTTCTGATTCAATTATAAGAACTAATATATAATGCTTTAATACAAATGTGTATTAAAACTGTTAGTCACTATCAATACCACTATCACTATCACTATCGTTATTTGGAATAATTTCTCCATTATGTAATTGTTGCATCATTTCTTTAGCTTGTTGATCAATAATAAATTCTTTCACTTCTTCATTTAATTTAAATTCCCAAAACTTTTGCACTTCTTTGATAAAAGGGTTTAGTGCTTTTTTAAGTAATGGGTCTCCTATTTCATATTCATCAAAAATTATTGCTAATTCATCGAGATCAAATATCGTGTTAGAAAACTAAAACTGCTTGGATAAGTATTCCAACATTTCAAAATCCTTCTTGTGTTTTATCTTTATTTCATCATCACATTCATCAAATTTTATTAGCTTTTCATCTAATAAATAAGATTTCAAAAGATTAATTATATCTACCAATAACTCAAAGTTAATAAGACTTTTCCTCTTTTCAGGTTTTAAATTTGTAACATAATATACTTTTTGAAATTTTGTTATTTCAAAACGATGAATAATATCAAAAAAGTTATATTCATAATCTAGACCTAATCCTATTTCTTTTTGAGGTAGAATCATATTTTATAATACTTTTTTACTCTTTAAACAATAATTAAATTTTATTTTTCTGGTTCAATTACTACATAATTTTCTTCATAAAAAGGAGTTAATTCATCATTCATATTAGACGAAGTACTAATATAGCATCCAATTAGTTTATATCTAGGTATTCTAAATAACCATTAGCCATAGCACGATACTAATTTAGAATAAGAGACTTAAAAAACATTTTTTTAATATAATAAAATGGTTTCACAGTTTTCAGATAAAAGAAAAAAATTTCTTAATCTATTTAATACTTATTCTGATATAGAAAATCATTTCTCCAAGCATATAACTTGTATGTTTAAATATCTTAGTGGAAACGAATATGATCATGAATTTAAAATAACAAATGAAAAAGATTTTAATTCTTTTTTTAATTACGTATTAATCATAAAAATATTAGATTTACTAAAAAATAATTATTATGGTAATATAAATGAAAATGATCTTAATACCTTAAAATTTCTATGCAAAGAATTCAAGTATTGTCCAAGGATATCAGATATTGAACATTTTTATGCTATTTTAAGAAATATAAATGATGAAAATTATGAAAAACTGGCTGCAAACAATGTTATAGATAGAAGAGTAAAAGATGCTATTATGCCTTTTATAGCGGTGCTCCCGCGCGCGCGCGTGGGCGGAGCACCATAGCTAATGTAAACTACCCATCCCAGAAAATTTGGTAATCACGTGACCGTACACCGCCCGCCCGCCCGCCCGTCCATACGTACGTCCGCACCACAGGGCAACCAGTGTTTAATCCTTACACTTTCTACCTAGTTTGGGAGCACAAGAAGACTGATATTGCACACATATATTGCACATCAATGTTGTGATCAATTGACAGCTGTCATAACAGGGTATCCGCTGACCAGTATCACCTGACCGTATCGCGGGCTCAAGTGTCGACCCATCGAGTTCGAGTATCTTTTTGAAGTTATCCGCTGACAAGTTGCTAGTTTTCAAATGATCGCAGGCTCAAGTTTCATTTTTTTTTAATCCATATAAAATATGTTTTTTATGTGCCGCAAATTAAAATTTTGATTTCAAACTGACCTCGGAAGCGAAAATTCAGCAAATTTTTACAGGCAGTGAAGACATGCCAGTTGCTTTTGACTTTTCTCATCAAGGTCACGCGTTGGTCACGCTCTACATTTTATTTTTATGTTCTGATTGGTCAAAATTTGACAGGTGAGTTCATGCGGAAACCTTATGCAGCATCTTGAAACCTGTTTACTTTGACCGTTGAAGCTGACAATGTTTTGTGTCGACTTGTAATGTTTCTGTCTTTGTCCACTGAATGTACAAAATGGAATTCAGCTGCTTTCAAGAGTCTTCTGTTATTCATGGCTAGTTTGTTTATTGGGTTTTTGGTTGAGAAATACATCGCTTGTTAAAGTTGGAAAGCCGATTTCAGATGGCATCGTTTTCGTTTTTCACCTTGCTTGATGCGTGAGAGGGTTGAAAAGTCTGAAGCGATTCTGGCCTTACTTGATAGTTTTCAGTGCATCTCGAATGGTAAGCCTGAGTAATTATTGTATTTGACGTTCGTTTTTTATATCTAATTTAATGAAGTCGAGCGTAGTTTATGCGGCTATTTAGTTGATGCACGTTTTAAATGGTAAGAAGACAATGATCTGACCGAGTATCAGGTTTGATTATAAGCTTATAAAACTGTAAAAAGCCTTAAGTCATTTTCTTATCGCGAATAAAAAGAAAACGTTCCAAAAAATATTTCGTTATAATTCTGGCTGTAAAAGAAAGCTTTGAGCCATTTTCTTGCGTCGAGTTCATCTTTGAAAAAGCAAACACGGGAAGTCGGCTTTCAACTGTAAAAAACATAAACAAGAATTTTCGGAGACACTGTAATACTTGTCTTCATGAATGAAAATTGTTGTCTCTGTATATGTTTCACCAAATTATTGTCCTTTTATTGATTGTTGGTAGTCTCTTTCAATTTTTATCGCTGTGCCATTTGTTTTCAGTCGCTCATGAACATCGCTTGCATGCAGGAGTAGTCAAATTAAAATGCCGCGCGTATTAAACGCTTTTGAAGATTACGGTCCTTGGTCCGCGTCTTTTCCGAAAATGATAAAATATTTCGTCAAGAAAAAAAATACGTTGAATTATGAAAGATATCGTGATTTACTGATTAGCATTCTTTCATATGACGAAGTTTCAGCCTTCTTGCTGCGGGCGAAGACGCGAAATTAAAGTTTGTTGACAGATAGGTTAATTTGTCTTTCTTGAAGTTTGGATTTTTGCGGCACCGTAAATTACGTGGTCATGTTTACTTAGCCTGCGAATAACTAAAACGCAACGGGAAGACTTGTCTTTTTGCAGAACAGGTTTTCAGATCAACTTATTTCTGCTGTTGGAAGCATATTTACGCGTTTCACATCAGGCCACAATTTTAGCGGTGTTTTTGTGCCTGGATGGCTTTTTATCATCGGTTTGCAACTGCTGCCAACTCATTCAACTCATTTTGCGACCTTCTAATTCCAGAAAACGTGAATTGGGCCCCAAAACACGCTTCATTTCTTTGCTAGAACAACTTTGCGATCTATTGCAGCGTACGAAAATGAAAACTGGGATTAAAACGATCCCGAGGGCGGGGCATTCGCCCTCTACTTTCGTCCCCACCGCCGGGCATTTGACAGCTTAAGTGCTCCAGCCCCCGGGAATTTGCCATCCATGAGAAAAAAAAGGCTAATTCCCGGGGGTTAGCCCGGGAGGGGGCGCTGGGCGCAGGTGGAATTGACTGATGCATAATAAGAGAAACCGTTTGAAAGAGATGTTTGTCTACTCCTGACTTAACCTCACGCAAAAAGTAGCAACATTTGCCTCTTGGAGACAGCGTACCAGCACAAAGGAACGAGGAAGAAGTGCAAGAAAACAAATCAAGCCGCCATAATTCAGTGACAGCGGCAGTGTCTAATGGACAAACCACATTGCAAGCCCTGACCGAAGTCGCAAACAAGCGAAAACAAGTGATATTTGTAAGCAGAGTCCCAGTCTACTGCATAACACCTTTTTGCTCGGACGCGCTCGTTTCAACGCCCAACCTTTATCCGCCCTGATCGGAAACGATCGCCTTTTTGCGAATTGCAAGCAAAATATTCAAGTCTGGAACTTGAAACTTCAGGATTATCGACAGGAACATAATAGCTATCTTCAGGGGGTATTTCAGCTCGTTGCGTGAAGATTCGGGTAAGATATTCAAGTTAATGACTTTTACACGCGGACCAAGGACCACATACTGTACAGATCGTTATAAAACCATTAAATAAAAAATAAACAGAATAAATTCTTTATTATGTTGAAGCGTATAACTCTTTTAATCATAATTTAAACAGTCGACTTTGGCGCTTGTCAAAAGAGAGAACCGGCTAGCCGTATAGGTGATTTTGGAAATTTTTTTAACAGTTTCGCTAAAAGCTCACACGTCCTTCGATCGTCCTGAATACTGAATGATCATGAATGAGTGCAATTTGTATTGCAAAATTGTGAAATACTGCATTCTGTCCGAGGTCTGTATGATAAAAACAGCGCGTCATGGTACTGTTTCACCTCAGACGTGATGTATAAAAAGTGTAAAAGGTTGGTTTACACGTTCCCAGACTTGTTGGCAAGATTTTGTAAAGTAAACTTGTCGAACACAGAAAATTCCGCCTGATTTGTTTTCCAGGCCTTATCTACTGTGATCAAGAGCCCGCGCTCTTAAATGTGATCGAAGATGATTGCTATTTTTTGGGTGTAGATATAAGGCTATCAACTCGATGTAAGGTTAAGTTCACTCTTAGCTTGGACTGTTTGCAAATTACTGTTCTCTAAAATCACTTAACCTTTCCCTCAAAAGTCACATGAATGTGTTCTAAAGTTAACTGAATTGTGGAATACAAGTTTATTGTTTGATTTTAAATCATAAATTCGAGTTAACAGGAGCTTCGCTTTTAGCCCTGGCTAAATCTATATATTAAAAGAGATAGGAAAAGCAGAGTATGATGATATTACTAAAATTGATTGGTTTGATGGAGAACCAATTTTACTTAATGATAAAAATTTAATTTTATTTTTCTGATTCAACTACTCCATTAGTAAGTAGTTATAGGGGGATGCTTTGGGACTTAAATAAAACCCTGTCATTTTCACCGATTAAATAATGTCATTTATTTCTAAATCACTTCGAAAAGCCTGTCATTTCACAAGTTAAATAACCTTTTGAAATAAACAAGTGAGATTTTTAATGTAATTTTGAACTGAGCGACTGTGAGCGGAACCGAGAGAGCTTCTGAGGGAGCGGAGCGAACGAAAGAAAGCGAACGAAGGTGAGAGCGAACAATTGGAGCGAAGTGAAGCGAAGCGAAGTGAAGCGAATTTGAGCGAAGTGAGTTAGAAATAAATGACATAATTTAATCGGTGAAAATGACATGGTTTTCGAAGTGATTTAGAAATAAATGACATTATTTAATCGGTGAAAATGACAGGGTTTTAGTTGAGTCCCAAAGCATCCCCCTATAACTACTATCATGCTCTTGCATCATCAGTTACATCTCTGGAATGTCATTTATTTGATTGTCTTTGGGTCAAAAATATCTATAACACTGTCTTTTACATTTTTTGAAAGTCGCTTCTGTCAATGAATAAACACTTTCTGTTGCAAACAAGTTCACGTTATAATCTAGAAATCATGCCGAATTCGAAGCATCGAATTTGGCCAAGTGGACTTGAACAAAATCTTAAAAGATTTCAAAACTATTTCACGGATATCGATCATAAGTATATTCACCAATGGTTTTCTTTGTTAACGAAAATAGAAAAAAAAACATAAACAGTAGCTGATTTTTGGTTCCAGCGCTGGTCACACTGATAAAAAGAAGGACTGTCAGCAGTTTTCATCTTTATCGGTGGTGTCTTCAATCAGGTTGGTATAAGTACAATCGGCAAAAGAGTAGCTTCTTTTCACTTCTTATTTCAAATTGATAGAAGCTATTGTTTAAACGCTTCGATTGCACCGAAGCATAAAGTGCTTGAAAAGGCATAAAAGGTAAAGAGACCGCTGTGGTCACGTAATACGTTTTGTATGCTGATCGAAAAAAGTAGAAACTTTCGTAACATTTCAGTATAACCCCATAAATTTATTATGCATACAGTAATGGTTTCCACAACATCATAGAAACACTCCCATAACAATATGAAACAGGATAGCGATGGAATCTGGATCTTTCGAGAAGTTGGACTGCTTTATATTCTTGTGTATTACAATAGTTTACAATATATGAAATACTCGCTCATTTGAATGAAAAAGACGCTATGCTAATTATGACTATGTTATGAGCAGCTAAAAACGGTATCGTATCAAAGAACATAACCTTGTGACACCTTGCTTATTGAAGCTTTTCACCACTGATTAACACAGCTTTCATTTCATGATGCAAACCACAACTGTTAACTGACGTTTTGTGGCTAAAGGAATTGCTACAATTAACTTTTTAAAAAGGAGCTGCTCTTTTGCTGATTAAAGTTTATCAAAGTACTCGCTGAAGAAACTGGTCGAGGTAAGAAATGCTTGTTACAAGTATGACCAGCTGCCATTTGGTTTGCTAGCTTAGTTAATAATTGATTAGAGCGCTGTACCGGTATCGTGCGCAGATGTCAAGAATCACTAACTGCTGAACTCCTGTATCTCCGCCCTCCTGTTCCCTCCTCGGCTAGCACCTGCTATATGCGCGAGGAAACGGACTTCACACGTATGTCAATTGTTAATAAAGTGTGTGAGTGTGAGTGTGAATCTCCGCAAGACTGAATTTTTTCGGGCTTTCTTTTCTCAACTGCATAGGTTGCGTCCTTAACTGCAATAATCTTCTTTGCATATATTTTTAATTAAAATCTACAGTTAGACTGTTAGATTATTTCAATAACCGTTGATTTTCGTTATGTAGATTAGATTTTTGCTGTTTTAAGTCATTAGAGTTTTAATGTAGTAAAACAGAGTTCACTGTTGCTTACCATTAGAAAATACGTCTGCATGGTGGCAAAGTTTTGACCAGCTTCGCCACTCTTAACAGAAAGCAGTCACTGGGTGGTAAGTTAGTTGCTACGTAGCCTTACGGGGCGGCCAGGGGACAAAACATACGCTAGATATATGGGTACTTTTGCATCAGCATTATACGTTGAGTGCACACGGTATACCTAAGTGGAACAATAGGGACATTTATACGACGAAGTAAGACGTAAACTGTCCTGTATAAATGGCATATTTCGTCTCTAATAAGACACGACTTAGCTAAGACGGGTCTTATCTTAACACAGTCCTTTACACTGTTCTTAGATAAAACGCGTCTTAGCTAAGTCGCGTCTTATTTGAGACGAAATTTGCCGTTTATGGACTGTTTGCGTCTTATTTCCTTGTCTAAATGTCCGTAGTTTAGTAGAGTCTGAAAATCGTCACTCTGGACGATAGGTATAAGCAGTAACTAAAGTTGAAATAAACTGTTGTGGCTTTTTTTATTCCATCTTATTATTTGCAGATGTTAACATTTGGCTGTCAGTAAAATAAATGCAAAAGGAGAACCCTTTGCGTATTTTTCGGTATTTCAGGGAAGTAGCGGATGAGAGTAAAAGTTTGAGAAACAGCTGGTTAAGTATGCAAATTTGATGCGAGTTGGATTCTAATGTACGGTCAATAGTGATAAATAGTGAAAATTTGCATATTTTCCAACACCTCTATCTTCGACACATTTCCGCCACCGCAAGTGTTGAGCAACAGATTGCAAACCTACAATGTCCTGTGAAATGACTAACAGACGACATTGATCGTCCTGGGGTGCCAATTTCTCTGAGACCATTTGTGTTCAGAAGGCTCACGAAGGCATTCATTAAGAAAATATGGAATTATAAAAGAGACTGAATTTTAGATAAAAGAGTCACCCGACTAACTATAAAATCGGCCTATGGAAATCAGCATTGAGATCAGTTCTGGAACTGTTTTAAAATTTTTGTTTTCCAAGTTCGGAAATGATCACAGGTTACGATCTTAAACTTCCAGAAACTAATTTGAATTACACTAATTAAAAATAAAAGTAGTTCGAGATAACATACTGTAGTGGATGACTGCTGGATTTTTGTGGACCTTAAAAATAAGAGCAATTTATATTAATTAGGACAAGCTTTTGTCCGAAAGCATAGTGGATGACTTCTAGTTCATTACAATACGCTCTTTGATTTGAAAGGAAAAGTGTTTTTGATAACTTAGACTCTACTAAAGAAATACCAGTCACATCAACCAAGTAAAACAAAGAAAGGCGACTATATGTGGATTAGACAGCTTAACAGAACATTCTACACTTCATGTCGAGTTCTCAAGGGAATCTTTTAGTTTCATGGGGAAGGACAGGGGGATGGGAACCCGCGAAAATGGGCCGGGGCGGGAAGGGTGGGAAGCCGGGTGGGAAGTGGGAGAAAAAGACTCGAAATAAGGAGCGGGAGCTAGGAATACAAGGTACGAGGGGGCAGGAGCTTAAATTTTTGTTACATTTTTGGTGTTTTCTAAATTATTTTCATCTACCAGTAGATCTATTTCTTTACGTGATAACTTCGAAACTCTTTGCCGTTAAGCCTGAGGTTTCATCTTTGCATTGTTGTGTTCATTCATGAAAGTGGAAACTGGCAGTGTTTTCACCGCCTTCTGCCACGCCACTTTCCATCACAAAAACGTGCTCTTTAAAAATATGGAAAACCCACTAATTGCGGGAAGGATTCAATTAAAACGGTTTATCTCAGTGGAGGTTTTTGAAAAAGTAGGTAATACCTTTCGAGGTATAACTTGTTTTCTTAATTTTACTGAAATCCTAGCCTGCGTAGCAAGCGTTTCCGTTTGGTTTCGGAGCAAAGAAAGACCGAGGAACGGTATTCTAGGTTTTGGCCGCGCGAAAAATGAAACAAGAGCCAAAAAAATGAAAGTTGTGAGAGGGGGGAGGGAAGGAAAGAAACGGTTGCAGACAAACCCCTCGATTTTGAAAACCTGCGTTCGCCAGCGAAAGCAGCGCCTGATTGGCTCGGCTAGTCGAACAATGTTGACATGTGTCGATCAAAGGTTTGTTTCATACTGAGAGGACGGTATGGTACGTGACACACATATTAATTTTCAGTTGTTGTTGTTTTATATTCTGGTCGGCAAGATTTGCGATCCAGTGCAAGAGCATTTTCTTTGACCTCTTTTGAAACATAAGGCTCTTCTTGCGACTAAATAAGGGTTTCAGGTCGTTTAACTTATTCTCCAAAGTGCCTCCTGGATCTGAATAACTAAAAGCGATTTTCTTTTGTCCGCGAATGCGATGGTTTCCTGCATTGTGTCATGCTGGGTCCAGCTCGTTAGTGTTTTTTTTTTAGGGATGTTGAATTCTCTCAGATGGGGATTTACTGACTGTTCTGTTAGATGGATTAGAAAGACAAATGCCAACGCCTGTATTGATGGTTCGGATTCACTGACATTTCAACATAAAGGCCGTCCGCGTGTTCCAAAATACAAAAAAATATATTTTGGGTTCACACACGCGCGTCCTCTGAAGTTCATTTCCACTTCACTGAAAGCCAAAAATTTTATTGGTCAATTATGACAGCTGATAACAGCATCAAATGTCGTTGTGCGAACTCAGGCATGACAGGCCAAGTGGGCGGTTTTTCAAAATCCCGGGGTTTGTCTGCAAGCGTTTCCTTCCTTTCTTCCCCACCCCCTCCCAGCTCTTTTATTGGCGCCATTTTAGACTCTCGTTCCTCGTTCTTTGCTCCTAAACCGCACGGAAACGCTTGCTACGCAGGCTACTGAAATCCCAGAAAATTTTCGTACCATTTGGCCACAATTTATACCAGTACTATTCTAGTTCCAAGAAGACAGCCACTCCCAAGATTGCGGATTAAAGTAATGAATGGTTGCTATTCCAAATCGTTTATGTCGTAACAGCTGTTTTATTCTCATCATGATCGCCACTGTTACTAGACTTCCTGCAACACAAATGTAGCACTCTAGGTGAGAAAGATTGAAGTTTTGGTCGTCGGTACTTGTGCCTACCTTTGCTTTCGTGATTCGTGCTTTTGATCGATTTTGAACTTAATGGCCGGGGAAAGCATTTTCATGCGAAACTTTGGATCAAGTGATATGGCTCAATCCCCCCCGTTTTCTTGGAGAGAAGAAATGAAGTTTCGTTTCTAGTTATTTTTCCAAAAGAAAATCCTCTCTAATGATAAGCGCTCGTGAATTTGGTCAAGGCCACGTGACCAAGATTCAAGGCCAAATGACCAACGATCAACCAATGGCAGTGTCCGGCTGTTTAGTGAACATAACAATTCTGTTTATTTCACTTCTAACGAAATATATTAAAAGCTGGTAAAAAACTGATCCGTAAAGGCATAAAAGTACTAGAGTGTCAACAAACTCGGATATTTCAAAAAAAATGTTTACTCCAACAAAGTAAAACTACTAGATGAAAGGTACCATGTTTGAAGGCATACTGAAGTGATTGACTGCAGCTAGTTATGGTCCGAGCTCATCAGAACTAAACTACCATTAAAAATGGCGTGTTGTTGTTGTTGTTTTTTTTTTCGATACTTTTTGAGATTCATGTTGCAGCATACTGGGACACCAAACAACCGAATGTTTCCAAATATGTCAGAAGTGTCTCAAATGGTTTTATCTATCCTTTGAAGGCTGTTTGGTTAATTTGGAGCTGACCTAAAAATTAATGATCTGTTCGGATGTCTTAGGGGAACTTTTGTCGTCTCGAAACTTTTAGGTGGCTTTTTCTTCTGATCCAAAACTGTTAGCTAGCAGACGCAACAAGGGGAGGGGGATGAGGATAAGGAGAAAAGCGCGAAAGGGAAAAGGGAAGGGAGCGCCTGCTATAGGAGCTGGTATTTTTGTATTCCCCCTGCCAATTTCCTAACTAATCCGTCAATACGTGACCAATCACAAGGAGGGAGCACTTCTCAGCATGGTCCAAACTTAATGACTTTGTTTTAACTGGAAATTGCCAAGTCGAGACATTCGTTTTGCAGCTTTGCTGCAAAACAAGTTGCACCTTTTTGTTGTCCGTTTTACCGCAGCTTAACGGATTCACGGGTATAAGTTTGTTAGCATTGTAGATTCAAAGTGCTGAATGTCCAAAATAGTTATGGATCTGTTTTTAGTGGCAAATTCCTAAAGACCATAGTTTAATTAACCTGCGTCATAAACAACTTAAGTTAAGTGCCTAATTGAAGCAAGAGTTCCATTGTTCTTTCCAGGATGGAACAAACCGGTTCCACAGTTCATATTGGTAAAACTACCACGGTTAAAGACTAATAACTTATAATCTAAACTCGCTCCGAAGTACTACTGCCAACAATTTTGCTATGTCGTTTCCAAAAAAAATACGAGCAGCATGCTTGACTTGACAACATGTATTCGGCGTCTCTATCTCTCCCTCTCTCTCGCTCCCTCCAAACTTCGTTGTTTTTCAATGGCTGTCTGCTACAACTTCTTCAACTTCAACCGGGGGGGGGCCCACGACTTAGCAAAATTTCGTATACCTATGATCCACCGCTGTATGACATCATATCCGGTTGCAAAGTTTCTGCTCTGTTTTTGCGCGAAGCACAAAGATGGACTCCGATGCTATTTGGTTTCTTCGTTATTTTAACCCACAGGCTAATGGAATTAAGTATCTTGAATCCCGAGTGAGTTCAAAAGGGATATAGCCGGCCTTCCAGCAAATGTCATGACCAAACAAAGAAGATTTAGTATTATTTTAACGATAGATATCATGCAGCCGCTGGGAATGTCATGGCGAGTCTTGCGATGTTTCAAAACGAGTGTCGTTAATGTTTTGCGGCTTTTGCGGCCTCTGATGTAGAGAAGTCATCAAGCAAAATATAATCTCCTGAGCGGAATAGAATGGGGAAAACGCCGATAGCCACAGTTTAAAGTGTTCACCGCTGGAAGGTTATTATCTCGGTTCGTAAAGTTTCAGAAACCTCCCCTCAAACTGTGGTTTTGAGGAATATTATGGCGAGTCTTTCGCTGTTTGTCATCGAGCGTCACTCAAAAGTTTGGCTTTTGCGGCTTCTGATTCATCGAAGTCATCAATCAAAATTGCCTATCCTGAGAGGAATGGAATGGGAAAAACGCAGATGGTCACAGTTTAAAGTGTCAACTGCTTGAAGGCTTTATCATTCGACGTAAAGTTGCTGAAAGCTCTACCCAATTGTCCTGTCATGGCGAGTTTTTCGCTGTTTCAAAACGAGTGTCCGCTGAAGGTGTTGGTTGTTGTACCTTCTGATTTACCGAAATTGTCAAACAAAATAGCCTGTCCTGAGTGGAATAGAATGGAGAAAAAGTTGATGGTCACAGTTTAAAGTGTTGAGTGCTGGAAGGCTTTATCACTCGACGTAAAGTTGCTCAAAGCTCTTCTCGACTGTACGGTTTGAGCAATGTAATCGTGAGTCTTTCTCTGTGTCAAATCGAGCGTCACTCAAGATTTTGGCTTTTGCAGCTTCTGATTCACCGAAGTCATCAATCAAATTAGCGAAATACCGTGGAGAAAAAGCCTATGGTCACAGTTTAAAGTGTTACAGGTGGAAGGCTTTGCCAGTCGACGTAAAGTTGCTGAAAGCTCTACTCAACTGATTTCGAAACGGTCACATGTTACGTGCTTCTGGAAGGTTAGTGTTGGCTTTTTAGCATTTAATTTGCCTTTGAAGATTTATTTTTAGAACAAGTCTTAAGCCCAAAAGTAGTCCAAATTGTTATTATCTGAGAGAAATCAAGAAAGTTTGTTCCCTTCATTTTTTTCTAAGCTTGCAAGTGTAACAAACCTGAAGGGGGAGGGGTATGTACCTGTAGCTAGTGAGGCAAAAGGGAGTATCCAACAGAGAGTTCAAACTTTTTAGGAGAAACAGTCACCCAGTGATCGCTTTGACTGAGCTAGTGATCATTTATTTCTTTTGGCCATACATGGACATTATTTTCTGTCATCTTCTTTTTCATTTTGACATTAATATGTAGTTCCTTGTGGTTGTTTCCTCCAATGAAGAGCTAGTCATCTGTAACTATATATTAATTTTGACATTGTTGATAAGAAATGACAATGCATGAACAAGTTACATTTGTAGCTGTAGCTTATCACCAGTGGTTATAGTTATGTTTTAAATTAGTAAATTAACAAAGAATGACATTAAAGTGAAAAAACAAAACAGCTGTTATAACTGCTTGTGAAGTTCTGGAGGGATCCCTAGAGCTGTAATATGAGACTCATTAAGAGGTCTAGTTACTTTAGAACACGTTAGAAGAAATTTATACGTTTTCCTGCGGCAAGACACGTATTTTGGCTTGGTGATTTTTACTTGTATTTCTTGATGTAAATTGCATGCTATGAAATATTAATGAGTTTCAGTTAAGGTCATTCATAATGCTCTACTGCACCTTCTTTTATCTGACGATTATCTAAGATACAAAAATGAATTTTGTGTATTTTTGAAGACTTGAATATAAGCTTACTTTTAAATTGATAATCAATATAATTGTATTTAAATCCTACACTGTAAGTGTGGTTGTCAGTGTAGCCTGTGTTGCAGACATAATCTATGGCCAGTTAGTAACATCTGCAAAGCCGTGCCAATATTCTGGGCTCCCAATCCCAATGTGTTTCGATATTCCCTTCAACCTGATTGGCAAACTGACAATGGTATTCTTAACAGGCCAATCATAGCACATATGCAAGTGCTAGTTCGCAGGTGGACCAGGGGTTGCCCAGAACCAGGATTTCAGAGTTGTCTCACAGGGGGACGTAACCAGAAGTTTAGTTCTGTCTGTGGCACAGGCTAGTCCACTGGGCATTAATGTTTAATGTATTTTATTTTGCTTAGCTGGGAAGACAAAAATAGAGGACAGAAGAGCACAAACAAGAGAATATCAAGAAGTATTAAAAAATATCTCTACCACACAACTCATAAAAGAGAGATAAAATAAGTCAATGAGGACAAAAATGTTGATACACAGCCATAAAACATAAATGTTGATTACAACTCACTGTCAAATAAGTTGAAAGAAAGGAAGAATGCTGACATTTCGGGGAGTACACTTTTCTTGTTTACAGAAAATCTGCAGCAACAGAAGACACTAAAATCATGTTGAGCTGGTTCAAGATTTCAATTCTGTTTAGATGGAATCGTCTGACAGTGCCTAGGCCAGTGTACAATAGTGCGCTTCAAAGCTGGTCCTTTGTAAGACATTTCCTGACTTAACATGCCAACTCTCCTTCAAGGACCTCAAGGCTAAGTGTCCATTTCCCTGATATTCACTGTCTTGTCAGGAATCAGTAAAGTTCAACTAGATGACTGTGTTAACTGTAGCTTTTTTTTGTAAGACTTAAAAAAACTTCAAAGGAAAGACAGAAACTAATGATCTTGCACTAAGGAGCTTTGAGGAAATCAAGGTTTCTTGGTGGGGGGGTGTAGCTGCACATATTTCATAGAGCTTTGAGGAAATCAAGGTTTCTTGGGGGGGGGGGGGGTGTGCTGCACATATTTCCCTTGGAGATAAGAAAGCAAACACCCTAGATGCAACTATAGGAAATCAAACTAAGCTAGAATTTAATACTGCAATCAGTTTCTCATGTTTATTTTCCATCCCTAAGCATTCTGTTCCTGCTGTAGAAAGGAGTTGGTGGTTGTGTTATAACAACTTCATCCCTTAGTGTTCTTCATCCCTCTATTAATCAGAGTAAATGATTCTTAATATTATCCTGATTAGGAGAAGAAAGCTTTCTATTAAAGGCTCCATGGTCTAGAAGACCAAATGTAAATTCCCTATCTGACCTCATTGACATGGAGAAACAAAAAGGGGATGGGCTGATATCCAGTATAGTGATGTGCAGTATTAAGCTGAACAAGGATACAGGAAAACCCACAACTAAAAAAATGGTTTTAAGAACCTGTCAGGCTAAAATTTTGTCAATTAGGCTGTCTTATAAAAGAACCCTCAAATTTGAAACAGGTTATCAATCATAACTATTACAATTTCCTCAAATTTGATTGGTGCATTAACTGCTTTATTTTTCTTTAATCATTGTGTTTAGTTGTAATCGATCAGTTGGCTGTAGTCGGACAGTTGCCTGTAATGAGACAGTTACATTAGCCAATCATATTAAGTGCACTCAGCTAAATCCACCAATCACAGAAGTTAATACAATAACCACAGCAACTACCACTCACCCAAACAAAGTGGGGATATTTAATCCAAAATGGATGAATATGCAACATTTTGGCAGTGTCTCCACCAGTGATATTTTCTCTTATTTTGGACATTTTGTATGAACAAACGCTCTTTCACCAAAAAGGAATGCGTCAATTTTCTCGGACATTGTAATGGTTATAATTAATTGGTAACAGGACTTCGTGTCGTCCAAATCAGTCCGTAATCATACTCACGATTTAACAAATCTGACTCCTGCTTCACAGTTGTCTGATTTTGTAACACATATGATTACAGACCGAATTGGACTCCACTCAGTCCTATTACCATTATTTATAAAATCTCTTTAAAAACTTCTGCACGCAGTGTACACTTGGGAAAGTAAGATAAGTCAACATTCATGGTCCTCTTGTGAGACATAGGTGTCTAATTATTACTCTGACTGCAACGCAGTGGTATACAGGTTTTACATATACTAAGGAGTGAGCTGAACACCACTAAATACTTTTACCTCAGAGCTACAATGTATTTCTTTCTTCAGAAAATAAGGACCTACCGTAAATCCTCTATTAAGCCCCCTGGGGGGCTTATTTTTTTCAAGCACTTTTGAGGGGGGGCTTATTTAATCTAGCGAAATGAATCACCTGTAGCAAAAATACCATGGTATGAGACAGAGTAGACTTACGCGTTGTACAATTACAGTCAAAAGTATTTAATTCACTTGTGGGAGTCTAAAAGTAACAAAACAAAAATGAGCTTTCGGCCTCATGTTCTTCGGACTTGTGGTTCCCGGGCGGTACACTGCTTTGTCTAACGACAAGAAAATGGTGGCAATTCTCCACAGAGAGCTAGAGCGCAAAATTGAGAAAGTTCAGCATATGAAGTTGCACTCATGCCGCCAAAGACCAAAAACAATATGAACTTCCAGCCTGAATAAATCATAACTGATCAGAAAAAGGATTGTGGGAGGGGAAGGGAGGGGGCTTAATAGAGAGGGGGGGCTTATTAACTTTCCTCCTCTGAAGAGGGGGGGGGGCCTTATTTGAGAGGGGGGGCATAATAGAGGATTTACGGTATTTGAGACTGCACCTAATTTACTAAGCCTTAACCCTTTAAGTCCCAATAGTGTCCAAGATCAATCTTCTTACAATTATCCATACACTGTAAAGAGATGAGTTATGAGAATCAATAAAATGATCACCCAAGAGAAAATACTTTGATCTTTGAACAAATTCTCTCAACTAATTCTTTAAGGAAATGCATGGAGATCAGTTTGGAGAATTTGTATGTGGACACTGGGGATTAAAGGGTTAATCTCTGCTAATTAACTTGTATGTCAGAACCTGACCTGTTTAGTCTAACTTGGGAAAATACAGGTTCTTAGTTGCTGATTTTTTACTAGTAATTACATTTGATGGAAAAAAGATTATCTAAAATTAACATAGCCAACTCCATCTTTCAGACCTGCAATTTATTTAAGGCTGTCTTATAAAGGAACGTCAAGTACAGCATGTATTTTTTTTCAGCTTTAATAAATTGCAGACTATTTGAATGATCTGTTTAGAAAATCCTCTTAACAGATGGAATGGGAAAATGTCAATTAATAAATCCTTTGATCACACTGTCTTCTGCTTCCCTCTTGCCAAACCATCCTTCCCTACAGAGGAGCAAAGGTTGGAACAATTATCAAAAAAATAAAACAAAGACAAGAGATTACACCTGAAACCCCTCTTTACTGTTACTTTAACACCCAGGGAGAAGGTTGTGGTACTTTTATACAGGTATGTGCCATGGAGTAAGTACACTACTTGGCTTGGTTCTCTGATGCTTTGGTAGCTGGGTTCCTTTGTAAAATTATACTAGCTCACTATCACTACATAAACCTCAGGGGTGTCAAAATGTTTTAAAGTATGCGGCCGAATCTGGAGGCTGTGACAATAATAATTATTGAGGGGCCACAAGGCCCCTGAAGCTAGGGGGAAATAGAATTGCTGGCAACATACAGTCAAGTAGCCGATGGAGCTCCAGCAGTCACCAGCTTGTTTTGAAACCACTGAAACTTCTGTTTAAAACTGAAGATACATCAATGGGATCAAGATATGAACTTGAGCCTAGAGCTACTGAATATTAAAAAAAAACCCACTCTTTTCAGGCAAATCAAGCCATTTGAAGATTAAAATAGGCATGGAAACACCCTATGACACAAAAAAGATGTTTACAATAATATTATCTAGATTCACCCAATATTTGCTAGACCTTCACTTGCTGGAGGATGTGTTAAACAACTTGGACATTGCATTGAAAGCCTGTTGTCAAGGATACAACTAAGAAGAGATGGTATTTACAACATACCTAGACTGTATTTTTCAGTAGATACTGGAAAAGAATCAAGAAAGCATTGTGAATCTTGTGAATCTAAGAATTAAAGAATTGGAGCCAAATACAGGATCAAAGGACAGTCAATAAAAAGGAATGTGGATATTTTTTTTGGAAAAAGGAAATAAATACAGCTTAAATGTCTGAGGGCTGATTTGCACATTTCAATTCAATACATGTAATTTATTGATAATATTTTGATGTTTCTTTTTTTTAGAACAATAATAATATCGTAGTTGAATCAAATAAGGTACGAGAATAAAATTTCAGTATTTCCTTTAACACTAGAAGAAAACTGTTGTATACATAATAACTATACACAGCTGTATATCATTATTATTGTGGTTCAATTTTATCCCTGGATAATTTTATCTTCCTTTGTGTCATACTCATTATCATACATTTTCATACCCCAAAACACAGGAAAAATTTAAATTGAAGTATAAAGCAAAAGCACAACAAATAAATGCAATTAGCCAGTCTTCCACTCTGGAGTGGACGGAATTATGTCTAAACAAATTTGATAGATGACTGGTGATAAGCTACAGCTAAAAATGTAGCTTGTTCATGCCATCGTCATTAATCGTATCAACAATGTTAAAATTAATATACAGTTACAGATGACTAGCTTTTCATTGGAGGAAACAACCACAAGGAGCTACCTATTAATGTCAAAAATGAAAAAAGAAGCTGACAGAAAATACTGTCCATGTATTGCCAAAAGAAAAAAAATGATCACTAGCTCACTCAAAGCTGCACTGTCCATGTATGGCCAAAACAAAACAAAAATGATCACTGGCTCACTCAAAGCGATCACTGGGTGACTGTGATCTCTCCAGAACTTCAAACCTCTAAAGCAGTTATAACAGCTGTTTTGTTTATTCACTTTTAATGTCATTCTTTGATAATTTACTAATTAAAAACATAACTATAATCACTGGAGATAAGCTACAGCTACAAATGTAACTTGTTCATGCCATCCTCATTTCTTATCAACAATGTCAAAATTAATATATCGTTACAGATGACTAGCTCTTCATTGGAGGAAACTACCACAAGGAACTACCTATTAATGCCAAAAATGAAAACGAAGCTGACAGAAAATACTGTGAGTGACTGTTTCTCCTAAAAAGTTTAAACTCTCTGTTGGATACTCCCTTTTGCCTCACTAGCTACACGTACATACCCCTCCCCCTTCAGGTTTGTTACACTTGCAAGCTTAGAAAAAAATGAAGGGAACAAACTTTCTTGATTTCTCTCAGATAATAACAATTTGGACTACTTTTGGGCTTAAGACTTGTTCTAAACATAAATCTTCAAAGGCAAATTAAATGCTAAAAAGCCAACACTAACCTTCCAGAAGCACGTAACATGTGACCGTTTCGAAATCAGTTGAGTAGAGCTTTCAGCAACTTTACGTCGACTGGCAAAGCCTTCCACCTGTAACACTTTAAACTGTGACCATAGGCTTTTTCTCCACGGTATTTCGCTATTTTGATTGATGACTTCGGTGAATCAGAAGCTGCAAAAGCCAAAATCTTGAGTGACGCTCGATTTGACACAGAGAAAGACTCACGATTACATTGCTCAAACCGTACAGTCGAGAAGAGCTTTGAGCAACTTTACGTCGAGTGATAAAGCCTTCCAGCACTCAACACTTTAAACTGTGACCATCAACTTTTTCTCCATTCTATTCCACTCAGGACAGGCTATTTTGTTTGACAATTTCGGTAAATCAGAAGGTACAACAACCAACACCTTCAGCGGACACTCGTTTTGAAACAGCGAAAAACTCGCCATGACAGGACAATTGGGTAGAGCTTTCAGCAACTTTACGTCGAATGATAAAGCCTTCAAGCAGTTGACACTTTAAACTGTGACCATCTGCGTTTTTCCCATTCCATTCCTCTCAGGATAGGCAATTTTGCTTGATGACTTCGATGAATCAGAAGCCGCAAAAGCCAAACTTTTGAGTGACGCTCGACGACAAACAGCGAAAGACTCGCCATAATATTCCTCAAAACCATACAGTTTGAGGGGAGGTTTCTGAAACTTTACGAACCGAGATAATAACCTTCCAGCGGTGAACACTTTAAACTGTGGCCATCGGCGTTTTCCCCATTCTATTCCGCTTAGAAGATTATATTTTGCTTGATGACTTCTCTACATCAGAGGCCGCAAAAGCCGCAAAACGTTAACGACACTCGTTTTGAAACATCGCAAGACTCGCCATGACATTCCCCGCAGCTGCATGATATTTATCGTTAAAATAATACTAAATCTTCTTTGTTTGGTCATGGCATTTGCTGGAAGGCCGGCTATATCCCTTTTCAACTCACACGGGATTCAAGATACTTAATTCAATTAGCCTGTGGGTTAAAATAACGAAGAAACCAAATAGCATCGGAGTCCATCTTTGTGCTGCGCGCAAAAACAGAGCAGAAACTTTGCAACCGGATGTGATGTCATACAGCGGTGGATCATAGGTATACGAAAGAAGTACTAGGCGCTATGGGAGTCGTGGGCCCCCCCCTGACTTCAACTAACTCAGTCAAATATTGGCCACCCAAATAGCTTAACTGTAGACCTGATCCCTGGATGGCGCTATCCATCGGATAAGTGTTAGGGAAACCAATTGCGCCATCTGGTGGATAGTGATTTATCCCGTGGATAGCGCTATCCACCTTTCGAACAACTGGCGCCGGCAATTTAGACATGTTTGGTATAGCCGCCGAGCAAGAGATCTTTTACTGCACATCCTCTTGGCTAAAAACTTGCGCGCGTCCACCAACACATCTTCAAGAGTGTTTTTGACAAGCAATTAAAAAACCAATGAAATTATAGAAATTATAAAATTGAAAGTTAGACTAGCCACTACCCAAACAGGAACCTTCGTCTGGGTTATTCGATTAAACGCTGTCCTCGATTAAACGCTGCAGATGCAAGTAAAACTAACAAATGAATAAAGTAAACGCGGCCCTCGTATAAACGCCGCACCTCATCAGAAGAATGCGGTGTTTACTCGTGGATAATAAGAAAAACCTCGGTACAACTTGATAATTTATAACATCCAGACATTTACAATTCTATCTAAGCAAAATAAGAGAGACACTGGAACCTTTCAATTACATAATATTTACAAACAATTTACAGTAAATGTTGTCTGTGATTTAAAAAATGTGATTTCGAAATAAATGCCGCCCTCAAATAAACGCCGCATCGGAAACGCTAAAAATTTAATAAACACCGCGGTGTTTAATCGAATAAATACGGTATTGCAATTCATACCTGGCTCCGATATACATAGGAAATCACATTGATGTTCAGGGACGAATATTTTATTGTTTCTTTAATTTGTTTTATTCCCTCAAACACCGGACCCAAGTACGAAATAATGGTAATTACTGCTGACATATTAATTGAAATTACATAATTGACCATTTTCAGTGCTTTGTGATGTAGCTTTGAAAATCGTCATATGTCTTCTCCAAGCGTCCACTTCAAAACTACGTACTGTATTTTCATAAAGAAGTCGATATCACTTGACTTGAAAACAACGACCTAATTAAAACTACCAGTGTGCGTTGGACCTTGGAGTCTAAACCAACCTTTTATTGAAAGACACTATAGACGCAAGAAAAACCTAACCCTTAAGCGGTTTTAAAATACTTCGCAAACGTTTACAAAAAAAACCTTGAGAGGCCATAATAAACGGATCTAACCTTAGGAATAAACAGATTGTACTCTAGATTGAAACAAAAGTAACTCGCTATTGATTCCTTGTGCTCCTTCTATCCTTAATACTTTTGATCCTTATTAGTTTAAACATACGTCATATACTGTTAGTAGTTTAGATGGGGTTGCCAAAACCATTGGTCTTAGTTTATTTGAAACAGACCAACCCAAATAAGTAAATGTTCTTTACAATAGTTAAGCAAGCATGTAAAGGAGACTTAAAACAGACACAATTTCACTTAATCCACTTATAAATAGAACCTTAAAGTTTGTTTAAATAACGGCGCTCACACTTAAGCGTTTTCACTTATAGGCCTGGTGAAGGAAGTCTCATCTATCAGAGCTCAAAAAACTTCACGTTCTCAACTGCATCACAGAAGTGGCGTCAAAAGGGTTTCTCCTTGTCGTAAAACTACTTTACAATGGATTCATGGAGCTCTTGGCAAGTTTTCTCTCTTCTTTGCTTTATTACCCTTTTCAGCACGACAGACTGTCATATTTTCTCTCATGTCCATGCTCGGAGCGTAAATAGACCAGAAGCACAATCTTTCGCTGATAGCTTGTTCGAAAAATATGGCACAAACAAATCAATGGACTTGAAGCAGTTTGAAGCTCTGTTGAAAGAACTTAAAGTTGGATCCATGCAAGCTACAGAATCAGACCACGGACATCGTGAACATCATGAAAGCGAGAGTGAATCATCACACGGACACCATGACACAGAAGAAAAGGGATCGGATAAGGTAAAACCAAGAACATTTACGATTAGTTACAACTAGTTCTTCTTCTTCTTCCTGAACGACTCACCTCCTTCAATTCTGAAGATTCTAGTGAGCGTATAAATAAAAACTACAATTTAAAATAAGGCTAAAAGGCTATGATAAAAACTAAAAAAGATAACAATAATGTCAATAATAAAAGTCAAAGTTAGCATCATTTGGTTTGGCCTTAGTCAGACGGCAGGCTTTTCTTGAAGGCCTTCAAATTTGGTGCAATTACTGTTTCATTGGCCAGGCTGTTCCACTCTCGTATCGTTCTCGGGAAAAACGAGTACATGTGGTAGTCCGTCTTTGAGTGGGGGATTTTGTACGCGTATGAATTTACATGCCGTGATCTCCTTTGAAGTGGAGTCATGAACTCTTGGGCATCCATGGCAATCAAGCCTTTATGAATTTTATACATCATGCAGAGTCTAAGTGTCTGTCTCCTGGTTTGAAGGGAAGTCCAGCCGAGCTCAAGTAGCATGTCCCCTACGCTGGATGTGTTGTTGTATCTTCCAAGAACAAATCTTGCAGCCCGACGCTGCACCATCTCGAGCTTATAGATGTTTCCCTGTGTGTATGGATCCCAAACGGTGCAGGCATACTCGAGGGAGGGTCGGATCAATGTTTTATAGGCAGTGGACTTGAGTGCAGTAGAGTTAATCTTTAGATTCCTTTTCAGGAATCCAAGGGTTCTATTTGCTTTACTTGTGATGATGTCGATGTGTTTGTTCCATCTCAGGTCTGATGCTATAGTAACTCCGAGGTATTTGGCTGAGTCAGCTGTTGCTAGTGTCTCACCATGAAGAATATAGTCATTTTGTACCATAACACGCTTACGCCCTACTCTAAGTACTTCACACTTGTCTGGATTGAACTCCATTTTCCATAGGGTTTCCCATTCGGCTAATTTGTCTAGGTCTCTTTGGAGTACTTGGGCGTCACTGTCTGAGTGGATGGTCAGGTACACAATGGTGTCATCAGCAAATAGTCTAACATTAGAGGCAAGGGATTCAGGTAGGTCATTTATATAAAAAAGGAATAAGCATGGACCCAAGACAGAACCTTGTGGTACGCCAGAGAGTACTTCGGCGTCGTCTGAAAATTCTCCTTCGAGGACGACTCTCTGTGTTCTGCCACTTAGGAACGATTGGACCCATCCGTTTGTCCTACCACCAATTCCATAATACTTCAGCTTGGTAACAAGACGAGGATGGCTGACTTTATCAAATGCCTTACTGAAGTCCATCACCAGGATATCCGTCTGGAATCCAGCATGCATAGTGTTAATTAGGTCGTTTACGAATCCCAAAAGCTGTGTTTCACACGATCTTCTATTCCTGAAGCCATGTTGTAGGGCATACAGGATGTTGTGGTTATCGGCGTGCCGCATGATTGAGCTTGCTATGATATGCTCCATCAATTTGCTTGATATGCACGTGAGGGAGATAGGCCTGTAGTTACTTGCATCATATTTAGAGCCCTTCTTGTAGATAGGTGTGATGTTGGCACATTTCCAGTCGTCTGGGATTTCTCCGCTATCATACGACTTCTTAAATATGATAGTAAGAATGGAGGCTACAGGTTCTGAGAGCTCCTTCAACACTCGAGGTGTTTACCATCCGGTCCGGGTGCCTTATGGATTTTAAGCTGGTCTAACATCCGCTTGATTCCTGCCCTAGTTATTTGGATGTCGTCTATGGTGGCAAACGGCGATGACATCATCTGTATGTCTTGTGCGTCTGGATTGTCACGTGTGAACACTGACTGGAACTGCATGTTTTGGATATTAGCTTTATCTCTGGGATGAGATATTGTTGTGCCATCTTTCTTCAATGACCCAACACCCATACTGTCCCTTCTGCTGTGTTTGATGAAGGACCAGAATCTTTTCATTCCGGAGAAGTCGTTTGTGTCTTCTTCCATCGGTGAGATGATAGACTCGACATGCTCCCAATACTGTTTCCTAGATTCCCTCTGGATTTTTCTCTTTAGCTCTCTCAACTTCTGGTCAAGTAAACGAGAAGCTCCAACTGCATTCCTTTCTCTTGCTCTTTTTCGCTTGATATTTGTTCTGTCTCTCTGCCTGATTAGCCTTTTAATACTAGGCGTGATCCACGGCAGGTTGTTCTTGTGTTTACATGTCTTGTGCGGAATGTGTTTTAGGGTGCCGTCGTGAATGTCTTTTTTAAACGTAAGCCACAGTTCATTTACAGACAATTTATCTTTGTTGCGATCTATCACCTCAGATGTGGATTGGAGGTCTGCCTCAAAGCTATCCCATCGTGCCCTCTTGTAGAGTGGTATTTTTCGCCGTTTCTGTTTGTAGCGAATGGGACGTATGTCTAGGTCTACGATTGGGCAGTCATGGTCTGATATGCCGGGCAGTACCTTGACTTGGCGAACTCTAGATGGGTTGTTAGTGATTACTAGGTCTAGTGTATTTTGGCTCCTAGTAGGTTCTTCGACCATTTGGATAAGTCCTTTATCGTCGAGTAGATCCCCAAATTGGTGATGTAGTGTAGGGAAAGGGCAGGTTTTCAAGGTTTTGTTTTTCCAGTCCCAGCCTGGGAAGTTGAAGTCCCCTCCAAGCAGGATATCATGGGCAGGATTTATTTGAGAAAGTGATTTATCCAGTTCTTGGAGGCTGTTTTCATCGCCTACATGCGGTCTGTAGTATGCTCCTATATGGAGTGTCTTACATCCAGTAATATGAATATTGCACCAGAGCAGTTCACACTCTGTTTCCAGGTTACTTTCTCTCACTAGAACTAGATCTTTTTTAGCAGCAATAAACACCCCGCCGTGAGGGTCGTTTGGTCTGTCTCTCCTCTCAACCTGGTAGGTCTCTGTAGGGAAATACTCATTGTTGCTGTGCTCATGAGATAGCCAGGATTCAGTTCCAATAATTATATCCGGTTTTGCATCGATAATTAGATGTAGAAATGTTTCTCTTTTAGCCGGTAGACTTTGGCAGTTGACGTTCAGGATAGACATATTCTTCTTCACTGATCGGGAACTTTTCGCCGAGTTTGTTCTTGGTAAAGATGTACACGACACCCGGCATGTTGAGTGGCTAAAAGAACTTGGGTTGGCAGATAATTTATCTTGTGTTAAGCTTGAGAAGGGATTTGAGAGTTCCATATTGTTGTCAGCATCAAGCAGATTGCTAGAGAAGTTTGGTACACCACAGCTTGAGCATATCCATACCACTGATGTAGTGGCTAGGCCTTCGTACGTATCAGAACTCATTTGCATACAGCGAGTATGATACCAAATGTCACAAATGTCACATTGGACGCCTCTCTGATTAGCTTTCACCGGTTTAGTACAGCATCCGCAAGGATGTTTGTAATGAGGGCCAGGATTCAGTTCGACATTTCCGCTAAGTAGCAGGAGTGAGAGCACCAGGAACGAACTGAAATTCGATCCCGTTTCAAGATGGCGTACCTCCATCTCTGCTCACGATGTGTTCTTACTATCGCCTCGAATCCTATCCCAGGAGGATCCTTGGCGGCAAACGTTGTGTTCAGTCCAAAGTCAATCACTTTATCTTGAGGAAGAGTATGATTTAGTCGCCCTGTGTACATTATAACAGCGAGAATAAACAGTGCTGCAGGAGCTTGAAAATTTATGGCCGCCATCTTCAATGACCGCTGACCCCGAGTTTCCTAGTTTCCTAGTTGGTCAGACCAGTCAATGAGCAATTCGCTAAATGCATCTGTTATTGATCCGAACTACCCATTCAGATCAATATATGCACAACAGTGGGTAAACACCATTACATCATTAGTTTTCTACACAATTTTATATTTTCCTATTTTTCTTGTACATGTAAACTGATTCTGAAAAACCCTATTGTGAGAATTGATAAACGTATTGTATTGTACTGTATTGTATTGGGGGAGGGGGGGTGAGGGTATTCAACATAAGTTCCTCAAAAAAGCCTGTTTGACTTTCAAAATTACCTTTCTGCCCGGCCAGTTCTGGCTTTCGGTAAACGCTCTTAAATATTTGAACTTTTTCGACGCCATTTTTTGCGCAAAAGAGTAAAGAAGAGCGTTATATGAGGGCTTGGTAGCCAGGCAAGACAATAACTGCGAAGGAGACTCAGGTTTTTGGTGGCCTGCGAATGCAGACTTATTTCCGGCTGATGCTTCCCCCTGCCAAAAAAAGTAACGTCTGCGTTAAGCCTCCAAAAAGGTTTCTGTGACAGGAAAGCTGTCTACGTTTACAGGCCAAGAGTAAGCTTATAGCTTTACCCTAAAAATGAAGGTTTTTAAATTTACCGCTTTAAGTAACACCAGACCAGGCCAAGATAACGTTAGTAAGTTTATATTTCGCAAATCCTAATCCGTAAAGGCCATATCGGATTGTTTAGGAGGTCCAGCTCATTTTATAGTTTTTTTCTTTAACCCTTTTATTTTTAAGTCAATTACATACAGAGAAAATCTCTCAAAGGTTTTACGTTGGCTCATATTTGAATCAAAAGGGATAAGCTGTAATCTCTACAAGCTGCTATGAAAGCTTATGTTTAATGTTTTTTAAAGTTCGGCTAGTGTAATCATTTCGCGGTTTAGACGACTGTGTTTAATATCGATCACTTAAAACAAACAACATCTTATATGATTTCATAGAAAGAGTTTTAACTCTTAAAAGACGTGTAGATTACAGACCAGCTGAGGCTTCCGAGTTTCCTAGTGGACTCAATATGTGTCTGGATCTATCACACGTGACAGTTTTTGACCAGGAATACTTATTTATTTTAGTTTCGAGTCTTGATTCTAAGATAATAGCTACCTCCGCTTGATATAAAACAGTTATTTCTTCGAAGGAGGACTTTTCGAGCCTCATGGCAGGCGCTTTATGACCCAGGCGAGGTGGATGAGGCCTTTCGCGCAAAGCACGAGACGAGGATCACCTGATACTCTGCGTCGGCGTCTCGCGCTTCGGCCAATCAGCAGCTAGTAAAAAGACAATAAGTTAGTCGAAGCGCAACGTTAAAGGTGGTTCGACTGGATTTTTTAGAGAGTATACTTCCCAACTTTGAGCATTTACTACGTCGGCATTGACATATTGATATTAAAATCTCGGCAAGAGGTTTTCACAGATGAAAATTTGTAAATTTGTCATCAGTTATGATCCATGTTTTATTGACATCAGAATTGCCATGGCAACGTAATGACGCCATTACGTTTTTTACTTTCCTTTGTATTTCCAGGAGTACCAGGAGTTTTTTTCACAAATCGCTTAAGGGAGCTTGTACCTCCCTTAGTTGCATCGATTATGGCAAAGTTTGAACAAATTCTATGAGAGCATTTTGAAAATATTTTGAAGGTCATAAAAACAGTGAAGAAAAATGCTTTTGACATAATTGGCTAATATCTAAAGAAAATGATGAGGTCTGAAAATGCAGTTTTATTTCATAGTTGTTTCATTCCATCTGAAACTGTGTACGAAAAAAGAGGGGGATTGCTTTTTTGCCGATTGCGAGAAAGAAGAATTTGATTAGCCTACGTTCGGCTGCTTTCTTTCCCATCTTTGTATCTAATTTGGTTCACGCCTAAAATTTCACGGTAATTTAAAGTGTATATGACAGAAATTTTTTTATTTGCTTGATAGAATCTATACAGTGTTTAGATAAGGAAAGGAAAAAAAAATTTTCGATAGCGATTCTTCTTCCCCGTGTTTTACCGGAAGTGAAATTTCACGTTTTTGGCAGGTTGAGCTACAAAACCGCGCTAGCGAAACAGAAGACTGGGAATGATTATGACGTCATTTCAGGATATTCTAATTCGCGGTCTGGTCATTTCTTCGTGCGACAACACTGTTAGTTATAAGCAAAGAAATGGTACAAATGTGTGTTGTGTATGGCTGTAGTAACACGAAAGATGAGAAAAAAGGCATTTCTATCCATACAATTCCATTTTTTAACGATTCAAGACCAGGAGGCGAAAGTGGATTTCCTTCGTGAATGCCACGCGGAAGAACTGGACAGCATCTAAACACTCGGTGATCCGTTCAATTCATTTAGTTCTCGCCAGAAGACTTCAGCCGCTTGTACTTTGAAGGACAAAAATATCAGCAGCGACTGAAAAAAGATGAAATTGGGGTTACGCCTATACCCCGTGTTCATATTGTAAAGGCATCGGAGGAAGAAACAAATAGAGACGATCGCATGAAACGCCGTGAGGTAGGTTGGGCTGTCTCACCTTTGCTGATTATTAGTTGTATGAGATACACCGTATGCATTAAAACAGATCTTCCATGCGTTTTTCTGCATGAAAAGGCCAGTTCTTTTAATACCTTGTCTTTTAAAAAAAAATTGTTAATAGTTGTTGTGGTGTTCCCTTTTCTCTCGCTTGAGTGTTTATAGTGACTCTACTATGGTATTGATTTTTGTCTTCTTCTCTGATGCCAACAATTCAAGTGACACATTTACTTGGCAGTGGTAAAGTCTATTTTGAAGCATATAAATACTGTCATTATCTTTGTACTGACTCTTTATTTCATATCACAATAGACATATCCTTGCTGCAATACATTTTAATGTTAATTTGATGCGGGACACCAAGAGGAAGGCAGACTGTTCAGAGCAGATCAGAGTCCTCTATCCAAAGTTAAAAAATGGAGAGGCTTCTATAAGGGACATCAGAATTGAACAAAACTTTGGTAAGAAACATCAACCTCTATTTTCAGTCAACCATATATGTAGGTCGATTAATTTGAAATTCTTTGTTGATGATCTTTTCTACCCTGTGTCATCAGCACACCCTTTCCCTTTGAGTGCTTTCTTTGTGCCCCCATTCCGGCATTTCTCAAGATAAATATGAATACAGCATTATGGTATTCATATTTTTAGACTAGAGAGAATAGGTTCTATTTTTTATTTGTGATTTTAAAAAGAGTATTTATATTTATCACTTTATTTTTTAATGTAAAGATTATGTTGAGGAGTTTTACCAGACTTACTTGGAGGCTGAAAATACCAAACAGCTCAGTGCTGCTGCAAATGAGGTACAGGACAAAACACCGCTACCGATGAACAGCATGTTGCAAAAAGAAGACAGAAAGGTGGCAGTGGAACGACGGCAGGCCAGGCAAAAAATGGAAGTGGTCAATGTTCCACCAACTACTCCATGTAAGTTTTTTTATTGAGTATGTATCAGTAGGGAAACAATGCTATCATAATCATGGCTGTGTTCTAAGACAAATTGAAGGGAGCCCAGTGCCATGAACCTGTGAAATCAAGGATGCCTAGCATAATATTATAATCTCTAAGATTTTCTTGTTGCCATAGAGCAGAAGTTATGTGCTAGGGGTCACCATGTGCTGTTAGAACAGAGTCATATCTGAGGCTAGCTGAGCCTTCTGCCCCTCTCTCAAGTCACTTTTTTCTTTGGGAAAATCTTTTTTTTGGACATCTAGGGATTTTTATTATTATCAATATTACTGTTGTAATCAAGAAAATGATAAATATAGCCATTAGAGCAACATAATTTACATCTTTTGTTTTGTTTTTGTTTTTTGTTTTTTTTTTGTTTTTTTTTTCTTTTTAGTAATCCAATCTCAAGCAGCATTTGTAAATTGCCTATACGTAGCGAGATTTACAATTTTACATTCAAAAACACAAATAAAGTTTCCATTATTATTATTATTATTGTTACATATTATTATCATTTTATCAGGGTCTATCGGCAATGAAGGTGGACTAAATATATTTTTCCTGTTTTGCTTGCAGCATCTGTTGTTCTTGCCCAAGACGCAGCTGCAGCTACAGCACAGTCATCAAGTGGAGGAAGAACAAGGAATTGCACTGTTTGCAAAAGACCCATGAGAGGGCACAACCTTCTAGTTCATTGTCCAAGGAACCAGGCACGACATAACAGTGGACAGTGATAGTGGACCTTTTTATTTTTATTTTGAGGCAAAGTCAATAAGTTGCCTCGTAATTGCTTAGTACAAACTGGGAGAGATTTTCATCACCATTATTTCAAGTTACACTGTAGATAATTAAGATACAGATAGGTTCTGTGCAATCAGCTGATGTTTTGAGTCAATATTAGTCCAAACTACTATAAAATTTGTCAATGGACTCTGTTTCGCTATTTGCATATTAAAATAATGATGGTCATAAAGGCAATATCTTTATTCATTGTCTTCAAAACCAACAAATTCTTCATTCTCTTCTGAAAGTTCTGTTCTTATTGCATGGTAGGCACATGCTGGCAGTGGAATCCGCTTTCCCCCAAGAAAACCATGTGTAGGCTACTCCACGAAGAAACCTGTGTAAAAGAATGAAGACATAAGAATAAATATTCAAGTCATGACCTCGCCCTGTATTTCAACTCTGTTAGCCCAGTATTACCACATGACCAGTGGCAGATGCTTCTCTATTCAAATCGTGCCCTTTCTTTGTGTCTCTAAAATACCCATTTTTTTTAACATCTTATGAACTGAACATTATCAAATCAACTGTGGAATAAAGTTGAAAATAAGACCAGGGTTGAAGGGTAGAGCAGAGTAAGAAAAGATGAAAGCAGTCGGCAAAAGATGAGATCAAAATGCTTTGTGTGGGGTTTGGAGTGGCTGGCACCCCCCCCCCCCCCCCCCCCTTCCACACACACAAATACACACCCAAGCCCAGAGAAAAGTTTGATTTTAGGGGTTCTGCAAAGTACATTTTCCTTTATTCTTTATCATATGTTTTTTTTATAGTATAGTGATTCTACTCAACCGATTAAACAGGTAGTAGAAAGGTACACGCTATCATGCATTACTTCTATTGTCTTCTAAATTGTAGCTGTTTATTGTCTGTTTCATGGGTCAGGTAAAATCTCTCTATTAAACAAATTAATGGGTGACAAAAACAATCGGTTGATTATCTTTCTCTTAAACTGGTGTTTGTACAAATAACCAATGCTTCTGTTGCAACTGTCGGGCGCTTTTGCCCGCTAACGTTGTTTTTGGAGAACACAGTAAATTAGCAATTAGAGATAGCTCTGACAGAAAAAACTGGGTAAAACATTACTCACTTTTCTTCTGTATCAGTCTGACTATACTTTGTACCGTCTATCCTTTTGTATTTACTTGCGGCTGATCGGAGAGACCATCTGTTAAGGCAAACGAAACTGAAACCTGGGTGCAATGTAATACATTCGGGACTGATTTCCACCTCATTCAGAACGGCGGTACTACCAAGTGATTCGACGCACTTTTCGATTTCCTTGCAGCAGAGGCATTCCCCGGGATTTTGCAGCCGATCAAGAGCACAATTGCCACATGAGCACCTTTGAAATTAAAAAGAAGAAACGTAGTATCTAAGTTGAAGAATACAACTTTTATCCTTTCCTTTTATCGGCAAGGTATGATCTTAGTACGGTAAAATTTTTCAGGCTAATAATAAAAGGTGAGAAAAGAAGCGAACACTTACCAAGTCTCGGGTTCGACAATCCTGTCAAAGCGGTTTTGTAACTCCTGGTTTCTCCTTTCAATTTCATCTAGTTCTCGGTTGTATTCTGTTAGCCATTCCTCGTCTGCAATAGGTTCATCTATATACGGTCTTTCTGGATCTGAATAACACATATCTTCTTCATCTTGGTCTGATCCTAGCTCTGTCTCGCGGATGTGAGTGCGCGACCCGATCGATTCCACGTCTGACTGTTCCGTATCGCTTTCAAAACGCATTATTCGTTTTCACAAGCAATTAAATTCGAGCTGAAGCGACGTTTTATTGATTTCTGCTGTTTCTGATCAAAAAAGGTCGGGGAAACTCAAAACTATTCTCCACACACTGCCACACAAATAAGAAAATGACCAGGTAAGGACTTTGAAACAAGGAAGGCAATGGGGCTTCAAATGTCACAAAAGTTTTCCCAGATTTTGTGTTTTCAAGTGAGCGTCTTCATTATTCACTGGCATTGTAGTTGCTCTGGACAAACTAATGAGGGTTTGCGTTTGTGAAGATGTTGGGTTAAAAAACAATACAGACGTCCCCTGTGCCTTGTTTTATTTTTATTTTTTCCCTTGAAAACCTTTTGTTATAACAGAAACAACCTTGTAATAAGCTATAATAAGAAGGCTAGCTATTGTACAAAGAGGTTCTAGAAATTACCACTAATACAATCGGGATAATTTGTTTATCTTATGTTTGTTGCAGTGTTATTCTGCCGAAGTTCTGTTTGAATCCTTCTCCATTGACTCAAACAGATTGAACCAATCTTCTTTTGAAAGGATATGCCCAGCGATAGTACAACAAATTGAAAGTAAATCATGTCAAAGTGGAGAGGAGGACAGCGGGGATGAAAGGGAAAGTAAAGCCACAGGTAAGCACTTACATGTATCTTTAATAACTCTCTAAGGTATTTGAGCTCGTTAATTAAGATATTAAAGGATATGGGAAATAATTAAAACTGCTGCAGCATCTCACCAGAACAATGACAATTAATCTACACCAACCACAGCAGAATGCTATAATATAGACAGCACTGCTTTAAACATTACCGAACCACATAACCCTAGAAAAACTGGCGGAAAGAAATCAAAACAATTTGATCCACAACTCAGGTGAGAGCACTGTGAAACTATCATTCTCTTTACTATACATTACATACATGTCAGAAAAAAGTGACCAACATTTATTTTTTCCTAACTTTTCTCCTTGTGAGCATAGCCAATGTAACTTGTGAGCAAACTTAATGCATCGCGTGCACTATAATCAAGTCAATAAAAAACTGTAACTATTATCGGCAATCTCAGTATCCATTTATTATTACTACTGAAATTATTGCTATTATCAGTTTATTTATTTCTAGATCATTATTATGATTATCATTTACGTGTTTGTCCTTAGTCTAGTCATGAGAATCGGAGATTAAAATTTTCAGTAGTTCACAGAGCTCGTATTCAGTCATTTTATAACAAGTTCTGGCCGTCAAAATCCACAGGAATAGAAGAACAGTGTGAAGACATTGAAATGTTTATACACGCGTTCACTGGGTTGAGGATTAATTAAACTAAACCTCAACTCTGTTTCTTACAAACACTGATTACACCCTAAAAATTGCTTTTGGTGACTGGTTTTTTTTTTGTGAATGTTTTTTTTCCCTGTTTTAGCTTGGGGATTTGGTTTCTTGTCTGTGACCATCATCAGCTCTGCATCTCTTCTGGGAGCTTTTATGGTACCGTTTATGAACAAATCATTTTACAAGATTCTCCTGCTGTTTATGGTGTCTCTTGCTGTTGGTGTGTTAAGTGGTAGTGGAATCATTCATCTCATCCCTCATGTAAGTTGAATTTCTGCCCATTTGTGTGTAAGTTCCATGAAATAAATGAAAACATTATTTTCGCTACCTTTTCTTTTGAAAACTCTTCGTAAATCTCCTGTGATTATGGTGCGGTTTACCCAATCATTCAGATAAATGTGGCTTTGAAGACCTTTCAGAAGGTGAAATGCAGTCCATGTTTTTCCAGACTGGATTTTCAAGATAATTTTTACAATTTTGGGCAGACGTTTTTTGCGTCTCTCCCCACTGGAAGGGACTATTGTTTCATTAAACAACAAACTTGATTTTAAAAAAAACCAGGTGTACCTGCTGGGTCTATTTGTAGGCACATCGAGGCTCGGTGTGTTTTTTGTTGGGATGGAGAGGGGGTAGGGAGAAATACAAGATCGTTCCCAGGTTTCAGATCTCCAAAGGCGCCTGTCTCCACACTGTAATCCACAAACGGAGAAGCTGACATCTGAAATTATTAAAGTTAAAATCCTATTCAACCAAGTTATAGGTAACATCACTTTCACTCAGCTTATCCAGTTTACTAACTACTTGTTGACCGGAACAGTAACCTCATGAACAATTAAGAGGCTGTCTCAGTAAAAACCGCCCACTCAATTTCGCGTGAAAAGTAATTTTGCCTGAAACTCTGGCGAGTGAAAGGCCTTATTGAGGCTATAACTAAAATAGGTTTGCTTTAATTCACAATAATTTTCTGGCCGCGCTGGGGGGCGCCGAGTATTTTGTCCCGCCACGGCCATTTTGCACGTCTTGAAAACTGAAAATTTGGCATTTTTTGCGGCGCTGTAAAATGTTTGATTTGCATCATCTACCAATGAATTTTATACCTCTTTATAAGTAAACATCTCTAGTTTTTCTCTGAAAGTAATAGTTATCCGCTAACTTTAGCTGGAAAGACGAAATCAAGCAAAATGTGACCCCAACTAATTGCCTTGGAGCGAAAGGCCAAAAATAACCTTGTTTTGAAAGCTTATTTCTGACGTTTGGGACATAGTTGAAAGCTCAAGACTAAATAGACACAAAGATAGACCGTCTGTTATTAATAGTATATAAAATCCCATGTACGATTTCAGTCTTTCAGTATTTTAAAAGTTATGACCGTTTCTATCAACGCGTATGCGAGCTAATACGATATTTTCAGATTTAGCGTAACGGATTTATCTCTAGTAGATTTTGTCAAAAGTGGCACTGACTCACAAATTGAGCCATACTCCAATCCCTGAGATGCCGAACTCCATAAAATTCTAGTAAATGTGCTTTAGAAACTGTTGGTATGCGGCCATTTTGAATCCCATGCTAACAATCCGAAGCTCAAAACAGGTGAAACTGTCACGTTTCCAGCTAAATAGCTCGATAAAACAACCGTTCAGAGGTGAAAGTTTGCTCGAGAATCAGGAAATCAACTAGGCAGGTTTCATTTTGGATCAGAAAATTGAGATTTCAGAGCTACAACCTCGAATGAACCTTCTATTCAACTGGTTCTGCAAGGTCAAATGGAGGTTGACACGTAAGCCAGAAATGCTGAAACCCGGAAATACGGAAAACCGGAAATGCGGAAATCCGGATCATTCGGAAATCGGCAAATTTGAAATCAACCAGAAGCCGAAGGCAATTCCAACAATTAGAGACAGTTGCATTCGTTTAGGGCTTCTTTTCGACGTCGAGACACGTAAAAGATAAAACCTTCCGAACCGGCATAGGTGTTTGATTTTCACTGAACTGAGACGCAATTCCACAATCGATTGCGTTTGGCAATAGGCTCCATAAGAAACAGTAAATATCATTAACCGGTTACAAACATGCTATGTGCGCTAACATATCACACTTGTGACTAATACTTTACAGAAGTTGGCTACATGTCGAAACTAAGTGTGTCGAGATCTAGCAAACCGAGCCAGCTCGGCTGTCTAGGCTTATTAGTATAGAGGGTCCTTCAAAATCGCTTGTTAAGGGGGCATTCTGGTTGTTTTTTCGGGGAAGATGATGGTGATTTGTGAAAGAAAGAAATAAGGGTAGAAAAGGTATGCACATAAAGCAGTTAGTCTGCTAATGGGATCAGAGGCACTCCTTGTTGGAGTCTCTGATATTAATTTTTCTTCTGATTATTCACTTCATATTTTCTAACAACCCCCAAATCCAATATTTTCCAACTTTTCCAACATTTTTAACACCCTCCCTAATTTTTATACATTAAAAACATTCGAAGAATCATCCAGAAATTCTCCAAAAATTATTGAGCCAAGGACTCCATCTTAATTGAGTCATTTTTTGATTCAATGAAAACTTGGCTAGACATTTACAAGAAAGGGTGGAAATCAACGAGAAACAATAATTTTAACCAACCATTGGATAAAGAGTCCCGACCGGTGAGTAAGTTTATTATAAACTGATCATTACTTAGAGGGGGGAGGGGGAGGGGGAAGAAGGCTTGACCAAATGGAGCACCTGACCCTCCTCCTTGTGAACCGGGCTTGTGAAGCACATTTTTTTCATATTCTCTTCCCATCTTATCCTGTCCCGGCATCCTTTTGACTATTTATACAATAGCAACTAGACTGCCCTCCTCCAAAACTTTAACTAATTCATTACGGCACTGAATCACAAATTGAGCCATATTTCAATTTCTGAAATGCCAGATTCCATAAAATTCCAGTAAATGTGCTTTAGAAACTGCTGTTGTGGGGCCTTATTTGAATGCCATGCTAACAGTCCGAAGGCAACAAGACAACGCTGCATATTTTTTAAAGGAGAGGATCCCGAAAGGACCAGTAAAATGTCGAATAATGAAGAATTTTACGTGAAGGTAAAATTTATTCCGCGTACATAAGCAGAGTTTCAAGCAAAGCGCCATGAGCCCATGGATATGGCGTAATAATAAATGCTTTTATTGCTATTATAATTATTATTATTATAGCAGAGTTCTCAACGGGGTCATGTAGCAGCTGCTCGGAAGAGAAGTCACCAATGGTGCGTTTCCCTAACCCCAAACAATACTAAAACAATGGGAAGAATGACATGTCATTGTTTCCAGTGACCAATTAGGAGAGACCTTACAAGCAGCTCCTACACAACTGCTGGTTGCTAAAAGGTTAAAAAGCTGCCCAGGGCGCAAAGGGTTATCAATACCATTATCATTATCTTTAACATTATCTTTATCACTATTATAATAATAATAGTAATGATAATAATAATGATTATTATTATTCTAAATTATTATTATTAAAACAGCTATTTATCCCAAAGGGGACATCTTTCTTTCGGTATCACGGATAACTTGGACAGCGGATAACGCGAGGAGAGCAGAGGAAAGTCATTTGGATTATAGGGTATGGTTGCAAGAACCTCCCATTTAATATAGATTAGCTTTAAGAAAGGAATCAATTCTGTATGCGTGTTTAGACCTTAAGACCAATATTTACACCGGATGGTGACACTAATGGCAAGTCCTAAGGGCGACCCTTTTTGTATTTTTGTAGACAAAAAATCCGATGCATGCAATATGGCCAAGAAGGGCGCTAAGACACTTGGTTTTAGGATTAGCTGCAAAACACCGTAAAATGGTCGAAAAAATAATCCTACATTTGTCGATAAATTTGGGTTTTCTGACCCAAAATGAAATTTGTTTAGCTGATGTTTTGATTTTCGGACAAACTCTCACCTCTGGAAATTTGTTTTATTTTCTCTCTTACCCAGCTATTTATCTCGAAACGTGATATGCCGTAAAATTCCGAAAATAAGCCCCGGGGCTTGTATTTTTCAAAGGCCCTTTTTGAGGGGCTTACTTTTGGAGGGGCTTATGTACGGAGGGAAGTTTGCGTTTCAAAATCGATTAGGCTAGCTTATAGTTGGAAGGAAATTTACCATTTTTGCTTTGTTTTACTTTGTATTTGAGGGAAATTTTCCAAGTACAAGCCCCGGGGCGGCTTATATTTTGAGGGACGATTTCACGGAGGGTTTTTTGTGTTACGAGTTTGGGGGGCTTATACATGGAGAGGCTTATTTTCGGAATTTTACGGTAGTTTCAGCATGGGATTCAAATATGGCCACATACAAGCAGTTTCAAATTCGCATTTACTAGAATTTTGAATCAAATATTGGTCAATTTTTGAGTCAGTGCTAGTAATGACTTAGGTAAATTTCGGGAGGAGACGGAGGAGGAAAATCTAGTCCTGTTGTAAAAATAGTCAAAGGGACGGAAGGAGATTCAGGAAGAGGATCAGGGGTTTCCTTCCATTCACTCAAGCCTTACCCTCCCCCCTCTAAGTAATGATCGGTTTCTTATAAACTTACTCACCGGCCGGGATTATTTGTCCGCTCTTAACAAGCGATTTTCAAGGGCCTCTACACCAATAAGCCCAGACAACCGAGCTGCCTCGGTTTCCTATATCTCGACACACCCAGTTTCGATTTATAGCCAACTTTTGTAAAGTATTAGTCACAAGTGTGATATGTTAGCGCACATAGCATGTTTCTAACCGGTTCATGATATTTACTGTTTCTTATGGAGCCTATTTGCCAAACGCAATCGATTGTGGAACTGCGTTTTAGTTCAGTGAAAATCAAACAGCTAAGCCGATTTGGAAGGTTTTTAATTATCTTTTACGTGTCTCAACGTATAAAAGAAGCCCCAAACGAATGCAGCTGTCTCTAATTGTTGGAATTGCCTTCGGCTTCTGATTGATTTCAGATTTGCCGATTAAAAAACTAGTAAAAGATGTTTACCTATAAACAGGTATAAAATTCATTGGTAGATGGTGCAAATCAAACATTTTGCGCCGCATAAAATGCCAAATTTTCAGTTTTCAAGACGTGCAAAATGGCCGTGGTGGGAGAAAATACTCGGCGCCCCCCAGCGCGGCCAGAAAATTATTGTGAATCAAAGCAAACCTATTTTGGTTATAGTCTCGGTAAAGCCTTTCACTCGCCAGAGTTTCAGGCAAAATTATTTTTCACGCGAAATTGAGTGGGCGGTTTTTACTGAGACAGCCTCTTAATTACTGGTAGTTTGTTTAAAGGACAAATTGAATAATTGGACAGTCTCCTGGCAATTTAAAGACTTACTGAAATCCCTTCTTACATGAAATTTTCGCGACATGTTTATGTCGCGATTTTGATGTGCGCATGCATATTTCGCGACACTTAAATTTCGCGATTTAGTGAAAATGTTATATTTTGAATCACTTTAATTTCGCGTTTTTTAATTCAACAATTAACATTTCATAGCCAGTGTTATTTAACACGTCTTTGAAGTAAATAAAACGACTATATCAAAGGAACAATAACGTCAAAATTAGGAGAAACCGAACAGAGGGACTAAATGTTAACAGTAACAACAAAGCGGTCGCAATGTCCACAAAAGGTTCATGTTTGTACATGAATTATTGTTCTTGAGGCGATTGACCACAACTTCCATTTACACTGACAATTCCACAACAAAGTAAAAAATGTGATTTTGTAAACGTTTCAGTGGTAATAAACTCGTTCTTTCTTGATTACGGAAATAATCTGAGTCACTCAATCTTTGTGTCATAGTATGTTCGCGACACTTACTGTTCGCGTCACTTTAATCTGGCGATTTTTTCTTTTTGTATAGCGAGATTCGCGAAATTAACGTGTCGCGAAAATTTCATGTAATAAGGTACCTTTGATAAACCTTCAAAAGAATTTGCAGCCTTATACATAAAAATTGTGACTAAATATTAGCAGATACAGATCTTAAAACATACGCACGTTTAACGTCGTTTATTTTGAGTCCTTCGGTGTAACTGTCCCAAGAATCTACCTTTTTTGTGCGAAACTGGGTACTACAATGTATGCTGTACATGAATGAAAACTAGAAACGCACAGCTGAGTCGATCCTCATGATATAGGTTCCTTTTCTCTATCTTTCCTTCAAACATCTGGTGCAAATTAAACAAATTGTTCATGTGCAATGAATATCAACTCACAAAACGCTGCTTCGAAGGAAAAGTCGAAGATTTCCTCGCAGTTTCCTTAGACAAAGTCGCTCATCGAAGACCGAATAGTTAAGAAATATCACGATTTTTATCATTATGGTAGATGGTTGTATCTTCGTAATTCACGAAGTTTTCACGTGCGATTATACTCAATGAAACAGTCTCTAACTTTGACTACTTAATTTTTCATGTTTTTAAAGCTATTGCTTTTTAATAGACAAGATATCCTTTACTTAAGATATTGGTTACAAAACTAAACAGGTCCTCATACGTTCAAGTTACAATTATTACTGTGAACAGCCAGTCTGCATGAGATGTAGGGCGCGATCCGTTAAACCGGTCCGACCGGGAAAAGTGTTCCACCTCCAAATGAGGACCAGTTTTTTTGAAACTTTTCCGGTTGGACCGAACCGATCCACTGAGTTTTTGACGGAAATTTCCGGAACTTTTGGTTGAATGGATCGCGCCCGTACAGTCACACAGCTGGCACGTGAAAGTGTTAGACTTTGCCTCCTTTCGTGGTTGGTACGTGAGGGAATTCGAGTTATCACACAATAATCTAGTTAGTAGTGTCATAAAAATAGCTCATGCACACAATTTGTTCGTGAAGATGTTTGACTTTGCCCCGTTCTACAATTCGTAGGTGAAAGAGCGCAAATTGTTTACAAGATTAACTTGCTCAAACGATTTTACGAAATCACCCCCTTTTCGAACATCTGCAATAAAATTATGCCTCCACTAATGTTAAGATTGCTGCTCTAACATCATTACCTCCAACAAAATTATGTCGAAATACTGATTTCTACTCCTGTCATGTTGTTCCACTCAATGAATCAAATTCTCATTATTTCGTCAACTGGCTTCATTCAAGTTTGTTCGCTAATGCTATTGTTTCAACAAAAGTTACGCATCTGTACGAAGGCCGACTGGGTAAATTAAATATGTTTAACTAGTAATAATTGACACTACAGCTGCCCCCACTCTGTATGTTGTCGGTCAATATAGTATTCTTGGTCGTTGTGTAGGAACAACAATGTAAATACATGTACCTGAAAAAAAATGTTAGTTCCTACACTACAGAATGGAGAAGAGCTATTCCCTTATTTTTCAAAATTACGTACGTATTTCCATGAATACCAGAAACCAATCTTGGCATCTGCATAATGAGATACATGTATATAAGAGTGATTGCTTGTCTTTACACTAGGCTGTTAAGTAAGACTTAAGAGACGCTAAGTTTTGCTTAACCAAAAATGCGTGTGTGAAGGCCTAAGTAAAATCTCAAGTAACTTTACTTTGCATCTCATTAAAGTCGGAAAGTTTAAAACAGACTTGGCGAACATGCTGTTTCTAAGCTTTGAGAAACGCTAAGCATGTCAATCAATCTTAGGCCCTTTTCAAACGTCGTGCTACTACCGTGCCGAACTCAATTGATCGAATTAAATTCGACTTTAGCACGGCAGTGGCGCGACGTTTGAAACCAAGTCGTGCTACTGCCGTTCTACACGGCAGTAGCTCGACTTGGTTTCAAACGTCGTGCTACCGCCGTGCCGAACTCAATTCATAAATTACAAATGCATTAGAATACATTTAAAAGTTTGCTGAACCGTTTCTTTATTATTGATTTATGTTCAGCCGTTCTATTCGACTGAATTAAATTCGACTTCTGAAACCAAGTCGTGCTAGTGTCGTGCTGCAGCCGAGCTACAGTCGAACCAGCTTAGCACGGCAGTAGCACGACGTTTGAAACAGGCCTTAATTATGTTGCGTGCGAAAATAGGCTTAAGTAAACTTGAAGTAAAAAAAGAAAGGTTGTGTGTGAAGCTTTCTTTTACTTGAAGAATTTAAAATTTACTTGTCTTGAAATATTTCTTAGCTTATTTAGGCTCTAGTGTAAAGACTACCATTGTTATACAGCTGGAAATTTCTTCCCAACAGCGCGCGCTCGCATTGGTTACTTTGTTACATGACATCTAACAATGAAACTGCTTCCACCCAAAAATCTCTTAGCGGTGGACATTGCAAAATCTGTGACGTCAGAGGGTAACAGTGCATTGTTCCCGCGAATGCTGACCGTCGACCGCCGTTATAGCGAGATTTAATGAATTTCCAGCTTCAAAATTTCTAACTACATGTATATAACAATCTCAATGTTGAGTTTCTCTGGAAAAAGACCAGTCGTTAAGAGTTAAATGTTGATAGGATTTGATCGAGTTATTGTTGAAGTTATTTTTTCTTCCTCTGACTCCTTCTGTTAGGCATTTGGTTTTCATGCTCATGATGGAGAACTGGGATATTTGTGGAAATGCCTTGTGATCATCGGTGGAATATACTCGTTCTTTTTCTTGGAATATGTCATGAGAATGATTGTCAGGTTTAAAGAGCAGTCAACATGTGATAATCATTATAAAAACGAAATGGTAAGTGATCTCATGAGCAATTTGTTACTCAAACAAATTTGTTAAACCTCTAGTTTTCATAAGTATTAAAGACGATAGTAGATTGTAAGCTGTACCTCATTCTCTCTTGTTGTAAGACATTGCAGTAAGATTTTCAATACCACTTGAAGATATTCTGACAACCATGTATCAATAATACCAGAAAATTAATATATAACAATTATTCACTGAAGTGAAGGTGCCTAGTGGTGGATATTCAGTGTTGTTATATAGACACGAGTGTTTTACTGGGAAATATACCACTCGTAAAATTCATAAACGCTACATCCGGGACCCGAGTGGTTTATTTTCCATAATCTCACTCGTGAGTTTATCGATGACGTAATTTCGGTTATTTCCCTCTATTACTTTATCGATGTCTTTTTGTCCATATAATAAAAAGAACATTACACGGCGGCTTGAAGATATGAATTTTATTTTCTCGTGGCAAAAACAATATTTTACTCACTCGCTGCGCTCGTTCGTAAAATATTGTTTTGCCACTCGAAAATAAAATTCATATCTTCGCGCCACCGTGTAATATCCTCTATATATACCGAGCCGCGTCGTAAATATCCACTACTAACCACCCACACTGAGGTGAATAATTTTTCTAGTGAAAACAGTGAGATAATTGAGCACACAAATGATGATTTTTGACCCATTTACTACTCCCGACGATCACAATTTTGGCGCGGAATTGATCAAACGGTGGAAGGGTTTTCTTGCCGACAAATAAAACGTTTGAATTTGTTTAACCCTTGCGGGGAAATTTCTTCTGTTTGTATTTAAAACCATTCTGTAAAAAATAACTATTAAATTTAGTATTTAGCTTATTTATGAAAATGTCAGCTTGTGTAATAAAGTAAAGCAAGGCTTAATTTGCATTTGTAAACAAAAACCTTTTTCATCGATAAATTCAAGTTAAACAGACAAATCCTTACCTGTTAAAACTTCCAAACCGAATTTCGTCACCTTTCTTCTTGTTTCGGGAACAGCTTTTTTGATTATTCGTGAAATTTCTTTGTTTGTTACGGCAGCAAACTCGGGAAGCCATTTTGCTCGTACATGGTATAGGACTTATTAATAGTCTTTAGGACGGGACAGGCCCGTTCTTTCTAATGGTACTGAGACCCTGCGTCACTCCAAAATAACACATAAGAGTTGCTTAAGAAACTGTTATAGGCGAGGCCATTTTCTTTCTTGCTGCAGAGTCGAGCTGGCAGTGCACCAATACTAACCTGTCAATGGTTGTTACTTATTGAGATACTGTAAATTGCTGCTTATAACCTCCGCCACGTTACTCTTAATAGAGCGTTTTCACATGACGTCACGGCGGCTATGTTGGCGTACCAAAAAAAGCATCTGGGGGTTGACCTCTTTTCTCATGTGAACGTTTTCTTTTTCCAATAAATTTGAATAGATGCCGGCCACGCGAGCTCTATATGGGCCCCCAAATATGGGCCCATCATATGTATTGACATGAATTCGATTTAATATGGCGTTTTGAAGCTTAACAAAAACTAGTAAATGTAAGACGTATTTTGATAAACACTGCTAAAGCTTGTTTCGAAGCGCTTTTATATTCCGGTTATATGCCCTCCTATTAAACCCCTTACGAAGACGAATAAACCCAGGGTTATGAGCTCCAAGGTCGCCAGTTAAAAGGCGACAGTTTACGATGATTTTTATTCCTTTTTTTTTTCAAATCAGGACAAGTCCAAGGGTGACATACCCGCTGCGGGTTTTGCTGATGTTCAGCTGCAAATTTATAAAGTGAACCATGATCACCATCGTGCCTTTCATAATCATGGCGCTAGTATCAACACACCCTTGTCAGATGGGAAGATCCCTGGAAATGGGTCAACGCCAAATGGCTTTCCAAGTGAGGTATGCCTAGACAAACAAACAACTAACATAATTTTCATATTTTAATAATGATTATTTGTGACAACAATCAATTCATTAATATGTGGACAATGGCTATTGTAGTTTTCTACTCAGTCATTCGCGTTGCGTGACAACAACAATTAACAAGATTTATTTGCAGGACCATACAAATACATACAGTATTGCAAAAGCTATTTTTAATTATGTTTTAAGAACTAAAATAAAATCACTGGCCAATTAAACTACTTTGTTAATAATTCGTCGCGATAGTCAAAGCAAGCTGAAATATATTTCGTGAGTTGTAATTAATATACTAATTAGATGCGTTCATCAGTTCACTGATCAAAACGTTCACAGGTAACTGGGTAATATTTGGAATCAGAATCTTAACTTTATTGTAAAAATTATTCCTAATCAAAGAGTATTTTGAACAACTGGATCCACAAAAAGGCAATTCCTATTATCTTTGGTAGTTTGATTGTATCTACCAAGTTCTTTCATGGGTTTGTGGTTACTTATTCGTAGTTTTACTAATTTCTTTCTCTCAGCTGTACCTCTCGTTACGTCTAGGTAATTACAAGTGGTATGATCGTTTTTAAAAGATCTAAAAAATTCTAGTTTTTGAGAGTGGTGAAGAGAGTTTTGCGTTAAGACACTGAGGAACGGCTATGTAATAGACTAAACAATAGGCAACTTGAAATACCTCGTACTACCGAAACAGGTAGACCACGAATTCAAAAATACGCCTTACACTTGATTTTGTTGCCAGACGTTAATGACTTAGGTCGTTTGGCTTTGTTTGTCAAACCAAAAAGGTGAACTCACACATGGTCATATTCTTTTCTTATTGCTAGCTTCGTTTTCGGCTCTTCAGAGTGGTCAGAGTTTATAATTATATAACGGTAGAGGGCTGCAACCGAAAAAACTTTAATCCGCAAACGAAAATTTCTCCATTTTGGTTGACTTATAACTTGGCCTATCTTTGGCCTCCCAAACGCTCAGGAATGTGACCAGGTGAGTTTACATTATTGGTTTGAAAAACAAAGCCACGTGACCCAAGTCGTTAACGTTCAGCGACAAAATCAAATGTCACGCATATCTCTGAATTCGCGGTGTACCTAATTCGGTAGTATCAACTCCAACTTACTTTGTTTGCAAATCAAACAGACAAGTGCACTAATTTTATGCGTATTTAGAAGTACTGAATCTTATTTGAGTACTAGTGATGTACCAGGAAATAGTTTCCATCAAATGAAAAAAATACATAAGAATCTAATTTTTTTTAAAAAATTAGGTTCAAATTATCAAGATAGAGATTCGAAAATTTGGAAAAAAAGTGGAAGATGAAAATACAACAGTATTACTAGGAATGGGAAGTTACTCTTTGTTCGAAAATTGTTGGGAGATTGAAGAATATGAATATGATTTTATGATAGTAAATTAAATTATGATAATTGTAATGTTTTTTTAAAGAATAAGCAGCCGTCACACGAGAAGAAGAAAATTGCTCCTGTTGCATGGATGATCATTATTGGTGACGCTCTTCACAACTTTATCGATGGGTTGGCAATTGGTGCTTCATTTTCCAGTTCAAGTTACATTGGTGTCAGTACTTCACTTGCGATATTCTGTGAAGAGCTGCCACATGAACTTGGTAAGTAGTAATTTTAAAAGGCTTTGTTCATACTATACTGGATAGATTTGGCGCCGGCAAAAAATGTGCACGTGCATATGAAACTTGAAAACAATACCAGTGAAAAATGTGGACACTCACTTGCAAACACAAAATCCGGGGGAAAAATTGGTCATATTTGAGGTCCTATTTGAAAGCCTTTCCTGATTTCAATGTTCTTGAAACTTGCAGGGGATATTTATTGATAGTTGATCTCGGGATTTTCAAATTTATAAAAACATTTATCGAGCGGTTTTTTAAAAAATGCGAAATTTGTAGGCATGGACCAAATTACGTGCAAAAACTGTAAGAAAAGCAGCTGAATGCAAGTTAATAAAATTCTTCTTACTCACGATCGCCCAGAGCAATTCCCCTCTTTTTTTGTAGGAGGTTTTCAATGGAATCAAACTACTATGAGATGAAGCCGCGTTTCCAAAGCTTATCATTTTCTTTAAAAAAATAGCTAATTGTGTGGATAGCATGCTATTTCACTGTTTTTATGATGCTTAAAACTTTGTTTCAAAATATTTCAAAAACGTTCTCATAGAATTTGTTCAAACTTTACCATAATTGAGGCAATTATGGCAGGTACAAACTGCCTTGAGCGATTTCTCAAAAAAATTTCTGGTACAGAGAAACACAAAGATAAATAAAAAACGGAATGGCGTCGTTACGTTGCCATGGCGACTCGGATTGCAATAAAACTCAGATCATAAGAAATTTTCATCTTTATATAATACAGTTGTGGTAACCTTTTTCGATATCTTTACTCACGGCGACGCGTAATTAATGTTCAAACTTGGGAGGTATCCCCCCTAAAAAATCCAGTCGAGCCACCTTAAGTTAACTAATTTGTGGATTACAAGGTTTTTGTTTGTTTTAAATTATAAATTTATTAATGGGAGCTTCGCTTTTAGCCCTGGCTAAAACTATATATTAACAGAATGGCTGCGCCGCGCCGATTTCGTGAGAAAAGTGGAGACTCACATAGCGGATAGGTGTTCACATTAAACCGGAAAGCTTTTCGTGTCGGCACCAAAAGCTATCTGGTATAGTGTGAATAGTAGGATATAGAAAGTTATCAAAAGAAATGCGAACAACAAAGTATTAAGGTATATAATTTGTAATTTCAATGCTTATTACAAACAACTAAAATTATTGTCCTGGATTTTGTTAGGGGCGAGCCGCATTTGTTAATATTTTTGGATTTTACAAAACGTTTTTGAAATGCTCCCCAGGTGACTTTGCAATTCTTCTGAATGCTGGTTTGTCATATAAAGCCGCAATGGGCTTCAACTTTTTGTCGGCATGCTCTTGTTATTTGGGGCTCGTCATCGGATTGTTGCTAGGTTACACAACGTCTGCTGTCACGTGGATCTATGCTCTTGCTGGTGGACTGTTTGTCTACATTGCTCTTGTTGATATGGTAAGTTGCACCTTTAGAAAATACCATAATACTCGTTAACGCGAAAGAAAGAATAAAATTTCTGTCGAAGTTGAGTTTACGTTAAAAACTTGGCAAAGGGCAAGGGCCACCTATTAGTATATGTAATAGGACTACATGCTGCCAATTTGGAAATAATTGGATGAAAAAAATTCCGACTTCCTCGTCCAATTTGGCTGTCAGAGGAATTTTTTGAATTCAATTATTTCCAAATTGGACAAGCATATAGTCCTCTCACTTATTAATTATATAGCTGGTGTCAATAACTTATTCTTTACAAATCAACAAACATAGAACTAGTATTGCTCGTTCATACTTTGGCATTTTGTTGCCAAATAAAATTTTGAAAGCTCCTTCAATGTTCTCAATCATATGGTGCTACAGGTGAAAACCGCAATTTCGAGTACAAAGAAGACAAAGCAACAACGGAAATACTTTATTTGAATAAAAAAAATATTGAAAATAAAAATTTCATTCATTACCTCAAACGATTTCCGCCGACTTTGTCCGTTTGTTTTTGTAATGCCAACATCTAAACAGAAGTATCAGTGTTTTCTTATTCTTATCCAAAGTTTGAGTTCTTGTACATTTTCAAGAATCTATGCGCCGCGTGATTGTTTACAATGCAAACTTTCATCAGTTTGGTGATAGATTTTCCTTTTAAATCGCCTAAACAATAAGCCACAACAAAACAGCAGCAAAACAAAACGACATTCACAGTAACAAGAAGCCAAGGGCGTTCGCCGACGAACCGCCGTTAGCCAACGAAACTTTTTTGGCGCTTTGTCACAGGAACTTTGCGCTGATTTGCTAGTTTGCATTGCCTATTGTATTTTCTGGCGTTTGATTGGCTCAGACCAGCGGTCCTATTTTTCTTAAATTGGACAGTTTGCCTATTTGTAAAGGAAAGGCCTCTCTGAAACTATCCAAATTAATCCTTAATTAACAATTATTCTTTGAAATCGTTGTGAATAGTGGCTATATATTCCTAAAGCCACTATTTACCGAGATTAAAAAGAATAATTGTTTTAGTATATACACACGAAGTGATCTCAACAAAATCAGAGAGGAAACCATTAAAAAGTACGATTTGATTGACAGATCAAATCACGCGAAAGTTTAAAAATAGATCTTTGTAGAATTTTCAAACATGGCAATTCACAAGCTTATCACTTCGCAAACAACAGCGTAATGGCTTTATTGGAACCGTTAAAAATTTGAAATGTTTCCTCACCTAAGAAGAAAAGAAGAGCTTTGTTGTTTTCTGTTAACTCGCCAAGTTTATAGCGGACAAAAATGGCGGCTCGGTTCCTCGAGGGAAGACGTCGTCAAACTTTTGCTTTTAAATTTGTTTGTCATGAATAAACTTCGATTTTTAGGCAAAATTTTTCTTGTTAGGAAACGCTGAGTTCACGAAACAGCCTCTTCTACGCGACTAAACGGGAGTTGTAAACAAGCCATCGACCACAAAACTCAGTTACATTAAATGGAAAAACGCCGTTTTGAATCCTTCGAAGTCTTTTCTTGCATAAAAAAAAAGTCTACCCCAGGATTTTGTCGACTTTTAAAAGCTCGTTCTCTTAAAAAATGGAAAAAAAAAGCGAGCTCACACATTATCCACTCGCTAGGAGGTGAATATTGTTGAATAGTCCGAGATAGCGAACCAATCAGATCAAGATCACTGAGTGTGTATATACTAATTATAGATATAATACTTATGAATGACAATTATAGTTTTCCAAAGTGTAACAGGGTGAGGTCTGCTAGGTAGTATATTTGTAAGGGAAAGGACCCGAGTTCGATCTTTGGTTGAAAATATGCATAGATCACTTTAATAAAGACACTTTCAATAGCAAAATTTTTCTGTATGTCTTAAAAATGGCAACCACCGTTTACGACACATTAAGACCATCGTGACTTAATCAAAAGCCAATCTCATTCAAATTACAGTTAATAATTGATGAAAGATTCTGCATCATAACTGGGGAAGATGTAAAAATCTGGATTTCATTTGCATAAAAGCATGAAGAAGAAATTGACTGAAAAAGGCAGTTATAGGAAAGTCAGTAATGTAAAATACCATAATAGGGATCCTAAAATCGAACCACGAAGAACACCGTCTAGTGTTCGTCATTAACTTAAAGTATGTTTTTCCTTCATGCCATCAGGATTCAATTTAATTATTTCTTGCCTCATTACTTGAAAAAAGTCCTTTAACTACGAGATACCTTGAATTGCCTATTACATTCTATTTGTGATAAAAGCTATCTTGCATGAAACTGGAAAAAACCTGTAAATACAGGTTTTCAAGAATAGTTCCATCTAAGGGGCGTAGCCTCTCTTCCCACGTCTGTAATGGTCGTAAATAAAATCTGGGCATGAAAGAGTAAAAATCAAAGCTCCTGACCAGATTCTAGACAGATTCATCCCATCAGCATAGAATTTTTGAGGACAAAATGCAAACGCTTCCGCCAACAAAACATCTCTGTCAGCGACGAGCAATGAGAGACAGCTGTTTAACACGCTACGATGTCACTGCTTGATCATTATCATAAGTGATCAAACCTTATCCGCTTCTAACATTTATTTCCTGTTTATTTTATTGCAGTTACCGGAAGCTTGTGAAATGTCAGCTAATATCGGAGGACGTTCCGTTCGCCGAAACATCAAGGCCTTTGCCCTTCAGAATTTTGGCATACTGTTTGGCTTTGCTATTATGCTTATTTTAGCTCTCTACGGAGAGACAATTTCAGTTAAGTAGAGCATTCTCAAAGATCAGTAACAATTTTGAAATTCAAATTGCAATAGTTGTGTTATAGCGTTAACGTTTCACGTTTTTAAGCCTGTTTTATAACTTTAAATTTATGATGAAAAGATTGCACAGAAAAGCATTTGCGTTTGGGTGCAGGTGAGCCACTAAAGGTTGAAACCCTGACCCTGTTAAGGACAAAGAAATTCCTAAAATACATACCATGTTTAGGAGAAGGGACAAAATGCACGCTGTGTTGTTTTACAGCCAGTTGTTGGCAATTGCCATAGAGCAAATTCACGCTTTTGTATACTTGGAATACAAACAAATTTCATTAAGCAAATTAAATCAATTGTGCTGGCAATACCCTGTTTATTATTAGGACAGACTCGCACGAAATTGTATATCCGGTTTAGCACAGAGAGGACAAAAAACATACCCTATATGGCCTTATAGGCTATACAAAGGAGTACACCCCCTGGGTTTTTTCTGTGGTAGGAGCTGTGATTAGTTGGCGCAACAACAGTTTATGAAGCGCCTTTTTCTATTTTTCGAGAATATTAATTGCTAGCCCAGATTATTTACTTAGAGATTGGGGGAGAAAGAGTTTATAACAAACATTTAACCCTGACCGTTGCTGATAGTCCATAAAAAGACAAAAAAGACTATACAGTAGAACCTCGCCTTACGGCCACCTCGATAATACGGTCACCTCGTTATTACGGCCAGTCTTTTTCGGCCCGGCAAAACGGCCATACAATTTCTTTATAACACCAAAAAAAACCGTTAAATGCGGTCACCCGTTAATACGTCCAACGACCACACTTCAAAATCCCAACCAGTAGAATCTCTTTTAATTTCAACCCCGTTAATGCAGCCACTCGACCGTAATTAAGAAAATTAAAATGCCTGTGACTTGTTAATTTTATTGATCTAGTATTCTAAGCTTATTCTGACTGTACTGTTTTTAGACTACAGTACACTTAAAATGCACTTGTGGCGATTTATAAAGAGATTCATTTACTGGAGAAGATTTTTGAGAAGTTTTTTTCAATCACTCTAGGCGATATTTACATTCCGGTTATTTACTAATGAGAACAGTACTGTGAATGCGATGTACGGTGTATTCCTGGTGTATTTGTCATTACGGCCCGCAAGTCATGGAATTTGAGCCTACCCCGTTAATACGGCCAATTTTTTTGTTCCATTAGTAACCGCATCAACGGGTTTCCACTGTATTAAAAAGCAAAATAGTTTAAAGTAAATTGCTAATCGGTCCCTATTTCAATAGGAAATAAAGAACTTGTTTAAACCATTTTTCTACGAGGCAATTTTTTAGATTAATTACTTTATTTATTTTTCTTTTCTTTCTATCATTTTTTTAACAAATTTGTATCCACACTATAATGCGCATTGTAACCTAGTCTTATCCTAACCCTTCTGTCATACAATATTTTTGTAATTTTGCATAAAATTTGACTTGACTTTACGACTTGGGCTAAAGAGGATTCTTGAATATGATTGATTAAGAATTTACATATATACATACATATCCTTTATTTAAACACGAATGGTTTAAAGCTCAAAGCTTGTGGGGTCGTGTAAAAATGACTACAAATGGATGAAACTGTATAAAAATAAGAATAACATCACTTATAAAATACAACTACAATTAAAACTCTAAAAATATACATTAATATTTTAACCAAAAAGTAAAATGACATTAGTTACCTCTAAGTAAATTGACTATAGCATTTAAAACAAAACAAAAAAAAATAGTTAAAAGCATTTAAAATCTTGGTAGTGCCTAGGCAGCGACTGGACCGACTGTGCGCTAAAATCAAGTTCCTTAAAATAAGAGTCCTTCTTCACTTTGGGATGAAAAACAGTAAACTGGTCTGTAAAATGACTCGAGACAGCGTTCCAAAGAATAGCGCCTCTATAGCTAATAGAGTTTTTTAGAAACTGCGAGTTAAATCGCGGGACGATTATGTTATTACTCCTTCTCAGGTTGTATGCAGTGCAGGGTTTAATTGTCAAGTATGAAAGAGCCGTAGGTACTTCACCTATAAACACGTTATGGAGTAGTTTAGTTAACCGAAGTTTATAATAAAGGGTTAAAGTATTCCAGTTCGAATGGCGGTAAACTTCCGTGGTAGACGGAAGGATACCTAGAACAAGGTAAAATTGACCCCATATAAAAATTCTTTCTTTAAGTGGTTGGAATTCATTGTAATATTGATATGTAGATTTAGCCACGCCTAAAAGCGAAGCTTCCATTATATACTCTACATTTCCTGAAAACAATAAAATTTGAACGAAACATTTAGCCACTGCAAAGAAATATACCAAATGTACATTTACTTTTATGAGGGAAGGTTTGGGATATTTCAGAAAAAATCCTTGAAGAAAAACCTCTACTATCGAGCTAACAGACTAATGTTTACAGCCAAAAAAATGAATGAATCAGTGAATCTAATTTAATCACAGTAGTAGGAATGAAAAGAATTCTTGCCTAGACTTCGTCACGCAGGCCCCACCAGACCCTTTTGAGAAGCTGCTTGTCAGCCCATAAATCTACCTGGAGTTATGAAAACCGGGTTAGCAAACATTTTGTAATTCTCTTAACTTCTTTGACAACTTTACTGAGCTGTTTGCTTATGTCTTTTTTTTGTTCGTTTTGTGGTTAGGTATTGTGTAGAAGTGGCTGTAGACAGAATTTCGCGAACTTCTATTTACCCCGCACCCGCCCCCATTCACTCCCTCCCTCTTTTATTTTTATTTATTTATTTTTTTATTTCGATCCTACCCACAGTTCTCTCTTCAACACAAGTGACAGTTATTTGCAATCAGTGAGCGCCTAAAGCTGGCTTCGATGCCGTTTGGCAGTCAATATTTCGTTATTGGTCAAGACCTTGAGAAAGTTTCCCGGAGAGCACAATGTAAAGCTCGGAGACGGGACAGGGTCTGCAGGGTCTGCATCGTCCAATATCGTCTTGTATTCTCGTTTCATTTGGCTAAACGCATCAATCACCCTCATCCGGGCTGAGACAGAAATGGACGATATTGTTGGTTTTTCTAAGGTGACCACCAAGTCTTTGGCCTCGGGAACAACAACAACTTTATTTGTACTCCACATTGAATTATATATATATAAAGAATTACTAATAAAAATAGAGAGTGTTCAGGCTGCCCATAATAACCATTGAGGGCTAAAGAGATTGGGCAGGTACACACGACACACAGCTACACAGAAAAAAAAAAACTCGTAAATAAAAGAAAAAAATCAGACAGCAGACAAAAAAACCAAGTGTGCCAGTATTAAGTAACGGAAAGCCAGAAAAAATATATTGATGATAAATATGAATTAATATTTATCAATAAGAAGCGACTTTGAGAGGAAGGAGCTTGATGTCATCACTCATATCATTCCAAACTTTAACAGCCTGGAACCTTATTTTAAAAATTCCATAATTTGTTCTGGCTTTAAATTTTGGAATAGCATAAGTCATCCTGCAGGATAATCTAGTGTTATAACTATGTATGTTCCTAACAGGATTAAAAAAAGCATCAAAAACAGAAGGTAAAAATTGGTTATGGAACTTATACATAAACACTGCAAGTTGGAGGGTAATGATATCAGACAGCTTTACAATATTCAGGTCTTTAAATAAAGGACGTGAGTGTTCGGTGAAACTGGAGAAGGTGCTTGACAGGACGCACAGGGCCTCGACTGTAAGTACCCGCATATAAATCCTTAGTACATTGAACTAGCATTCCTAACATACGTTCACCTACGTTGCGCTGGCTTTTCTTCCTCAAGAGACCAGTGAGGCGTCATAATCTGTTATTATGTCAAGGATGATGTCATTACATTGAAAACAAACCAGAAAATGCCGGTAGGAAAACGTGAACTAATTACTTTCTATTTTTTGAACAAAAGAAGACGTAAATAGAAGAAAACGCCGACTGAATATGATCCTCGAAAACTTTTAGTATATATTATGTTTTCAAACGCGACACTCAAGCAACGGAAAATTCTCGTGCGTAGACCCAGCAATTCTTTGACGAATCAGGCATTCAATAAACATCAAGTAAAATCATAGTGAAAATAGAGCCTGAATTAAGCAGTCTTGAAACAATTTATTTGCGATAGGTGAGATTGTCACGGAGATGAAGAACACGGCATCAAAGTAGAAAAATTTGGCAGGCTGTTTGAGTCGGCGTAATGCGTATTTGCTTTAATAAGATATACCCTAGTAGACCACTAAAAGCAAGCAGAATATAATTAATACATACTTCAATACGCCATGCAAGGTAAATATATTTCGAAATCCGTAATTGTTTCATTGCGCGCTGTACACGTATTATCTAACTGCCCGTCTGACAACTTCTGGGCTCCCCCTCGTGATCCCTCGAAAAACACTCGTCTCTCTGTTGTTAAAAAATAAGCTAAGGAGGTCTTGAAACTGCAATAAATTGAATAATTTTATTTAAAAAAAGCAATCGTTAATATGTTTTTCTTTCTCTTCGCTATCAATTGGTCTGTTATTAGTTATAGTCTAATTACCGTTAATTAACTGTATTTGTGCACAACGCACTTTTCAGGATCTCCAAACGTTACCGATATATAAAACCCTAAACACACGCTACTTTTAAAGGTGGAAATTCCGCATATTTCTGCATGAATTTGCATTTGCATTTGCATTTGCTCTGAGCTGAAGTCGCAAGCTGGCAGACGGCGCGTCCCATACAGTTCGATGTTACTTATTCTACTCATTCATTTCTTGCACTTCTCTTATCCCCAGTTTACCGGTATATTGGCGTTTTAGTAAATTTTACATGTATCTCTTTGGACGCAAGTTCACTCTGCGAACTGATCACAAACCCCTGTTGAAAATATTTGCTCTGGATTCTGCGACTCCAGTTTTGGCTGCTGCTAGACTGCAACGCCGGTTCCTTCTTCTCTCTTCGTACTACTACGAAATTGAGTTCAAGTCATCTGCTGAAGTAGCCAGCGCTGACGCCTTGTCAAGGCTCCCTCTTCAGTACAGAAAAGATGCAAGTGTGGAAGAGGAAATCTTCCACGTGGTACCTCAGCAGTTAAATCGACACCCAGTTTCTGCCGCAGAAATCGCTAAGGACACATCTAGGAACCCCTTGTTAGCGAAAGCACTATTGCTTACGTGGAATGGTTGGCCTATCAATCACTGCGCCGATCCTGACCTCAAGCCATATTTCACCCGCAGACATGAACTCTCTGTGGAGCAAGGCTGCCTTATGTGGGGCCTGCAAACGGTCATACCTCCTTCTTTAAGACAAACCATCCTGACAGAACTACATGAAGGCCATCCTGGGATTGCACGCATGAAATCAATAGCCCGCAGTCATGTTTGGTGGCCAAAAATAGATCAGGAGATTGAAAGGGTTACCCGTGAATGTCAACCGTGCAACAAAACCCGCAGGGCTCCTCCAGCCTCACCGCTTCTTCCTTGGTCTTGGCCGACAGCTCCATGGCAACGTGTTCACGTAGATTTTGCCACCCACCAGGCAAAACATTACCTCATCATGGTCGACGCCCACTTTAAGTGGCCTGAAGTGATTGGTCCCATGAAAACAACAACAGCTGACTCAACCATTAGTGCCATGCGTAATATTTTTGCAAGATACGGTCTACCAACCCAAGTAGTCAGCGACAGTCTGCAGAGTATGAACAGTTCCTGCAGCAAAATGGCCTCAGAGAATTTTAGTTTCCCCTTACCATCCCTCTTCAAATGGGTTGGCTGAGCGGTTTGTGCAGACTTTCAAGTACGCAATGGAGTCATCAGCTGACGATCCCGCAAGCTCTATTCAGCGACGGATTCAGAATTTTCTCCTATCTTACTGAAGCACACCACACGCTACTACTGGCTCATCTCCTGCCAAGCTATTCTTACAGCGAGAACTTCGCACTCGATTGTCTCTGGTTACACCTGATATTGGGTCTCGCGTGGCCAGCCAGCAAGATAAAATGAAGTCCAATCACGACAAGTTTGCAAAATACAGAGCGATTGCTGTAGGCGACAGTGTTCTCGCGCGTGACCACCTATCGGGACAAAAGTGGCAAGCTGGTACTGTAGTACAGCAAACATCACCTGCTTCCTTTCAAGTCCAGCTGAACGATGGACAAAATTGGAGGAGACATGCTAACCACGTACTTCAAAACACCCCTAGTTTTGCTGTGACGCAATCCAGCTCTGTCGAAGTTACATCTGATCAATCTACTGAAGACATTACTTCTCCCAGTACCGAAAGCAGTACACCCCAACCTGAAGAATCAGAGTCAGTGGAGTCGCCAAGCACACCTACTCCTCCCACCCCTGCTCCGCGTCGGTCCAAACGTACTACTAAACCACCACAGAGACTGATTGAAGAAATGGACTAATGACATTGAACATTGCTTCTAATAGTTTTGTTTCCTTTTTGAACCTTTGATCATTTAGAGAGTTTCAACAGTTGCCTTGTACTTAAGTTTCTTATCAAGCACAACATTTCTGCGGGGAGGTGTTATAGTGTATCATTATATTTGTTATAGTGTCAGTAATTCATACTGAGCCCGCAGTATGTATGCGGTTGCTGTAAGACCCATGTGCTCTTTGATTAATACAGTTCTTTAGTTGATCCGCCATCTTGTGTGCAGTTGTCTGTTTGCCCGAGAACATAACAGCTATGAAGAAAGATCATTCAAAACTAGAGACAATTCAGGGTATCTATCGACCAAAAACCAGTCTTATGTTTGAATAAGAAGAAGATCAAAGAACATTTACTCTCACAGTGATGTCAACAGTGCTATCGCCCAAGCCCATGAAGTACATAGTTTCCCCATGCAGGGGCGTAGTGACAGGCTCATGAAAACACGACAACAAAGTACCCTCCCCCGCAAAAAAAGCAAAACTAGAAACAGAAACCAAAACGGTGAAAACGCGTTTTCTGTAGAAAAAAGGCTTTTTTGGTAACCCAAACTTAACTCAATCTTAACTCAAACTCAACCCAAACTCAACTCTTACTCAACTCAAGCTCGTAACTCGATAAATAGCCGATCCCCAAATGGGACGATCATTTGTATTACTAGCCTATGTACAGACGTCCCCCCTCCCTCAGGAAATATCGGAAGGGGAGAAGTCTGTGAATCGCGGTCGTTAATCGTGTTTCGGTATACATTTGCATAAATTGTTTTTGTTTTTTCGCTGACAGTTGAAAAGGCACATATAAGTCGAAAAATAGCTCTGGCGTCTTAGCAAAGGCTATAGCCGAACATCTTCACACAATCACCTCAAATCCAGAAATAAGATCTCTGATTACAGGCAAGCCAGCGTACCTCCCAAGATCCCATCAATGTATTTCTTATTCGAAAGTTGAAGCGTTGGTAGCTGTAGATTTCAGATTCATCTCTGTGTGTATTCTTGCATGAGTAATGAGCCGCGAATTCACACGCGATTCAGTTACGAAATTTCTACCAGCTCAGCTTCACTGAGTTTGATGTAAATGTCGTCTAAGAAATTAAATCTGACCAAATGCAGATAAGTTCTCTTAAAATATTCACTGCTTATTACTCAAACAGGAATGCCGATCTAAATTTGACACCAGTTATGGGAACGACTAACGGATTCATTTCTTCAAATAATCAATTCATTAATACAATCTTTTTGGGGTAAGCTTGACCTGCCTTGGATCCTGGGGCAGTGACGTTGTCTGATTACAGAAAAACCTTTTTTCTTTTTATTACAGGGTCATGCTTGTGGCTCCAAATCAGTCTATAGGCAACAAAACCTTCGCGTTTTTCATTATTCAAATCCTAGTCAGAGCAGACGTTAAACATAAGATCAAGATACACATTGTCTTGCTTACCAACTCGCCCCTCAGAATTTCGCCGAAGATCGCGTTTCAGTGAAAACATTATCTGGTTTAAATACAGAAAACTTCCCACAAAACCAATCTCAGATCATGCACTCCGCGGCCTTTCTCCATATGCGAAGTATTAAATGCAAAGAATTAGCTTCCAAATTTCAGGCATGCGCAGAAAGCAAAATCTCGAGATGTAAGAAAAGAATGGGAAAAAAATGGACGTGTACGAAGAAACAAGCGAAATTTATGATTATACAGTTGTCAACTTCTCCACACTTTGAGACCCACAGGACGCTTTTTCTCACATCCCTTGGCGAGTTAGTCTACCTATAGTATTTTCCTTTTCTTGAATGCAGTGGGAATAGACAGACCATGAAGTTCTAAACTGCTCTTCGTCTGGAGTTGGAGAATTTTCTTCATTGGTCATGGACCTTGGGGACATTATAAAACAGCCTGACTTTAAGACTGGATTGGAAGTACCTTGAGTTAACCTTGCCAGCGAAAGAAACGCGACATGATGGCATTTCTAAACGTCAAAGGCCGGGCAAACAATTTTTGTTTGGTTCATCTTGCCAAGACGTTTGGGTCAATTTCGAAACTGATGGGAATGTCCATGGGACTCTTGCGATCTCTCAAGTTCGAGGATGTAAGTATATTTCCTTCTGGAAAAAAACGTCTTTCACCTGCCGTAGAACACGCAGGACATCACCTTGCTTTGATCTTTCAGGCTCATTTCATGATTTCTATTACAAGTTTTCGGTCGTATCGGTAGCATTTAGTATGAGTTACAGTGCTACTTGCAGATTTTCTATTGCAGTTATAAGGGTACCGGATTCAGACTCGGGTATTGTAGTTGCCTAGTTAGAGGAGAACGCTTGTTCTTGTTTTCGAAGGTAATATTGCCGGCTCCAAATCTATTGAGAGTGATATAACCTTCGCCTTTTTCATTTATAAGACCATTTTGCTTGTTGCAGGAACACTTGTAAATGGAGTGAGATCAAAATGCACATTCTCCATACTCATTCCTTTACCGTTCATCTGGCGCTAACGAGGAGAAAATGATTAGAAATCAGAACGTTTTTCGTTGCTGAGCAGTTTCCTCTATTTTCAGCCTTTTTTGTGAGAGACCTTGCTCGCAAGGCTACACCCGGTGAGGGTTTTGCTGCTCAGCACTAAAGAACAAAAGGAAAGAGGAGAAAGAACGAGTGAAAAAACAGAGGCACATGCAAGGGCATCATACTGGGGACAGCAGAAATGATGTTGGTCATATCAGTGATCCATCAGAAGAAGCAGAAGACAATGAGCTTGACTGGCTAACAGAACTGTCAGAAATAAAGCCCAAATGTGCAGGCTGCTCCTTCCTTGCAAAGCAAGTGTACCAGCTGCAAAAAGAACTGAAGGAGCTGAATGAAAAATGCCCCTGGAGAAAGGTGATTTATAAATCGATTTGAGTGCCCCCCGCCCTTTCTTCATAAGGGCCTACCCAAATGTCTTGCCTACAAAATTATAGGTAGCTGTATATGGGAAAGCATTGGCTAAGTTTTTTAACTCTTGTAATGACTTAATCAGTCCCACAAAAACTATTTAATGTTATGCTGCTCTAACATCATCTGCATTGCCTTCCAAGAATATTCAGGATGCATTGCTTTACGTTATTTAAGAACTTAAAAGCCCTATTAAGAAGAGCTTTCAAAAAATCCTGTATATTAATATTATTTAGATCCAGGATTCAGTGATGTCATGAAACAGGGCTGCAAGATGGTTCGATTCAATAACGTTTAATTGAAGTGTTTTACTTACCACACAGAAAACAGAGGCTTCAAAGTCAACAGAGGAAGATGAACAGGTATTTAAGTTGTCATAGACAGTGAAATGGGAATGAAAAAAAGAAACTGAGCAAATATGATTTCTACTCACGCTTGAATTTGAAAGTAAAAAAAAATGAGTTATTTCTTTCGTAATGATTTAAACCAACATTACTTAATGTGTGTGACAAGTTAATGTGATTAAATAGCATGACTGACATGCAATTAGTGCTCTGAATATAATGCAATTTTGTTTTGATAGGAATTAATGCAGAAACAAAAAGTTACTAAGGTGAGATAAACTAGTAAAGATGTGTTGTTCAGCCCAGTCAAAATGTTTTTGAGTAGTAAGCAAGCTAGCTATAGTAATAGGCAGCAGACCTGATACATACCTGACACCGGACAAAAAAATTTAGAAATTTGCGGAGTCCCTGCCACCCTGCCCCAGCGGATCGTTTGGACGCCATCTTCTACCGTGACCGCTGACCATCCCTTTGGCTCACTTTCCCATCGATCGTGTGCAGCTCGGGTTTACGTGATGTATTTTTAGTTACAATTTGAACTAGAAGTTTAGAAGAGACCTTATCGCCTGAGAAACGATGAAGACTAGCAGTATGTAGTCGAAACGTTGTGATTACAGGTACAACATCGTAAGAAAAATACTTACTAGTATGATTTGTACTTTACATGTGATGTTGTCTAGTCCCTATACGGCGTCTTTCCAGGCCCTCTCGGTCAATGCAATTCGGTGACGTATCGAGACGAACGGACCACGTGACTCGAAACGCATCGGCCACGCATAATAATGAGGCCTAGGGACTAGGCAACATGTGATGAACAACAACTCGAAACAACCTCGTCCTGAATACAAGTCTGACAAGTGTCAAGTAAGCGGCAGATGGCTGTCGGCACATTTTGACTGGGTTGATTGTTAAAAAAGAGTCTGTGACTTCATTAAGTGTCAGCCTGCTATAACTTTACCAATATATCTGGGGGGGGTTGGAGTTGAGGTGGTAGTGTGGCTGATAGCTCTCAACATGGTTTTCGGGCCTGTTGGGCCTTGTACTTTACGTAGTCGAGGGCAATGGAACATAAAGTTGCAGCTGCCAGTCCCCGATTTTCTTTGCTCAGTTTCGGCTCCAATTTTCAGTCTCAAAGGGTACTTGTATTGCCATTGACAAATAATGTTGGAAAGCGACTCAAGTCTGCGAAAAAATACTAGCCTGTAAAAAAAAGATGGCCTGGTGAATTCTTGATGTGTTCATTGATGTCAGTGTCGTTGTTGAGATTTTTTTGTATGACCAATTATCAAACTAATTAGGCGGAAAGGAAAATGAGTATTGATTGGTGGAAACATCATTACTTTTTAGCACATTGACTTTTTTTAACAGAATCAGTGTCAAAGAACTTATTGATTATCTTTTTTTAACAAATGACATTGATTGACAGGACGATTGCATCAAAGCACTCCAGACTACTTCCAAACCAGGACAGAGCATAAGAGAGCTCATCGACATGGTGTTTACATGCTCTGTCCGGGGGAAAAAGACTCACAGGCCGGCTTTACCAAAGGAACGGTGGCACTTACTGACAAGTATGTAAAATAATTTAAATTTTCTTAAATTTATTTTAATTTTAAACTGAGTCATTTTTCGCTTCATTAAAATCACACACACGAAACATTAGTCATTTACCTGGTAAGGGTAATGTTTCACCCTAGAGTGACAGAGTTCATTAGTTGACTACTGTTGAACAATCTTGGTGATTGTTTCCAGGCCTCACTTGTGTTTAAATGTAAATCTATGCAGACTGGTACTTTTTAGAGTATAATGACTGAAAAGTAAGGACGGGTGAGTATGGTAGCAACACCCTCCGCCACCCCAGGCCCCAGAAAAAGTCTTGGTCTGACCTAACATTTTGGCCTGACATACCACTGTGTTAACCAGTTTCCGTACCATTATAAATGACTTGTTTGGATTGCAACATGTCCTTAAAAATTGCTATTATTAAACAAATTATTATATAATTGTTAATATCATGTCAATTGCTAATGTGAAGCTACAAGAGCACCGAAATTAGTATCAGCATCACAACTTAACGCAGGCCACTACAAGTGATAAAAGTGGACACACAGACTGTTAATCACTGAAGTTTCCCAAGCAAATACTGTTAAGTCAGTTCAGTGACTGTGCACCTTTAAGTTTGAAGTGCACAGAGTTGTCCAAGTTTCAAATATATCTGTTCAACAGAGGTTTCTTACAATTAAATTGTCTGTAATACTTACTGTATTATAAGTCATCATCTTGTTCCCTTAATTAATGAATTAACTTTTATAACAGCTAGAATTTTCACGTAATCACATTTAATAGCGTGAGCGTGCTTCAAATTCTTATTGAGCATGCTAATGACGTCAGCAAACTAACACAGGTTTGTTTTTCTTTCACATATGAGAATTTTGCATTTCAGGTCAAAATAAAAATCCATTTTCATGCTTGAGTTCACCCTTCAGTTTTTGACCGATCTGAGACGATTTAATTGAATTATATGAAATGAATCGTTGACGGGTATCGAAGTGTATTTCTCAAACAAAAGATAAACGACGCATCAAGGAACAGCAAAGACAATTTCACTTCTTTCAAAATGAGGTGCCGCGTTGATAATGCTATAAAACAATTAGTTTATGTTGCAGCTGTGCGTATGTCGGGATATTAAGCACTTGGGAAGTCTGGAGAGCACTCAACGGGCTAGAGTTGCACTCGGCTGCACCTCGTGCAACTCTAACGCCTCTTTCGTGGTTGCGTGCTCAATATCTCGACATACGCACGCTGACGCATGTACTAATTGTTACTTTAATTATTGACAATTTGAGGCACTTTAGGATCAATTACCACCAAGCAATTTCTAAGGGAGACCATAAACTGGAGTGACATACACTGTATTCATAAATGGCGGCTGTCCTGAGACGAGTGATCGGCCAAACGTGGAAACGAGGCGTTGGAGGATAAAACTTACAGATCATAGAAGAAGTTATAGGTAAACATGTCCGTTTTCCTGAGTGAAGAAGATATTCCCGGGTCATCTTTAGCTGGAAGAAATCCAGCACAGCTGAAAAATGAAGAATTACGGTTTTGGCTTAAATGTAGAAACGATCCAGCAAAAGGACTTCGCACAAAAGCTCAACTCGTAGAGCGGTATGAAACCACCATCATCATTTTCGATTGTTGAATTGTCGCTTTTTTACACTAAATTAAGGCTTATCTTTTTATATTATATGTTTCTTACATTTTTAGAGTTGGAGAATACACGTACATTAGTCAGGGTAAGGATGGTTTTCTTGTCGACCCAGACCCGGATTTAATTTACACGAAACGAAAACTCGCAAAGCAAAATGAATCGGCTGCCACAGACACCGCCACAAACACTACCACGAGCTCTTTTATCACGTTTTCGACTGCTAATAATTTTAGTTTTCCTCAACATGGCAGGGGAATTAATTTAGAAAAAATACCACTGCTTGGCATTTGACATTTTATTTCTGTACAGTCTAGGATGACACGCGTGTTTGGATATTTAACTTTGAAATCTTCAGGCATAGTTTTGATAATTTCCTTCCGGCTCGGCCAAATGTTTATAATGCCAAAACGAAGAAACATAAAGTTGATCCAGGAACTAAAAAATCTGCTAACTGTCGGCTGAGAAATGCCAAATAAAAATGCTAAATGTTTCTCGTTAAATCCCTGCCTCAATCGACACAACACCAGAAAAAATTCTTCCTCTGGCTGAAGAGTTCTTCTTCGCCCAAGTTTGTTACAATCCCTTTGTTTACTTTTCCTTTCGTATATTTTTTCGTCTACCTTCATATCAATTGAACGCCAGTATCGAATATTTTCACCATTTTCTCCTGGATTCAGATATGAAAGCGTTGCTTTGAACGTCTCTAAGTTTGGAAAACCAATGTAAAATGAGATAGAATCGTTGTCTGACAGATTGTTTATGCAAAACATACGTGATTTTAGGTCATTGTTTTCCTGCGATAGACGCTTGAGTTCCTTTTCTGAATTCACCAGTTCAGTTTCAGTTTAAAAAAGCAATCTCTTTCTGGGCATGTAGCAGCTGCATTTTCAATGATTCGAGTGACTCTTCTTGCATTTCATGTTCAGAAGTTTCGAGGTTGTTTGAAACCATCTCATCCTCTGAAAGACTGCTGCTGTCTACCGTGCTCGTGCTAGCTACCGGTACACTATGTGGGTCTTCAGCCGCACATTCATTCTCGTTGCATGTAGATAAATCCTCCATTTGCTTCCTTTTTTCAGGTATTTGACTTCTGTCTAATGGCGGATGTCTTTTCCGTGGAGAAGTACGCCACGCAAACCTCGAAGGAATTGTGCCCTTCACTAATTCCATTTTTTTGAAGGGAAATGCCTGTTTTTATTTCTTCTCCACGAAAATGTAACGAGCAGATCTTGGTATCTTTCGTTAATGAAAAGTTAGGGCCAACATCTCTTCGGATTTTCTGTAGCCATTGCTTGCGAATGTTTGGATCCTTCGGAAAAGTAAAAAATCCCACTCTGTTTCCTTGCGGATCTACGCGGCCCGTTTGGTTGCAAAGGGGAACAGAACAGTAAACTTTAGAGCTTGACGAGATCCTAAGAAACCTGTTACAGTAAAAAAAGTCCGCCGAAACGTTATAAAAAGAAGAAATCACCGCTCTGTAAGTTGACTAAAACTGTGCTATCAGTGAGAAATTTGTGTTTGTTATCCTCCAACGCCTCGTTTTCATGATTGGGTACCAGTTTTCTCCCGCGCGTCCGCCATTTATGAATACGGTGTATAGAAGGGAATCCGGATAGAAACTTCTATCAATGGAAAGTGCTGGATGGTCAGAATGGAAGATGTTCAACATGGGCCTAAGCCCTTGAACTGAATTACTCAGTCAGCACAAGCTCATTTTAGACTCTGATGCTGCCAACTGACTTAGCTACAGCTAAGTAGTTAATAACATTTATAATTTGTTATATCCCTAGACTTTCAATCAACTAAACAGGGGCTGTCATTGGTTGAATCCTGGTCCCGTGGCCTTGACTAAAATCAAATGTATCCCGATCGTGATACATCACACAATGTACCCCGCTCGGGATACATTACAGCACGTGAAAGCATGATGGAAGGTGGTGTGACAGAAGGCGGGAAAAACACTGCCAGTTTTCTTTTTCGGGAATGAACATAACAACACAAACACGAGGCCTCAAACTAAAAGGCAACGATTTTTAAAGTCATCCTAGAAGAGAAACGGCAGCTAGTGGAGGAAAAAGATGCAGATAATGTAAGGAAAGTAGTTGTAAATAATTCATTCAGTGGTTTTGAGAATTAAATTTGTGTTGTCATTAATAATGTGTCGACTGTTCTGGTTCGCTCCAGTTATTCTTTTGTTGCTGTTGAAGTGAAAGTCTAGAAATATAACAAAACACTTAATGTCAGTTCCCTCGGGAAACAGTTAGTTTTGTTTTCCCGAGAGTCCTGAAACAATATAATATTTAAGTAGTCTACCATTACTCTTGAAATAACTTCACAATTTACAAACATCCGTATGATTATATGTCGGAGTAGCCGTCTACAATCTTTGTGGATGTTACAAATCCGACTGTTATACCGTTCATGTAGTTTATCCAATAGTTTTTTTTATAAAGTTTCATCAGAAGGGTGAATGCAATTAATAGGAATGACTGATCTGGCGAAACATTCCTGTTCAATAACAGAATTTTCTTCAGTAATAGACCACTGACTGGCCATCTGACAAAATTGGTAAGCACCATTAGACTAATGGCAAGAAAGACTGGTAAATAGAAGTCATTTCAAGGCCAGGAGCCCAGAGTTTTTTCCTGTCAAATGATTTGACTATTTAATTAGAATTTTAGTTAGTCCAGACTCTTATCTGTTTTGGAAGTTTTAAAAGTCTAAGCTAAAAAAGGATACAGTCAGGTCTGTGTGAAACACATTTCTAACATTATTTTATAAAAAATGACCATGAACTCAGTTTTCTGTCAAATTCAGTTTAATTCCGTTCTGCGTATTAGAGAGAGTCCGTATTATAGAGGTTTTTTTAAAGAAAATATTTAAAGAAAATATATGAGAATTAAAAGTTGTGTTACCTTACCTTCGGTGATATTTTGTGGAACAGTAAACAGGGAACTCAAAATTCTTCAAAATCGCTCAAAATACCACTTCTGAGGCAAAAGGACGACAATTTACCGAAGGTAAGGTAACACAACGTTTACTTAGCTTTGATAAATGCACATATTTAGCGATATACCGCTACAGATGAAGCAAACGGTAAATCACAACAGTACATTTACAATAAAAATAACCTAGCTTACGCAATCGGATTGTGTGTGGACCCCCTGTGATGTCGCACGTGTCACCACGATGCCTCGAACAGTTCGGACGGTCCGCCTGTGGTTTGCCATTTACATGGGCACTGTTTGGGTAAATGGTAAAAACAATTCAGAACTGGCAAATTTCCACCTGAATAATCGCGCTCACATTACCATAATGTACAAATCAGTTCCCTCTACCGAAAAACGGCCTCGAAAACCTGAAACTGGAATCAAAGGTGGCTTTGAAGAAACAAGACCACGAGTTCAGTTCCGTTTGAAACGTTCCGTCCGGAAAAACAGGACTCTTGTTATAAATGTCCCTTTGCGCCCGGAAATTTTCCGATAAAACGACCGAAAAAGTCGTGTCCCATTTACTTTCCAATCGGATTTTCCGGAATTAACTTTTAGTGTAAATGGTAAACAGCCCATGTCTCTGAAGTCGCAGCTGGCGGACACTGACATGGCCAGGGGAAAAATGAGCATTGTGGCGACAACTTTCTTAGTTGCAAGGTCTTCAACTGTTTCGCTTAGTGTATCGTCTTAGTTGTCAAATGAACGACAATCGTTTCAGTGCAGAACAAACATAGTTTACCAGGGTTATGAAATTAGCTCATAAAAAAAACAAACAAACAAGGATAAAACTTGTTACTACATATTTTTTTATGAGCTGACACCCCGGTACAAAATGGAGTGTCCGGAAAACTAAGACCTGACCAGGAAAACGTTTTGTTAATACATCCGTCCCGCTAAACACACCAACATATACCAAGAGCATGTACCTACTTCCCTTTCATCTTTTCCGAGTGCCATCTGTTTCCTTCTCGTGGGATCAGAACATTAATTTTTTGTCTGCTTAACGTGAAATGTTGCGTCAAAAAAGTGTGTAGGCTGCATTGCAGGTGTATTTATCGAAATGTCTGCCCGGATTGTAAACATGGAGAAAGTGTGACTATTTGGGAGGTGGGAATCAGTCAGATCCAACATGGCAGCTTCTCAACGAACACGCGCGAGGGAATTCCAGCGCTGCGGCACTATGAAAGTATCCTGGGACAATGCTCCGCATGGGGGGGGAAAGGCTAAAAACGGGATTCAAATAGGAAAAATATCGGCGAGCAAAGCGAGGCCGACACTTTTTCTCGGTTCGCTTCACTCGCCGATTTTTTTTTTCCTTTTTCCCCCAATGTGGAACCTGGTCCCAGGCTACTATGAAAGAGAACTAACCACACTTAAAAACTAAAAAATCTGAGACATTATTCAAGTTTGCATTTCCTTCACCGAGAGACATTTAACGACAAAGGTTTGGTTGTCTGGAACATAAGAGGCACACGGACCTAAAACTTTCCAAGTCCTATCTCTTCCTTTCCTTGTAATCCATTTAACACTTGAGATAAGGCCATGATAACGCGTCTAATTGCGTAATATGCCCTTTGGCCTTTGCTATTTATATCAGGGCATGTCCGGTGCAGGGAAATCCGAGCAACGCTCTCAAATTGCTTCAAAACGGGCTGAACCTTTTTCGCACCTGAGACATGTGTGGAAAGTCAATTATACCGAGATTTCGTCACACGGGTCTGTCTTGCCATTATAATTTCCCGGTCAGTGGGTGAAGTCCGAGTGGCCGCGAAATGTTTTAATTGCCCTTTTCTGCTATTATTTTATTATTATTATTATTACTATTATTGTGAAAGGTTTGAACAAAGGAGTCATTTCAAAAGTAGGTTGAGTTTGATCGTCCGGGTGAACGTAGTCCTGAATAGGACTGTTGTTGTTGACAGTGACTGACGTTTCGACAACCTGTGCGGTAGTCATCTGTAGAGTCAAAGTGAGTTGTATCACGTCAGTAGATGGTATTATATACTCTGTTATTGATCTGATTGGTCAATAAAGTCAAGATGTTATTGGTGACTGGGGCGACCATGTGCGAGTGAAGACGTGGATGTTTCACTCCCGTGAACTTTTTGTGCTTTCTTAAAAATTTTAGTCCTTAAACCTAGTCTATGGCTCAAAGTTGTCTTAAAAAAGCAAGAGAGGAGGGAAAGACCGCTTTCTTTAGCAAACCAGAACCCGATAAATTGTTTATCGATGGACGATTTCTTCCCTTATAGACAAATCTAGGTTTTTTGGACTGAGTTTATTCTATTTGACTTTGTTTATGCTTCTCATTAGTTTGTTTTTGTAACGGGAGTGGCATGTCTAGGTTAGAACAATTGGTGTAGTCAGAAACGATTGTCCCAAGCTCTGTGGCAGCGTCTTATAGGTAATAATTACCTCGCCGCCTTTTTTCTCTCTTTCTTAAAACTTTGTTGTGTAATGTATTCCTTGTTTGTTGGTTTTTCTTTGTTTTATTTGTCCTTTTGTTTTTTCCTTTGTTGTTTTTTGTTTTGTGAGTATTTGTGCGTTTTGTGTGTATTGTCTATCTACGTGTTGTGTGTTTTTGCACCTCAGTTGTTACCTCTTTTCAATTTTTTGTGTACCACTGCGGTGGAAATTATTTGTATGCGCATAATTTATTTTTTTCCTGATCCCATTCATGAAAGAACTTTTTGATTTTAAATTACTTTCGCTTAATGTGCGAGGGGTTCGATCCGCCACGAAAAGGAAAGCCCTTTTTACCTGGCTAAATGAACGGAGGTATGATATTATTTTCCTTCAAGAGACCTATAGCACTGCTGACGTTGAAGACATTTGGAGAACACAATGGAGAGGTAAGCTCTTTTTTGCTCATGGCTCTAATCATAGTTGTGAGGTGATGATTCTAGTGAGAAGTGACTTAGATTTTTTAAATCCAAGAACTATTAGCTGTGATGACGAGGGCCGCTCTATTATAGTTGAAGCTGAGGTCCAAGGTTCGCCATTTTTGTTTGTAAATATTTATGCTCCAAACAAGGTTCAAGACCAATGCCGTTTTTTCGATAAGTTAAACAAAAATATTGAAGACCGCGTCGTTAATGAAGAGCTGAGAATTATTATCGGGGGAGAGTTTAATGTAACACTTGACCCTGATCTTGACTGTTCCGGTGGTAGACCTTTTAGAAAAGATTCTGTAAAACACATACAAAACTTACGCCTGGATTTTGATTTGGTTGACATTTGGCGCATACGAAATCCGGACTCTAAACGCTTTACGTGGCGTCAAAGAAATCTTTTCATTCAAAGAAGACTTGATTACTGGCTGATTAGCGATGTATGCCAAGACGACATTGAGAGGTCCGATATCATTCCTTTGATAAATTCAGACCATTCGGCAATTTTTCTCCATTTTAAAAGCATAGACAACAAAACACGGTTTTGGACCATCATTTATTCAATGGATCCAAACTTTTTACAAGAATGTCTCGAGTTGTGTTTTAAATAATGGCTTTGCAACTTCATCCTTTGCAGTTGAAAGAGGAGTAAGACAGGGAGACCCTCTCTCTGCTTACTTATTTATTACAGCATTAGAAGTTTTACGTGTTAACATACGTAACAGTAACGACATTCGTGGTATTAAAGTCGATAATGAAGAGATCAAAGTAAGTCTTTTCGCAGATGACCTGACTGGGTTTTTAAAGGATGACCTCTCTCTAACAAACTTTCTTAAACTTATAGAAGATTATGGAACTTGCTCTGGTCTAAAGGTTAACCATGAAAAGACAGAGCTTTTGCTACTAGGTAACCTGGCCTGTACCGTACATGAGGCCGTTCTGAACAATATAAAAATTAAACGATCAGTTAAAATCTTAGGAGTACATTTTACCTATGTCATTCACACAAAACAAAAGCTAAACATCAATGAATTAATCAGCTCCATTCAACTTAAGCTACGAATCTGGAGGTGGAGGGATTTTACTATCATAGGGATAATTCAAATTGTCAAAACCTTTATTATCCCTATCTTCTTATATCGCACGAGCTTGATATCATTGGATAAAGAATTTGTGAAAGAAGCGAACAAAATTATCTTTGATTTCATCTGGAAAGGAAAGGATAAAGTTAAACGCTCTACACTTATCAGTGATATCGAAGATGGAGGACTTAAAGCCCCACATTTAACTTCCATAATTGAAACACAAAGAATACTTTGCTGCAAGAAATTAGCAAACGATCAACCGAGTGGATGGAAAATAATCCTTTTGCATTATCTGAAACCTGTTGGTGGTAAATTAGTCTTATGTTGCGACTTTGATTTGAAGAAATTGGCTATCAAATTACCAGCCTTTTATGAAGAATGCTTAAGATTTTTTGCAAAGTGCTCTGCGGTAAATAATTTAAATATACAGGATTTAAATGGAAAAGACTTGTCAAAAGTTATCTTATGGAACAACAAATTTATTTGTGTTGGTGACAAGTCTGTGTATTTTCGAAATCTCGCTGAGAAAGGGATCTTTCGAGTGGGTGATTTAATCTCGAATAATAATAATAAACAGGTGTCGCTATTTTTTTGTTGTGTTTTTATTTTTTTGTTGTGAAATCTGCCAGGTTAATAACTACAAAAGGCAGGCTTTATACTTATTAATCGTAAAGAGCGGTACTTTGTAGTTATTAATCGTAAAGAACGTCATTTACGATTAATAATTATGTCAAACATAGTTAATAATCGTGAAAACCACGATTAATAACTACGTTTGACAGGCTTCGTAGTTAATAATCGTGAAATTTACGATTATTAACTATGTTTGGCACGCTTTGTAGTTATTAATCGTAAGGTTGTCAATTTCTGCACTAAAGCTAACTCAAAAGCTAACAACCGCCATTACAGAAAAGAAAACAAACTCAAAGTCTTTATTTCAAGGTCCCTGTTTTCACAAAAATATATCCCTGAAAACTTTTTGAGAGGTCAAAGTTTCCATTCAGCTAATTTTGTGATCGATTTTTTGTCTAAGAAAGCTAGCTTCTTTCGCTCTATTTTTGCGATAAGCTGACATCGCGAGCGGGCGGCCTCGGTGAGTTTGCTGTGTACGAAATTGTGATAACCGATATAAAAAATTAAATGTTAATCCCCATTTTTCAGTTCAAATTACTCTTCCTTTGAACTTTAACTTGGAGAGAGACATCTTAATCCTTCCCAAATGTAACGACAATGAATAAGTGCAGAATAATTCGCTATCGCTGTGTTTTTTCTCGCTTTAAATCGTCGACAATTTCAACGCGTTGTTGGTAAACACTGGCGTGAATTACACTTGCCGTGAGAAATTTTATTATTAATGTTGACCACATTTCTGGACAAAAATAATAGTTTTCAATTTTACTTTAACTCAAAAACTTTCACTATTTTTTATTGACAAAAGGGACAGCTTTCTTTCTGGAATTTTTCCTTAAATCTTTCCTTAAATCATCGAAAATTTCAACAACTTGTTGGTAAACACTGGCGTGCGAATTACACTTGCCGTGAGAAATTTTATTATTAATGTTAACCACATTCCTCGACAAAATAATGGTTTTCAACTTTAGGTTAGCTCAAAAGCTTTCACCATTTTTTTTTTTTTTTTGCAAGAGGGAGAGCTTTGTTTCTGGAATTTTTCCTTCCTCACCGAAAGCGGTCCACATATAATATTTCGGCAGGGTTCAAGAAACAGTCAGTGTTCAGAGCGATTACAGTATCAACAAATTATTTATTGACATTCAGCCAGAAAATAGAAAACCGACAGTGTCATTTTTTTTTAAACAAGAGTGATATACCTCTCTAGACTCAAAATCTGAAAATAAATATCCATCAGATTTGTATTTTGGAGACTCACGAGCTTGTCCTTTTGGTCTGCAATCACACGAGCCGAAGCGGCAATTTTATCTGTCTTTCATCTCATGCATGGTAAAATACTAGCTGAAAGCTTCCAATTCGATTGGAAAGAGAGCATTTTCTACAAACTAGATAAATATATTCAACCAGACTGTATAACGACAAACCAGCCTAGTCAAACCGAATTATCAAAGTGCCATGATCGTGAGGAGCGCTCATTCACGCAATTGAAACCTGAGAGCACGACTCGCAGATTTATGGAGAAAATTTAACTTCAGCATTTTTCAAAACGAAAACTTGAATTAAAAAAATATATTTTCGAAAAACAGATTCATATTCACGGCCAGACAAAGCTGGAATAATACGGAATTCTTACAAGGCAGCTTTTATACGCATTGTACTGAGCTTTGAAAAGTTTACTGCAGTTTGAAATTTGATAGCATACAGTCTGATCTGGAAAATACACTTTCTATATCGTCTGCGTGACAAAAATTCACATAATTTTGAGTAAAATCTGTTATTATTGTTTAATATTTGACTCGCTAAACCGTTCAGAAATGTTTTTAGAAAACAGTACTTGTGTGTTTTGAGAACAACTTTCACCTCCAGAAAAATAGTATCCCCGGCCGCGCGCCGGCATGAAAGATCGATTTTTTTCACTGCCGCTCGTTCGCAAAAATAATCTTCAATTTGATAATCAAAATAAGAAACCTTCTTAGGATGTAATTATCCAAACAATATTTTGCCATACACTGCACCTTTTTAAAAAAGATCGAAGAGTACTTGGAATATGGTCTGCAAAGCCTGTGCAAACTGAAATCAACCATGCCGTTTGTCACGCTACGCGTGAGATTTCTCTCCCTCAGATCACATGTGGAATGATTTAAAGAAAAGACAAGAGAACTCTTATCATGTTGTACGGAATAATAACTAATGAGCAAGACTACAGTGCTTTCTCTTTCGTGCTGAAATTTTTTACCGCGGCAGCGAGTTGAAAAACACATGCAGACTGCAGACAGATTTGAGAACCAACTCATCAAAGTTTTTGCGCCGAATCGGTGTTTTCGCGGGAATATCAAGCCGAGTATAAACACAAACACAAACAAACGTTTTTAAATTGCTACCTGTTTAATGAACGTTAAAAGAAAATTGACGATCCAGAATCATCTCTTTGACTAACAAGTCGAAATAAGGCGCTAAAAGTCAGAAGAAAACAATCTCACCTATAGATCGATGTTCCTCAGCTTCCAGCAACTGCAGAATTATAAACTCTTGTGAAAAGTCATGGCCTTTAAACTCCATTTAAAAGGCAACTGTCTCTTTGATTTCTTGAATCATAGTTCAGAGTCAAGTAGTACAGATCTTGCTCCTTGATTTAAGCTTTATACATACTCCAGGTTTTTCTTCAGTTCTTGCAATAAATCCGGCTGTTAATAACTTTAAGACTTAGACTTAAATAAAGAGTTTGAGGCTGTGCACGATTTTCACCAAACGCCTTCACACAAGTAATTCTGTTCGAACGTCTAACGAAAGGGATGATTATCGGATTGTCTTCATGAGGAGAAGCAATAAACGTACTGCACAAAGAGCGTACACCAGCCCAGTAAAGAACATATACAGTGATTTCAAACCACATAGAGTAAGAAAACTCGCTGAAGAAGAAGTGGATCTATCCGCGGTAGGCAAGCTTTTGCAAACAATTGTTGATGCTTCGATTTTCTTTAACGTGGCTCTCCCTCGCGCGCTGTTGGAAAATTTTCGTTGATCGCGCCACAAATGCGTTAACACTTTTCCTGGCGTCTGTTCCCTTCTTTCACTGAGGGTCAAACCAAAGTTGATGAGCTGTCAAAATGTGTCCAATTACAGGGCTGGCTGTCAATCAGCTATTTACGATTAATAATTATGAATGCCAGCGTAGCCTAAAAACGGTTAACAGGGTTTGCGAGCCAACTGAAATAACGATTAATAATCGTATTCCAGCTCACGTGCCTTTGCATGAGACTAGCTAATTATTAATCGTAAATAGCTGATTGACAGCCAGCCCTGTAATTGGACACATTTTGACAGCTCATCAACTTTGTTTTGACCTTCAGTGAAAGAAGGGAACAGACGCCAGGAAAAGTGTTAACGCATTTGTGGCGCGATCAACGAAAATTTTCCAACAGCGCGCGAGGGAGAGCCACGTTAAAGAAAATCGAAGCATCAACAATTGTTTGCAAAAGCTTGCCTACCGCGGATAGATCCACTTCTTCTTCAGCGAGTTTTCTTACTCTATGTGGTTTGAAATCACTGTATATGTTCTTTACTGGACTGGTGTACGCTCTTTGTGCAGCACGTTTATTGCTTCTCCTCATGAAGACAATCCGATAATCATCCCTTTCGTTAGACGTGCGAACAGAATTACCTGTTTGAAGGCGTTTGGTGAAAATCGTGCACAGCCTCAAACTCTTTATTTAAGTCTAAGTCTTAAAGTTATTAACAGCCGGATTTATTGCAAGAACTGAAGAAAAACCTGGAGTATGTATGAAGCTTAAATCAAGGAGCAAGATCTGCACTACTTGACTCTGAACTATGATTCAAGAAATCAAAGAGACAGTTGCCTTTTAAATGGAGTTTAAAGGCCATGACTTTTCACAAGTGTTTATAATTCTGCCGTTGCTGGAAGCTGAGGAACATCGATCTAGGTGAGTTTGTTTTCTTCTGACTTTTAGCGCCTTATCTCGACTTGTTAGTCAAAGAGATGATTCTGGATCGTCAATTTTCTTTTAACGTTCATTAAACAGGTAGCAATTTAAAAACGTTTGTTTGTGTTTGTGTTTATACTCAGCTTGACATTCCCGCGAAAACACCGATTCGGCGCAAAAACTTTGATGAGTTGGTTCTCAAATCTGTCTGCAGTCTGCATGTGTTTTTCAACTCGCTGCCGCGGTAAAAAATTTCAGCACGAAAGAGAAAGCACTGTAGTCTTGCTCATTAGTTATTATTCCGTACCACATGATAAGAGTTCTCTTGCCTTTTCTTTAAATCATTCCACATGTGATCTGAGGGAGAGAAATCTCACGCGTAGCGTGACAAACGGCATGGTTGATTTCAGTTTGCACAGGCTTTGCAGACCATATTCCAAGTACTCTTCGATCTTTTTTAAAAAGGTGCAGGTGTATGGCAAAATATTGTTTGGATAATTACATCCTAAGAAGGTTTCTTATTTTGATTATCAAATTGAAGATTATTTTTGCGAACGAGCGGCAGTGAAAAAAAATCGATCTTTCATGCCGGCGCGCGGCCGGGGATACTATTTTTCTGGAGGTGAAAGTTATTCTCAAAACACACAAGTACTGTTTTCTAAAAGCATTTCTGAACGGTTTAGCGAGTCAAATATTAAACAATAATAACAGATTTTACTTAACATTATGTGAATTTTTGTCACGCAGACGATATAAAAAGTGTATTTTCCAGATCAGACTGTATGCTATCAAATTTCAAACTGCAGTAAACTAATTTTCACAGCTCAGTGCAGTGCGTATAAAAGCTGCCTTGTAAGAATTCCGTATTATTCCAGCTTTGTCTGGCCGTGAATATGAATCTGTTTTTTGAAAATATATTTTTTTAATTCAAGTTTTCGTTTTGAAAAATGCTGAAGTTAAATTTTCTCCATAAATCTGCGAGTCGTACTCTCAGGTTTCAATTGCGTGAATGAGCGCTCCTCACGATCATGGCACTTTGATAATTCGGTTTGACTAGGCTGGTTTGTCGTTATGCAGTCTGGTTGAATATATTTATCTAGTTTGTAGAAAATGCTCTCTTTCCAATCGAATTGGAAGCTTTCAGCTAGTATTTTACCATGCATGAGATGAAAGACAGATAAAATTGCCGCTTCGGCTCGTGTGATTGCAGACCAAAAGGACAAGCTCGTGAGTCTCCAAAATACAAATCTGATGGATATTTATTTTCAGATTTTGAGTCTAGAGAGGTACATCACCCTTGTTTAAAAAAAAAAAAAAGATGACACTGTCGGTTTTCTCTTTTCTGGCTGAATGTCAATAAATAATTTGTTGATACTGTAATCGCTCTGAACACTGACTGTTTCTTGAACCCTGCCGAAATATTATATGTGGACCGCTTTCGGTGAGGAAAGAAAAATTCCAGAAACAAAGCTCTCCCTCTTGTAAAAAAAAAAAATGGTGAAAGCTTTTGAGCTAACCTAAAGTTGAAAACCATTATTTTGTCGAGGAATGTGGTTAACATTAATAATAAAATTTCTCACGGCAAGTGTAATTCACGCCAGTGTTTACCAACAAGTCGTTGAAATTTTCGATGATTTAAGGAAAAAATTAAGGAAAAATTCCAGAAAGAAAGCTGTCCCTTTGGCAATAAAAAATAGTGAAAGTTTTTGAGTTAAAGTAAAATTGAAAACCATTATTTTTGTCCAGAAATGTGGTCAACATTAATAATAATATTTCTCACGGCAAGTGTAATTCACGCCAGTGTTTACTAACAACGCAATGAAATTGTCGACGATTAAAGCGAGAAAAAACACAGCGATAGCGAATTATTCTGCACTTATTCATTGTCGTTACATTTGGGAAGGATTAAGATGTCTCTCTCCAAGTTAAAGTTCAAAGGAAGAGTAATTTGAACTGAAAAATGGGGATTAACATTTAATTTTTTACATCGGTTATCACAATTTCGTACACAGCAAACTCACCGAGGCCGCCCGCTCGCGATGTCAGCTTATCGCAAAAATAGAGCGAAAGAAGCTAGCTTTCTTAGACAAAAAATCGATCACAAAATTAGCTGAATGGAAACTTTGACCTCTCAAAAAGTTTTCAGGGATATATTTTTGTGAAAACAGGGACCTTGAAATAAAGACTTTGAGTTTGTTTTCTTTTCTGTAATGGCGGTTGTTAGCTTTTGAGTTAGCTTTAGTGCAGAAATTGACAACCTTACGATTAATAACTACAAAGCGTGCCAAACATAGTTAATAATCGTAAATTTCACGATTATTAACTACGAAGCCTGTCAAACGTAGTTATTAATCGTGGTTTTCACGATTATTAACTATGTTTGACATAATTATTAATCGTAAATGACGTTCTTTACGATTAATAACTACAAAGTACCGCTCTTTACGATTAATAAGTACAAAGCCTGCCTTTTGTAGTTATTAACCTGGCAGATTTCACTACAAAAAAATAAAAACACTACAAAAAAATAGCGACACCTGTTAATAATAATAATAATAATATTTAATATTTATATTGCGCATTTTCTATAAAATAATCAAATGCGCATTACAATATGAACCTATTTACAATTCCTATGAAGTCAAAAACGAAACTTACACTATTTACAATCAACTATAAGAAAAATAATTTACGGAAGAACTAACTAATTGTATCAACAATTGTAAGAACTAACCTAATTGAATTAACAAAATGCCTTCTCAAATAAAAATGTCTTAAGTTTCTTTTTAAAATCATTTGTTGTCCAAGCAGATCTAATGCTTATGGGAAGACTGTTCCAAAGCCGTGGTGCCGCCATCATGAAGGAACGATCTCCCATGGTAGCTTTTGTAACACGCTTTGGGGTGCTCAAAAGAATTCCCTTATTGTTTCGCCGTAAATCATAGCGAGATGGCGATAAAACAGAAATTAATTTAATGAGATATTTAGGAGCTGAGCCCTGGAGTACTTTAAAGGTGATCAAAAGGATTTTAAACTCGATGCGTAGGCGGATAGGCAACCAGTGAAGTTGTTTAAGGAGCGGCGTAATATGACAGTGTTTAGGTGCGCAGAAAATCAATCGCGCACTGGCGTTCATAACACGTTGAAGTTTTTGCACGTGATGGTCTGGAACTCCATAGAGTAGACTGTTGCAATAGTCTAACCTACTAGTTATAAATGCATGAATCAATTTCTCAGTGCATTCGCTAGTAAGGTATTTGCGTATGTGCCGAATATTAAACAGATAAAAGAATGCACTACCATAGGTCTTAAACATGAACTTATAATCGAAAGTGAGTTGAGAGTCTTGAACCTTTCGCCGTTGGATGCATTTAGGCTTGTCTCTTTAATAGACGCTTTACCAACTCAATGGCGTGAATCGTTGAAAACTTGCATCTCTACAGGTGACACCATTCAACTTGCATGATGACAGAAATTTTTTTATTTGCTTGATAGAATCTATACAGTGTTTGATAAGGAAAGCAAAAGAAGTTTTTCGATAGCGATTTTTCTTCCCCGTGTTTTAACCTGCCAAAAACGTGAAATTTCACTTCCGGTGAGCTACAAAACCGCGCTAGCGAAAACAGAAGACTGGGAATGATTATGACGTCATTTCAGGACATTCTATTTCGCGGCAGGCAAATTACCTGGTCATTTTCTTATTTGTGTGGCACTGTGTGGAGAATGTTTTTTGAGTTTCCATGACCTTTTCTGATCAGAAATAGCAGAAATCAATCGAATTTAATTGCCTGTGAAAAAGAATAATGAGTTTTGAAAGCGATACGGAAAAGTCAGAGGTGGAATCGATCGGGTCGCGCACTCACATCTGCGAGACAGAGCTAGGATCAGACGAAGATGAAGAAGATATGTACTATTCAGATCCAGAAGGACCGTATATAGATGAACCTATTGCAGACGAGGAATGGCTAACAGAATACAACCGAGAACTAGAAGAAACTGAAAGGAGAAACCAGGAGTTACAAAACCGCTTTGACAGGATTGTCGAACCCGAGACTTGGTAAGTGTTCGCTCTATTTCTTACCTTTTATTATTAGCCTGAAAAATCTTATCGTACTAAGATCGTACCTTGCCGATAAAAGGAAAGGATAAAAGTTGTATTCTTCAACGTAGATACTACGTTCCTTCTTTTAAATTTCAAAGGTGCTCATGTGGCAATTGTGCTCTCGATCGGCTGCAAAATCCCGGGGAATGCCTCTGCTGCAAGAAAATCGAAAAGTGCGTCGAATCACTTGGTGGTACCTCCGTTCTGAATGAGGTGGAAATCAGTTCCGAATGTATTACATTGCATCCAGGTTTCAGTGTCGTTTGCCTTAACAGATGGTCTCTCCGATTAGCCGCAAGTAAATACAACAGGATAGACGGTACAAAGTATCGTCAGACTGATACAGAAGAAAAGTGAGTAATGTTTTGCCCAGTTTTTTCTGTCAGAGTGAAAATAACGTTAGCCGGCAAAAGCGCCCGACAGCTGCAACAGAAGAAACAGAAGCACTGGTTATTTGAACAAACGCCAGTTTAAGAGAAAGATAATCAATCGATGGTTTTTGTCGCCCATTAATTTGTTTAATGGAGAGATTTTACCTGACCCATGAAACAGACAATAAACAGTTACAATTTAGAAGACAATAGAAGTAATGCATGAGAGCGTGCACCTCTCCACTACCTGTTTAATCGGTTGAGTAAAATCACTATACTACAAAAAACATATGATAAAGAATAAAGCACAATATACTTTGCAGAACCCCTAAACTCAAACTTTTCTCTGGACTTGGGTGTGTGTGTGTGTGTGTGTGTGGGAGGGGGTGCCAGCCACACCAAGCCCCACACAAAGCATTTTGATCTCATCTTTTGCCGACTGCTTTCATCTTTTCTTACTCTGCTCTACCCTTCAACCCTGGTCTTATTTTTACCTATATTTGACACTCAGTTGATTTGATAATGTTCAGTTCATAAGATGTTAAAAGAAATGGGGATTTTAGAGACACAAAGAAAGGGCACGATTTGAATAGAAATGCATCTGCCACTGGTCATATGGTAATACTGGGCTCACAGAGTTGAAATACAGAGCGAGGTCATGACTTGAATATTTATTCTTATGTCTTCATTCTTTTACACAGGTTTCTTCGTGGAGTAGCCTACAGAGAGTTTACCCAACTAGTACATGGTTTTATGGGGGAAAGTGGATTCCACTGCCAGCATGTGCCTACAAGTGCAATAAGAACAGAACTTTCAGAAGAGAATGAAGAATTTGTTGGTTTTGAAGACAATGAATAAAGATATTGCCTTTATGACCATCATTATTTTAAAATGCAAATAGCGAAACAGAGTCCATTGACAAATTTTATACTATTTTGGACTAATATTGACTCAAAACATCAGCTGATTGCACAGAACCTATCTGTATCTTAATTATCTACAGTGTATCTTGAAATAATGGTGATGAAAATCTCTCCCAGTTTGTATTAAACAATTACCAGGCAACTTATTGACTTTGCCTCAAAATAAAAATAAAAAGGTCTACTATCACTGAGATTGGATTACTAAAAAAACAAAAACAAAACAAAACATAAGATGTAATAAATTATGTTGCTCTAATGGCTATTTTTCTCATTTTCTTGATTATAACAGTAATATAGATAATAATAAAAATCCTTAGGTGTCCAAAAAAAAAATGATTTTCCCAAAGAAAAAAGTGACTTGAGAGGGGCAGAAGGCTCAGCTAGCCTTTGATACGGCTCTGTTCTGACAGCACATGGTGACCCCTAGAACATAACTTCTGCTCTATGGCGACAAGAAAATCTTATAGATTATAATATTATGCTAGGCATCCTTGATTTCACGGGTTCATGGCACTGGGCTCCCTTCAATTTGTCTTAGAACACAGCCATGATTATGATAGCATTGTTTCCCTGCTGATACATACTCAATAAATTCAACTTACATGGAGTACTTGGTGGAACATCGACCACTTCCATTTTTTGCCTAGCCGGCCGTCGTTCCACTGCCACCTTTCCGTCTTCTTTTTACAACATCCTGTTCATCGGTAGCGGTGTTTTGTCCCAAATAACCAATGCTTCTGTTGCAACTGTTGGGCGCTTTTGCCGGCTAACGTTGTTTTCGCTCTGACAGAAAAACTGGGCAAAGCATTACTCACTTTTCTTCTGTATCAGTCTGACGATACTTTGTACCGTCTATCCTGTTGTATTTACTTGCGGCTAATCGGAGAGACCATCTGTTAAGGCAAACGACACTGAAACCTGGATGCAATGTAATACATTCGGAACTGATTTCCACCTCATTCAGAACGGAGGTACCACCAAGTGATTCGACGCACTTTTCGATTTTCTTGCAGCAGAGGCATTCCCCGGGATTTTGCAGCCGATCGAGAGCACAATTGCCACATGAGCACCTTTGAAATTTAAAAGAAGGAACGTAGTATCTACGTTGAAGAATACAACTTTTATCCTTTCCTTTTATCGGCAAGGTACGATCTTAGTACGATAAGATTTTTCAGGCTAATAATAAAAGGTAAGAAATAGAGCGAACACTTACCAAGTCTCGGGTTCGACAATCCTGTCAAAGCGGTTTTGTAACTCCTGGTTTCTCCTTTCAGTTTCTTCTAGTTCTCGGTTGTATTCTGTTAGCCATTCCTCGTCTGCAATAGGTTCATCTATATACGGTCCTTCTGGATCTGAATAGTACATATCTTCTTCATCTTCGTCTGATCCTAGCTCTGTCTCGCAGATGTGAGTGCGCGACCCGATCGATTCCACCTCTGACTTTTCCGTATCGCTTTCAAAACTCATTATTCTTTTTCACAGGCAATTAAATTCGATTGATTTCTGCTATTTCTGATCAGAAAAGGTCATGGAAACTCAAAAAACATTCTCCACACAGTGCCACACAAATAAGAAAATGACCAGGTAATTTGCCTGCCGCGAAATAGAATGTCCTGAAATGACGTCATAATCATTCCCAGTCTTCTGTTTTCGCTAGCGCGGTTTTGTAGCTCACCGGAAGTGAAATTTCACGTTTTTGGCAGGTTAAAACACGGGGAAGAAAAATCGCTATCGAAAAACTTCTTTTGCTTTCCTTATCAAAACACTGTATAGATTCTATCAGGCAAATAAAAAAATTTCTGTCATATACACTTTAAGTGGTCAAATTGTTTTACTTGAAAAAGCGTATTCGAAAATTGTTTATAAAGAACTTCGAAACAGAATCGTCACTCCACCAACCGCTAAACTAAAGTTTGATGCTCATTTTGTTAATGATACTTTGAATTGGAAAAAAATCTATAGCTTGCCATATCGTGTTGCCTTGGATACAAAGACTCGCGAATTTCAGTATAAATTACTAAATAGGTGCCTTGTGACAAATACCTTCTTATGCAGAATTGGTATTATACCATCTGCACCGTGCTCCTTGTGTGGTGAATCGGACGAATCCCTCGAACATCTTTTCCTGTCTTGTCATTATACTAAGAATTTCTGGTCTGAGGTTATAAAATGGCTTGTTGATCATAAGGTCAAGACTGAAAATCTTTCAGACAAAGATATACTGTTTGGTATTATTGGATGTGAGGAAGAGATGTTTGTGAATCATATTTTATTACTCGCAAAACAATATCTATACTCTTGTAGACAGAACAAATATTCTCCCTCCATTAGAGTTCTTCATTCCAAAATTAATACTGTCTTCTTAATAGAGACAATGATCGCTAAGTCAAACAATAAGTTGGAGACCCACAATATGAAATGGAGCAAATATAAACCTGATTAGCATACGATCTCTTCTCCGCTTACTTCAATTATTAATCTTTATTTCTTTATTTTACTTCTTTTTTTTTTTCATGTAAATAGAAGAGAAGGTACTGGGGTTTGTTTGTTTGTTTGTTTTTTTTTGTTTATTTCTTTTTTGTAAGTATGTAATTTTTGCAAGTCTGCGATGTATAAATGTTTAGTTTTCCTTTCCTTTTTTTTTTGTATTTTTCCTACGTGTTCATAAGTCAGTGTGTAAAAAAAAAATGTAATACATAACAAAATAAAAATTCATTAAAATACAAAAAAAAAAAGATGTTATTGGTCGTCTGTCAGTTAAGCCGCGGTGTTATTGGCTATGAAGACTCGTAATCGGTAATTGGTGCGTTTCGATCCGTCTATTGTCACAGTTAAGCAGTCGTCTATTGTTAGTCAAATTGTCAGTTCTCCAGTCGATCTCTCGTAGTTAGTTTCGCTTCATCTCGTCAATAAGTCGTTTGTACGGCGCTGGTAATTGTTGGCTACGATTCAGTGGCGTTTGTTCTAAGTTAGTGAACCAGCTTTCCAAAGTAAGACGTTGATGGTAGTCTGTAGAATACGTTATACATGTCGCAGAGTCCCAGTCAATTTGACTGGGTGAACATGAACTTCATTAATTTCACTCTTTTCACTCATCCTTGTTTCTGGACCTATAGATAACCGGGAACACTATTTTCAAATGATAAATAATATTTATTTATTCAAAATAATAATATGTTATAAAACTTAACGCTAAAAGGTCACGACGTCTCGACCTCTCCGAGGCCATTTTCAAGTGCGAGTAAAATATGAAATTAGCATAAATATATTAAAATAGTAAAAACAGGAAAAATGTCACGAACGCTAAAATGCGATAAAATATGTAAATATGTAAAAATAAGTAACAAAATATTCTACGGAAACAATTAAAAACAATTGAAGTAATTAAAGCCGACCTAAACAAATAATTTGCGCGGATGGAATCGCATTGTTTGTTTAGAGTTGGTTTCAGTTCTTTGATAAAAAACATTTCAAAAATAAGGCAATCAAACTTGCTCTGACACTTTTTTAAAATTTTAAAAAACTGCGCAATGTCATCTGGGGCTATATCGTGTTCCTCCTTGAGGTGATTTCCAATGGCCGATCCCTTGTGTTCTTCAATCCGTTGGTGAGGATGTCGGCACGTATAGCCGACATACCCTGCATCACACAGGTTACACTGAAAATTATACACAACGCATTGTGCTATACGTGCCGACATCTTCACCAACGGATTGATGAAAATCCGGGTGTATACACAACACTGAAATCGGCTGTAATAAGACGTGTGCCTCTATGCCATTGTCTGTGCTGTGTGTGTGATGTCACTGCGATTAGTTCTGACTTTAATACCTTTTATGAGTCTATATATTTATACCTACAACGTTAATGATTTGAAGGATTCTTCATCCTTTCTATTTTACAAATTGGGCAAATTCTTTCTGCAGGTTTCTTAAACGGTCTCGAATAACGTCCTGTCTCTATGGCTAATTTGTGGTTGCTAAGTCGCAGTTTTGTTAGAGTTATTCTATGTCGCCTGTTGGTGACCTGATGTAGGTAATCTTCACATTTGTAATTGCCTATCGTTCTAAATAACCGGTAGGTTCTCATTTTGTTGCTTTGGTTAGCATCTTTTCTGGTGTCGTTACTTATTTCATTTGGCCATCGTCGTAGTTCGATATCGTTGAGTCGTTGCCTGATCATGTTTACGATTCCTATGTCGGCATACTGTGCTTTCATCCAGAATTCTCCTAATCCTATCTGTTCCAATAAGCTTTTGATTTTTTTGCTCCAGAAAGCTTTATCATCAGAAAGCTTTGTTATCCAGACCCTTAGATAAGGGGAGGGGGGAGGTGCGGTCTCCCAAGAAAATTTTTCCGCCCTTCGGGCCTCGGTTTGGTCCAAAAATAAGGGGCCCGGGTCCCTCCACCGGAACAGCCACTGCATGTACGTTATGAAACAGAATTTAAAGCTGATTCTAACTCTGCATTTAGTTTAACCAACTGGGCCCTGATGTTGTAATAGTACTGATAACACTGTCAGTAATTACAACTGTTGGTCTTTTGCCCAGCGACAAAAACCAAGGAAGTATCAATTTAGCAACACATAAAGTCCTTAAGACTAATTGCAGTTCATATACCACAAAAAATCTTGACTTTTCCATTGAAAAAGACACACACAATTAACAGGCAATGTTAAATTAAGTGATGGTCCAGACAAGAAGGAAGGGACCAAAACGCAGTGAACACGTCGGAATGCAAAAAGTTGCTAACTTTACAATTGTCTCTACTATGGTTCTGATTGGTTTGAACATAACATTTTACGAAATCTTCGCAAAGCAGCATGTATATTAATCGCTTTTTTTCTATTCAACTTCCTTATAACAAAATCTCGTCTTAGTCTAAGTAACACAGAAATCGTATGTGCGGATCACGTAAAATAGTAAACATTTCTTGGCTATTGTTTGCAACTCTTGTGATTGGTCGAAATGTTTTAACACAAAAATACACCCTTTAAAAGTGGAGTTTAAATACATTTTATTTCGTTAATTGCCTTTTTGTAGGTTTATGCATTCTCTGCGTAAAAATGAAAGCAATTCTATATGAGGAAAGCGTATTGCGCCACAACAAAAGAAATTGCTTCCCTTCTTACCTGGATCATTACTTAAAACCTTTGTAATGCATGAGCGAACTAATGGTTATGACGATCGAGATAGAACCAAGTAACACCAGATGCGGGAATAAAACGATTTATATGGCATTGCTGATAAGTAATTGGGGATATTATACATTCACATTTGGTTCATAATTTAATTCAGGCTGACAAATGTGCATTCAGTAAAACCCATGCAAGTTGCATTTGAACTGAAATTAATATTTTCCATTTCTCCAGTACCCTTACATTATCCAGAATATGCATCGCAACATGTTAAATCAAACTTCCTTTGTAGATGTCCACGCTGAATAAAATATAACCATAACCTTCCTAAACGCAATTTTACAACAGTATACATTCAAAAGGCTGAAAAAGAATTTCATAACATAGCTAGAATATTCTCCTATTCAAATTCAATAGCATGAGTGTGTTTCATATTCCCATTGAGCACGCTTATGACGTCAATAAACTACACCTCGAGTTCTTGGGAGCTTAGCAGTCCTCCCAAGACGTTTCCCAAGTTCATCCATAACTCAACATTACACGATGAAGCGTTAACCAAATGTTTTGTAACGTAAATTTAAGAGAAAACTTTTGAATTTGCTAACCGATTGTAGGGAAAGGAGGTGAGTGTTGTTGTTGTTGTCATTTGCGGTAGCTGTGCGGGCTATAGCGTATTCAAATCACCAATTTGTAAAGTTATTTATTTCAAAAATAATTTTTCGGTGAATTAATAGTTTTTCGGCAACTCAATATGGATTTACAATCTTTGTAGCCGTTATCTCAAGCGACTTGATTAAACTTTCTCCCAGTTTCAAGACAAAAACATAACTGTGAGGTCAACAAATATAGTCACGTAGACATTTACGTGCTTTGAATTTGTTAACTGATCAAAAGAGGTGAGTGTTGTTGTTGTCATCTGCGAGCTGTGCGAGGGATGGCGTGTGCAAATCATTCTTTGCAAAGTTATTTATTACAAAAATAATTTTTCGGTGAATTAATAGTTTTCCGGCACCTCAATATGGATTTTACAATCTTTTTCAATGTTATCTTAATCGACTTGAGTAGACTTTCTCTCAGTTTCAAGACAAAAACATAACTGTGAGGTGAAAAAAATAATATAGTCACGTAGACATTGACGCGTCCTGCTTTGAGGGCGCACTTCAATAATAAAAGTTTAAGTTAACTCCTGCATTGATCGCTTTGATAATGTTATGAAACAATTAGTTCATGCTTCAGCTGTGTGTATGTCGCGGTATTGAGCACTTGGGAAGTTTGGAGAGCACTCAAGAGGCTAGAGTTTCTCTCGGATGTACCTCGAGCAACTCTTACGCCTCTTTCGTGCTCTCCAAACTTCCCGCGTGCTCAATAGAGACCTTTAGCATCAGGTTTTTCATGGGAAACGGCAAACCGCAAACCGCAAAATGTCACGTGACTACGGCCTTGCGGTCACTTTTGCAGTTCACGTTTGAACCACAGGAAGGGCTTCCAACGGTAAGTGATTTACGGCAAGTTTTTTTGCCACTAAAAATTGTACAGCCTCGCGTTTAAAGGTATGAACTAGCTTTTTATATTCGTTTGCGACGTGTTTGTTGGATTTTTGATCTCCAATCAATGAATTATTGCTGTTTTTGGGCGATTAAAGTGATGCACTTCGACTTGACGAAAATAACATGGCGGCCCCAAACAATGAACGCGTAGTTCAAATCGATTTTATATTCCTTTCTGCCGTACTAACAAAAGAAAGTATCCTGTTCCAATCCAGAGTTAAAAATTTTTTTCTATCTTGTTACTGAATTAATAACTTAACTCAGTCTCTGTCTAGTTGCTATTTTTAACGAATCACTCCGCGAATTTCATTTTAATTTACTTATTTCTTGTGACTGGAGAGCCCAGGCTTCATAAGCCTTCTGGTATCTTCTGGACTTCCTTGCAACCTTGCAATTCCTATATGTATTCATGTATTGTATTATACTTTGGCTAAATAAAAATGAACTAAACTGAACGTCTTGCTAAAATTTGAAATCTCGGCAACGTGAAACTGCACAAGCGTAACTGGAAACTGCGGTTTGCGGTTTCCCATGAAAACCCTGATGCTAAAAATCTCTAATATCTGGACATACGCACGCTGACGCATGAACTAATTGTTAAACCTAACAAAAGAACTGATACTTAACGAAGCTAAGTTTTAAAGTCAACAATTAATAGTCAGGTATAATAAGTGTTCACAGTTTAGTACACCAAAATCTGGAATGCATCACATCCATGATGCCACACCAATTATGAAAATGACATTCGATAGTAGCAGCATTAGTGAGAGCTATTCTCAGGTAAGTCCTTGTTTAAAACATATCAAAAAATAAGCTTAGCGCATACGGTTTTAACAGAAGTCCACCACATGCTACTTGGTGAGTGGTAAAAAATTCATTTCGCTGATGAACACATTTCCAACATATCACAGCAGAAATAGAACGTTACGAGGTTCCTATATGGCATAAGGTGCTAACTTATAAAGGCTGGTTTTTACTAGCGCATAAGCATAAGCAACAGGACATACGCACGCGCAGAGTGGCATATTTGACTCAATTCTCGATACCAGCTCTCCTCAACACTATGATATTAAACACGATGGCGGATGAAGACGATGTCCTTGTGCCGGCTTATGCTTGTGCTTTTATATGTCGACCCCGTTCTCACTAGTCAAAGTTACGACATAAGCATAAGCACAAGAGGAACGAACATGTCCGTTCTTCTTGTGCTTATGCTTATGTCGCCGGTGTTCCCAATTGCTTACACATGTGCTTGTACTGATGCCTATGCTTATGCGCTAGTGAAAACCAGGCTTTATGGGTGAAGAGAAGATTTCGCTTTCCGTCCACCATCTTGGTTGTTATGATCTGTTTCATTACGTGACTCTTTGTTATAATTTAGCTCTTAAAACAATAGATCAGTGACGTCACAAGTATCCCCAAATTTGGGGGTGCTGCCGTACTGGTAAACAACCCTCGCAGCCGATGGACACTGACACGTATATAGCAACTGGAGAAAAATGAGCATTGTGGCGACGACTTTCTCAGTTGTAAGGTCTTCAACTGTTGTGCTTAGTGTATCGTCTTAGTTGTCAAATACAGGGCAACCGTACGTCTCAGTGCAGAATAAACATAGTTAACCAGTGTATGAAATTAGCTCTCTTTTCAGGACACAACAAAGAAAATCAAACAAACAAGGAGAAAACTGTTTACGTCACATCTTTTACGAGCATAGACCCAATAAAATTCCGAGTTTTTAACCAACATGATTCCAACATCTAATCAAAATAAACAAAGGGGACCCCTACAACATACCTACTTAAAAACAAGATGGCTCAGCAACAGATTTAGTGTCCCCAATATACCGGATAGCTCTTGCGCCGACACGAAAACCATGCTTGGTGGGGCTTCTGTTCACAAATAAAAACGGTGATCTCGGCGCGATTTCTGCAACAGAGCGAGAGTTTCTCCATTTGCTGCAATCACTGCCTGTCACATGCGATCACATGAGCTCATTTTAAATATATTTGTAAGCCCGGGTGAAGTTCCAGCACTGGTCACATTGATAAAAATAACGACTGTCAACAGTTTTCATCTTTATCGGTAGTGTCTTCAAGCGGCTTGGTATCCTGGTACAATTGGTGGTTTTCACTTCTTATTTCAAATTGATAGAAGCTAGTTTGTTTAAATGCTTCAATTGCACCGAAGAATAGTAAATTGTTGGGAAAAGGAATTTACATGGTATAAGAGATAAAGAGACCACTGTGGTCGCTGAAAAAAGTAGAAACTTTGGTAAGATTTCAGTACATCTCCATAAATTTATTATGCACACAGCAATGGTTTCCGCAACATCATGAAACACCTACAGAACACTATAAAACAGGACAGCGATCGAATCTAGATCACTCGAGAAGACGGACAGCTTTATATTATTATGTTATTACAATATTTTAACATACATGAAATACTAGCTCATTTGAACGAAAAAGACGCAATGCTAATTATGACTATGTTATGAGCAGCTAAAAACGGTATCGTATGCTATGAACATAACCTTGTAACACTTTGCTTATTGAAGCTATACACCACTGATTAAAACAGCTTTCATTTCACGAAGCAAACCACAACAGTTAACTGATGTTCCGTGGCTAAAGGAATTGCTACAATTAATTCTTGAAAAAGAAGCTGATCTTTTGCTGATTAAATTTTATCAAAGTACTTGCTGAAGTTACTGCTCGAGGTAAGAAATGTTTGTAGAGGAGTCCAAGACAATAAACGTTTATGCTTGTTTTTACTTTTCTTAATAGAGAGATCCACTATGAAAGCGTATTTTCGATATTTCTGGAAGTGCTTTTCAATTTGGCAAGATTTTATTCAAGAGCATTAGATTGCTTTTTGATGCTTGGAGTTGTAATCGGCTCATTCTGATGTTGGCAGTCAGTAAAATTTCTTGCTTGCCTGCCTCTCCCAGGATTTTCGAACATCTAAAAAATGGTATAATTGTCCAGGTGACCTAGAATTTTCGGGAGCCTTTTTTCTGGTTGAAATTTTCGAAAAGATGAGTTTTGATCCCTATAATTTTCGAATCACTAGACGTTCAGCTAGGGAATCCGAACAGATGATAAATTTTTAGGAGATAAAAATATGCCTATATCTATCGTTTAAATACTAAAATACGTTTAACAATGCTATGTTTAAGTGGTTTTGAACAATATTCTCGTTGGGTGCCCCTGAAAATAAATGCAAAAGGAGAACCCTGTGCGTATTTTTTGGTAATTCAGGGAAGTAGTGGATGAGAGTAAAAGTTTGAGAAACAGCTGGTTAAGTATGCAAATTTGATGCGAGTTGTTCACAGTAAACATTTTCCACATCCTGTTTTTCATTGTTTTATTCCATCTCTCAACAACACTAGATTTTTCTTCATTTTCAGTGAGATACAGTTTAATTCCTTCTTTTTTAAGAAAATCTTTGAACTGTTTACTGATAAACTCAGAACCTTTATCTGCCCATAACATCTTTGGTTTACGTTTACTCTTAAACATGTCATCAAATGCTTTACTAACAGTTTCAGTTTTCTTGTCCATACTTGCTAAATACGTCTATAACCATCAAAAGATATTTAATCCCTTTATTCCACTTACTAAACTTTTGCATTTCAACCAAATCAGCAGCCCAGATTTCATCAATCCCATTTGAGATTACTGATCTTTTTGAAAAGTTTCTTGTGATTGGTTTGTGAAGTTCGTCGGCTAATTGTTGAGACCAATCACTACTCAACGCCGACGCGCGTTTTTTTGAACCTTAAGTCCAAGTTTTTGCTTTGTATTAATCATTGTTCTAGCCATAGCATGACCCCATTGCCTCTGTTTCCAAGGAATTGCGTCTAATGATTTTACCATTTTTCTATCAGCTTCATTTTCACATTTCACTTGTTCGTTTTTTGGTTTGTTACCACAGACAGAGTAATCAACATCGTGTTGCATACTTACAGCATCTGTTCGTCCAGTTGGTTGTTCATAGATTTCTAGTATCTCGCCAGTCTGAGGATCATATTTTAATTGATATTCAAGTGGATTACCGGGACCCGTATAATTATGTCCAGGAAGTGTAAATCCTTTGCGTGGTGTGACTTTTAAAATGGCTTTATGAATATCAAATCCACTTCCAAAACTTAGTAATGGATTGTTTTCCCAAAAGTGTTCATCAACGATAATTCCATACTTTTGTCTTAATATCTGTGGCCATGTATCTGGATTAGATGAAATAATGTTATTAATATATGTTAAAGCTTCTGGGTTTTTTTCAAAAAATGTTGTTTCATACATTCTTCTATATGGTTTTTCAAATTTAAAAAATAATTCAGGATTACTACCTTTGCGTATTATTCCCATTTTTTTCTCTTCTGCTGCTGTTGGCCGTCTCCAGAATTTATTAGATGTAATTCCATGTTCTGATCCAAAAGCGGACTTCATGATATCGCCAGATTTATATCTATCGTAAACTGGTTTCAAAGATGGGATTAGTTCTTGAGTTGTTTTCATTGCAATATCTGGTGCTTTTTTTACAACAGTCATTGGATCAATTCCTCCTCCATCCAAATCCTTTCTATTAGTTTTATTTTTTTTTTTTGGTCTAACTTTGGTTGAAAGCTGATCCATTGCTGATCCAACACTCTCCTGAATAAAAGGAGTTAGTTTATTAACCCCATAATTTACAGCCTTTTTTGGTAGTTTCTTATTTCTCATTAATTCACTCGCTCCATATCGCCCCATTTCAACTGCTTTTCGCCCTATCCAAGGCAAAGCATGTTCAACAAATGCATCTGCAGCTGTGCCGACAACAGTGTCAAATACATCACCTCCAGTTTGTTTGCCCGCCTTCTCAGACGGGCTAACTAGTTTTTTGACTTTTCTTTAGTTTTTCATTTACCAGCTCCAGTTTGGGTGGTTGTTCCAATTTTTACATATCTAACTTTTTTATTTCCACAAACTGTGCATTTACAAAAGAATTGAGTTCTTCCTCTTTTATCTGTTTGGTAACCACTTGGCTCAGTGCAAGGAGTTACTCTTTTATCTACAATACAATATGATTCATTCATTTAGTATATAATGTTTAGATAAAAATGACCACGAGAGCTAATTTTGTAAAAGATGAACTTAGCAAGATATATAATTTGTTAAATGAGAGTTATGAATATGCTGCTATTGCAAGATTGGAGAATGATAATCGGTTTATAAAAATATTTGACTTGCTTATGGAGTTATCTGAGAAATCAAATACACTTCGGAAAGTTGTTAAGGGAAAATAGTATATTCTTTTAAGTAAAATGGAAGCTAAATTCTTTTCCGAGATAGAGAAAAAAATGGATGTTAAAACACTCAAAGATTTTGAGAAAGAAGTAAGGATAAAAATAATTGATGAGCTTGAGACTCTTAGAAATAAAAATGATGATCTTTCTGGAGTGCTAATGGCTGGTGAATGTGACATGTGGAAAAAAAAATAAGAAATGAGGAATATTCTTGGTTGAAATTAAAGTCTTCACAAAAGAAAAAGATTTTTAGGCTTATTGATATTTACTCGAAATTTGAGGACATAGTTGATACTGTTAAAGATTTAAATACAAAGGTTGAGAAGGTTAAAAAGTTGAAGGATGCACCAGTGAATTCAGAATAAATATAAATTTTATATTTATTCTTTACAAGTTGTGATCTTATTCCATAAAGTATGCTTTAATAAAATCGCTATTGTCATTATCAAAGTGAGGATTATGTATTACATCTAAAATACTTTTCCCATTTGTCTTTCTATTAGATAGTATAAACACCAATAACCGCAGAGAACAGTGTTGCGATTTTGTATTTCATCTATCGAATAAACTATATGTTTTCCAGAAGTATTAAAATACTTTAAAGCCTCACTTGGCATTATTAAACCAAATGGATCAAAGTACTCGACGACTGAATCTATATTTCTATAACAAACCCAGTGTGTGCCAGGTCCTGTCATATCATCAAGATTGATTATTCCGCATTCTTTTTTAATCTTACTTGGTAATCTATCTCGACTATATATTCCTCTTAAATTATTAATACCAAGTTTCTTTATCCATTTCAGAAGGTCAAAGTTGGATAATGGTTTAATTACAAAATGGAGCCTAGTATGGGAATTGAGTTGAATGGGCTGTTTTTTCCTAATAGTAGACACTTGCCTTTGGACTTTTTTTTTTAACTCCCATTCCTATTGGGTTTCCCCAATTACCAAAAAAGGGTGGTGGGTAATAAGGATAACCCTCACCATGTGTGGATTTTGATGGAACATAAACATTTCTCGTATTACGAGATGATCCCCTATCAACCTGTAAACCAGAGCCAAACAACTTTGGAAGCAGACTAATTGCCATTGGTATTCCAATCGATGCAAGTGTTCCAAGGAATCCTCCTTCTATTTCTTTTTGAGTTGGTTTAATAACAAGTCGACCTCCTGTTTTAAAAATTTTGTTAATCTGGTCTATTTGTGCTTTGGTGAACTCTCCAGCAATAGGAGGTAAAAATGGGAAAAAATTTTTTGGAATTGTAATCCCTTTTCCAAATAGTTTTTTTATTCCTATATCTCCCAATGCAGTTGCGGCTCCAGTAGCAATTGCAGGAGCAACTTTTGAAACTCCCTTTATTGCATAAGGAAGAAGTTTTGAACCGAGACTTATTGGACTAGTGAATAAGTTTCCACCGTGTTTTACTGAACTACTAATCTGTGTTTTACTTATTTTTATATCTGATCCTGTTCCATTTGCTACTGATTTTTTTATCTTCGCAATCTTTCTTTGGGTTAACATTAACTCATCAGTCCCTTGAAGATTAGAATGTTTTAATCGAAGTGTTAGGGGTGATTTATTTTTAATTGCGCTTAACAGTTTTGACTTTTGGTCATTTGAAAGCGTTACACCATATTCAATATAAGTTGTCATTTTATATATTATATTATATTAAATTCTTTTTAAATGTAACTAATGCGGCGTAGCCAAGGAAAGGGGTCTTTTTTTATGCTCTAAGAAGTAGTTTTCCACTTTGCTGTTCTATTTCTGCTTTTCTCTCATGTAGTACAAGAGCGTAAATATTATAATCAGCGTTTGGATTGGCGCTTAGTTCGTAATGAAAAGATAGTTTTGTAACCCCATCTTTTATATCAATTTTTTGTTTTGTTAAGTCAAAGTAAACAAATGGGAAAAGAGTTTCAAAATTTGATCTATTGAGAAGAGTGCCTCCTTGAAAGTCATTATTTGCGTAAACATAACCCATTACTTCTCTGAAAACTCTTGCTGGATCTGTAGCTGGTTTAAAGTGAATATCGGGGTATTCATTTCCATTTCCAACCTCGAGATAGCAACGTGATATATTAGCATTGTTTGGTAAGCTAAAAGTGTTGTATAAAAATGGATTTTGTGTTTGTGCGTCAACATTGGCTGTGTTAATTGCTCAAACAAATACATGACGTGGTTTTGAGATACCATTTGTAATTCTAAATTGCCCTGTTTGTTGTTGACCATTATTTGATCTTTCAACTATTTCATTTAAGTAAGTCCATTTGTAAGGTTTGAGATAATTATCAAATGAATATAAAGTTTTTGTCCTTCTGAGTTGAATTTTAACCTTGGAACAAATAGTTGTAGTCTTGTTAATATAACTCTGCAGTTATTTCCTCCAACTCTCCAGATGAGATTGTTATCCGATTCTATTTCAATATTTAACTCAATTTTTGTATTTGGAAGCAGCTTATCCTCTAAAGTTTCAAAAAATGAATATCTGTTCAGAGGAATTTCACATCGCACTGTTGCTGAGTCTCCTAATAAAGCTTTTCTTAAGGCAAAACCTTTGTTGTAATTAGCTACAACATCATCTAACATTTCTCCTGCATCGTCAGCGTTATTAGCTGCATTCCGTCTGTGAGTTACTTGCCTTTTTGTGAATTTACTTTTTTCAGCATGTCTTGTTGTGTCAAGATAATAAAATTCATGTGTTGCAACACTCTCAAAATAGGATGGATTATACTCAAGCAAATTCTTAATATTAACTACATGATCTGCGTAATTACAACTATAAACATGTCGACCATTTGCTAGGATAGTTAACTTTTCTATGATGGAACTAGATCCATTTACAATTCCCATATTATCTCCATCTGCATCAAGATTAGCTCCATTTGCCAGTTGATTAACTTTAAAATCTACTGAAAATCTTGCATTATACCGATCAAATGGAGTAGCCTCACCTGTGTTATCAGCTACAAATCTAAGACCTGTTTTGTTTTGGTGGGTGTTATTTGCTGTTTCTACATCTAAAGATTGTTCAAGATCAAAAACAACATCTTCATATCTCTCAAGATATTTTGGATTTCTTAAAGACTGCATTTTATTTTAATGATTATATAATTTTTTACAAATTAAGTAATTTTTCCGCCAGACATAATTTGAAGTACTCTATTATTGATTTCTTGCTGTGTCATTTTGGGTGCTTGCCGCATATTTTTTTTAAGTGATGATGGATTTTCACTAGAAAGTAATTTTACTATTTTATCACCAGCATTTTTAGTTACACTGACAGGGTTTGGTTTGGGTGGAGGAGGTACTGCAAATTTTACCTTTTTTTTAGTTGGTTTTTTACCTAAAAAAGATTTTACTGAATCCATTATTCCTTCTCCATATATATGTTTTCTTGTATACTTCCCTATATCAGGTTCATTTTTTCTTTTAAACTCTGATTGTCGCATCATTTTATCTATATATTTATATTAAAATTACTATCAGTATGACGAAGAAGCAGTGTCATAAACCAATCAATACCATTTAGGTCAATAGATTGCCCGAGTGAATCAGTTACAGTTATTCTCATTTCAGAAATAATATTAGAACTTACAGGACAGTACAATGTCCTCCTTGGTCAAAAGTGAATGGATAACTCCTTGTAAGATTATCTGTTGGAATAACAGCGATTGTGCTTGTATTTACTCCATTTACAACAGAGTCTTTTATAGCAGTTGTGTTTATATTTAATGAGTCAATCGATTTTGTAGTATTTGGAAGGCGTGTTCCATACTCTGTTTTAGTCACCAGTTTCTTTTCAAATCCAATGAGGTCTCCAAAATCTGTTTCTCTCAAATCAACTTGATAATTACCATCAGTCGGTAACAGTACTCGATACGTACTCAGAATAAAAGATAAATTGATTGAGTACTTCTTTTCTCCTTTGGAGTCTGTTGTGTGATGAGACTTTTGATCCATGTATTGATGAATGTAATCATTTATATCTGAGTAGGAATACAGTCCATCTGAAAAGGTAACTGTTTGCCATGTTGACCCATCATGGGTGTATTTGATTGTATTGTTGCCATAACTACTTCTGATGTTGTACCAAGAGTAAGTCATCGACAACCTGTCCAAGGCGAGAAAATGCTTAAATTGTGGGTCAAGTTTCAAAGGAGGATTAAATTTAACCAGAAAATCATGCGGTTTGTTTACTCCTATTTTTTCTCTTTTAACAGATGAAATATGAATCGCGCTTTCATTCATTTTATCTTATGTTTATATATTTTCTTAACATTGTATTAAGTTGGTTATTAGTAACAACCCCGAGATCTCTAAGTTGATGAGCTATTTGAATGTATTCAGGTAATACACCATTGTTTCCTGCAGCAAGTGATCCACTGAGTAATTCAAGTCTATGAAGTAGTTCCTGGGTAGAGAAGTAAAGACCCTGCCCTATTTTATATTGAAGAGATCTTAAGTAAAATTTAAGAATTTCTTTATATTTTTTTGTGTTTCATGCTGCATTTTGTATAATTCAAGTTCCATTTTTTGTTCCTCAGATTTATTTTTTGTTCTTTTCAAAGCTCCAACTTGATTACCCATTTCTCTTGTATCGTTAGCTACCATTTCATAAATTATTTTTATTTCATCAGGATCGGAATCTAAAAGTTTATTTGGTTGTGGGTAATCAAGTCTGCTTAAAATCTCCTTATCTTCATCATTTAAATTTTTTTCAAGGTTATATTCTAAGATTTTTTTTGTCTAACTGGATTTAAATCTGGATCTATTTCATCTTTATTTTCTTCCTGAGGCAACTCTTTCATATCAGCCAAACGTTCAAGTTGATTAAAACCTTGAGTAATAGCTTTCTGATTATATCTAAGACCTTCTGTAAGAGCTAACTGATTTCGTAGCATTTCCTGGTTTTGAGTGAAAATATTTTTTGTTTTGGGGTCCTCGGGTTTTTCAAACTGAGAAATCAGAGGTTTAAATGTCTCACTAAATCCTTCTCTTTTATTCTGTTTATCCCAAGCAGTTTCTTTTATTCGTCTTCTAACCTGTTTGGTAAGATCATCGGATTCAATCTTATTTTTAGAATATTTAATAATTTCTTCAATATCCATTTATATAATAATTATATAACTGGAAATACCTAATTATGATAACACCGGCGAAGCCTTAGATAAAAAATTCAAACATCTGTATCCTTTTATGCCATCAGACACATTTCGAATGTTAATTTGTGGAAATAGTGGAAGTGGTAAAACTAATTTGCTGTATCATATGCTAATGAAACCATTGTTATATTATGATGAGATTTACCTTTATGCGCGTAATTTGGAGCAGGATAAATACAAGAGACTAATCCAAAAAATGAGAGAGTTGTCGCGTAAACTCGGCTATAAAATACTTAATATTAGTAATGATGAAATAAACCCAGTAACAGAAATGGATTATGCAGACAATCAAAAACTTGTGATATTTGATGATAATGTCTGTGATAAAAACCAGAAACAAATAATAGATTATTTCATTCAAGGTCGACATAAGAATTGCTCGGTGATTTATCTGAGTCAATCATTTTACAAAACTCCAAAGGATATTAGACTTAATTGTTCTCACTATTGTTTATATGAATTTCCATCATCGAGGGAATCCAATAGAATATCATCTGAATTGGGAGTTGATAAAGAGTTATATAGAGCAGCAACTCGAGTACCTTATTCATTTCTGTTTGTTGATAAACCAAAGAAGCGCATTGCAAAAAAACTTTACTGGAAATATTTAGTATTTTATCCATTTAAATAATAAAATGGGAATATTTAATGAACGTTCTTCTAATCAACAAATTAAAGACCATTTTATTCGAGGACTTCAAGGTGCTCCAGGTGTTGGATTCAATCTAACGGCAGATGGAAATTATGATATGGTTGGAAAAAAACTAACAAATGTTGGTAATCCAACATCAAACACCGATGCAGCAACCAAGAAATATGTTGATGACAATTCTAGTGGTGGAAAAACATCATCATTAACAATAGATTCCAATATTGATATGAAGGATACTTATCGTATTCTAAATCTTAAAGCTCCATCTGATGCAGATGAGCCAGCTACCAAAAATTACGCAGAAAGTAATTTCTTTTACAGAGATGGAAGTCAACCAATGACTGGAGATATTGACATGAACAATAAAAAGATAGAAAATCTTCCAATACCAACAGTCAATGGTGACGCTGCAAATAAAAAATATGTTGATGACTCCAAAGTCGATGGTAGTGTCTTTTTAAAAATAGATGGAACAAGATCAATGACTGGAAATCTAAACATGAATAATAATAGAATATTTAATATCCCAGCTCCAGATGGAAATAATCAACCAACGCCATTGGCTTATACTGATTTAGCGTATCTCCATGTTAATGGATCAAATAAAATGACAAATAGTCTAAACATGGATAATAAAAGCATAATTCATTTAAAAACACCAACAAATGACACCGATGCTGCAACCAAAAAGTACGTGGATGATAACATAAGTACCCAAGATCTTAGTCCTTACCTAAAGAAAAATGGGAGTGACTCAATGACAGGAAGTTTAAACATGAGTGGACATAAAATAATTAATCTTGAAGATCCCGCTTCGGATAATGATGCAGTAAATAAAATATATATTGACAACCATTTACATACGGCTCAAATTCAACCAAGCCATTACAAAGATGAGTTTAGTTATCTCATGTCAAGCACATCTGAATCGACAGATGAAATAACTACAGGTACTAGTTTTAATATGAAAAAGATAGCAGACTTACCACCTAGTAAAGGTAACTTTCATGACTACAATCATAAAGTTATTTATATGGAAATAGTAAAAAATTCACAGGGTGAACATAAGTACAAGATGGGAATTAATTTTTACAGGTTACCTAAAAATGTTGACTATACACTTTGTTTAGGGATACTTAACACTGATTATGAACTATGGCATAAATCCCAGATAAGTGTTGACAGGGGCTCATCACAAGGCTTAGCAATTGAAAATGTTGGTGTAAAAAAACTTAGTCATAGATTCACCAATTCAAGGGGTCAAACAGAATTTATATATTACCATAGAATAATAGTCAATTTTAAGAAGTTGCTAACTGGTAATCCGTTTTTTCTTCATATTTTGGTCAATATTCCTCAGGATGGAAGCGACCTAGCTATTTACCCAAAAAATTTCACAGGAGTTTACTTGATTGCTTATGGTATTATGGGTAAAGTTAGCAATATAGACCCAGATAAAGTTTATGACTATCACACAGCATTTGACATTAAACCAACACAAGTAGAATACAATGTTGACATTAACGCAAATAATAAAAACATATTAAACATTGCTCTCGATAAAGGCCAGAATAATAGCGCCGCAACAGTTGGAATGGTAAAAGAGTTGATTCCCTTTACTAAAAACTATGTTTATAGACGATATTTTGAAAAAAATTATGACTTTACAGATGCAAATAATTATGTATTAAGTAGAGGATCATCTGGCATTGTAATTAATGCTTTAAATCATTATAATCACAATCGTAATTTACATGGTATTGGTATACCAAATAGAAACATAAGTGATGTAATAAAAGGTGGATTAAATGTTAATAATTATACTATTAGTCTTAATCCCTCTGTTAATTTTACAAATTATACTTTATGTATTGTTTTTTATCATTGGAGAAATAGTTATTTTTTCTTTATCTAAAAATAATTCACAAAATAGACAAGGTTTATTAAGTGTATCCTTTACTACAGCTGCTGGTTATTTAACTTTATTTTCCAATAATAAAAGAAATTTTTTTAGTTTACCAAGTAGTTTTGATGGAAAAAAAATTGTTTTATGGTTGGCAGAAAGTGTTGATACAATTGTTACAAAAGTTAACATAAGTAACTACAGCTCAACATTAACATTAGCAAACTCTAATTACACCACCGATCAATATTTTGACTTTATAACTGAAGATGGAGTTATAAGTAAAATTATGTTTTCTCAAAATTTTTACGACTTTGACTCTGAGCAATTTCACAAAGTAATGTTACAAGAGAAACTAAATGGATCTTATATATTGTAAATAAATAAATGAAGGATATATTTGAATTTAATCACATTGATAACTCTCTGTCAGAATCAGAGGTTACAACTCTCAAAGATTTCTATAAACATTATCACAAGAAATACTGGTGTTTTAAGAAATCTTACAAAAGATATAAAATTCTTGATGAAACACTTACTCTGTCTGGAGGAGGATTAGTTGTTATTGGAACGATAGCAGGAGAAATAACACTAAATCCAGTAATCCTAGGTGTTATCAATGGCGCTGGGGTGATTGTTAGTAGTATTTCAAAGATTAAGAATTACAAGAAAAATATTGAAATGACACAAATTGCATTTACAACATATGAAAAAGTATTGGCTGAACTGCGCTCAGCTATGCGGGGAGATGAGTTTAATAAAAAAGAGTTTATTGATCGCATGAAACTAATAGATGAAATGATAATTGATCAGACTCCTATAGCAGATAGATTTGTTAAAAAATATAATAAGAAATTTGTGTAAAAAAGTTTACTCATTTCTATCTATTCATAAGATAGAAATGATAAAAACAATTGTCGCATATGTAAATTTTTACTTTCCAACCTGTAAAACACACTTTTACCCTGATAATTTTATTAAAGCCTGTCTTGTTTACCAGTTTTTGTATGTTAAGTATTTTACACAAAAACTAGACATAAACCAAATTATTTTCGACTATCAGACTCGAGACATAATTGCAAATCAAACTCACCAACGCTAGCCAATCATTTAATATTTAGTCTTGCTTTTCGAGAATTTTGGAAAAAGTATAGACTTGGTCGAGGATGTGTTTATATTGTCAACACTCCATTTAAAGAATTTGAAGTACTTGGCTGTCTAACTGGGATTATTTACTGGTTTTTTCACAAAGGGGTTGTTTAGTGATTTGTAACTATTCCACCACTTTTCATAATACGCCAGAGTTTGATCAGAAATTTTTAGATGAACAAGTTTGTATTTTTCATTTCCCATTTCTTCCAGTAATTTTTTTATTAAATAAAAAATACTTATCATTCTCTTTCGACAAAATTGTTTGTTTAGTATTTCCATGACGTTGTTGTCTATAGCCATTAGTTTATTATACAAATCATACTTTTGATCTTCAGTCAGCTGTAACGTTTTATATACTTTTTCAACCTTTTTCTCATAATGATACTTTCTCTGATAAATACTCTTCTTTCGAAAATGTAATCGATCATAATCTTTATGATCATAATATCCCAAAACATGACCATTTTGCCCACCACAGTTTTCACAAACTTTAAATCCTGAGTAAATAGTAAAACAATCATCTCTTTGACAATTCCAACATTTAACTTTTCTACTCACTTCACTCGATTTCTCTTCTGGTGGATTAGTATAATTATGTAATATTTCCAAATATCTTTTTATTTGTTCTTCTGAATAAGACATTTATCATTTATATTTAATTATCTTAAAGCTAAAGTGTCCTTTTCTAAAATCCTTTTATCATCTTCACTGCTCAAAGCTACCTTATTTACTTCCTTTGAATAAATATCGTGATTTTCACTTCTTATAATTTTCATCGATCTCATTTGTTTTTCACCAGAAAATAAACACTGGACATAATCTTCAAATGTTATACCCTTTTTCACAACATTTTTCTTTATACCTTTACACTTTTTGGTTAAAAATTCCCCTTTATTTGGATCTTCAACTTTGACACTATAAAGCTTTGGACGAAGACCAACAAAGCGAGTAATTTGGCGACCAGCTACTTCATCTTTAAACATTCCTATTACTTTTTTATTAACTCCTGTAAGTATTCCAGATGGATGATTTGGAGGATAATCTGATGTATCAAACTTGGTTTTTTATATCTTTTGATATGTCTTTGTAAAAATCATCTGTGTGAATTAGATACATCATTGAATCCGTATCTGTAAACAACAACTCTGATCCCCCACCATATTTCTTTTTAATATAATTATAATGAAAATCAAACATTAATGTTTTTGACAGATCAAGTATTGCTTGACCGACATACACTGGTTTGTTAAAAAACACTTCAGTTTTTTTTCATATGAAATGCAATAAGATTTTGATCAAATATTGTTGCTCTGTCAAAGTTTGGACGACTTGTTAATTTTAGAGTTTTGGCACGATTATCAACAAGTATTATATTTTGTCTTTTCCTTATGTTTTCTTTTGTTTTTCCAAATACGGAATTATTCATAAGTTTGAAAAAGTCTTTTTCAAAACTGTTGGCTGCTGTTTTTCGGAGTTCAGTATTCTTTCTGGTGTAAGGTTCCATCCAAGGACTCTGATCAAAAGATATTCCTCTGTGAACAGCAGTTATGGTGAGTCCCTCTCAATATATTGTCTCAAATTCCGATAATGTACAACATAGTTTTTTCGGGGTTTGAAATGACAAATTAGTTTTTCAACACCATTAACAATCATTTTCTCTGGTGCTAGAGGATAGTCATTATGGGTAGTCCATAAATCATGGGGGTAGTCCAAATCTACTTCAAATATATATCCTTTTTTATTACTTGGATTTGACATACTATGATTTGCTTTCTCCAGGATAGACATTAGTTTCTCTTTTGTTAGGTTTTGCATCCATTTAAATCCATGCGTGGGAAGTGATTGTGACATTGCCCACCCATAAAGATTATTAGCATCAAGATATTGAATATAAGTAGACTCCTCATCAGGATTGTAATCTTTCATGTATTTGTTATTAGCTTCTGCATATCTCTTTGATATGTGACTTATTCCACCTCGTATACCTTTTTCAAACATCATTAACATGTCATAATCATGCAACAGTTGAAGATCTTGACCTGTTTCTTTGAGACATGCATCCCAAGCCAGACCAGGAGATGTGTAGTAATGCGCTGGATCCAAATTGTAATGTTTCAAACATGTTTTACGGAAATTCTCAAATACATCTGCCAGCAATAAGACATCAGACTTTGATAATCTCTGATTGTTTGACAACTAAAGGTGCTCCAAACATTAAGTGCATGTTGGTAATCGTCATCTTTTATGTTCTCATCATTTAGTTTTGAATAGAATTCTTCTTTTGGTGGTAATTGTTTTTCAGACAATTTTTCGATTGATGAAACATAATCATAAGGATAAACTCCCTTACGAGTTAATAACTCTACTGCAACCTCACTTTGCTCGGTTTCTTTAAATATTTCTTTTGTGTTATAAAAATCATCTGGTTGTAAATTACCAACAAGGTTAGCAAGACTAGTTTGAAGAAACTTAAATGAATCAATAAATCGCATTTCAAAATACAATGAAACAGTTTCTCCAGTTCGTTTGGATTTATACTCATCAACCTTAATTTTTTTAGAAAATGAAATATACTTTTCTTCTGTCGATGGAATACAGCTTAAATCACCTGTTAAACAAGCAAGTTGTTTTATAAGCAAATGTGCATCATAACCTTGAAGGTTGTGAAATATAACTGGAAGAATCATTGGCTTTCGACACTGGAGATTGCAACTTTTATGAGCAGCTCCACGGTATTGACCAGTAAAATGACAATGATCTCTAACTTTGTCAGCGAGTAGTGGAGTCTTACAAATATGACAAGTTTCAGCTTTATCAAATTTTATTTTTTCTTGTTTTGTTAATTTAAGAGGTATTGGTCGACGATAAAAATCATTATATATTTTATTAGTTACTTTTGCAAGTTTAGAAACAAATATTTCAGAAACAGACGCAGTCTCATCGCTTTTGGTTTTTGTATAAATAATTGGTTTAAAGATGGTATTAGGATCTATCCCTTTGATATAAAAACAAAATCCTGATGGTTCATGCTTTTGATAATTATAATTATATGAATCCTCTGGATTAGGACTGCAAGTATTCAGCGGTTTAGTAAAACATTCAAAATCTGCATAAACTACAAAAGGAACTGGAAGCTGTTTGTGATAATTGTTAAAACATAACATTGTGTTTTTTGGTGGCATACGCACAGCAACTGTTTCATTGGTTGAACAATATGAAATGTGTTTTTGAAATAGTTGTTCTTTTGAAAAGTGAGTAAAACATTTTTTGCAAATACATATTTGACCATTTGTTCTTGATGTTATTTGAGATCTAAACAAACGTGAAAAATTCTTAATTAGTGAATAATGATAATATTTAGAATTTTCTTCATAAAGAAATAGGTCAATTGTTTTTTGAGGATTTCGCTGAGCCATCCGGAGGGGGTAAAACTTGTTATTCTCATTAACCGAAAACACATTTATTCCTAGAATTGAAGGATTAAGTTTTTCGAATTTTGAAATGTCTTTTATTTTAACAGGAAATTTAATGCCTTTACTATTTATGGTATTCTCGTATTTTTTCAAATCCGTTAATCGGGTATCATTTTTGTCTTTTGGATGAAGATATCTAAGTACACACCAGAGAAAGCATTTCTCATCAGTGTTTTGAATATTTACTATGGCTTTCTTTGGCATTATCCAGTCTGGAAGAGGAATATAAGAAGATCCTCTCATTGGATAGTAATCAACAGTATGAATTTCAAGATGAATAACTTCTTTAAAATACCACCCGCTACCATTCATTTGATAGGTATTAATCTTTTCAAGGATGGTACGAATAACTTGCACAAGTATTTCTTTTACATCAGTTGATTCAAGATTAATATGTGTATCTGAATTAAAATATGCTTTATCCTGAACAGTAATACTTAACTTAGCATCACCTGTCATTTGTTCCATTAAACAAACTAAAACAAATCTAACTTTAATATTTCGATGATTTCGTAAAAATTCTTTTGAATAAGTGGATTTAGGTTTGAAGAACTCAAAAGGAGTAATACCAGATTTTCCCTTAACAATGTATTTATTAGCAAATTCATCCAGAGCTGATTTATCTTTGATAATTCCTTGATTGTATTCTTTAATAGCTCGTTCTAAGGCTTTGCGAAGATAAGATGGTGTATCGGGTGGAATTGTTTTATTCTTGATACACTCCTGAAAATACCCATCAAATGTTCTTGTTTTGGTTTTGGTTTTGTTTTCTATTCTTTCTCTCATTTTTTTTATTTTCTTTATATCAGCAATCAACTTTTGTTTTTTCTTATATCGTGAATACTCCTCCTTAAGTTTTTGTTGGTTGAGTCTTTTTATATTTTTTAATTCTTTTATAGAAAGGTTTTTTATTTCATTGTCCATCTTGTTATATAATTATTTAATATTATTTCTTTAAATTTTATTTTTTTTATTTTCTGATTCAATTATAAGAACTAATATATAATGCTTTAATACAAATGTGTATTAAAACTGTTAGTCACTATCAATACCACTATCACTATCACTATCGTTATTTGGAATAATTTCTCCATTATGTAATTGTTGCATCATTTCTTTAGCTTGTTGATCAATAATAAATTCTTTCACTTCTTCATTTAATTTAAATTCCCAAAACTTTTGCACTTCTTTGATAAAAGGGTTTAGTGCTTTTTTAAGTAATGGGTCTCCTATTTCATATTCATCAAAAATTATTGCTAATTCATCGAGATCAAATATCGTGTTAGAAAACTAAAACTGCTTGGATAAGTATTCCAACATTTCAAAATCCTTCTTGTGTTTTATCTTTATTTCATCTTCACATTCATCAAATTTTATTAGCTTTTCATCTAATAAATAAGATTTCAAAAGATTAATTATATCTACCAATAACTCAAAGTTAATAAGACTTTTCCTCTTTTCAGGTTTTAAATTTGTAACATAATATACTTTTTGAAATTTTGTTATTTCAAAACGATGAATAATATCAAAAAAGTTATATTCATAATCTAGACCTAATCCTATTTCTTTTTGAGGTAGAATCATATTTTATAATACTTTTTTACTCTTTAAACAATAATTAAATTTTATTTTTCTGGTTCAATTACTACATAATTTTCTTCATAAAAAGGAGTTAATTCATCATTCATATTAGACGAAGTACTAATATAGCATCCAATTAGTTTATATCTAGGTATTCTAAATAACCATTAGCCATAGCACGATACTAAAAAAATACAATATCCTAAAAACGTTTAAAAGAAAATTTATGAAGAAAAACGCGAAGTAGACGAAGTAGACGAATTTAGAATAAGAGACTTAAAAAACATTTTTTTAATATAATAAAATGGTTTCACAGTTTTCAGATAAAAGAAAAAAATTTCTTAATCTATTTAATACTTATTCTGATATAGAAAATCATTTCTCCAAGCATATAACTTGTATGTTTAAATATCTTAGTGGAAACGAATATGATCATGAATTTAAAATAACAAATGAAAAAGATTTTAATTCTTTTTTTAATTACGTATTAATCATAAAAATATTAGATTTACTAAAAAATAATTATTATGGTAATATAAATGAAAATGATCTTAATACCTTAAAATTTCTATGCAAAGAATTCAAGTATTGTCCAAGGATATCAGATATTGAACATTTTTATGCTATTTTAAGAAATATAAATGATGAAAATTATGAAAAACTGGCTGCAAACAATGTTATAGATAGAAGAGTAAAAGATGCTATTATGCCTTTTATAGCGGTGCTCCCGCACGCGCGCGTGGGCGGAGCACCATAGCTAATGTAAACTACCCATCCCAGAAAATTTGGTAATCACGTGACCGTACACCGCCCGCCCGCCCGCCCGTCCATACGTACGTCCGCACCACAGGGCAACCAGTGTTTAATCCTTACACTTTCTACCTAGTTTGAGAGCACAAGAAGACTGATATTGCACACATATATTGCACATCAATGTTGTGATCAATTGACAGCTGTCATAACAGGGTATCCGCTGACCAGTATCACCTGACCGTATCGCGGGCTCAAGTGTCGACCCATCGAGTTCGAGTATCTTTTTGAAGTTATCCGCTGACAAGTTGCTAGTTTTCAAATGATCGCAGGCTCAAGTTTCATTTTTTTTTAATCCATATAAAATATGTTTTTTATGTGCCGCAAATTAAAATTTTGATTTCAAACTGACCTCGGAAGCGAAAATTCAGCAAATTTTTACAGGCAGTGAAGACATGCCAGTTGCTTTTGACTTTTCTCATCAAGGTCACGCGTTGGTCACGCTCTACATTTTATTTTTATGTTCTGATTGGTCAAAATTTGACAGGTGAGTTCATGCGGAAACCTTATGCAGCATCTTGAAACCTGTTTACTTTGACCGTTGAAGCTGACAATGTTTTGTGTCGACTTGTAATGTTTCTGTCTTTGTCCACTGAATGTACAAAATGGAATTCAGCTGCTTTCAAGAGTCTTCTGTTATTCATGGCTAGTTTGTTTATTGGGTTTTTGGTTGAGAAATACATCGCTTGTTAAAGTTGGAAAGCCGATTTCAGATGGCATCGTTTTCGTTTTTCACCTTGCTTGATGCGTGAGAGGGTTGAAAAGTCTGAAGCGATTCTGGCCTTACTTGATAGTTTTCAGTGCATCTCGAATGGTAAGCCTGAGTAATTATTGTATTTGACGTTCGTTTTTTATATCTAATTTAATGAAGTCGAGCGTAGTTTATGCGGCTATTTAGTTGATGCACGTTTTAAATGGTAAGAAGACAATGATCTGACCGAGTATCAGGTTTGATTATAAGCTTATAAAACTGTAAAAAGCCTTAAGTCATTTTCTTATCGCGAATAAAAAGAAAACGTTCCAAAAAATATTTCGTTATAATTCTGGCTGTAAAAGAAAGCTTTGAGCCATTTTCTTGCGTCGAGTTCATCTTTGAAAAAGCAAACACGGGAAGTCGGCTTTCAACTGTAAAAAACATAAACAAGAATTTTCGGAGACACTGTAATACTTGTCTTCATGAATGAAAATTGTTGTCTCTGTATATGTTTCACCAAATCATTGTCCTTTTATTGATTGTTGGTAGTCTCTTTCAATTTTTATCGCTGTGCCATTTGTTTTCAGTCGCTCATGAACATCGCTTGCATGCAGGAGTAGTCAAATTAAAATGCCGCGCGTATTAAACGCTTTTGAAGATTACGGTCCTTGGTCCGCGTCTTTTCCGAAAATGATAAAATATTTCGTCAAGAAAAAAAATACGTTGAATTATGAAAGATATCGTGATTTACTGATTAGCATTCTTTCATATGACGAAGTTTCAGCCTTCTTGCTGCGGGCGAAGACGCGAAATTAAAGTTTGTTGACAGATAGGTTAATTTGTCTTTCTTGAAGTTTGGATTTTTGCGGCACCGTAAATTACGTGGTCATGTTTACTTAGCCTGCGAATAACTAAAACGCAACGGGAAGACTTGTCTTTTTGCAGAACAGGTTTTCAGATCAACTTATTTCTGCTGTTGGAAGCATATTTACGCGTTTCACATCAGGCCACAATTTTAGCGGTGTTTTTGTGCCTGGATGGCTTTTTATCATCGGTTTGCAACTGCTGCCAACTCATTCAACTCATTTTGCGACCTTCTAATTCCAGAAAACGTGAATTGGGCCCCAAAACACGCTTCATTTCTTTGCTAGAACAACTTTGCGATCTATTGCAGCGTACGAAAATGAAAACTGGGATTAAAACGATCCCGAGGGCGGGGCATTCGCCCTCTACTTTCGTCCCCACCGCCGGGCATTTGACAGCTTAAGTGCTCCAGCCCCCGGGAATTTGCCATCCATGAGAAAAAAAAGGCTAATTCCCGGGGGTTAGCCCGGGGGGGGGGGGCGCTGGGCGCAGGTGGAATTGACTGATGCATAATAAGAGAAACCGTTTGAAAGAGATGTTTGTCTACTCCTGACTTAACCTCCCGCAAAAAGTAGCAACATTTGCCTCTTGGAGACAGCGTACCAGCACAAAGGAACGAGGAAGAAGTGCAAGAAAACAAATCAAGCCGCCATAATTCAGTGACAGCGGCAGTGTCTAATGGACAAACCACATTGCAAGCCCTGACCGAAGTCGCAAACAAGCGAAAACAAGTGATATTTGTAAGCAGAGTCCCAGTCTACTGCATAACACCTTTTTGCTCGGACGCGCTCGTTTCAACGCCCAACCTTTATCCGCCCTGATCGGAAACGATCGCCTTTTTGCGAATTGCAAGCAAAATATTCAAGTCTGGAACTTGAAACTTCAGGATTATCGACAGGAACATAATAGCTATCTTCAGGGGGTATTTCAGCTCGTTGCGTGAAGATTCGGGTAAGATATTCAAGTTAATGACTTTTACACGCGGACCAAGGACCACATACTGTACAGATCGTTATAAAACCATTAAATAAAAAATAAACAGAATAAATTCTTTATTATGTTGAAGCGTATAACTCTTTTAATCATAATTTAAACAGTCGACTTTGGCGCTTGTCAAAAGAGAGAACCGGCTAGCCGTATAGGTGATTTTGGAAATTTTTTTAACAGTTTCGCTAAAAGCTCACACGTCCTTCGATCGTCCTGAATACTGAATGATCATGAATGAGTGCAATTTGTATTGCAAAATTGTGAAATACTGCATTCTGTCCGAGGTCTGTATGATAAAAACAGCGCGTCATGGTACTGTTTCACCTCAGACGTGATGTATAAAAAGTGTAAAAGGTTGGTTTACACGTTCCCAGACTTGTTGGCAAGATTTTGTAAAGTAAACTTGTCGAACACAAAAAATTCCGCCTGATTTGTTTTCCAGGCCTTATCTACTGTGATCAAGAGCCCGCGCTCTTAAATGTGATCGAAGATGATTGCTATTTTTTGGGTGTAGATATAAGGCTATCAACTCGATGTAAGGTTAAGTTCACTCTTAGCTTGGACTGTTTGCAAATTACTGTTCTCTAAAATCACTTAACCTTTCCCTCAAAAGTCACATGAATGTGTTCTAAAGTTAACTGAATTGTGGAATACAAGTTTATTGTTTGATTTTAAATCATAAATTCGAGTTAACAGGAGCTTCGCTTTTAGCCCTGGCTAAATCTATATATTAAAAGAGATAGGAAAAGCAGAGTATGATGATATTACTAAAATTGATTGGTTTGATGGAGAACCAATTTTACTTAATGATAAAAATTTAATTTTATTTTTCTGATTCAACTACTCCATTAGTAAGTAGTTATAGGGGGATGCTTTGGGACTTAAATAAAACCCTGTCATTTTCACCGATTAAATAATGTCATTTATTTCTAAATCACTTCGAAAAGCCTGTCATTTCACAAGTTAAATAACCTTTTGAAATAAACAAGTGAGATTTTTAATGTAATTTTGAACTGAGCGACTGTGAGCGGAACCGAGAGAGCTTCTGAGGGAGCGGAGCGAACGAAAGAAAGCGAACGAAGGTGAGAGCGAACAATTGGAGCGAAGTGAAGCGAAGCGAAGTGAAGCGAATTTGAGCGAAGTGAGTTAGAAATAAATGACATAATTTAATCGGTGAAAATGACATGGTTTTCGAAGTGATTTAGAAATAAATGACATTATTTAATCGGTGAAAATGACAGGGTTTTAGTTGAGTCCCAAAGCATCCCCCTATAACTACTATCATGCTCTTGCATCATCAGTTACATCTCTGGAATGTCATTTATTTGATTGTCTTTGGGTCAAAAATATCTATAACACTGTCTTTTACATTTTTTGAAAGTCGCTTCTGTCAATGAATAAACACTTTCTGTTGCAAACAAGTTCACGTTATAATCTAGAAATCATGCCGAATTCGAAGCATCGAATTTGGCCAAGTGGACTTGAACAAAATCTTAAAAGATTTCAAAACTATTTCACGGATATCGATCATAAGTATATTCACCAATGGTTTTCTTTGTTAACGAAAATAGAAAAAAAAACATAAACAGTAGCTGATTTTTGGTTCCAGCGCTGGTCACACTGATAAAAAGAAGGACTGTCAGCAGTTTTCATCTTTATCGGTGGTGTCTTCAATCAGGTTGGTATAAGTACAATCGGCAAAAGAGTAGCTTCTTTTCACTCCTTATTTCAAATTGATAGAAGCTATTGTTTAAACGCTTCGATTGCACCGAAGCATAAAGTGCTTGAAAAGGCATAAAAGGTAAAGAGACCGCTGTGGTCACGTAATACGTTTTGTATGCTGATCGAAAAAAGTAGAAACTTTCGTAACATTTCAGTATAACCCCATAAATTTATTATGCATACAGTAATGGTTTCCACAACATCATAGAAACACTCCCATAACAATATGAAACAGGATAGCGATGGAATCTGGATCTTTCGAGAAGTTGGACTGCTTTATATTCTTGTGTATTACAATAGTTTACAATATATGAAATACTCGCTCATTTGAATGAAAAAGACGCTATGCTAATTATGACTATGTTATGAGCAGCTAAAAACGGTATCGTATCAAAGAACATAACCTTGTGACACCTTGCTTATTGAAGCTTTTCACCACTGATTAACACAGCTTTCATTTCATGATGCAAACCACAACTGTTAACTGACGTTTTGTGGCTAAAGGAATTGCTACAATTAACTTTTTAAAAAGGAGCTGCTCTTTTGCTGATTAAAGTTTATCAAAGTACTCGCTGAAGAAACTGGTCGAGGTAAGAAATGCTTGTTACAAGTATGACCAGCTGCCATTTGGTTTGCTAGCTTAGTTAATAATTGATTAGAGCGCTGTACCGGTATCGTGCGCAGATGTCAAGAATCACTAACTGCTGAACTCCTGTATCTCCGCCCTCCTGTTCCCTCCTCGGCTAGCACCTGCTATATGCGCGAGGAAACGGACTTCACACGTATGTCAATTGTTAATAAAGTGTGTGAGTGTGAGTGTGAATCTCCGCAAGACTGAATTTTTTCGGGCTTTCTTTTCTCAACTGCATAGGTTGCGTCCTTAACTGCAATAATCTTCTTTGCATATATTTTTAATTAAAATCTACAGTTAGACTGTTAGATTATTTCAATAACCGTTGATTTTCGTTATGTAGATTAGATTTTTGCTGTTTTAAGTCATTAGAGTTTTAATGTAGTAAAACAGAGTTCACTGTTGCTTACCATTAGAAAATACGTCTGCATGGTGGCAAAGTTTTGACCAGCTTCGCCACTCTTAACAGAAAGCAGTCACTGGGTGGTAAGTTAGTTGCTACGTAGCCTTACGGGGCGGCCAGGGGACAAAACATACGCTAGATATATGGGTACTTTTGCATCAGCATTATACGTTGAGTGCACACGGTATACCTAAGTGGAACAATAGGGACATTTATACGACGAAGTAAGACGTGAACTGTCCTGTATAAACGGCATATTTCGTCTCTAATAAGACACGACTTAGCTAAGACGGGTCTTATCTTAACACAGTCCTTTACACTGTTCTTAGATAAAACGCGTCTTAGCTAAGTCGCGTCTTATTTGAGACGAAATTTGCCGTTTATGGACTGTTTGCGTCTTATTTCCTTGTCTAAATGTCCGTAGTTTAGTAGAGTCTGAAAATCGTCACTCTGGACGATAGGTATAAGCAGTAACTAAAGTTGAAATAAACTGTTGTGGCTTTTTTTATTCCATCTTATTATTTGCAGATGTTAACATTTGGCTGTCAGTAAAATAAATGCAAAAGGAGAACCCTTTGCGTATTTTTCGGTATTTCAGGGAAGTAGCGGATGAGAGTAAAAGTTTGTGAAACAGCTGGTTAAGTATGCAAATTTGATGCGAGTTGGATTCTAATGTACGGTCAATAGTGATAAATAGTGAAAATTTGCATATTTTCCAACACCTCTATCTTCGACACATTTCCGCCACCGCAAGTGTTGAGCAACAGATTGCAAACCTACAATGTCCTGTGAAATGACTAACAGACGACATTGATCGTCCTGGGGTGCCAATTTCTCTGAGACCATTTGTGTTCAGAAGGCTCACGAAGGCATTCATTAAGAAAATATGGAATTATAAAAGAGACTGAATTTTAGATAAAAGAGTCACCCGACTAACTATAAAATCGGCCTATGGAAATCAGCATTGAGATCAGTTCTGGAACTGTTTTAAAATTTTTGTTTTCCAAGTTCGGAAATGATCACAGGTTACGATCTTAAACTTCCAGAAACTAATTTGAATTACACTAATTAAAAATAAAAGTAGTTCGAGATAACATACTGTAGTGGATGACTGCTGGATTTTTGTGGACCTTAAAAATAAGAGCAATTTATATTAATTAGGACAAGCTTTTGTCCGAAAGCATAGTGGATGACTTCTAGTTCATTACAATACGCTCTTTGATTTGAAAGGAAAAGTGTTTTTGATAACTTAGACTCTACTAAAGAAATACCAGTCACATCAACCAAGTAAAACAAAGAAAGGCGACTATATGTGGATTAGACAGCTTAACAGAACATTCTACACTTCATGTCGAGTTCTCAAGGGAATCTTTTAGTTTCATGGGGAAGGACAGGGGGATGGGAACCCGCGAAAATGGGCCGGGGCGGGAAGGGTGGGAAGCCGGGTGGGAAGTGGGAGAAAAAGACTCGAAATAAGGAGCGAGAGCTAGGAATACAAGGTACGAGGGGGCAGGAGCTTAAATTTTTGTTACATTTTTGGTGTTTTCTAAATTATTTTCATCTACCAGTAGATCTATTTCTTTACGTGATAACTTCGAAACTCTTTGCCGTTAAGCCTGAGGTTTCATCTTTGCATTGTTGTGTTCATTCATGAAAGTGGAAACTGGCAGTGTTTTCACCGCCTTCTGCCACGCCACTTTCCATCACAAAAACGTGCTCTTTAAAAATATGGAAAACCCACTAATTGCGGGAAGGATTCAATTAAAACGGTTTATCTCAGTGGAGGTTTTTGAAAAAGTAGGTAATACCTTTCGAGGTATAACTTGTTTTCTTAATTTTACTGAAATCCTAGCCTGCGTAGCAAGCGTTTCCGTTTGGTTTCGGAGCAAAGAAAGACCGAGGAACGGTATTCTAGGTTTTGGCCGCGCGAAAAATGAAACAAGAGCCAAAAAAATGAAAGTTGTGAGAGGGGGGAGGGAAGGAAAGAAACGGTTGCAGACAAACCCCTCGATTTTGAAAACCTGCGTTCGCCAGCGAAAGCAGCGCCTGATTGGCTCGGCTAGTCGAACAATGTTGACATGTGTCGATCAAAGGTTTGTTTCATACTGAGAGGACGGTATGGTACGTGACACACATATTAATTTTCAGTTGTTGTTGTTTTATATTCTGGTCGGCAAGATTTGCGATCCAGTGCAAGAGCATTTTCTTTGACCTCTTTTGAAACATAAGGCTCTTCTTGCGACTAAATAAGGGTTTCAGGTCGTTTAACTTATTCTCCAAAGTGCCTCCTGGATCTGAATAACTAAAAGCGATTTTCTTTTGTCCGCGAATGCGATGGTTTCCTGCATTGTGTCATGCTGGGTCCAGCTCGTTAGTGTTTTTTTTTTAGGGATGTTGAATTCTCTCAGATGGGGATTTACTGACTGTTCTGTTAGATGGATTAGAAAGACAAATGCCAACGCCTGTATTGATGGTTCGGATTCACTGACATTTCAACATAAAGGCCGTCCGCGTGTTCCAAAATACAAAAAAATATATTTTGGGTTCACACACGCGCGTCCTCTGAAGTTCATTTCCGCTTCACTGAAAGCCAAAAATTTTATTGGTCAATTATGACAGCTGATAACAGCATCAAATGTCGTTGTGCGAACTCAGCCATGACAGGCCAAGTGGGCGGTTTTTCAAAATCCCGGGGTTTGTCTGCAAGCGTTTCCTTCCTTTCTTCCCCACCCCCTCCCAGCTCTTTTATTGGCGCCATTTTAGACTCTCGTTCCTCGTTCTTTGCTCCTAAACCGCACGGAAACGCTTGCTACGCAGGCTACTGAAATCCCAGAAAATTTTCGTACCATTTGGCCACAATTTATACCAGTACTATTCTAGTTCCAAGAAGACAGCCACTCCCAAGATTGCGGATTAAAGTAATGAATGGTTGCTATTCCAAATCGTTTATGTCGTAACAGCTGTTTTATTCTAATCATGATCGCCACTGTTACTAGACTTCCTGCAACACAAATGTAGCACTCTAGGTGAGAAAGATTGAAGTTTTGGTCGTCGGTACTTGTGCCTACCTTTGCTTTCGTGATTCGTGCTTTTGATCGATTTTGAACTTAATGGCCGGGGAAAGCATTTTCATGCGAAACTTTGGATCAAGTGATATGGCTCAATCCCCCCCGTTTTCTTGGAGAGAAGAAATGAAGTTTCGTTTCTAGTTATTTTTCCAAAAGAAAATCCTCTCTAATGATAAGCGCTCGTGAATTTGGTCAAGGCCACGTGACCAAGATTCAAGGCCAAGTGACCAACGATCAACCAATGGCAGTGTCCGGCTGTTTAGTGAACATAACAATTCTGTTTATTTCACTTCTAACGAAATATATTAAAAGCTGGTAAAAAACTGATCCGTAAAGGCATAAAAGTACTAGAGTGTCAACAAACTCGGATATTTCAAAAAAAATGTTTACTCCAACAAAGTAAAACTACTAGATGAAAGGTACCATGTTTGAAGGCATACTGAAGTGATTGACTGCAGCTAGTTATGGTCCGAGCTCATCAGAACTAAACTACCATTAAAAATGGCGTGTTGTTGTTGTTGTTTTTTTTTTCGATACTTTTTGAGATTCATGTTGCAGCATACTGGGACACCAAACAACCGAATGTTTCCAAATATGTCAGAAGTGTCTCAAATGGTTTTATCTATCCTTTGAAGGCTGTTTGGTTAATTTGGAGCTGACCTAAAAATTAATGATCTGTTCGGATGTCTTAGGGGAACTTTTGTCGTCTCGAAACTTTTAGGTGGCTTTTTCTTCTGATCCAAAACTGTTAGCTAGCAGACGCAACAAGGGGAGGGGGATGAGGATAAGGAGAAAAGCGCGAAAGGGAAAAGGGAAGGGAGCGCCTGCTATAGGAGCTGGTATTTTTGTATTCCCCCTGCCAATTTCCTAACTAATCCGTCAATACGTGACCAATCACAAGGAGGGAGCACTTCTCAGCATGGTCCAAACTTAATGACTTTGTTTTAACTGGAAATTGCCAAGTCGAGACATTCGTTTTGCAGCTTTGCTGCAAAACAAGTTGCACCTTTTTGTTGTCCGTTTTACCGCAGCTTAACGGATTCACGGGTATAAGTTTGTTAGCATTGCAGATTCAAAGTGCTGAATGTCCAAAATAGTTATGGATCTGTTTTTAGTGGCAAATTCCTAAAGACCATAGTTTAATTAACCTGCGTCATAAACAACTTAAGTTAAGTGCCTAATTGAAGCAAGAGTTCCATTGTTCTTTCCAGGATGGAACAAACCGGTTCCACAGTTCATATTGGTAAAACTACCACGGTTAAAGACTAATAACTTATAATCTAAACTCGCTCCGAAGTACTACTGCCAACAATTTTGCTATGTCGTTTCCAAAAAAAATACGAGCAGCATGCTTGACTTGACAATATGTATTCGGCGTCTCTATCTCTCCCTCTCTCTCGCTCCCTCCAAACTTCGTTGTTTTTCAATGGCTGTCTGCTACAACTTCTTCAACTTCAGTCAAATATTGGCCACCCAAATAGCTAAACTGTAGACCTGATCCCTGGATGGCGCTATCCATCGGATAAGTGTTAGGGAAACCAATTGCGCCATCTGGTGGATAGTGATTTATCCCGTGGATAGCGCTATCCACCTTTCGAACAACTGGCGCCGGCAATTTAGACATGTTTGGTATAGCCGCCGAGCAAGAGATCTTTTACTGCACATCCTCTTGGCTAAAAACTTGCGCGCGTCCACCAACACATCTTCAAGAGTGTTTTTGACAAGCAATTAAAAAACCAATGAAATTATAGAAATTATAAAATTGAAAGTTAGACTAGCCACTACCCAAACAGGAACCTTCGTCTGGGTTATTCGATTAAACGCTGTCCTCGATTAAACGCTGCAGATGCAAGTAAAACTAACAAATGAATAAAGTAAACGCGGCCCTCGTATAAACGCCGCACCTCATCAGAAGAATGCGGTGTTTACTCGTGGATAATAAGAAAAACCTCGGTACAACTTGATAATTTATAACATCCAGACATTTACAATTCTATCTAAGCAAAATAAGAGAGACACTGGAACCTTTCAATTACATAATATTTACAAACAATTTACAGTAAATGTTGTCTGTGATTTAAAAAATGTGATTTCGAAATAAATGCCGCCCTCAAATAAACGCCGCATCGGAAACGCTAAAAATTTAATAAACACCGCGGTGTTTAATCGAATAAATACGGTATTGCAATTCATACCTGGCTCCGATATACATAGGAAATCACATTGATGTTCAGGGACGAATATTTTATTGTTTCTTTAATTTGTTTTATTCCCTCAAACACCGGACCCAAGTACGAAATAATGGTAATTACTGCTGACATATTAATTGAAATTACATAATTGACCATTTTCAGTGCTTTGTGATGTAGCTTTGAAAATCGTCATATGTCTTCTCCAAGCGTCCACTTCAAAACTACGTACTGTATTTTCATAAAGAAGTCGATATCACTTGACTTGAAAACAACGACCTAATTAAAACTACCAGTGTGCGTTGGACCTTGGAGTCTAAACCAACCTTTTATTGAAAGACACTATAGACGCAAGAAAAACCTAACCCTTAAGCGGTTTTAAAATACTTCGCAAACGTTTACAAAAAAACCTTGAGAGGCCATAATAAACGGATCTAACCTTAGGAATAAACAGATTGTACTCTAGATTGAAACAAAAGTAACTCGCTATTGATTCCTTGTGCTCCTTCTATCCTTAATACTTTTGATCCTTATTAGTTTAAACATACGTCATATACTGTTAGTAGTTTAGATGGGGTTGCCAAAACCATTGGTCTTAGTTTATTTGAAACAGACCAACCCAAATAAGTAAATGTTCTTTACAATAGTTAAGCAAGCATGTAAAGGAGACTTAAAACAGACACAATTTCACTTAATCCACTTATAAATAGAACCTTAAAGTTTGTTTAAATAACGGCGCTCACACTTAAGCGTTTTCACTTATAGGCCTGGTGAAGGAAGTCTCATCTATCAGAGCTCAAAAAACTTCACGTTCTCAACTGCATCACAGAAGTGGCGTCAAAAGGGTTTCTCCTTGTCGTAAAACTACTTTACAATGGATTCATGGAGCTCTTGGCAAGTTTTCTCTCTTCTTTGCTTTATTACCCTTTTCAGCACGACAGACTGTCATATTTTCTCTCATGTCCATGCTCGGAGCGTAAATAGACCAGAAGCACAATCTTTCGCTGATAGCTTGTTCGAAAAATATGGCACAAACAAATCAATGGACTTGAAGCAGTTTGAAGCTCTGTTGAAAGAACTTAAAGTTGGATCCATGCAAGCTACAGAATCAGACCACGGACATCGTGAACATCATGAAAGCGAGAGTGAATCATCACACGGACACCATGACACAGAAGAAAAGGGATCGGATAAGGTAAAACCAAGAACATTTACGATTAGTTACAACTAGTTCTTCTTCTTCTTCCTGAACGACTCACCTCCTTCAATTCTGAAGATTCTAGTGAGCGTATAAATAAAAACTACAATTTAAAATAAGGCTAAAAGGCTATGATAAAAACTAAAAAAGATAACAATAATGTCAATAATAAAAGTCAAAGTTAGCATCATTTGGTTTGGCCTTAGTCAGACGGCATGCTTTTCTTGAAGGCCTTCAAATTTGGTGCAATTACTGTTTCATTGGCCAGGCTGTTCCACTCTCGTATCGTTCTCGGGAAAAACGAGTACATGTGGTAGTCCGTCTTTGAGTGGGGGATTTTGTACGCGTATGAATTTACATGCCGTGATCTCCTTTGAAGTGGAGTCATGAACTCTTGGGCATCCATGGCAATCAAGCCTTTATGAATTTTATACATCATGCAGAGTCTAAGTGTCTGTCTCCTGGTTTGAAGGGAAGTCCAGCCGAGCTCAAGTAGCATGTCCCCTACGCTGGATGTGTTGTTGTATCTTCCAAGAACAAATCTTGCAGCCCGACGCTGCACCATCTCGAGCTTATAGATGTTTCCCTGTGTGTATGGATCCCAAACGGTGCAGGCATACTCGAGGGAGGGTCGGATCAATGTTTTATAGGCAGTGGACTTGAGTGCAGTAGAGTTAATCTTTAGATTCCTTTTCAGGAATCCAAGGGTTCTATTTGCTTTACTTGTGATGATGTCGATGTGTTTGTTCCATCTCAGGTCTGATGCTATAGTAACTCCGAGGTATTTGGCTGAGTCAGCTGTTGCTAGTGTCTCACCATGAAGAATATAGTCATTTTGTACCATAACACGCTTACGCCCTACTCTAAGTACTTCACACTTGTCTGGATTGAACTCCATTTTCCATAGGGTTTCCCATTCGGCTAATTTGTCTAGGTCTCTTTGGAGTACTTGGGCGTCACTGTCTGAGTGGATGGTCAGGTACACAATGGTGTCATCAGCAAATAGTCTAACATTAGAGGCAAGGGATTCAGGTAGGTCATTTATATAAAAAAGGAATAAGCATGGACCCAAGACAGAACCTTGTGGTACGCCAGAGAGTACTTCGGCGTCGTCTGAAAATTCTCCTTCGAGGACGACTCTCTGTGTTCTGCCACTTAGGAACGATTGGACCCATCCGTTTGTCCTACCACCAATTCCATAATACTTCAGCTTGGTAACAAGACGAGGATGGCTGACTTTATCAAATGCCTTACTGAAGTCCATCACCAGGATATCCGTCTGGAATCCAGCATGCATAGTGTTAATTAGGTCGTTTACGAATCCCAAAAGCTGTGTTTCACACGATCTTCTATTCCTGAAGCCATGTTGTAGGGCATACAGGATGTTGTGGTTATCGGCGTGCCGCATGATTGAGCTTGCTATGATATGCTCCATCAATTTGCTTGATATGCACGTGAGGGAGATAGGCCTGTAGTTACTTGCATCATATTTAGAGCCCTTCTTGTAGATAGGTGTGATGTTGGCACATTTCCAGTCGTCTGGGATTTCTCCGCTATCATACGACTTCTTAAATATGATAGTAAGAATGGAGGCTACAGGTTCTGAGAGCTCCTTCAACACTCGAGGTGTTTACCATCCGGTCCGGGTGCCTTATGGATTTTAAGCTGGTCTAACATCCGCTTGATTCCTGCCCTAGTTATTTGGATGTCGTCTATGGTGGCAAACGGCGATGACATCATCTGTATGTCTTGTGCGTCTGGATTGTCACGTGTGAACACTGACTGGAACTGCATGTTTTGGATATTAGCTTTATCTCTGGGATGAGATATTGTTGTGCCATCTTTCTTCAATGACCCAACACCCATACTGTCCCTTCTGCTGTGTTTGATGAAGGACCAGAATCTTTTCATTCCGGAGAAGTCGTTTGTGTCTTCTTCCATCGGTGAGATGATAGACTCGACATGCTCCCAATACTGTTTCCTAGATTCCCTCTGGATTTTTCTCTTTAGCTCTCTCAACTTCTGGTCAAGTAAACGAGAAGCTCCAACTGCATTCCTTTCTCTTGCTCTTTTTCGCTTGATATTTGTTCTGTCTCTCTGCCTGATTAGCCTTTTAATACTAGGCGTGATCCACGGCAGGTTGTTCTTGTGTTTACATGTCTTGTGCGGAATGTGTTTTAGGGTGCCGTCGTGAATGTCTTTTTTAAACGTAAGCCACAGTTCATTTACAGACAATTTATCTTTGTTGCGATCTATCACCTCAGATGTGGATTGGAGGTCTGCCTCAAAGCTATCCCATCGTGCCCTCTTGTAGAGTGGTATTTTTCGCCGTTTCTGTTTGTAGCGAATGGGACGTATGTCTAGGTCTACGATTGGGCAGTCATGGTCTGATATGCCGGGCAGTACCTTGACTTGGCGAACTCTAGATGGGTTGTTAGTGATTACTAGGTCTAGTGTATTTTGGCTCCTAGTAGGTTCTTCGACCATTTGGATAAGTCCTTTATCGTCGAGTAGATCCCCAAATTGGTGATGTAGTGTAGGGAAAGGGCAGGTTTTCAAGGTTTTGTTTTTCCAGTCCCAGCCTGGGAAGTTGAAGTCCCCTCCAAGCAGGATATCATGGGCAGGATTTATTTGAGAAAGTGATTTATCCAGTTCTTGGAGGCTGTTTTCATCGCCTACATGCGGTCTGTAGTATGCTCCTATATGGAGTGTCTTACATCCAGTAATATGAATATTGCACCAGAGCAGTTCACACTCTGTTTCCAGGTTACTTTCTCTCACTAGAACTAGATCTTTTTTAGCAGCAATAAACACCCCGCCGTGAGGGTCGTTTGGTCTGTCTCTCCTCTCAACCTGGTAGGTCTCTGTAGGGAAATACTCATTGTTGCTGTGCTCATGAGATAGCCAGGATTCAGTTCCAATAATTATATCCGGTTTTGCATCGATAATTAGATGTAGAAATGTTTCTCTTTTAGCCGGTAGACTTTGGCAGTTGACGTTCAGGATAGACATATTCTTCTTCACTGATCGGGAACTTTTCGCCGAGTTTGTTCTTGGTAAAGATGTACACGACACCCGGCATGTTGAGTGGCTAAAAGAACTTGGGTTGGCAGATAATTTATCTTGTGTTAAGCTTGAGAAGGGATTTGAGAGTTCCATATTGTTGTCAGCATCAAGCAGATTGCTAGAGAAGTTTGGTACACCACAGCTTGAGCATATCCATACCACTGATGTAGTGGCTAGGCCTTCGTACGTATCAGAACTCATTTGCATACAGCGAGTATGATACCAAATGTCACAAATGTCACATTGGACGCCTCTCTGATTAGCTTTCACCGGTTTAGTACAGCATCCGCAAGGATGTTTGTAATGAGGGCCAGGATTCAGTTCGACATTTCCGCTAAGTAGCAGGAGTGAGAGCACCAGGAACGAACTGAAATTCGATCCCGTTTCAAGATGGCGTACCTCCATCTCTGCTCACGATGTGTTCTTACTATCGCCTCGAATCCTATCCCAGGAGGATCCTTGGCGGCAAACGTTGTGTTCAGTCCAAAGTCAATCACTTTATCTTGAGGAAGAGTATGATTTAGTCGCCCTGTGTACATTATAACAGCGAGAATAAACAGTGCTGCAGGAGCTTGAAAATTTATGGCCGCCATCTTCAATGACCGCTGACCCCGAGTTTCCTAGTTTCCTAGTTGGTCAGACCAGTCAATGAGCAATTCGCTAAATGCATCTGTTATTGATCCGAACTACCCATTCAGATCAATATATGCACAACAGTGGGTAAACACCATTACATCATTAGTTTTCTACACAATTTTATATTTTCCTATTTTTCTTGTACATGTAAACTGATTCTGAAAAACCCTATTGTGAGAATTGATAAACGTATTGTATTGTACTGTATTGTATTGGGGGAGGGGGGGTGAGGGTATTCAACATAAGTTCCTCAAAAAAGCCTGTTTGACTTTCAAAATTACCTTTCTGCCCGGCCAGTTCTGGCTTTCGGTAAACGCTCTTAAATATTTGAACTTTTTCGACGCCATTTTTTGCGCAAAAGAGTAAAGAAGAGCGTTATATGAGGGCTTGGTAGCCAGGCAAGACAATAACTGCGAAGGAGACTCAGGTTTTTGGTGGCCTGCGAATGCAGACTTATTTCCGGCTGATGCTTCCCCCTGCCAAAAAAAGTAACGTCTGCGTTAAGCCTCCAAAAAGGTTTCTGTGACAGGAAAGCTGTCTACGTTTACAGGCCAAGAGTAAGCTTATAGCTTTACCCTAAAAATGAAGGTTTTTAAATTTACCGCTTTAAGTAACACCAGACCAGGCCAAGATAACGTTAGTAAGTTTATATTTCGCAAATCCTAATCCGTAAAGGCCATATCGGATTGTTTAGGAGGTCCAGCTCATTTTATAGTTTTTTTCTTTAACCCTTTTATTTTTAAGTCAATTACATACAGAGAAAATCTCTCAAAGGTTTTACGTTGGCTCATATTTGAATCAAAAGGGATAAGCTGTAATCTCTACAAGCTGCTATGAAAGCTTATGTTTAATGTTTTTTAAAGTTCGGCTAGTGTAATCATTTCGCGGTTTAGACGACTGTGTTTAATATCGATCACTTAAAACAAACAACATCTTATATGATTTCATAGAAAGAGTTTTAACTCTTAAAAGACGTGTAGACTACAGACCAGCTGAGGCTTCCGAGTTTCCTAGTGGACTCAATATGTGTCTGGATCTATCACACGTGACAGTTTTTGACCAGGAATACTTATTTATTTTAGTTTCGAGTCTTGATTCTAAGATAATAGCTACCTCCGCTTGATATAAAACAGTTATTTCTTCGAAGGAGGACTTTTCGAGCCTCATGGCAGGCGCTTTATGACCCAGGCGAGGTGGATGAGGCCTTTCGCGCAAAGCACGAGACGAGGATCACCTGATACTCTGCGTCGGCGTCTCGCGCTTCGGCCAATCAGCAGCTAGTAAAAAGACAATAAGTTAGTCGAAGCGCAACGTTAAAGGTGGTTCGACTGGATTTTTTAGAGAGTATACTTCCCAACTTTGAGCATTTACTACGTCGGCATTGACATATTGATATTAAAATCTCGGCAAGAGGTTTTCACAGATGAAAATTTGTAAATTTGTCATCAGTTATGATCCATGTTTTATTGACATCAGAATTGCCATGGCAACGTAATGACGCCATTACGTTTTTTACTTTCCTTTGTATTTCCAGGAGTACCAGGAGTTTTTTTCACAAATCGCTTAAGGGAGCTTGTACCTCCCTTAGTTGCATCGATTATGGCAAAGTTTGAACAAATTCTATGAGAGCATTTTGAAAATATTTTGAAGGTCATAAAAACAGTGAAGAAAAATGCTTTTGACATAATTGGCTAATATCTAAAGAAAATGATGAGGTCTGAAAATGCAGTTTTATTTCATAGTTGTTTCATTCCATCTGAAACTGTGTACGAAAAAAGAGGGGGATTGCTTTTTTGCCGATTGCGAGAAAGAAGAATTTGATTAGCCTACGTTCGGCTGCTTTCTTTCCCATCTTTGTATCTAATTTGGTTCACGCCTAAAATTTCACGGTAATTTAAAGTGTATATGACAGAAATTTTTTTATTTGCTTGATAGAATCTATACAGTGTTTAGATAAGGAAAGGAAAAAAAAATTTTCGATAGCGATTCTTCTTCCCCGTGTTTTACCGGAAGTGAAATTTCACGTTTTTGGCAGGTTGAGCTACAAAACCGCGCTAGCGAAACAGAAGACTGGGAATGATTATGACGTCATTTCAGGATATTCTAATTCGCGGTCTGGTCATTTCTTCGTGCGACAACACTGTTAGTTATAAGCAAAGAAATGGTACAAATGTGTGTTGTGTATGGCTGTAGTAACACGAAAGATGAGAAAAAAGGCATTTCTATCCATACAATTCCATTTTTTAACGATTCAAGACCAGGAGGCGAAAGTGGATTTCCTTCGTGAATGCCACGCGGAAGAACTGGACAGCATCTAAACACTCGGTGATCCGTTCAATTCATTTAGTTCTCGCCAGAAGACTTCAGCCGCTTGTACTTTGAAGGACAAAAATATCAGCAGCGACTGAAAAAAGATGAAATTGGGGTTACGCCTATACCCCGTGTTCATATTGTAAAGGCATCGGAGGAAGAAACAAATAGAGACGATCGCATGAAACGCCGTGAGGTAGGTTGGGCTGTCTCACCTTTGCTGATTATTAGTTGTATGAGATACACCGTATGCATTAAAACAGATCTTCCATGCGTTTTTCTGCATGAAAAGGCCAGTTCTTTTAATACCTTGTCTTTTAAAAAAAAATTGTTAATAGTTGTTGTGGTGTTCCCTTTTCTCTCGCTTGAGTGTTTATAGTGACTCTACTATGGTATTGATTTTTGTCTTCTTCTCTGATGCCAACAATTCAAGTGACACATTTACTTGGCAGTGGTAAAGTCTATTTTGAAGCATATAAATACTGTCATTATCTTTGTACTGACTCTTTATTTCATATCACAATAGACATATCCTTGCTGCAATACATTTTAATGTTAATTTGATGCGGGACACCAAGAGGAAGGCAGACTGTTCAGAGCAGATCAGAGTCCTCTATCCAAAGTTAAAAAATGGAGAGGCTTCTATAAGGGACATCAGAATTGAACAAAACTTTGGTAAGAAACATCAACCTCTATTTTCAGTCAACCATATATGTAGGTCGATTAATTTGAAATTCTTTGTTGATGATCTTTTCTACCCTGTGTCATCAGCACACCCTTTCCCTTTGAGTGCTTTCTTTGTGCCCCCATTCCGGCATTTCTCAAGATAAATATGAATACAGCATTATGGTATTCATATTTTTAGACTAGAGAGAATAGGTTCTATTTTTTATTTGTGATTTTAAAAAGAGTATTTATATTTATCACTTTCTTTTTTAATGTAAAGATTATGTTGAGGAGTTTTACCAGACTTACTTGGAGGCTGAAAATACCAAACAGCTCAGTGCTGCTGCAAATGAGGTACAGGACAAAACACCGCTACCGATGAACAGCATGTTGCAAAAAGAAGACAGAAAGGTGGCAGTGGAACGACGGCAGGCCAGGCAAAAAATGGAAGTGGTCAATGTTCCACCAACTACTCCATGTAAGTTTTTTTATTGAGTATGTATCAGTAGGGAAACAATGCTATCATAATCATGGCTGTGTTCTAAGACAAATTGAAGGGAGCCCAGTGCCATGAACCTGTGAAATCAAGGATGCCTAGCATAATATTATAATCTCTAAGATTTTCTTGTTGCCGTAGAGCAGAAGTTATGTGCTAGGGGTCACCATGTGCTGTTAGAACAGAGTCATATCTGAGGCTAGCTGAGCCTTCTGCCCCTCTCAAGTCACTTTTTTCTTTGGGAAAATCTTTTTTTTGGACATCTAGGGATTTTTATTATTATCAATATTACTGTTATAATCAAGAAAATGATAAATATAGCCATTAGAGCAACATAATTTATTACATCTTTTGTTTTGTTTTTGTTTTTTGTTTTTTGTTTTGTTTTTTTTTCTTTTTAGTAATCCAATCTCAAGCAGCATTTGTAAATTGCCTATACGTAGCGAGATTTACAATTTTACATTCAAAAACACAAATAAAGTTTCCATTATTATTATTATTATTGTTACATATTATTATCATTTTATCAGGGTCTATCGGCAATGAAGGTGGACTAAATATATTTTTCCTGTTTTGCTTGCAGCATCTGTTGTTCTTGCCCAAGACGCAGCTGCAGCTACAGCACAGTCATCAAGTGGAGGAAGAACAAGGAATTGCACTGTTTGCAAAAGACCCATGAGAGGGCACAACCTTCTAGTTCATTGTCCAAGGAACCAGGCACGACATAACAGTGGACAGTGATAGTGGACCTTTTTATTTTTATTTTGAGGCAAAGTCAATAAGTTGCCTCGTAATTGCTTAGTACAAACTGGGAGAGATTTTCATCACCATTATTTCAAGTTACACTGTAGATAATTAAGATACAGATAGGTTCTGTGCAATCAGCTGATGTTTTGAGTCAATATTAGTCCAAACTACTATAAAATTTGTCAATGGACTCTGTTTCGCTATTTGCATATTAAAATAATGATGGTCATAAAGGCAATATCTTTATTCATTGTCTTCAAAACCAACAAATTCTTCATTCTCTTCTGAAAGTTCTGTTCTTATTGCATGGTAGGCACATGCTGGCAGTGGAATCCGCTTTCCCCCAAGAAAACCATGTGTAGGCTACTCCACGAAGAAACCTGTGTAAAAGAATGAAGACATAAGAATAAATATTCAAGTCATGACCTCGCCCTGTATTTCAACTCTGTCAGCCCAGTATTACCACATGACCAGTGGCAGATGCTTCTCTATTCAAATCGTGCCCTTTCTTTGTGTCTCTAAAATACCCATTTTTTTTAACATCTTATGAACTGAACATTATCAAACCAACTGTGGAATAAAGTTGAAAATAAGACCAGGGTTGAAGGGTAGAGCAGAGTAAGAAAAGATGAAAGCAGTCGGCAAAAGATGAGATCAAAATGCTTTGTGTGGGGTTTGGTGTGGCTGGCACCCCCCCCCCCCCCCCTTCCACACACACAAATACACACCCAAGCCCAGAGAAAAGTTTGATTTTAGGGGTTCTGCAAAGTACATTTTCCTTTATTTTTTATCATATGTTTTTTTTGTAGTATAGTGATTCTACTCAACCGATTAAACAGGTAGTAGAAAGGTACACGCTATCATGCATTACTTCTATTGTCTTCTAAATTGTAGCTGTTTATTGTCTGTTTCATGGGTCAGGTAAAATCTCTCTATTAAACAAATTAATGGGTGACAAAAACAATCGGTTGATTATCTTTCTCTTAAACTGGTGTTTGTACAAATAACCAATGCTTCTGTTGCAACTGTCGGGCGCTTTTGCCCGCTAACGTTGTTTTTGGAGAACACAGTAAATTAGCAATTAGAGATAGCTCTGACAGAAAAAACTGGGTAAAACATTACTCACTTTTCTTCTGTATCAGTCTGACTATACTTTGTACCGTCTATCCTTTTGTATTTACTTGCGGCTGATCGGAGAGACCATCTGTTAAGGCAAACGAAACTGAAACCTGGGTGCAATGTAATACATTCGGGACTGATTTCCACCTCATTCAGAACGGCGGTACTACCAAGTGATTCGACGCACTTTTCGATTTCCTTGCAGCAGAGGCCTTCCCCGGGATTTTGCAGCCGATCAAGAGCACAATTGCCACATGAGCACCTTTGAAATTAAAAAGAAGAAACGTAGTATCTAAGTTGAAGAATACAACTTTTATCCTTTCCTTTTATCGGCAAGGTATGATCTTAGTACGGTAAGATTTTTCAGGCTAATAATAAAAGGTGAGAAAAGAAGCGAACACTTACCAAGTCTCGGGTTCGACAATCCTGTCAAAGCGGTTTTGTAACTCCTGGTTTCTCATTTCAATTTCATCTAGTTCTCGGTTGTATTCTGTTAGCCATTCCTCGTCTGCAATAGGTTCATCTATATACGGTCTTTCTGGATCTGAATAACACATATCTTCTTCATCTTGGTCTGATCCTAGCTCTGTCTCGCGGACGTGAGTGCGCGACCCGATCGATTCCACGTCTGACTGTTCCGTATCGCTTTCAAAACGCATTATTCGTTTTCACAAGCAATTAAATTCGAGCTGAAGCGACGTTTTATTGATTTCTGCTGTTTCTGATCAAAAAAGGTCGGGGAAACTCAAAACTATTCTCCACACACTGCCACACAAATAAGAAAATGACCAGGTAAGGACTTTGAAACAAGGAAGGCAATGGGGCTTCAAATGTCACAAAAGTTTTCCCAGATTTTGTGTTTTCAAGTGAGCGTCTTCATTATTCACTGGCATTGTAGTTGCTCTGGACAAACTAATGAGGGTTTGCGTTTGTGAAGATGTTGGGTTAAAAAACAATACAGACGTCCCCTGTGCCTTGTTTTATTTTTATTTTTTCCCTTGAAAATCTTTTGTTATAACAGAAACAACCTTGTAATAAGCTATAATAAGAAGGCTAGCTATTGTACAAAGAGGTTCTAGAAATTACCACTAATACAATCGGGATAATTTGTTTATCTTATGTTTGTTGCAGTGTTATTCTGCCGAAGTTCTGTTTGAATCCTTCTCCATTGACTCAAACAGATTGAACCAATCTTCTTTTGAAAGGATATGCCCAGCGATAGTACAACAAATTGAAAGTAAATCATGTCAAAGTGGAGAGGAGGACAGCGGGGATGAAAGGGAAAGTAAAGCCACAGGTAAGCACTTACATGTATCTTTAATAACTCTCCAAGGTATTTGAGCTCGTTAATTAAGATATTAAAGGATATGGGAAATAATTAAAACTGCTGCAGCATCTCACCAGAACAATGACAATTAATCTACACCAACCACAGCAGAATGCTATAATATAGACAGCACTGCTTTAAACATTACCGAACCACATAACCCTAGAAAAACTGGCGGAAAGAAATCAAAACAATTTGATCCACAACTCAGGTGAGAGCACTGTGAAACTATCATTCTCTTTACTATACATTACATACATGTCAGAAAAAAGTGACCAACATTTATTTTTTCCTAACTTTTCTCCTTGTGAGCATAGCCAATGTAACTTGTGAGCAAACTTAATGCATCGCGTGCACTATAATCAAGTCAATAAAAAACTGTAACTATTATCGGCAATCTCAGTATCCATTTATTATTACTACTGAAATTATTGCTATTATCAGTTTATTTATTTCTAGATCATTATTATGATTATCATTTACGTGTTTGTCCTTAGTCTAGTCATGAGAATCGGAGATTAAAATTTTCAGTAGTTCACAGAGCTCGTATTCAGTCATTTTATAACAAGTTCTGGCCGTCAAAATCCACAGGAATAGAAGAACAGTGTGAAGACATTGAAATGTTTATACACGCGTTCACTGGGTTGAGGATTAATTAAACTAAACCTCAACTCTGTTTCTTACAAACACTGATTACACCCTAAAAATTGCTTTTGGTGACTGGTTTTTTTTTTGTGAATGTTTTTTCCCTGTTTTAGCTTGGGGATTTGGTTTCTTGTCTGTGACCATCATCAGCTCTGCATCTCTTCTGGGAGCTTTTATGGTACCGTTTATGAACAAATCATTTTACAAGATTCTCCTGCTGTTTATGGTGTCTCTTGCTGTTGGTGTGTTAAGTGGTAGTGGAATCATTCATCTCATCCCTCATGTAAGTTGAATTTCTGCCCATTTGTGTGTAAGTTCCATGAAATAAATGAAAACATTATTTTCGCTACCTTTTCTTTTGAAAACTCTTCGTAAATCTCCTGTGATTATGGTGCGGTTTACCCAATCATTCAGATAAATGTGGCTTTGAAGACCTTTCAGAAGGTGAAATGCAGTCCATGTTTTTCCAGACTGGATTTTCAAGATAATTTTTACAATTTTGGGCAGACGTTTTTTGCGTCTCTCCCCACTGGAAGGGACTATTGTTTCATTAAACAACAAACTTGATTTTAAAAAAAACCAGGTGTACCTGCTGGGTCTATTTGTAGGCACATCGAGGCTCGGTGTGTTTTTTGTTGGGATGGAGAGGGGGTAGGGAGAAATACAAGATCGTTCCCAGGTTTCAGATCTCCAAAGGCGCCTGTCTCCACACTGTAATCCACAAACGGAGAAGCTGACATCTGAAATTATTAAAGTTAAAATCCTATTCAACCAAGTTATAGGTAACATCACTTTCACTCAGCTTATCCAGTTTACTAACTACTTGTTGACCGGAACAGTAACCTCATGAACAATTAAGAGGCTGTCTCAGTAAAAACCGCCCACTCAATTTCGCGTGAAAAGTAATTTTGCCTGAAACTCTGGCGAGTGAAAGGCCTTATTGAGGCTATAACTAAAATAGGTTTGCTTTAATTCACAATAATTTTCTGGCCGCGCTGGGGGGCGCCGAGTATTTTGTCCCGCCACGGCCATTTTGCACGTCTTGAAAACTGAAAATTTGGCATTTTTTGCGGCGCTGTAAAATGTTTGATTTGCATCATCTACCAATGAATTTTATACCTCTTTATAAGTAAACACCTCTAGTTTTTCTCTGAAAGTAATAGTTATCCGCTAACTTTAGCTGGAAAGACGAAATCAAGCAAAATGTGACCCCAACTAATTGCCTTGGAGCGAAAGGCCAAAAATAACCTTGTTTTGAAAGCTTATTTCTGAAGTTTGGGACATAGTTGAAAGCTCAAGACTAAATAGACACAAAGATAGACCATCTGTTATTAATAGTATATAAAATCCCATGTACGATTTCAGTCTTTCAGTATTTTAAAAGTTATGACCGTTTCTATCAACGCGTATGCGAGCTAATACGATATTTTCAGATTTAGCCTAACGGATTTATCTCTAGTAGATTTTGTCAAAAGTGGCACTGACTCACAAATTGAGCCATACTCCAATCCCTGAGATGCCGAACTCCATAAAATTCTAGTAAATGTGCTTTAGAAACTGTTGGTATGCGGCCATTTTTGAATCCCATGCTAACAATCCGAAGCTCAAAACAGGTGAAACTGTCACGTTTCCAGCTAAATAGCTCGATAAAACAACCGTTCAGAGGTGAAAGTTTGCTCGAGAATCAGGAAATCAACTAGGCAGGTTTCATTTTGGATCAGAAAATTGAGATTTCAGAGCTACAACCTCGAATGAACCTTCTATTCAACTGGTTCTGCAAGGTCAAATGGAGGTTGACACGTAAGCCAGAAATGCTGAAACCCGGAAATACGGAAAACCGGAAATGCGGAAATCCGGATCATTCGGAAATCGGCAAATTTGAAATCAACCAGAAGCCGAAGGCAATTCCAACAATTAGAGACAGCTGCATTCGTTTAGGGCTTCTTTTCGACGTCGAGACACGTAAAAGATAAAACCTTCCGAACCGGCATAGGTGTTTGATTTTCACTGAACTGAGACGCAATTCCACAATCGATTGCGTTTGGCAATAGGCTCCATAAGAAACAGTAAATATCATTAACCGGTTACAAACATGCTATGTGTGCTAACATATCACACTTGTGACTAATACTTTACAGAAGTTGGCTACATGTCGAAACTAAGTGTGTCGAGATCTAGCAAACCAAGCCAGCTCGGCTGTCTAGGCTTATTAGTATAGAGGGTCCTTCAAAATCGCTTGTTAAGGGGGCATTCTGGTTGTTTTTTCGGGGAAGATGATGGTGATTTGTGAAAGAAAGAAATAAGGGTAGAAAAGGTATGCACATAAAGCAGTTAGTCTGCTAATGGGATCAGAGGCACTCCTTGTTGGAGTCTCTGATATTAATTTTTCTTCTGATTATTCACTTCATATTTTCTAACAACCACCAAATCCAATATTTTCCAACTTTTCCAACATTTTTAACACCCTCCCTAATTTTTATACATTAAAAACATTCGAAGAATCATCCAGAAATTCTCCAAAAATTATTGAACCAAGGACTCCATCTTAATTGCGTCATTTTTTGATTCAATGAAAACTTGGCTAGACATTTACAAGAAAGGGTGGAAATCAACGAGAAACAATAATTTTAACCAACCATTGGATAAAGAGTCCCGACCGGTGAGTAAGTTTATTATAAACTGATCATTACTTAGAGGGGGGAGGGGGAGGGGGAAGAAGGCTTGAGCAAATGGAGCACCTGACCCTCCTCCTTGTGAACCGGGCTTGTGAAGCACATTTTTTTCATATTCTCTTCCCATCTTATCCTGTCCCGGCATCCTTTTGACTATTTATACAATAGCAACTAGACTGCCCTCCTCCAAAACTTTAACTAATTCATTACGGCACTGAATCACAAATTGAGCCATATTTCAATTTCTGAAATGCCAGATTCCATAAAATTCCAGTAAATGTGCTTTAGAAACTGCTGTTGTGGGGCCTTATTTGAATGCCATGCTAACAGTCCGAAGGCAACAAGACAACGCTGCATATTTTTTAAAGGAGAGGATCCCGAAAGGACCAGTAAAATGTCGAATAATGAAGAATTTTACGTGAAGGTAAAATTTATTCCGCGTACATAAGCAGAGTTTCAAGCAAAGCGCCATGAGCCCATGGATATGGCGTAATAATAAATGCTTTTATTGCTATTATAATTATTATTATTATAGCAGAGTTCTCAACGGGGTCATGTAGCAGCTGCTCGGAATGAAGTCACCAATGGTGCGTTTCCCTAACCCCAAACAATACTAAAACAATGGGAAGAATGACATGTCATTGTTTCCAGTGACCAATTAGGAGAGACCTTACAAGCAGCTCCTACACAACTGCTGGTTGCTAAAAGGTTAAAAGCTGCCCAGGGCGCAAAGGGTTATCAATACCATTATCATTATCTTTAACATTATCTTTATCACTATTATAATAATAATAGTAATGATAATAATAATGATTATTATTATTCTAAATTATTATTATTAAAACAGCTATTTATCCCAAAGGGGACATCTTTCTTTCGGTATCACGGATAACTTGGACAGCGGATAACGCGAGGAGAGCAGAGGAAAGTCATTTGGATTATAGGGTATGGTTGCAAGAACCTCCCATTTAATATAGATTAGCTTTAAGAAAGGAATCAATTCTGTATGCGTGTTTAGACCTTAAGACCAATATTTACACCGGATGGTGACACTAATGGCAAGTCCTAAGGGCGACCCTTTTTGTATTTTTGTAGACAAAAAATCCGATGCATGCAATATGGCCAAGAAGGGCGCTAAGACACTTGGTTTTAGGATTAGCTGCAAAACACCGTAAAATGGTCGAAAAAATAATCCTACATTTGTCGATAAATTTGGGTTTTCTGACCCAAAATGAAATTTGTTTAGCTGATGTTTTGATTTTCGGACAAACTCTCACCTCTGGAAATTTGTTTTATTTTCTCTCTTACCCAGCTATTTATCTCGAAACGTGATATGCCGTAAAATTCCGAAAATAAGCCCCGGGGCTTGTATTTTTCAAAGGCCCTTTTTGAGGGGCTTATGTACGGAGGGAAGTTTGCGTTTCAAAATCGATTAGGCTAGCTTATAGTTGGAAGGAAATTTACCATTTTTGCTTTGTTTTACTTTGTATTTGAGGGAAATTTTCCAAGTACAAGCCCCGGGGCGGCTTATATTCGGAGGGACAATTCACGGAGGGTTTTTTGTGTTACGAGTTTGGGGAGCTTATACATGGAGAGGCTTATTTTCGGAATTTTACGGTAGTTTCAGCATGGGATTCAAATATGGCCACATACAAGCAGTTTCAAATTCGCATTTACTAGAATTTTGAATGAAATATTGGTCAATTTTTGAGTCAGTGCTAGTAATGACTTAGGTAAATTTCGAGAGGAGACGGAGGAGGAAAATCTAGTTCCTGTTGTAAAAATAGTCAAAGGGACGGAAGGAGATTCAGGAAGAGGATCAGGGGTTTCCTTCCATTCACTCAAGCCTTCCCCTCCCCCCTCTAAGTAATGATCGGTTTCTTATAAACTTACTCACCGGCCGGGATTATTTGTCCGCTCTTAACAAGCGATTTTCAAGGGCCTCTACACCAATAAGCCCAGACAACCGAGCTGCCTCGGTTTCCTATATCTCGACACACCCAGTTTCGATTTATAGCCAACTTTTGTAAAGTATTAGTCACAAGTGTGATATGTTAGCGCACATAGCATTTTTCTAACCGGTTCATGATATTTACTGTTTCTTATGGAGCCTATTTGCCAAACGCAATCGATTGTGGAACTGCGTTTTAGTTCAGTGAAAATCAAACAGCTAAGCCGATTTGGAAGGTTTTTAATTATCTTTTACGTGTCTCAACGTATAAAAGAAGCCCCAAACGAATGCAGCTGTCTCTAATTGTTGGAATTGCCTTCGGCTTCTGATTGATTTCAGATTTGCCGATTAAAAAACTAGTAAAAGATGTTTACCTATAAACAGGTATAAAATTCATTGGTAGATGGTGCAAATCAAACATTTTGCGCCGCATAAAATGCCAAATTTTCAGTTTTCAAGACGTGCAAAATGGCCGTGGTGGGAGAAAATACTCGGCGCCCCCCAGCGCGGCCAGAAAATTATTGTGAATCAAAGCAAACCTATTTTGGTTATAGTCTCGGTAAAGCCTTTCACTCGCCAGAGTTTCAGGCAAAATTATTTTTCACGCGAAATTGAGTGGGCGGTTTTTACTGAGACAGCCTCTTAATTACTGGTAGTTTGTTTAAAGGACAAATTGAATAATTGGACAGTCTCCTGGCAATTTAAAGACTTACTGAAATCCCTTCTTACATGAAATTTTCGCGACATGTTTATGTCGCGATTTTGATGTGCGCATGCATATTTCGCGACACTTAAATTTCGCGATTTAGTGAAAATGTTATATTTTGAATCACTTTAATTTCGCGTTTTTTAATTCAACAATTAACATTTCATAGCCAGTGTTATTTAACACGTCTTTGAAGTAAATAAAACGACTATATCAAAGGAACAATAACGTCAAAATTAGGAGAAACCGAACAGAGGGACTAAATGTTAACAGTAACAACAAAGCGGTCGCAATGTCCACAAAAGGTTCATGTTTGTACATGAATTATTGTTCTTGAGGCGATTGACCACAACTTCCATTTACACTGACAATTCCACAACAAAGTAAAAAATGTGATTTTGTAAACGTTTCAGTGGTAATAAACTCGTTCTTTCTTGATTACGGAAATAATCTGAGTCACTCAATCTTTGTGTCATAGTATGTTCGCGACACTTACTGTTCGCGTCACTTTAATCTGGCGATTTTTTCTTTTTGTATAGCGAGATTCGCGAAATTAACGTGTCGCGAAAATTTCATGTAATAAGGTACCTTTGATAAACCTTCAAAAGAATTTGCAGCCTTATACATAAAAATTGTGACTAAATATTAGCAGATACAGATCTTAAAACATACGCACGTTTAACGTCGTTTATTTTGAGTCCTTCGGTGTAACTGTCCCAAGAATCTACCTTTTTTGTGCGAAACTGGGTACTACAATGTATGCTGTACATGAATGAAAACTAGAAACGCACAGCTGAGTCGATCCTCATGATATAGGTTCCTTTTCTCTATCTTTCCTTCAAACATCTGGTGCAAATTAAACAAATTGTTCATGTGCAATGAATATCAACTCACAAAACGCTGCTTCGAAGGAAAAGTCGAAGATTTCCTCGCAGTTTCCTTAGACAAAGTCGCTCATCGAAGACCGAATAGTTAAGAAATATCACGATTTTTATCATTATGGTAGATGGTTGTATCTTCGTAATTCACGAAGTTTTCACGTGCGATTATACTCAATGAAACAGTCTCTAACTTTGACTACTTAATTTTTCATGTTTTTAAAGCTATTGCTTTTTAATAGACAAGATATCCTTTACTTAAGATATTGGTTACAAAACTAAACAGGTCCTCATACGTTCAAGTTACAATTATTACTGTGAACAGCCAGTCTGCATGAGATGTAGGGCGCGATCCGTTAAACCGGTCCGACCGGGAAAAGTGTTCCACCTCCAAATGAGGACCAGTTTTTTTGAAACTTTTCCGGTTGGACCGAACCGATCCACTGAGTTTTTGACGGAAATTTCCGGAACTTTTGGTTGAATGGATCGCGCCCGTACAGTCACACAGCTGGCACGTGAAAGTGTTAGACTTTGCCTCCTTTCGTGGTTGGTACGTGAGGGAATTCGAGTTATCACACAATAATCTAGTTAGTAGTGTCATAAAAATAGCTCATGCACACAATTTGTTCGTGAAGATGTTTGACTTTGCCCCGTTCTACAATTCGTAGGTGAAAGAGCGCAAATTGTTTACAAGATTAACTTGCTCAAACGATTTTACGAAATCACCCCCTTTTCGAACATCTGCAATAAAATTATGCCTCCACTAATGTTAAGATTGCTGCTCTAACATCATTACCTCCAACAAAATTATGTCGAAATACTGATTTCTACTCCTGTCATGTTGTTCCACTCAATGAATCAAATTCTCATTATTTCGTCAACTGGCTTCATTCAAGTTTGTTCGCTAATGCTATTGTTTCAACAAAAGTTACGCATCTTTACGAAGGCCGACTGGGTAAATTAAATATGTTTAACTAGTAATAATTGACACTACAGCTGCCCCCACTCTGTATGTTGTCGGTCAATATAGTATTCTTGGTCGTTGTGTAGGAACAACAATGTAAATACATGTACCTGAAAAAAAATGTTAGTTCCTACACTACAGAATGGAGAAGAGCTATTCCCTTATTTTTCAAAATTACGTACGTATTTCCATGAATACCAGAAACCAATCTTGGCATCTGCATAATGAGATACATGTATATAAGAGTGATTGCTTGTCTTTACACTAGGCTGTTAAGTAAGACTTAAGAGACGCTAAGTTTTGCTTAACCAAAAATGCGTGTGTGAAGGCCTAAGTAAAATCTCAAGTAACTTTACTTTGCATCTCATTAAAGTCGGAAAGTTTAAAACAGACTTGGCGAACATGCTGTTTCTAAGCTTTGAGAAACGCTAAGCATGTCAATCAATCTTAGGCCCTTTTCAAACGTCGTGCTACTACCGTGCCGAACTCAATTGATCGAATTAAATTCGACTTTAGCACGGCAGTGGCGCGACGTTTGAAACCAAGTCGTGCTACTGCCGTTCTACACGGCAGTAGCTCGACTTGGTTTCAAACGTCGTGCTACCGCCGTGCCGAACTCAATTCATAAATTACAAATGCATTAGAATACATTTAAAAGTTTGCTGAACCGTTTCTTTATTATTGATTTATGTTCAGCCGTTCTATTCGACTGAATTAAATTCGACTTCTGAAACCAAGTCGTGCTAGTGTCGTGCTGCAGCCGAGCTACAGTCGAACCAGCTTAGCACGGCAGTAGCACGACGTTTGAAACAGGCCTTAATTATGTTGCGTGCGAAAATAGGCTTAAGTAAACTTGAAGTAAAAAAAGAAAGGTTGTGTGTGAAGCTTTCTTTTACTTGAAGAATTTAAAATTTACTTGTCTTGAAATATTTCTTAGCTTATTTAGGCTCTAGTGTAAAGACTACCATTGTTATACAGCTGGAAATTTCTTCCCAACAGCGCGCGCTCGCATTGGTTACTTTGTTACATGACATCTAACAATGAAACTGCTTCCACCCAAAAATCTCTTAGCGGTGGACATTGCAAAATCTGTGACGTCAGAGGGTAACAGTGCATTGTTCCCGCGAATGCTGACCGTCGACCGCCGTTATAGCGAGATTTAATGAATTTCCAGCTTCAAAATTTCTAACTACATGTATATAACAATCTCAATGTTGAGTTTCTCTGGAAAAAGACCAGTCGTTAAGAGTTAAATGTTGATAGGATTTGATCGAGTTATTGTTGAAGTTATTTTTTCTTCCTCTGACTCCTTCTGTTAGGCATTTGGTTTTCATGCTCATGATGGAGAACTGGGATATTTGTGGAAATGCCTTGTGATCATCGGTGGAATATACTCGTTCTTTTTCTTGGAATATGTCATGAGAATGATTGTCAGGTTTAAAGAGCAGTCAACATGTGATAATCATTATAAAAACGAAATGGTAAGTGATCTCATGAGCAATTTGTTACTCAAACAAATTTGTTAAACCTCTAGTTTTCATAAGTATTAAAGACGATAGTAGATTGTAAGCTGTACCTCATTCTCTCTTGTTGTAAGACATTGCAGTAAGATTTTCAATACCACTTGAAGATATTCTGACAACCATGTATCAATAATACCAGAAAATTAATATATAACAATTATTCACTGAAGTGAAGGTGCCTAGTGGTGGATATTCAGTGTTGTTATATAGACACGAGTGTTTTACTGGGAAATATACCACTCGTAAAATTCATAAACGCTACATCCGGGACCCGAGTGGTTTATTTTCCATAATCTCACTCGTGAGTTTATCGATGACGTAATTTCGGTTATTTCCCTCTATTACTTTATCGATGTCTTTTTGTCCATATAATAAAAAGAACATTACACGGCGGCTTGAAGATATGAATTTTATTTTCTCGTGGCAAAAACAATATTTTACTCACTCGCTGCGCTCGTTCGTAAAATATTGTTTTGCCACTCGAAAATAAAATTCATATCTTCGCGCCACCGTGTAATATCCTCTATATATACCGAGCCGCGTCGTAAATATCCACTACTAACCACCCACACTGAGGTGAATAATTTTTCTAGTGAAAACAGTGAGATAATTGAGCACACAAATGATGATTTTTGACCCATTTACTACTCCCGACGATCACAATTTTGGCGCGGAATTGATCAAACGGTGGAAGGGTTTTCTTGCCGACAAATAAAACGTTTGAATTTGTTTAACCCTTGCGGGGAAATTTCTTCTGTTTGTATTTAAAACCATTCTGTAAAAAATAACTATTAAATTTAGTATTTAGCTTATTTATGAAAATGTCAGCTTGTGTAATAAAGTAAAGCAAGGCTTAATTTGCATTTGTAAACAAAAACCTTTTTCATCGATAAATTCAAGTTAAACAGACAAATCCTTACCTGTTAAAACTTCCAAACCGAATTTCGTCACCTTTCTTCTTGTTTCGGGAACAGCTTTTTTGATTATTCGTGAAATTTCTTTGTTTGTTACGGCAGCAAACTCGGGAAGCCATTTTGCTCGTACATGGTATAGGACTTATTAATAGTCTTTAGGACGGGACAGGCCCGTTCTTTCTAATGGTACTGAGACCCTGCGTCACTCCAAAATAACACATAAGAGTTGCTTAAGAAACTGTTATAGGCGAGGCCATTTTCTTTCTTGCTGCAGAGTCGAGCTGGCAGTGCACCAATACTAACCTGTCAATGGTTGTTACTTATTGAGATACTGTAAATTGCTGCTTATAACCTCCGCCACGTTACTCTTAATAGAGCGTTTTCACATGACGTCACGGCGGCTATGTTGGCGTACCAAAAAAAGCATCTGGGGGTTGACCTCTTTTCTCATGTGAACGTTTTCTTTTTCCAATAAATTTGAATAGATGCCGGCCACGCGAGCTCTATATGGGCCCCCAAATATGGGCCCATCATATGCATTGACATGAATTCGATTTAATATGGCGTTTTGAAGCTTAACAAAAACTAGTAAATGTAAGACGTATTTTGATAAACACTGCTAAAGCTTGTTTCGAAGCGCTTTTATATTCCGGTTATATGCCCTCCTATTAAACCCCTTACGAAGACGAATAAACCCAGGGTTATGAGCTCCAAGGTCGCCAGTTAAAAGGCGACAGTTTACGATGATTTTTATTCCTTTTTTTTTTCAAATCAGGACAAGTCCAAGGGTGACATACCCGCTGCGGGTTTTGCTGATGTTCAGCTGCAAATTTATAAAGTGAACCATGATCACCATCGTGCCTTTCATAATCATGGCGCTAGTATCAACACACCCTTGTCAGATGGGAAGATCCCTGGAAATGGGTCAACGCCAAATGGCTTTCCAAGTGAGGTATGCCTAGACAAACAAACAACTAACATAATTTTCATATTTTAATAATGATTATTTGTGACAACAATCAATTCATTAATATGTGGACAATGGCTATTGTAGTTTTCTACTCAGTCATTCGCGTTGCGTGACAACAACAATTAACAAGATTTATTTGCAGGACCATACAAATACATACAGTATTGCAAAAGCTATTTTTAATTATGTTTTAAGAACTAAAATAAAATCACTGGCCAATTAAACTACTTTGTTAATAATTCGTCGCGATAGTCAAAGCAAGCTGAAATATATTTCGTGAGTTGTAATTAATATACTAATTAGATGCGTTCATCAGTTCACTGATCAAAACGTTCACAGGTAACTGGGTAATATTTGGAATCAGAATCTTAACTTTATTGTAAAAATTATTCCTAATCAAAGAGTATTTTGAACAACTGGATCCACAAAAAGGCAATTCCTATTATCTTTGGTAGTTTGATTGTATCTACCAAGTTCTTTCATGGGTTTGTGGTTACTTATTCGTAGTTTTACTAATTTCTTTCTCTCAGCTGTACCTCTCGTTACGTCTAGGTAATTACAAGTGGTATGATCGTTTTTAAAAGATCTAAAAAATTCTAGTTTTTGAGAGTGGTGAAGAGAGTTTTGCGTTAAGACACTGAGGAACGGCTATGTAATAGACTAAACAATAGGCAACTTGAAATACCTCGTACTACCGAAACAGGTAGACCACGAATTCAAAAATACGCCTTACACTTGATTTTGTTGCCAGACGTTAATGACTTAGGTCGTTTGGCTTTGTTTGTCAAACCAAAAAGGTGAACTCACACATGGTCATATTCTTTTCTTATTGCTAGCTTCGTTTTCGGCTCTTCAGAGTGGTCAGAGTTTATAATTATATAACGGTAGAGGGCTGCAACCGAAAAAACTTTAATCCGCAAACGAAAATTTCTCCATTTTGGTTGACTTATAACTTGGCCTATCTTTGGCCTCCCAAACGCTCAGGAATGTGACCAGGTGAGTTTACATTATTGGTTTGAAAAACAAAGCCACGTGACCCAAGTCGTTAACGTTCAGCGACAAAATCAAATGTCACGCATATCTCTGAATTCGCGGTGTACCTAATTCGGTAGTATCAACTCCAACTTACTTTGTTTGCAAATCAAACAGACAAGTGCACTAATTTTATGCGTATTTAGAAGTACTGAATCTTATTTGAGTACTAGTGATGTACCAGGAAATAGTTTCCATCAAATGAAAAAAATACATAAGAATCTAATTTTTTTAAAAAAATTAGGTTCAAATTATCAAGATAGAGATTCGAAAATTTGGAAAAAAAGTGGAAGATGAAAATACAACAGTATTACTAGGAATGGGAAGTTACTCTTTGTTCGAAAATTGTTGGGAGATTGAAGAATATGAATATGATTTTATGATAGTAAATTAAATTATGATAATTGTAATGTTTTTTTAAAGAATAAGCAGCCGTCACACGAGAAGAAGAAAATTGCTCCTGTTGCATGGATGATCATTATTGGTGACGCTCTTCACAACTTTATCGATGGGTTGGCAATTGGTGCTTCATTTTCCAGTTCAAGTTACATTGGTGTCAGTACTTCACTTGCGATATTCTGTGAAGAGCTGCCACATGAACTTGGTAAGTAGTAATTTTAAAAGGCTTTGTTCATACTATACTGGATAGATTTGGCGCCGGCAAAAAATGTGCACGTGCATATGAAACTTGAAAACAATACCAGTGAAAAATGTGGACACTCACTTGCAAACACAAAATCCGGGGGAAAAATTGGTCATATTTGAGGTCCTATTTGAAAGCCTTTCCTGATTTCAATGTTCTTGAAACTTGCAGGGGATATTTATTGATAGTTGATCTCGGGATTTTCAAATTTATAAAAACATTTATCGAGCGGTTTTTTAAAAAATGCGAAATTTGTAGGCATGGACCAAATTACGTGCAAAAACTGTAAGAAAAGCAGCTGAATGCAAGTTAATAAAATTCTTCTTACTCACGATCGCCCAGAGCAATTCCCCTCTTTTTTTGTAGGAGGTTTTCAATGGAATCAAACTACTATGAGATGAAGCCGCGTTTCCAAAGCTTATCATTTTCTTTAAAAAAATAGCTAATTGTGTGGATAGCATGCTATTTCACTGTTTTTATGATGCTTAAAACTTTGTTTCAAAATATTTCAAAAACGTTCTCATAGAATTTGTTCAAACTTTACCATAATTGAGGCAATTATGGCAGGTACAAACTGCCTTGAGCGATTTCTCAAAAAAATTTCTGGTACAGAGAAACACAAAGATAAATAAAAAACGGAATGGCGTCGTTACGTTGCCATGGCGACTCGGATTGCAATAAAACTCAGATCATAAGAAATTTTCATCTTTATATAATACAGTTGTGGTAACCTTTTTCGATATCTTTACTCACGGCGACGCGTAATTAATGTTCAAACTTGGGAGGTATCCCCCCTAAAAAATCCAGTCGAGCCACCTTAAGTTAACTAATTTGTGGATTACAAGGTTTTTGTTTGTTTTAAATTATAAATTTATTAATGGGAGCTTCGCTTTTAGCCCTGGCTAAAACTATATATTAACAGAATGGCTGCGCCGCGCCGATTTCGTGAGAAAAGTGGAGACTCACATAGCGGATAGGTGTTCACATTAAACCGGAAAGCTTTTCGTGTCGGCACCAAAAGCTATCTGGTATAGTGTGAATAGTAGGATATAGAAAGTTATCAAAAGAAATGCGAACAACAAAGTATTAAGGTATATAATTTGTAATTTCAATGCTTATTACAAACAACTAAAATTATTGTCCTGGATTTTGTTAGGGGCGAGCCGCATTTGTTAATATTTTTGGATTTTACAAAACGTTTTTGAAATGCTCCCCAGGTGACTTTGCAATTCTTCTGAATGCTGGTTTGTCATATAAAGCCGCAATGGGCTTCAACTTTTTGTCGGCATGCTCTTGTTATTTGGGGCTCGTCATCGGATTGTTGCTAGGTTACACAACGTCTGCTGTCACGTGGATCTATGCTCTTGCTGGTGGACTGTTTGTCTACATTGCTCTTGTTGATATGGTAAGTTGCACCTTTAGAAAATACCATAATACTCGTTAACGCGAAAGAAAGAATAAAATTTCTGTCGAAGTTGAGTTTACGTTAAAAACTTGGCAAAGGGCAAGGGCCACCTATTAGTATATGTAATAGGACTACATGCTGCCAATTTGGAAATAATTGGATGAAAAAAATTCCGACTTCCTCGTCCAATTTGGCTGTCAGAGGAATTTTTTGAATTCAATTATTTCCAAATTGGACAAGCATATAGTCCTCTCACTTATTAATTATATAGCTGGTGTCAATAACTTATTCTTTACAAATCAACAAACATAGAACTAGTATTGCTCGTTCATACTTTGGCATTTTGTTGCCAAATAAAATTTTGAAAGCTCCTTCAATGTTCTCAATCATATGGTGCTACAGGTGAAAACCGCAATTTCGAGTACAAAGAAGACAAAGCAACAACGGAAATACTTTATTTGAATAAAAAAAATATTGAAAATAAAAATTTCATTCATTACCTCAAACGATTTCCGCCGACTTTGTCCGTTTGTTTTTGTAATGCCAACATCTAAACAGAAGTATCAGTGTTTTCTTATTCTTATCCAAAGTTTGAGTTCTTGTACATTTTCAAGAATCTATGCGCCGCGTGATTGTTTCCAATGCAAACTTTCATCAGTTTGGTGATAGATTTTCCTTTTAAATCGCCTAAACAATAAGCCACAACAAAACAGCAGCAAAACAAAACGACATTCACAGTAACAAGAAGCCAAGGGCGTTCGCCGACGAACCGCCGTTAGCCAACGAAACTTTTTTGGCGCTTTGTCACAGGAACTTTGCGCTGATTTGCTAGTTTGCATTGCCTATTGTATTTTCTGGCGTTTGATTGGCTCAGACCAGCGGTCCTATTTTTCTTAAATTGGACAGTTTGCCTATTTGTAAAGGAAAGGCCTCTCTGAAACTATCCAAATTAATCCTTAATTAACAATTATTCTTTGAAATCGTTGTGAATAGTGGCTATATATTCCTAAAGCCACTATTTACCGAGATTAAAAAGAATAATTGTTTTAGTATATACACACGAAGTGATCTCAACAAAATCAGAGAGGAAACCATTAAAAAGTACGATTTGATTGACAGATCAAATCACGCGAAAGTTTAAAAATAGATCTTTGTAGAATTTTCAAACATGGCAATTCACAAGCTTATCACTTCGCAAACAACAGCGTAATGGCTTTATTGGAACCGTTAAAAATTTGAAATGTTTCCTCACCTAAGAAGAAAAGAAGAGCTTTGTTGTTTTCTGTTAACTCGCCAAGTTTATAGCGGACAAAAATGGCGGCTCGGTTCCTCGAGGGAAGACGTCGTCAAACTTTTGCTTTTAAATTTGTTTGTCATGAATAAACTTCGATTTTTAGGCAAAATTTTTCTTGTTAGGAAACGCTGAGTTCACGAAACAGCCTCTTCTACGCGACTAAACGGGAGTTGTAAACAAGCCATCGACCACAAAACTCAGTTACATTAAATGGAAAAACGCCGTTTTGAATCCTTCGAAGTCTTTTCTTGCATAAAAAAAAAGTCTACCCCAGGATTTTGTCGACTTTTAAAAGCTCGTTCTCTTAAAAAATGGAAAAAAAAAGCGAGCTCACACATTATCCACTCGCTAGGAGGTGAATATTGTTGAATAGTCCGAGATAGCGAACCAATCAGATCAAGATCACTGAGTGTGTATATACTAATTATAGATATAATACTTATGAATGACAATTATAGTTTTCCAAAGTGTAACAGGGTGAGGTCTGCTAGGTAGTATATTTGTAAGGGAAAGGACCCGAGTTCGATCTTTGGTTGAAAATATGCATAGATCACTTTAATAAAGACACTTTCAATAGCAAAATTTTTCTGTATGTCTTAAAAATGGCAACCACCGTTTACGACACATTAAGACCATCGTGACTTAATCAAAAGCCAATCTCATTCAAATTACAGTTAATAATTGATGAAAGATTCTGCATCATAACTGGGGAAGATGTAAAAATCTGGATTTCATTTGCATAAAAGCATGAAGAAGAAATTGACTGAAAAAGGCAGTTATAGGAAAGTCAGTAATGTAAAATACCATAATAGGGATCCTAAAATCGAACCACGAAGAACACCGTCTAGTGTTCGTCATTAACTTAAAGTATGTTTTTCCTTCATGCCATCAGGATTCAATTTAATTATTTCTTGCCTCATTACTTGAAAAAAGTCCTTTAACTACGAGATACCTTGAATTGCCTATTACATTCTATTTGTGATAAAAGCTATCTTGCATGAAACTGGAAAAAACCTGTAAATACAGGTTTTCAAGAATAGTTCCATCTAAGGGGCGTAGCCTCTCTTCCCACGTCTGTAATGGTCGTAAATAAAATCTGGGCATGAAAGAGTAAAAATCAAAGCTCCTGACCAGATTCTAGACAGATTCATCCCATCAGCATAGAATTTTTGAGGACAAAATGCAAACGCTTCCGCCAACAAAACATCTCTGTCAGCGACGAGCAATGAGAGACAGCTGTTTAACACGCTACGATGTCACTGCTTGATCATTATCATAAGTGACCAAACCTTATCCGCTTCTAACATTTATTTCCTGTTTATTTTATTGCAGTTACCGGAAGCTTGTGAAATGTCAGCTAATATCGGAGGACGTTCCGTTCGCCGAAACATCAAGGCCTTTGCCCTTCAGAATTTTGGCATACTGTTTGGCTTTGCTATTATGCTTATTTTAGCTCTCTACGGAGAGACAATTTCAGTTAAGTAGAGCATTCTCAAAGATCAGTAACAATTTTGAAATTCAAATTGCAATAGTTGTGTTATAGCGTTAACGTTTCACGTTTTTAAGCCTGTTTTATAACTTTAAATTTATGATGAAAAGATTGCACAGAAAAGCATTTGCGTTTGGGTGCAGGTGAGCCACTAAAGGTTGAAACCCTGACCCTGTTAAGGACAAAGAAATTCCTAAAATACATACCATGTTTAGGAGAAGGGACAAAATGCACGCTGTGTTGTTTTACAGCCAGTTGTTGGCAATTGCCATAGAGCAAATTCACGCTTTTGTATACTTGGAATACAAACAAATTTCATTAAGCAAATTAAATCAATTGTGCTGGCAATACCCTGTTTATTATTAGGACAGACTCGCACGAAATTGTATATCCGGTTTAGCACAGAGAGGACAAAAAACATACCCTATATGGCCTTATAGGCTATACAAAGGAGTACACCCCCTGGGTTTTTTCTGTGGTAGGAGCTGTGATTAGTTGGCGCAACAACAGTTTATGAAGCGCCTTTTTCTATTTTTCGAGAATATTAATTGCTAGCCCAGATTATTTACTTAGAGATTGGGGGAGAAAGAGTTTATAACAAACATTTAACCCTGACCGTTGCTGATAGTCCATAAAAAGACAAAAAAGACTATACAGTAGAACCCCGCCTTACGGCCACCTCGATAATACGGTCACCTCGTTATTACGGCCAGTCTTTTTCGGCCCGGCAAAACGGCCATACAATTTCTTTATAACACCAAAAAAAACCGTTAAATGCGGTCACCCGTTAATACGTCCAACGACCACACTTCAAAATCCCAACCAGTAGAATCTCTTTTAATTTCAACCCCGTTAATGCAGCCACTCGACCGAAATTAAGAAAATTAAAATGCCTGTGACTTGTTAATTTTATTGATCTAGTATTCTAAGCTTATTCTGACTGTACTGTTTTTAGACTACAGTACACTTAAAATGCACTTGTGGCGATTTATAAAGAGATTCATTTACTGGAGAAGATTTTTGAGAAGTTTTTTTCAATCACTCTAGGCGATATTTACATTCCGGTTATTTACTAATGAGAACAGTACTGTGAATGCGATGTACGGTGTATTCCTGGTGTATTTGTCATTACGGCCCGCAAGTCATGGAATTTGAGCCTACCCCGTTAATACGGCCAATTTTTTTGTTCCATTAGTAACCGCATCAACGGGTTTCCACTGTATTAAAAAGCAAAATAGTTTAAAGTAAATTGCTAATCGGTCCCTATTTCAATAGGAAATAAAGAACTTGTTTAAACCATTTTTCTACGAGGCAATTTTTTAGATTAATTACTTTATTTATTTTTCTTTTCTTTCTATCATTTTTTTAACAAATTTGTATCCACACTATAATGCGCATTGTAACCTAGTCTTATCCTAACCCTTCTGTCATACAATATTTTTGTAATTTTGCATAAAATTTGACTTGACTTTACGACTTGGGCTAAAGAGGATTCTTGAATATGATTGATTAAGAATTTACATATATACATACATATCCTTTATTTAAACACGAATGGTTTAAAGCTCAAAGCTTGTGGGGTCGTGTAAAAATGACTACAAATGGATGAAACTGTATAAAAATAAGAATAACATCACTTATAAAATACAACTACAATTAAAACTCTAAAAATATACATTAATATTTTAACCAAAAAGTAAAATGACATTAGTTACCTCTAAGTAAATTGACTATAGCATTTAAAACAAAACAAAAAAAAATAGTTAAAAGCATTTAAAATCTTGGTAGTGCCTAGGCAGCGACTGGACCGACTGTGCGCTAAAATCAAGTTCCTTAAAATAAGAGTCCTTCTTCACTTTGGGATGAAAAACAGTAAACTGGTCTGTAAAATGACTCGAGACAGCGTTCCAAAGAATAGCGCCTCTATAGCTAATAGAGTTTTTTAGAAACTGCGAGTTAAATCGCGGGACGATTATGTTATTACTCCTTCTCAGGTTGTATGCAGTGCAGGGTTTAATTGTCAAGTATGAAAGAGCCGTAGGTACTTCACCTATAAACACGTTATGGAGTAGTTTAGTTAACCGAAGTTTATAATAGAGGGTTAAAGTATTCCAGTTCGAATGGCGGTAAACTTCCGTGGTAGACGGAAGGATACCTAGAACAAGGTAAAATTGACCCCATATAAAAATTCTTTCTTTAAGTGGTTGGAATTCATTGTAATATTGATATGTAGATTTAGCCACGCCTAAAAGCGAAGCTTCCATTATATACTCTACATTTCCTGAAAACAATAAAATTTGAACGAAACATTTAGCCACTGCAAAGAAATATACCAAATGTACATTTACTTTTATGAGGGAAGGTTTGGGATATTTCAGAAAAAATCCTTGAAGAAAAACCTCTACTATCGAGCTAACAGACTAATGTTTACAGCCAAAAAAATGAATGAATCAGTGAATCTAATTTAATCACAGTAGTAGGAATGAAAAGAATTCTTGCCTAGACTTCGTCACGCAGGCCCCACCAGACCCTTTTGAGAAGCTGCTTGTCAGCCCATAAATCTACCTGGAGTTATGAAAACCGGGTTAGCAAACATTTTGTAATTCTCTTAACTTCTTTGACAACTTTACTGAGCTGTTTGCTTATGTCTTTTTTTTGTTCGTTTTGTGGTTAGGTATTGTGTAGAAGTGGCTGTAGACAGAATTTCGCGAACTTCTATTTATCCCGCACCCGCCCCCATTCACTCCCTCCCTCTTTTATTTTTATTTATTTATTTTTTTATTTCGATCCTACCCACAGTTCTCTCTTCAACACAAGTGACAGTTATTTGCAATCAGTGAGCGCCTAAAGCTGGCTTCGATGCCGTTTAGCAGTCAATATTTCGTTATTGGTCAAGACCTTGAGAAAGTTTCCCGGAGAGCACAATGTAAAGCTCGGAGACGGGACAGGGTCTGCAGGGTCTGCATCGTCCAATATCGTCTTGTATTCTCGTTTCATTTGGCTAAACGCATCAATCACCCTCATCCGGGCTGAGACAGAAATGGACGATATTGTTGGTTTTTCTAAGGTGACCACCAAGTCTTTGGCCTCGGGAACAACAACAACTTTATTTGTACTCCACATTGAATTATATATATATATAAAGAATTACTAATAAAAATAGAGAGTGTTCAGGCTGCCCATAATAACCATTGAGGGCTAAAGAGATTGGGCAGGTACACACGACACACAGCTACACAGAAAAAAAAAAACTCGTAAATAAAAGAAAAAAATCAGACAGCAGACAAAAAAACCAAGTGTGCCAGTATTAAGTAACGGAAAGCCAGAAAAAATATATTGATGATAAATATGAATTAATATTTATCAATAAGAAGCGACTTTGAGAGGAAGGAGCTTGATGTCATCACTCATATCATTCCAAACTTTAACAGCCTGGAACCTTATTTTAAAAATTCCATAATTTGTTCTGGCTTTAAATTTTGGAATAGCATAAGTCATCCTGCAGGATAACCTAGTGTTATAACTATGTATGTTCCTAACAGGATTAAAAAAAGCATCAAAAACAGAAGGTAAAAATTGGTTATGGAACTTATACATAAACACTGCAAGTTGGAGGGTAATGATATCAGACAGCTTTACAATATTCAGGTCTTTAAATAAAGGACGTGAGTGTTCGGTGAAACTGGAGAAGGTGCTTGACAGGACGCACAGGGCCTCGACTGTAAGTACCCGCATATAAATCCTTAGTACATTGTACTAGCATTCCTAACATACCTTCACCTACGTTGCGCTGGCTTTTCTTCCTCAAGAGACCAGTGAGGCGTCATAATCTGTTATTATGTCAAGGATGATGTCATTACATTGAAAACAAACCAGAAAATGCCGGTAGGAAAACGTGAACTAATTACTTTCTATTTTTTGAACAAAAGAAGACGTAAATAGAAGAAAACGCCGACTGAATATGATCCTCGAAAACTTTTAGTATATATTATGTTTTCAAACGCGACACTCAAGCAACGGAAAATTCTCGTGCGTAGACCCAGCAATTCTTTGACGAATCAGGCATTCAATAAACATCAAGTAAAATCATAGTGAAAATAGAGCCTGAATTAAGCAGTCTTGAAACAATTTATTTGCGATAGGTGAGATTGTCACGGAGATGAAGAACACGGCATCAAAGTAGAAAAATTTGGCAGGCTGTTTGAGTCGGCGTAATGCGTATTTGCTTTAATAAGATATACCCTAGTAGACCACTAAAAGCAAGCAGAATATAATTAATACATACTTCAATACGCCATGCAAGGTAAATATATTTCGAAATCCGTAATTGTTTCATTGCGCGCTGTACACGTATTATCTAACTGCCCGTCTGACAACTTCTGGGCTCCCCCTCGTGATCCCTCGAAAAACACTCGTCTCTCTGTTGTTAAAAAATAAGCTAAGGAGGTCTTGAAACTGCAATAAATTGAATAATTTTATTTAAAAAAAGCAATCGTTAATATGTTTTTCTTTCTCTTCGCTATCAATTGGTCTGTTATTAGTTATAGTCTAATTACCGTTAATTAACTGTATTTGTGCACAACGCACTTTTCAGGATCTCCAAACGTTACCGATATATAAAACCCTAAACACACGCTACTTTTAAAGGTGGAAATTCCGCATATTTCTGCATGAATTTGCATTTGCATTTGCATTTGCATTTGCTCTGAGCTGAAGTCGCAAGCTGGCAGACGGCGCGTCCCATACAGTTCGATGTTACTTATTCTACTCATTCATTTCTTGCACTTCTCTTATCCCCAGTTTACCGGTATATTGGCGTTTTAGTAAATTTTACATGTATCTCTTTGGACGCAAGTTCACTCTGCGAACTGATCACAAACCCCTGTTGAAAATATTTGCTCTGGATTCTGCGACTCCAGTTTTGGCTGCTGCTAGACTGCAACGCCGGTTCCTTCTTCTCTCTTCGTACTACTACGAAATTGAGTTCAAGTCATCTGCTGAAGTAGCCAGCGCTGACGCCTTGTCAAGGCTCCCTCTTCAGTACAGAAAAGATGCAAGTGTGGAAGAGGAAATCTTCCACGTAGTACCTCCGCAGTTAAATCGACACCCAGTTTCTGCCGCAGAAATCGCTAAGGACACATCTAGGAACCCCTTGTTAGCGAAAGCACTATTGCTTACGTGGAATGGTTGGCCTATCAATCACTGCGCCGATCCTGACCTCAAGCCATATTTCACCCGCAGACATGAACTCTCTGTGGAGCAAGGCTGCCTTATGTGGGGCCTGCAAACGGTCATACCTCCTTCTTTAAGACAAACCATCCTGACAGAACTACATGAAGGCCATCCTGGGATTGCACGCATGAAATCAATAGCCCGCAGTCATGTTTGGTGGCCAAAAATAGATCAGGAGATTGAAAGGGTTACCCGTGAATGTCATCCGTGCAACAAAACCCGCAGGGCTCCTCCAGCCTCACCGCTTCTTCCTTGGTCTTGGCCGACAGCTCCATGGCAACGTGTTCACGTAGATTTTGCCACCCACCAGGCAAAACATTACCTCATCATGGTCGACGCCCACTTTAAGTGGCCTGAAGTGATTGGTCCCATGAAAACAACAACAGCTGACTCAACCATTAGTGCCATGCGTAATATTTTTGCAAGATACGGTCTACCAACCCAAGTAGTCAGCGACAGTCTGCAGAGTATGAAGAGTTCCTGCAGCAAAATGGCTTCAGAGAATTTTAGTTTCCCCTTACCATCCCTCTTCAAATGGGTTGGCTGAGCGGTTTGTGCAGACTTTCAAGTACGCAATGGAGTCATCAGCTGACGATCCCGCAAGCTCTATTCAGCGACGGATTCAGAATTTTCTCCTATCTTACTGAAGCACACCACACGCTACTACTGGCTCATCTCCTGCCAAGCTATTCTTACAGCGAGAACTTCGCACTCGATTGTCTCTGGTTACACCTGATATTGGGTCTCGCGTGGCCAGCCAGCAAGATAAAATGAAGTCCAATCACGACAAGTTTGCAAAATACAGAGCGATTGCTGTAGGCGACAGTGTTCTCGCGCGTGACCACCTATCGGGACAAAAGTGGCAAACTGGTACTGTAGTACAGCAAACATCACCTGCTTCCTTTCAAGTCCAGCTGAACGATGGACAAAATTGGAGGAGACATGCTAACCACGTACTTCAAAACACCCCTAGTTTTGCTGTGACGCAATCCAGCTCTGTCGAAGTTACATCTGATCAATCTACTGAAGACATTACTTCTCCCAGTACCGAAAGCAGTACACCCCAACCTGAAGAATCAGAGTCAGTGGAGTCGCCAAGCACACCTACTCCTCCCACCCCTGCTCCGCGTCGGTCCAAACGTACTACTAAACCACCACAGAGACTGATTGAAGAAATGGACTAATGACATTGAACATTGCTTCTAATAGTTTTGTTTCCTTTTTGAACCTTTGATCATTTAGAGAGTTTCAACAGTTGCCTTGTACTTAAGTTTCTTATCAAGCACAACATTTCTGCGGGGAGGTGTTATAGTGTATCATTATATTTGTTATAGTGTCAGTAATTCATACTGAGCCCGCAGTATGTATGCGGTTGCTGTAAGACCCATGTGCTCTTTGATTAATACAGTTCTTTAGTTGATCCGCCATCTTGTGTGCAGTTGTCTGTTTGCCCGAGAACATAACAGCTATGAAGAAAGATCATTCAAAACTAGAGACAATTCAGGGTATCTATCGACCAAAAACCAGTCCTATGTTTGAATAAGAAGAAGATCAAAGAACATTTACTCTCACAGTGATGTCAACAGTGCTATCGCCCAAGCCCATGAAGTACATAGTTTCCCCATGCAGGGGCGTAGTGACAGGCTCATGAAAACACGACAACAAAGTACCCTCCCCCCGCAAAAAAAGCAAAACTAGAAACAGAAACCAAAACGGTGAAAACGCGTTTTCTGTAGAAAAAAGGCTTTTTTGGTAACCCAAACTTAACTCAATCTTAACTCAAACTCAACCCAAACTCAACTCTTACTCAACTCAAGCTCGTAACTCGATAAATAGCCGATCCCCAAATGGGACGATCATTTGTATTACTAGCCTATGTACAGACGTCCCCCCTCCCTCAGGAAATATCGGAAGGGGAGAAGTCTGTGAATCGCGGTCGTTAACCGTGTTTCGGTATACATTTGCATAAATTGTTTTTGTTTTTTCGCTGACAGTTGAAAAGGCACATATAAGTCGAAAAATAGCTCTGGCGTCTTAGCAAAGGCTATAGCCGAACATCTTCACACAATCACCTCAAATCCAGAAATAAGATCTCTGATTACAGGCAAGCCAGCGTACCTCCCAAGATCCCATCAATGTATTTCTTATTCGAAAGTTGAAGCGTTGGTAGCTGTAGATTTCAGATTCATCTCTGTGTGTATTCTTGCATGAGTAATGAGCCGCGAATTCACACGCGATTCAGTTACGAAATTTCTACCAGCTCAGCTTCACTGAGTTTGATGTAAATGTCGTCTAAGAAATTAAATCTGACCAAATGCAGATAAGTTCTCTTAAAATATTCACTGCTTATTACTCAAACAGGAATGCCGATCTAAATTTGACACCAGTTATGGGAACGACTAACGGATTCATTTCTTCAAATAATCAATTCATTAATACAATCTTTTTGGGGTAAGCTTGACCTGCCTTGGATCCTGGGGCAGTGACGTTGTCTGATTACAGAAAAACCTTTTTTCTTTTTATTACAGGGTCATGCTTGTGGCTCCAAATCAGTCTATAGGCAACAAAACCTTCGCGTTTTTCATTATTCAAATCCTAGTCAGAGCAGACGTTAAACATAAGATCAAGATACACATTGTCTTGCTTACCAACTCGCCCCTCAGAATTTCGCCGAAGATCGCGTTTCAGTGAAAACATTATCTGGTTTAAATACAGAAAACTTCCCACAAAACCAATCTCAGATCATGCACTCCGCGGCCTTTCTCCATATGCGAAGTACTAAATGCAAAGAATTAGCTTCCAAATTTCAGGCATGCGCAGAAAGCAAAATCTCGAGATGTAAGAAAAGAATGGGAAAAAAATGGACGTGTACGAAGAAACAAGCGAAATTTATGATTATACAGTTGTCAACTTCTCCACACTTTGAGACCCACAGGACGCTTTTTCTCACATCCCTTGGCGAGTTAGTCTACCTATAGTATTTTCCTTTTCTTGAATGCAGTGGGAATAGACAGACCATGAAGTTCTAAACTGCTCTTCGTCTGGAGTTGGAGAATTTTCTTCATTGGTCATGGACCTTGGGGACATTATAAAACAGCCTGACTTTAAGACTGGATTGGAAGTACCTTGAGTTAACCTTGCCAGCGAAAGAAACGCGACATGATGGCATTTCTAAACGTCAAAGGCCGGGCAAACAATTTTTGTTTGGTTCATCTTGCCAAGACGTTTGGGTCAATTTCGAAACTGATGGGAATGTCCATGGGACTCTTGCGATCTCTCAAGTTCGAGGATGTAAGTATATTTCCTTCTGGAAAAAAACGTCTTTCACCTGCCGTAGAACACGCAGGACATCACCTTGCTTTGATCTTTCAGGCTCATTTCATGATTTCTATTACAAGTTTTCGGTCGTATCGGTAGCATTTAGTATGAGTTACAGTGCTACTTGCAGATTTTCTATTGCAGTTATAAGGGTACCGGATTCAGACTCGGGTATTGTAGTTGCCTAGTTAGAGGAGAACGCTTGTTCTTGTTTTCGAAGGTAATATTGCCGGCTCCAAATCTATTGAGAGTGATATAACCTTCGCCTTTTTCATTTATAAGACCATTTTGCTTGTTGCAGGAACACTTGTAAATGGAGTGAGATCAAAATGCACATTCTCCATACTCATTCCTTTACCGTTCATCTGGCGCTAACGAGGAGAAAATGATTAGAAATCAGAACGTTTTTCGTTGCTGAGCAGTTTCCTCTATTTTCAGCCTTTTTTGTGAGAGACCTTGCTCGCAAGGCTACACCCGGTGAGGGTTTTGCTGCTCAGCACTAAAGAACAAAAGGAAAGAGGAGAAAGAACGAGTGAAAAAACAGAGGCACATGCAAGGGCATCATACTGGGGACAGCAGAAATGATGTTGGTCATATCAGTGATCCATCAGAAGAAGCAGAAGACAATGAGCTTGACTGGCTAACAGAACTGTCAGAAATAAAGCCCAAATGTGCAGGCTGCTCCTTCCTTGCAAAGCAAGTGTACCAGCTGCAAAAAGAACTGAAGGAGCTGAATGAAAAATGCCCCTGGAGAAAGGTGATTTATAAATCGATTTGAGTGCCCCCCGCCCTTTCTTCATAAGGGCCTACCCAAATGTCTTGCCTACAAAATTATAGGTAGCTGTATATGGGAAAGCATTGGCTAAGTTTTTTAACTCTTGTAATGACTTAATCAGTCCCACAAAAACTATTTAATGTTATGCTGCTCTAACATCATCTGCATTGCCTTCCAAGAATATTCAGGATGCATTGCTTTACGTTATTTAAGAACTTAAAAGCCCTATTAAGAAGAGCTTTCAAAAAATCCTGTATATTAATATTATTTAGATCCAGGATTCAGTGATGTCATGAAACAGGGCTGCAAGATGGTTCGATTCAATAACGTTTAATTGAAGTGTTTTACTTACCACACAGAAAACAGAGGCTTCAAAGTCAACAGAGGAAGATGAACAGGTATTTAAGTTGTCATAGACAGTGAAATGGGAATGAAAAAAAGAAACTGAGCAAATATGATTTCTACTCACGCTTGAATTTGAAAGTAAAAAAAAATGAGTTATTTCTTTCGTAATGATTTAAACCAACATTACTTAATGTGTGTGACAAGTTAATGTGATTAAATAGCATGACTGACATGCAATTAGTGCTCTGAATATAATGCAATTTTGTTTTGATAGGAATTAATGCAGAAACAAAAAGTTACTAAGGTGAGATAAACTAGTAAAGATGTGTTGTTCAGCCCAGTCAAAATGTTTTTGAGTAGTAAGCAAGCTAGCTATAGTAATAGGCAGCAGACCTGATACATACCTGACACCGGACAAAAAAATTTAGAAATTTGCGGAGTCCCTGCCACCCTGCCCCAGCGGATCGTTTGGACGCCATCTTCTACCGTGACCGCTGACCATCCCTTTGGCTCACTTTCCCATCGATCGTGTGCAGCTCGGGTTTACGTGATGTATTTTTAGTTACAATTTGAACTAGAAGTTTAGAAGAGACCTTATCGCCTGAGAAACGATGAAGACTAGCAGTATGTAGTCGAAACGTTGTGATTACAGGTACAACATCGTAAGAAAAATACTTACTAGTATGATTTGTACTTTACATGTGATGTTGTCTAGTCCCTATACGGCGTCTTTCCAGGCCCTCTCGGTCAATGCAATTCGGTGACGTATCGAGACGAACGGACCACGTGACTCGAAACGCATCGGCCACGCATAATAATGAGGCCTAGGGACTAGGCAACATGTGATGAACAACAACTCGAAACAACCTCGTCCTGAATACAAGTCTGACAAGTGTCAAGTAAGCGGCAGATGGCTGTCGGCACATTTTGACTGGGTTGATTGTTAAAAAAGAGTCTGTGACTTCATTAAGTGTCAGCCTGCTATAACTTTACCAATATATCTGGGGGGGGTTGGAGTTGAGGTGGTAGTGTGGCTGATAGCTCTCAACATGGTTTTCGGGCCTGTTGGGCCTTGTACTTTACGTAGTCGAGGGCAATGGAACATAAAGTTGCAGCTGCCAGTCCCCGATTTTCTTTGCTCAGTTTCGGCTCCAATTTTCAGTCTCAAAGGGTACTTGTATTGCCATTGACAAATAATGTTGGAAAGCGACTCAAGTCTGCGAAAAAATACTAGCCTGTAAAAAAAAGATGGCCTGGTGAATTCTTGATGTGTTCATTGATGTCAGTGTCGTTGTTGAGATTTTTTTGTATGACCAATTATCAAACTAATTAGGCGGAAAGGAAAATGAGTATTGATTGGTGGAAACATCATTACTTTTTAGCACATTGACTTTTTTTAACAGAATCAGTGTCAAAGAACTTATTGATTATCTTTTTTTAACAAATGACATTGATTGACAGGACGATTGCATCAAAGCACTCCAGACTACTTCCAAACCAGGACAGAGCATAAGAGAGCTCATCGACATGGTGTTTACATGCTCTGTCCGGGGGAAAAAGACTCACAGGCCGGCTTTACCAAAGGAACGGTGGCACTTACTGACAAGTATGTAAAATAATTTAAATTTTCTTAAATTTATTTTAATTTTAAACTGAGTCATTTTTCGCTTCATTAAAATCACACACACGAAACATTAGTCATTTACCTGGTAAGGGTAATGTTTCACCCTAGAGTGACAGAGTTCATTAGTTGACTACTGTTGAACAATCTTGGTGATTGTTTCCAGGCCTCACTTGTGTTTAAATGTAAATCTATGCAGACTGGTACTTTTTAGAGTATAATGACTGAAAAGTAAGGACGGGTGAGTATGGTAGCAACACCCTCCGCCACCCCAGGCCCCAGAAAAAGTCTTGGTCTGACCTAACATTTTGGCCTGACATACCACTGTGTTAACCAGTTTCCGTACCATTATAAATGACTTGTTTGGATTGCAACATGTCCTTAAAAATTGCTATTATTAAACAAATTATTATATAATTGTTAATATCATGTCAATTGCTAATGTGAAGCTACAAGAGCACCGAAATTAGTATCAGCATCACAACTTAACGCAGGCCACTACAAGTGATAAAAGTGGACACACAGACTGTTAATCACTGAAGTTTCCCAAGCAAATACTGTTAAGTCAGTTCAGTGACTGTGCACCTTTAAGTTTGAAGTGCACAGAGTTGTCCAAGTTTCAAATATATCTGTTCAACAGAGGTTTCTTACAATTAAATTGTCTGTAATACTTACTGTATTATAAGTCATCATCTTGTTCCCTTAATTAATGAATTAACTTTTATAACAGCTAGAATTTTCACGTAATCACATTTAATAGCGTGAGCGTGCTTCATATTCTTATTGAGCATGCTAATGACGTCAGCAAACTAACACAGGTTTGTTTTTCTTTCACATATGAGAATTTTGCATTTCAGGTCAAAATAAAAATCCATTTTCATGCTTGAGTTCACCCTTCAGTTTTTGACCGATCTGAGACGATTTAATTGAATTATATGAAATGAATCGTTGACGGGTATCGAAGTGTATTTCTCAAACAAAAGATAAACGACGCATCAAGGAACAGCAAAGACAATTTCACTTCTTTCAAAATGAGGTGCCGCGTTGATAATGCTATAAAACAATTAGTTTATGTTGCAGCTGTGCGTATGTCGGGATATTAAGCACTTGGGAAGTCTGGAGAGCACTCAACGGGCTAGAGTTGCACTCGGCTGCACCTCGTGCAACTCTAACGCCTCTTTCGTGGTTGCGTGCTCAATATCTCGACATACGCACGCTGACGCATGTACTAATTGTTACTTTAATTATTGACAATTTGAGGCACTTTAGGATCAATTACCACCAAGCAATTTCTAAGGGAGACCATAAACTGGAGTGACATACACTGTATTCATAAATGGCGGCTGTCCTGAGACGAGTGATCGGCCAAACGTGGAAACGAGGCGTTGGAGGATAAAACTTACAGATCATAGAAGAAGTTATAGGTAAACATGTCCGTTTTCCTGAGTGAAGAAGATATTCCCGGGTCATCTTTAGCTGGAAGAAATCCAGCACAGCTGAAAAATGAAGAATTACGGTTTTGGCTTAAATGTAGAAACGATCCAGCAAAAGGACTTCGCACAAAAGCTCAACTCGTAGAGCGGTATGAAACCACCATCATCATTTTCGATTGTTGAATTGTCGCTTTTTTACACTAAATTAAGGCTTATCTTTTTATATTATATGTTTCTTACATTTTTAGAGTTGGAGAATACACGTACATTAGTCAGGGTAAGGATGGTTTTCTTGTCGACCCAGACCCGGATTTAATTTACACGAAACGAAAACTCGCAAAGCAAAATGAATCGGCTGCCACAGACACCGCCACAAACACTACCACGAGCTCTTTTATCACGTTTTCGACTGCTAATAATTTTAGTTTTCCTCAACATGGCAGGGGAATTAATTTAGAAAAAATACCACTGCTTGGCATTTGACATTTTATTTCTGTACAGTCTAGGATGACACGCGTGTTTGGATATTTAACTTTGAAATCTTCAGGCATAGTTTTGATAATTTCCTTCCGGCTCGGCCAAATGTTTATAATGCCAAAACGAAGAAACATAAAGTTGATCCAGGAACTAAAAAATCTGCTAACTGTCGGCTGAGAAATGCCAAATAAAAATGCTAAATGTTTCTCGTTAAATCCCTGCCTCAATCGACACAACACCAGAAAAAATTCTTCCTCTGGCTGAAGAGTTCTTCTTCGCCCAAGTTTGTTACAATCCCTTTGTTTACTTTTCCTTTCGTATATTTTTTCGTCTACCTTCATATCAATTGAACGCCAGTATCGAATATTTTCACCATTTTCTCCTGGATTCAGATATGAAAGCGTTGCTTTGAACGTCTCTAAGTTTGGAAAACCAATGTAAAATGAGATAGAATCGTTGTCTGACAGATTGTTTATGCAAAACATACGTGATTTTAGGTCATTGTTTTCCTGCGATAGACGCTTGAGTTCCTTTTCTGAATTCACCAGTTCAGTTTCAGTTTAAAAAAGCAATCTCTTTCTGGGCATGTAGCAGCTGCATTTTCAATGATTCGAGTGACTCTTCTTGCATTTCATGTTCAGAAGTTTCGAGGTTGTTTGAAACCATCTCATCCTCTGAAAGACTGCTGCTGTCTACCGTGCTCGTGCTAGCTACCGGTACACTATGTGGGTCTTCAGCCGCACAGTCATTCTCGTTGCATGTAGATAAATCCTCCATTTGCTTCCTTTTTTCAGGTATTTGACTTCTGTCTAATGGCGGATGTCTTTTCCGTGGAGAAGTACGCCACGCAAACCTCGAAGGAATTGTGCCCTTCACTAATTCCATTTTTTTGAAGGGAAATGCCTGTTTTTATTTCTTCTCCACGAAAATGTAACGAGCAGATCTTGGTATCTTTCGTTAATGAAAAGTTAGGGCCAACATCTCTTCGGATTTTCTGTAGCCATTGCTTGCGAATGTTTGGATCCTTCGGAAAAGTAAAAAATCCCACTCTGTTTCCTTGCGGATCTACGCGGCCCGTTTGGTTGCAAAGGGGAACAGAACAGTAAACTTTAGAGCTTGACGAGATCCTAAGAAACCTGTTACAGTAAAAAAAGTCCGCCGAAACGTTATAAAAAGAAGAAATCACCGCTCTGTAAGTTGACTAAAACTGTGCTATCAGTGAGAAATTTGTGTTTGTTATCCTCCAACGCCTCGTTTTCATGATTGGGTACCAGTTTTCTCCCGCGCGTCCGCCATTTATGAATACGGTGTATAGAAGGGAATCCGGATAGAAACTTCTATCAATGGAAAGTGCTGGATGGTCAGAATGGAAGATGTTCAACATGGGCCTAAGCCCTTGAACTGAATTACTCAGTCAGCACAAGCTCATTTTAGACTCTGATGCTGCCAACTGACTTAGCTACAGCTAAGTAGTTAATAACATTTATAATTTGTTATATCCCTAGACTTTCAATCAACTAAACAGGGGCTGTCATTGGTTGAATCCTGGTCCCGTGGCCTTGACTAAAATCAAATGTATCCCGATCGTGATACATCACACAATGTACCCCGCTCGGGATACATTACAGCACGTGAAAGCATGATGGAAGGTGGTGTGACAGAAGGCGGGAAAAACACTGCCAGTTTTCTTTTTCGGGAATGAACATAACAACACAAACACGAGGCCTCAAACTAAAAGGCAACGATTTTTAAAGTCATCCTAGAAGAGAAACGGCAGCTAGTGGAGGAAAAAGATGCAGATAATGTAAGGAAAGTAGTTGTAAATAATTCATTCAGTGGTTTTGAGAATTAAATTTGTGTTGTCATTAATAATGTGTCGACTGTTCTGGTTCGCTCCAGTTATTCTTTTGTTGCTGTTGAAGTGAAAGTCTAGAAATATAACAAAACACTTAATGTCAGTTCCCTCGGGAAACAGATAGTTTTGTTTTCCCGAGAGTCCTGAAACAATATAATATTTAAGTAGTCTACCATTACTCTTGAAATAACTTCACAATTTACAAACATCGGTATGATTATATGTCGGAGTAGCCGTCTACAATCTTTGTGGATGTTACAAATCCGACTGTTATACCGTTCATGTAGTTTATCCAATAGTTTTTTTTATAAAGTTTCATCAGAAGGGTGAATGCAATTAATAGGAATGACTGATCTGGCGAAACATTCCTGTTCAATAACAGAATTTTCTTCAGTAATAGACCACTGACTGGCCATCTGACAAAATTGGTAGGTAAATAGAAGTCATTTCAAGGCCAGGAGCCCAGAGTTTTTTCCTGTCAAATGATTTGACTATTTAATTAGAATTTTAGTTAGTCCAGACTCTTATCTGTTTTGTAAGTTTTAAAAGTCTAAGCTAAAAAAGGATACAGTCAGGTCTGTGTGAAACACATTTCTAACATTATTTTATAAAAAATGACCATGAACTCAGTTTTCTGTCAAATTCAGTTCAATTCCGTTCTGCGTATTAGAGAGAGTCCGTATTATAGAGGTTTTTTTAAAGAAAATATTTAAAAGAAAATATATGAGAATTAAAAGTTGTGTTACCTTACCTTCGGTGATATTTTGTGGAACAGTAAACAGGGAACTCAAAATTCTTCAAAATCGCTCAAAATACCACTTCTGAGGCAAAAGGACGACAATTTACCGAAGGTAAGGTAACACAACGTTTACTTAGCTTTGATAAATGCACATATTTAGCGGTATACCGCTACAGATGAAGCAAACGGTAAATCACAACAGTACATTTACAATAAAAATAACCTAGCTTACGCAATCGGATTGTGTGTGGACCCCCTGTGATGTCGCACGTGTCACCACGATGCCTCGAACAGTTCGGACGGTCCGCCTGTGGTTTGCCATTTACATGGGCACTGTTTGGGTAAATGGTAAAAACAATTCAGAACTGGCAAATTTCCACCTGAATAATCGCGCTCACATTACCATAATGTACAAATCAGTTCCCTCTACCGAAAAACGGCCTCGAAAACCTGAAACTGGAATCAAAGGTGGCTTTGAAGAAACAAGACCACGAGTTCAGTTCCGTTTGAAACGTTCCGTCCGGAAAAACAGGACTCTTGTTATAAATGTCCCTTTGCGCCCGGAAATTTTCCGATAAAACGACCGAAAAAGTCGTGTCCCATTTACTTTCCAATCGGATTTTCCGGAATTAACTTTTAGTGTAAATGGTAAACAGCCCATGTCTCTGAAGTCGCAGCTGGCGGACACTGACATGGCCAGGGGAAAAATGAGCATTGTGGCGACAACTTTCTTAGTTGCAAGGTCTTCAACTGTTTCGCTTAGTGTATCGTCTTAGTTGTCAAATGAACGACAATCGTTTCAGTGCAGAATAAACATAGTTTACCAGGGTTATGAAATTAGCTCATAAAAAAAAACAAACAAACAAGGATAAAACTTGTTACTACATATTTTTTTATGAGCTGACACCCCGGTACAAAATGGAGTGTCCGGAAAACTAAGACCTGACCAGGAAAACGTTTTGTTAATACATCCGTCCCGCTAAACACACCAACATATACCAAGAGTATGTACCTACTTCCCTTTCATCTTTTCCGAGTGCCATCTGTTTCCTTCTCGTGGGATCAGAACATTAATTTTTTGTCTGCTTAACGTGAAATGTTGCGTCAAAAAAGTGTGTAGGCTGCATTGCAGGTGTATTTATCGAAATGTCTGCCCGGATTGTAAACATGGAGAAAGTGTGACTATTTGGGAGGTGGGAATCAGTCAGATCCAACATGGCAGCTTCTCAACGAACACGCGCGAGGGAATTCCAGCGCTGCGGCACTATGAAAGTATCCTGGGACAATGCTCCGCATGGGGGGGAAAAGGCTAAAAACGGGATTCAAATAGGAAAAATATCGGCGAGCAAAGCGAGGCCGACACTTTTTCTCGGTTCGCTTCACTCGCCGATTTTTTTTTTCCTTTTTCCCCCAATGTGGAACCTGGTCCCAGGCTACTATGAAAGAGAACTAACCACACTTAAAAACTAAAAAATCTGAGACATTATTCAAGTTTGCATTTCCTTCACCGAGAGACATTTAACGACAAAGGTTTGGTTGTCTGGAACATAAGAGGCACACGGACCTAAAACTTTCCAAGTCCTATCTCTTCCTTTCCTTGTAATCCATTTAACACTTGAGATAAGGCCATGATAACGCGTCTAATTGCGTAATATGCCCTTTGGCCTTTGCTATTTATATCAGGGCATGTCCGGTGCAGGGAAATCCGAGCAACGCTCTCAAATTGCTTCAAAACGGGCTGAACCTTTTTCGCACCTGAGACATGTGTGGAAAGTCAATTATACCGAGATTTCGTCACACGGGTCTGTCTTGCCATTATAATTTCCCGGTCAGTGGGTGAAGTCCGAGTGGCCGCGAAATGTTTTAATTGCCCTTTTCTGCTATTATTTTATTATTATTATTATTACTATTATTGTGAAAGGTTTGAACAAAGGAGTCATTTCAAAAGTAGGTTGAGTTTGATCGTCCGGGTGAACGTAGTCCTGAATAGGACTGTTGTTGTTGACAGTGACTGACGTTTCGACAACCTGTGCGGTAGTCATCTGTAGAGTCAAAGTGAGTTGTATCACGTCAGTAGATGGTATTATATACTCTGTTATTGATCTGATTGGTCAATAAAGTCAAGATGTTATTGGTGACTGGGGCGACCATGTGCGAGTGAAGACGTGGATGTTTCACTCCCGTGAACTTTTTGTGCTTTCTTAAAAATTTTAGTCCTTAAACCTAGTCTATGGCTCAAAGTTGTCTTAAAAAAGCAAGAGAGGAGGGAAAGACCGCTTTCTTTAGCAAACCAGAACCCGATAAATTGTTTATCGATGGACGATTTCTTCCCTTATAGACAAATCTAGGTTTTTTGGACTGAGTTTATTCTATTTGACTTTGTTTATGCTTCTCATTAGTTTGTTTTTGTAACGGGAGTGGCATGTCTAGGTTAGAACAATTGGTGTAGTCAGAAACGATTGTCCCAAGCTCTGTGGCAGCGTCTTATAGGTAATAATTACCTCGCCGCCTTTTTTCTCTCTTTCTTAAAACTTTGTTGTGTAATGTATTCCTTGTTTGTTGGTTTTTCTTTGTTTTATTTGTCCTTTTGTTTTTTCCTTTGTTGTTTTTTGTTTTGTGAGTATTTGTGCGTTTTGTGTGTATTGTCTATCTACGTGTTGTGTGTTTTTGCACCTCAGTTGTTACCTCTTTTCAATTTTTTGTGTACCACTGCGGTGGAAATTATTTGTATGCGCATAATTTATTTTTTTCCTGATCCCATTCATGAAAGAACTTTTTGATTTTAAATTACTTTCGCTTAATGTGCGAGGGGTTCGATCCGCCACGAAAAGGAAAGCCCTTTTTACCTGGCTAAATGAACGGAGGTATGATATTATTTTCCTTCAAGAGACCTATAGCACTGCTGACGTTGAAGACATTTGGAGAACACAATGGAGAGGTAAGCTCTTTTTTGCTCATGGCTCTAATCATAGTTGTGAGGTGATGATTCTAGTGAGAAGTGACTTAGATTTTTTAAATCCAAGAACTATTAGCTGTGATGACGAGGGCCGCTCTATTATAGTTGAAGCTGAGGTCCAAGGTTCGCCATTTTTGTTTGTAAATATTTATGCTCCAAACAAGGTTCAAGACCAATGCCGTTTTTTCGATAAGTTAAACAAAAATATTGAAGACCGCGTCGTTAATGAAGAGCTGAGAATTATTATCGGGGGAGAGTTTAATGTAACACTTGACCCTGATCTTGACTGTTCCGGTGGTAGACCTTTTAGAAAAGATTCTGTAAAACACATACAAAACTTACGCCTGGATTTTGATTTGGTTGACATTTGGCGCATACGAAATCCGGACTCTAAACGCTTTACGTGGCGTCAAAGAAATCTTTTCATTCAAAGAAGACTTGATTACTGGCTGATTAGCGATGTATGCCAAGACGACATTGAGAGGTCCGATATCATTCCTTTGATAAATTCAGACCATTCGGCAATTTTTCTCCATTTTAAAAGCATAGACAACAAAACACGGTTTTGGACCATCATTTATTCAATGGATCCAAACTTTTTACAAGAATGTCTCGAGTTGTGTTTTAAATAATGGCTTTGCAACTTCATCCTTTGCAGTTGAAAGAGGAGTAAGACAGGGAGACCCTCTCTCTGCTTACTTATTTATTACAGCATTAGAAGTTTTACGTGTTAACATACGTAACAGTAACGACATTCGTGGTATTAAAGTCGATAATGAAGAGATCAAAGTAAGTCTTTTCGCAGATGACCTGACTGGGTTTTTAAAGGATGACCTCTCTCTAACAAACTTTCTTAAACTTATAGAAGATTATGGAACTTGCTCTGGTCTAAAGGTTAACCATGAAAAGACAGAGCTTTTGCTACTAGGTAACCTGGCCTGTACCGTACATGAGGCCGTTCTGAACAATATAAAAATTAAACGATCAGTTAAAATCTTAGGAGTACATTTTACCTATGTCATTCACACAAAACAAAAGCTAAACATCAATGAATTAATCAGCTCCATTCAACTTAAGCTACGAATCTGGAGGTGGAGGGATTTTACTATCATAGGGATAATTCAAATTGTCAAAACCTTTATTATCCCTATCTTCTTATATCGCACGAGCTTGATATCATTGGATAAAGAATTTGTGAAAGAAGCGAACAAAATTATCTTTGATTTCATCTGGAAAGGAAAGGATAAAGTTAAACGCTCTACACTTATCAGTGATATCGAAGATGGAGGACTTAAAGCCCCACATTTAACTTCCATAATTGAAACACAAAGAATACTTTGCTGCAAGAAATTAGCAAACGATCAACCGAGTGGATGGAAAATAATCCTTTTGCATTATCTGAAACCTGTTGGTGGTAAATTAGTCTTATGTTGCGACTTTGATTTGAAGAAATTGGCTATCAAATTACCAGCCTTTTATGAAGAATGCTTAAGATTTTTTGCAAAGTGCTCTGCGGTAAATAATTTAAATATACAGGATTTAAATGGAAAAGACTTGTCAAAAGTTATCTTATGGAACAACAAATTTATTTGTGTTGGTGACAAGTCTGTGTATTTTCGAAATCTCGCTGAGAAAGGGATCTTTCGAGTGGGTGATTTAATCTCGAATAATAATAATAAACAGGTGTCGCTATTTTTTTGTTGTGTTTTTATTTTTTTGTTGTGAAATCTGCCAGGTTAATAACTACAAAAGGCAGGCTTTATACTTATTAATCGTAAAGAGCGGTACTTTGTAGTTATTAATCGTAAAGAACGTCATTTACGATTAATAATTATGTCAAACATAGTTAATAATCGTGAAAACCACGATTAATAACTACGTTTGACAGGCTTCGTAGTTAATAATCGTGAAATTTACGATTATTAACTATGTTTGGCACGCTTTGTAGTTATTAATCGTAAGGTTGTCAATTTCTGCACTAAAGCTAACTCAAAAGCTAACAACCGCCATTACAGAAAAGAAAACAAACTCAAAGTCTTTATTTCAAGGTCCCTGTTTTCACAAAAATATATCCCTGAAAACTTTTTGAGAGGTCAAAGTTTCCATTCAGCTAATTTTGTGATCGATTTTTTGTCTAAGAAAGCTAGCTTCTTTCGCTCTATTTTTGCGATAAGCTGACATCGCGAGCGGGCGGCCTCGGTGAGTTTGCTGTGTACGAAATTGTGATAACCGATATAAAAAATTAAATGTTAATCCCCATTTTTCAGTTCAAATTACTCTTCCTTTGAACTTTAACTTGGAGAGAGACATCTTAATCCTTCCCAAATGTAACGACAATGAATAAGTGCAGAATAATTCGCTATCGCTGTGTTTTTTCTCGCTTTAAATCGTCGACAATTTCAACGCGTTGTTGGTAAACACTGGCGTGAATTACACTTGCCGTGAGAAATTTTATTATTAATGTTGACCACATTTCTGGACAAAAATAATAGTTTTCAATTTTACTTTAACTCAAAAACTTTCACTATTTTTTATTGACAAAAGGGACAGCTTTCTTTCTGGAATTTTTCCTTAAATCTTTCCTTAAATCATCGAAAATTTCAACAACTTGTTGGTAAACACTGGCGTGCGAATTACACTTGCCGTGAGAAATTTTATTATTAATGTTAACCACATTCCTCGACAAAATAATGGTTTTCAACTTTAGGTTAGCTCAAAAGCTTTCACCATTTTTTTTTTTTTTTTGCAAGAGGGAGAGCTTTGTTTCTGGAATTTTTCCTTCCTCACCGAAAGCGGTCCACATATAATATTTCGGCAGGGTTCAAGAAACAGTCAGTGTTCAGAGCGATTACAGTATCAACAAATTATTTATTGACATTCAGCCAGAAAATAGAAAACCGACAGTGTCATTTTTTTTTTAAACAAGAGTGATATACCTCTCTAGACTCAAAATCTGAAAATAAATATCCATCAGATTTGTATTTTGGAGACTCACGAGCTTGTCCTTTTGGTCTGCAATCACACGAGCCGAAGCGGCAATTTTATCTGTCTTTCATCTCATGCATGGTAAAATACTAGCTGAAAGCTTCCAATTCGATTGGAAAGAGAGCATTTTCTACAAACTAGATAAATATATTCAACCAGACTGTATAACGACAAACCAGCCTAGTCAAACCGAATTATCAAAGTGCCATGATCGTGAGGAGCGCTCATTCACGCAATTGAAACCTGAGAGCACGACTCGCAGATTTATGGAGAAAATTTAACTTCAGCATTTTTCAAAACGAAAACTTGAATTAAAAAAATATATTTTCGAAAAACAGATTCATATTCACGGCCAGACAAAGCTGGAATAATACGGAATTCTTACAAGGCAGCTTTTATACGCATTGTACTGAGCTTTGAAAAGTTTACTGCAGTTTGAAATTTGATAGCATACAGTCTGATCTGGAAAATACACTTTCTATATCGTCTGCGTGACAAAAATTCACATAATTTTGAGTAAAATCTGTTATTATTGTTTAATATTTGACTCGCTAAACCGTTCAGAAATGTTTTTAGAAAACAGTACTTGTGTGTTTTGAGAACAACTTTCACCTCCAGAAAAATAGTATCCCCGGCCGCGCGCCGGCATGAAAGATCGATTTTTTTCACTGCCGCTCGTTCGCAAAAATAATCTTCAATTTGATAATCAAAATAAGAAACCTTCTTAGGATGTAATTATCCAAACAATATTTTGCCATACACTGCACCTTTTTAAAAAAGATCGAAGAGTACTTGGAATATGGTCTGCAAAGCCTGTGCAAACTGAAATCAACCATGCCGTTTGTCACGCTACGCGTGAGATTTCTCTCCCTCAGATCACATGTGGAATGATTTAAAGAAAAGACAAGAGAACTCTTATCATGTTGTACGGAATAATAACTAATGAGCAAGACTACAGTGCTTTCTCTTTCGTGCTGAAATTTTTTACCGCGGCAGCGAGTTGAAAAACACATGCAGACTGCAGACAGATTTGAGAACCAACTCATCAAAGTTTTTGCGCCGAATCGGTGTTTTCGCGGGAATATCAAGCCGAGTATAAACACAAACACAAACAAACGTTTTTAAATTGCTACCTGTTTAATGAACGTTAAAAGAAAATTGACGATCCAGAATCATCTCTTTGACTAACAAGTCGAGATAAGGCGCTAAAAGTCAGAAGAAAACAATCTCACCTATAGATCGATGTTCCTCAGCTTCCAGCAACTGCAGAATTATAAACTCTTGTGAAAAGTCATGGCCTTTAAACTCCATTTAAAAGGCAACTGTCTCTTTGATTTCTTGAATCGTAGTTCAGAGTCAAGTAGTACAGATCTTGCTCCTTGATTTAAGCTTTATACATACTCCAGGTTTTTCTTCAGTTCTTGCAATAAATCCGGCTGTTAATAACTTTAAGACTTAGACTTAAATAAAGAGTTTGAGGCTGTGCACGATTTTCACCAAACGCCTTCACACAAGTAATTCTGTTCGAACGTCTAACGAAAGGGATGATTATCGGATTGTCTTCATGAGGAGAAGCAATAAACGTACTGCACAAAGAGCGTACACCAGCCCAGTAAAGAACATATACAGTGATTTCAAACCACATAGAGTAAGAAAACTCGCTGAAGAAGAAGTGGATCTATCCGCGGTAGGCAAGCTTTTGCAAACAATTGTTGATGCTTCGATTTTCTTTAACGTGGCTCTCCCTCGCGCGCTGTTGGAAAATTTTCGTTGATCGCGCCACAAATGCGTTAACACTTTTCCTGGCGTCTGTTCCCTTCTTTCACTGAGGGTCAAAACAAAGTTGATGAGCTGTCAAAATGTGTCCAATTACAGGGCTGGCTGTCAATCAGCTATTTACGATTAATAATTATGAATGCCAGCGTAGCCTAAAAACGGTTAACAGGGTTTGCGAGCCAACTGAAATAACGATTAATAATCGTATTCCAGCTCACGTGCCTTTGCATGAGACTAGCTAATTATTAATCGTAAATAGCTGATTGACAGCCAGCCCTGTAATTGGACACATTTTGACAGCTCATCAACTTTGTTTTGACCTTCAGTGAAAGAAGGGAACAGACGCCAGGAAAAGTGTTAACGCATTTGTGGCGCGATCAACGAAAATTTTCCAACAGCGCGCGAGGGAGAGCCACGTTAAAGAAAATCGAAGCATCAACAATTGTTTGCAAAAGCTTGCCTACCGCGGATAGATCCACTTCTTCTTCAGCGAGTTTTCTTACTCTATGTGGTTTGAAATCACTGTATATGTTCTTTACTGGACTGGTGTACGCTCTTTGTGCAGCACGTTTATTGCTTCTCCTCATGAAGACAATCCGATAATCATCCCTTTCGTTAGACGTGCGAACAGAATTACCTGTTTGAAGGCGTTTGGTGAAAATCGTGCACAGCCTCAAACTCTTTATTTAAGTCTAAGTCTTAAAGTTATTAACAGCCGGATTTATTGCAAGAACTGAAGAAAAACCTGGAGTATGTATGAAGCTTAAATCAAGGAGCAAGATCTGCACTACTTGACTCTGAACTATGATTCAAGAAATCAAAGAGACAGTTGCCTTTTAAATGGAGTTTAAAGGCCATGACTTTTCACAAGTGTTTATAATTCTGCCGTTGCTGGAAGCTGAGGAACATCGATCTAGGTGAGTTTGTTTTCTTCTGACTTTTAGCGCCTTATCTCGACTTGTTAGTCAAAGAGATGATTCTGGATCGTCAATTTTCTTTTAACGTTCATTAAACAGGTAGCAATTTAAAAACGTTTGTTTGTGTTTGTGTTTATACTCAGCTTGACATTCCCGCGAAAACACCGATTCGGCGCAAAAACTTTGATGAGTTGGTTCTCAAATCTGTCTGCAGTCTGCATGTGTTTTTCAACTCGCTGCCGCGGTAAAAAATTTCAGCACGAAAGAGAAAGCACTGTAGTCTTGCTCATTAGTTATTATTCCGTACCACATGATAAGAGTTCTCTTGCCTTTTCTTTAAATCATTCCACATGTGATCTGAGGGAGAGAAATCTCACGCGTAGCGTGACAAACGGCATGGTTGATTTCAGTTTGCACAGGCTTTGCAGACCATATTCCAAGTACTCTTCGATCTTTTTTAAAAAGGTGCAGGTGTATGGAAAAATATTGTTTGGATAATTACATCCTAAGAAGGTTTCTTATTTTGATTATCAAATTGAAGATTATTTTTGCGAACGAGCGGCAGTGAAAAAAAATCGATCTTTCATGCCGGCGCGCGGCCGGGGATACTATTTTTCTGGAGGTGAAAGTTATTCTCAAAACACACAAGTACTGTTTTCTAAAAGCATTTCTGAACGGTTTAGCGAGTCAAATATTAAACAATAATAACAGATTTTACTTAACATTATGTGAATTTTTGTCACGCAGACAATATAAAAAGTGTATTTTCCAGATCAGACTGTATGCTATCAAATTTCAAACTGCAGTAAACTAATTTTCACAGCTCAGTGCAGTGCGTATAAAAGCTGCCTTGTAAGAATTCCGTATTATTCCAGCTTTGTCTGGCCGTGAATATGAATCTGTTTTTTGAAAATATATTTTTTTAATTCAAGTTTTCGTTTTGAAAAATGCTGAAGTTAAATTTTCTCCATAAATCTGCGAGTCGTACTCTCAGGTTTCAATTGCGTGAATGAGCGCTCCTCACGATCATGGCACTTTGATAATTCGGTTTGACTAGGCTGGTTTGTCGTTATGCAGTCTGGTTGAATATATTTATCTAGTTTGTAGAAAATGCTCTCTTTCCAATCGAATTGGAAGCTTTCAGCTAGTATTTTACCATGCATGAGATGAAAGACAGATAAAATTGCCGCTTCGGCTCGTGTGATTGCAGACCAAAAGGACAAGCTCGTGAGTCTCCAAAATACAAATCTGATGGATATTTATTTTCAGATTTTGAGTCTAGAGAGGTACATCACCCTTGTTTAAAAAAAAAAAAAAAATGACACTGTCGGTTTTCTCTTTTCTGGCTGAATGTCAATAAATAATTTGTTGATACTGTAATCGCTCTGAACACTGACTGTTTCTTGAACCCTGCCGAAATATTATATGTGGACCGCTTTCGGTGAGGAAAGAAAAATTCCAGAAACAAAGCTCTCCCTCTTGTAAAAAAAAAAAATGGTGAAAGCTTTTGAGCTAACCTAAAGTTGAAAACCATTATTTTGTCGAGGAATGTGGTTAACATTAATAATAAAATTTCTCACGGCAAGTGTAATTCACGCCAGTGTTTACCAACAAGTCGTTGAAATTTTCGATGATTTAAGGAAAAAATTAAGGAAAAATTCCAGAAAGAAAGCTGTCCCTTTGGCAATAAAAAATAGTGAAAGTTTTTGAGTTAAAGTAAAATTGAAAACCATTATTTTTGTCCAGAAATGTGGTCAACATTAATAATAATATTTCTCACGGCAAGTGTAATTCACGCCAGTGTTTACTAACAACGCAATGAAATTGTCGACGATTAAAGCGAGAAAAAACACAGCGATAGCGAATTATTCTGCACTTATTCATTGTCGTTACATTTGGGAAGGATTAAGATGTCTCTCTCCAAGTTAAAGTTCAAAGGAAGAGTAATTTGAACTGAAAAATGTGGATTAACATTTAATTTTTTACATCGGTTATCACAATTTCGTACACAGCAAACTCACCGAGGCCGCCCGCTCGCGATGTCAGCTTATCGCAAAAATAGAGCGAAAGAAGCTAGCTTTCTTAGACAAAAAATCGATCACAAAATTAGCTGAATGGAAACTTTGACCTCTCAAAAAGTTTTCAGGGATATATTTTTGTGAAAACAGGGACCTTGAAATAAAGACTTTGAGTTTGTTTTCTTTTCTGTAATGGCGGTTGTTAGCTTTTGAGTTAGCTTTAGTGCAGAAATTGACAACCTTACGATTAATAACTACAAAGCGTGCCAAACATAGTTAATAATCGTAAATTTCACGATTATTAACTACGAAGCCTGTCAAACGTAGTTATTAATCGTGGTTTTCACGATTATTAACTATGTTTGACATAATTATTAATCGTAAATGACGTTCTTTACGATTAATAACTACAAAGTACCGCTCTTTACGATTAATAAGTACAAAGCCTGCCTTTTGTAGTTATTAACCTGGCAGATTTCACTACAAAAAAATAAAAACACTACAAAAAAATAGCGACACCTGTTAATAATAATAATAATAATATTTAATATTTATATTGCGCATTTTCTATAAAATAATCAAATGCGCATTACAATATGAACCTATTTACAATTCCTATGAAGTCAAAAACGAAACTTACACTATTTACAATCAACTATAAGAAAAATAATTTACGGAAGAACTAACTAATTGTATCAACAATTGTAAGAACTAACCTAATTGAATTAACAAAATGCCTTCTCAAATAAAAATGTCTTAAGTTTCTTTTTAAAATCATTTGTTGTCCAAGCAGATCTAATGCTTATGGGAAGACTGTTCCAAAGCCGTGGTGCCGCCATCATGAAGGAACGATCTCCCATGGTAGCTTTTGTAACACGCTTTGGGGTGCTCAAAAGAATTCCCTTATTGTTTCGCCGTAAATCATAGCGAGATGGCGATAAAACAGAAATTAATTTAATGAGATATTTAGGAGCTGAGCCCTGGAGTACTTTAAAGGTGATCAAAAGGATTTTAAACTCGATGCGTAGGCGGATAGGCAACCAGTGAAGTTGTTTAAGGAGCGGCGTAATATGACAGTGTTTAGGTGCGCAGAAAATCAATCGCGCACTGGCGTTCATAACACGTTGAAGTTTTTGCACGTGATGGTCTGGAACTCCATAGAGTAGACTGTTGCAATAGTCTAACCTACTAGTTATAAATGCATGAATCAATTTCTCAGTGCATTCGCTAGTAAGGTATTTGCGTATGTGCCGAATATTAAACAGATAAAAGAATGCACTACCATAGGTCTTAAACATGAACTTATAATCGAAAGTGAGTTGAGAGTCTTGAACCTTTCGCCGTTGGATGCATTTAGGCTTGTCTCTTTAATAGACGCTCTACCAACTCAATGGCGTGAATCGTTGAAAACTTGCATCTCTACAGGTGACACCATTCAACTTGCATGATGACAGAAATTTTTTTATTTGCTTGATAGAATCTATACAGTGTTTTGATAAGGAAAGCAAAACAAGTTTTTCGATAGCGATTTTTCTTCCCCGTGTTTTAACCTGCCAAAAACGTGAAATTTCACTTCCGGTGAGCTACAAAACCGCGCTAGCGAAAACAGAAGACTGGGAATGATTATGACGTCATTTCAGGACATTCTATTTCGCGGCAGGCAAATTACCTGGTCATTTTCTTATTTGTGTGGCACTGTGTGGAGAATGTTTTTTGAGTTTCCATGACCTTTTCTGATCAGAAATAGCAGAAATCAATCGAATTTAATTGCCTGTGAAAAAGAATAATGAGTTTTGAAAGCGATACGGAAAAGTCAGAGGTGGAATCGATCGGGTCGCGCACTCACATCTGCGAGACAGAGCTAGGATCAGACGAAGATGAAGAAGATATGTACTATTCAGATCCAGAAGGACCGTATATAGATGAACCTATTGCAGACGAGGAATGGCTAACAGAATACAACCGAGAACTAGAAGAAACTGAAAGGAGAAACCAGGAGTTACAAAACCGCTTTGACAGGATTGTCGAACCCGAGACTTGGTAAGTGTTCGCTCTATTTCTTACCTTTTATTATTAGCCTGAAAAATCTTATCGTACTAAGATCGTACCTTGCCGATAAAAGGAAAGGATAAAAGTTGTATTCTTCAACGTAGATACTACGTTCCTTCTTTTAAATTTCAAAGGTGCTCATGTGGCAATTGTGCTCTCGATCGGCTGCAAAATCCCGGGGAATGCCTCTGCTGCAAGAAAATCGAAAAGTGCGTCGAATCACTTGGTGGTACCTCCGTTCTGAATGAGGTGGAAATCAGTTCCGAATGTATTACATTGCATCCAGGTTTCAGTGTCGTTTGCCTTAACAGATGGTCTCTCCGATTAGCCGCAAGTAAATACAACAGGATAGACGGTACAAAGTATCGTCAGACTGATACAGAAGAAAAGTGAGTAATGTTTTGCCCAGTTTTTTCTGTCAGAGCGAAAATAACGTTAGCCGGCAAAAGCGCCCGACAGCTGCAACAGAAGAAACAGAAGCACTGGTTATTTGAACAAACGCCAGTTTAAGAGAAAGATAATCAATCGATGGTTTTTGTCGCCCATTAATTTGTTTAATGGAGAGATTTTACCTGACCCATGAAACAGACAATAAACAGTTACAATTTAGAAGACAATAGAAGTAATGCATGAGAGCGTGCACCTCTCCACTACCTGTTTAATCGGTTGAGTAAAATCACTATACTACAAAAAACATATGATAAAGAATAAAGCACAATATACTTTGCAGAACCCCTAAACTCAAACTTTTCTCTGGACTTGGGTGTGTGTGTGTGTGTGTGTGTGGGAGGGGGTGCCAGCCACACCAAGCCCCACACAAAGCATTTTGATCTCATCTTTTGCCGACTGCTTTCATCTTTTCTTACTCTGCTCTACCCTTCAACCCTGGTCTTATTTTTACCTATATTTGACACTCAGTTGATTTGATAATGTTCAGTTCATAAGATGTTAAAAGAAATGGGGATTTTAGAGACACAAAGAAAGGGCACGATTTGAATAGAAATGCATCTGCCACTGGTCATATGGTAATACTGGGCTCACAGAGTTGAAATACAGAGCGAGGTCATGACTTGAATATTTATTCTTATGTCTTCATTCTTTTACACAGGTTTCTTCGTGGAGTAGCCTACAGAGAGTTTACCCAACTAGTACATGGTTTTATGGGGGAAAGTGGATTCCACTGCCAGCATGTGCCTACAAGTGCAATAAGAACAGAACTTTCAGAAGAGAATGAAGAATTTGTTGGTTTTGAAGACAATGAATAAAGATATTGCCTTTATGACCATCATTATTTTAAAATGCAAATAGCGAAACAGAGTCCATTGACAAATTTTATACTATTTTGGACTAATATTGACTCAAAACATCAGCTGATTGCACAGAACCTATCTGTATCTTAATTATCTACAGTGTATCTTGAAATAATGGTGATGAAAATCTCTCCCAGTTTGTATTAAACAATTACCAGGCAACTTATTGACTTTGCCTCAAAATAAAAATAAAAAGGTCTACTATCACTGAGATTGGATTACTAAAAAAACAAAAACAAAACAAAACATAAGATGTAATAAATTATGTTGCTCTAATGGCTATTTTTCTCATTTTCTTGATTATAACAGTAATATAGATAATAATAAAAATCCTTAGGTGTCCAAAAAAAAAATGATTTTCCCAAAGAAAAAAGTGACTTGAGAGGGGCAGAAGGCTCAGCTAGCCTTTGATACGGCTCTGTTCTGACAGCACATGGTGACCCCTAGAACATAACTTCTGCTCTATGGCGACAAGAAAATCTTATAGATTATAATATTATGCTAGGCATCCTTGATTTCACGGGTTCATGGCACTGGGCTCCCTTCAATTTGTCTTAGAACACAGCCATGATTATGATAGCATTGTTTCCCTGCTGATACATACTCAATAAATTCAACTTACATGGAGTACTTGGTGGAACATCGACCACTTCCATTTTTTGCCTAGCCGGCCGTCGTTCCACTGCCACCTTTCCGTCTTCTTTTTACAACATCCTGTTCATCGGTAGCGGTGTTTTGTCCCAAATAACCAATGCTTCTGTTGCAACTGTTGGGCGCTTTTGCCGGCTAACGTTGTTTTCGCTCTGACAGAAAAACTGGGCAAAGCATTACTCACTTTTCTTCTGTATCAGTCTGACGATACTTTGTACCGTCTATCCTGTTGTATTTACTTGCGGCTAATCGGAGAGACCATCTGTTAAGGCAAACGACACTGAAACCTGGATGCAATGTAATACATTCGGAACTGATTTCCACCTCATTCAGAACGGAGGTACCACCAAGTGATTCGACGCACTTTTCGATTTTCTTGCAGCAGAGGCATTCCCCGGGATTTTGCAGCCGATCGAGAGCACAATTGCCACATGAGCACCTTTGAAATTTAAAAGAAGGAACGTAGTATCTACGTTGAAGAATACAACTTTTATCCTTTCCTTTTATCGGCAAGGTACGATCTTAGTACGATAAGATTTTTCAGGCTAATAATAAAAGGTAAGAAATAGAGCGAACACTTACCAAGTCTCGGGTTCGACAATCCTGTCAAAGCGGTTTTGTAACTCCTGGTTTCTCCTTTCAGTTTCTTCTAGTTCTCGGTTGTATTCTGTTAGCCATTCCTCGTCTGCAATAGGTTCATCTATATACGGTCCTTCTGGATCTGAATAGTACATATCTTCTTCATCTTCGTCTGATCCTAGCTCTGTCTCGCAGATGTGAGTGCGCGACCCGATCGATTCCACCTCTGACTTTTCCGTATCGCTTTCAAAACTCATTATTCTTTTTCACAGGCAATTAAATTCGATTGATTTCTGCTATTTCTGATCAGAAAAGGTCATGGAAACTCAAAAAACATTCTCCACACAGTGCCACACAAATAAGAAAATGACCAGGTAATTTGCCTGCCGCGAAATAGAATGTCCTGACATGACGTCATAATCATTCCCAGTCTTCTGTTTTCGCTAGCGCGGTTTTGTAGCTCACCGGAAGTGAAATTTCACGTTTTTGGCAGGTTAAAACACGGGGAAGAAAAATCGCTATCGAAAAACTTGTTTTGCTTTCCTTATCAAAACACTGTATAGATTCTATCAGGCAAATAAAAAAATTTCTGTCATATACACTTTAAGTGGTCAAATTGTTTTACTTGAAAAAGCGTATTCGAAAATTGTTTATAAAGAACTTCGAAACAGAATCGTCACTCCACCAACCGCTAAACTAAAGTTTGATGCTCATTTTGTTAATGATACTTTGAATTGGAAAAAAATCTATAGCTTGCCATATCGTGTTGCCTTGGATACAAAGACTCGCGAATTTCAGTATAAATTACTAAATAGGTGCCTTGTGACAAATACCTTCTTATGCAGAATTGGTATTATACCATCTGCACCGTGCTCCTTGTGTGGTGAATCGGACGAATCCCTCGAACATCTTTTCCTGTCTTGTCATTATACTAAGAATTTCTGGTCTGAGGTTATAAAATGGCTTGTTGATCATAAGGTCAAGACTGAAAATCTTTCAGACAAAGATATACTGTTTGGTATTATTGGATGTGAGGAAGAGATGTTTGTGAATCATATTTTATTACTCGCAAAACAATATCTATACTCTTGTAGACAGAACAAATATTCTCCCTCCATTAGAGTTCTTCATTCCAAAATTAATACTGTCTTCTTAATAGAGACAATGATCGCTAAGTCAAACAATAAGTTGGAGACCCACAATATGAAATGGAGCAAATATAAACCTGATTAGCATACGATCTCTTCTCCGCTTACTTCAATTATTAATCTTTATTTCTTTATTTTACTTTTTTTTTTTTTCATGTAAATAGAAGAGAAGGTACTGGGGTTTGTTTGTTTGTTTGTTTTTTTTTGTTTATTTCTTTTTTGTAAGTATGTAATTTTTGCAAGTCTGCGATGTATAAATGTTTAGTTTTCCTTTCCTTTTTTTTTTGTATTTTTCCTACGTGTTCATAAGTCAGTGTGTAAAAAAAAAATGTAATACATAACAAAATAAAAATTCATTAAAATACAAAAAAAAAAAGATGTTATTGGTCGTCTGTCAGTTAAGCCGCGGTGTTATTGGCTATGAAGACTCGTAATCGGTAATTGGTGCGTTTCGATCCGTCTATTGTCACAGTTAAGCAGTCGTCTATTGTTAGTCAAATTGTCAGTTCTCCAGTCGATCTCTCGTAGTTAGTTTCGCTTCATCTCGTCAATAAGTCGTTTGTACGGCGCTGGTAATTGTTGGCTACGATTCAGTGGCGTTTGTTCTAAGTTAGTGAACCAGCTTTCCAAAGTAAGACGTTGATGGTAGTCTGTAGAATACGTTATACATGTCGCAGAGTCCCAGTCAATTTGACTGGGTGAACATGAACTTCATTAATTTCACTCTTTTCACTCATCCTTGTTTCTGGACCTATAGATAACCGGGAACACTATTTTCAAATGATAAATAATATTTATTTATTCAAAATAATAATATGTTATAAAACTTAACGCTAAAAGGTCACGACGTCTCGACCTCTCCGAGGCCATTTTCAAGTGCGAGTAAAATATGAAATTAGCATAAATATATTAAAATAGTAAAAACAGGAAAAATGTCACGAACGCTAAAATGCGATAAAATATGTAAATATGTAAAAATAAGTAACAAAATATTCTACGGAAACAATTAAAAACAATTGAAGTAATTAAAGCCGACCTAAACAAATAATTTGCGCGGATGGAATCGCATTGTTTGTTTAGAGTTGGTTTCAGTTCTTTGATAAAAAACATTTCAAAAATAAGGCAATCAAACTTGCTCTGACACTTTTTTAAAATTTTAAAAAACTGCGCAATGTCATCTGGGGCTATATCGTGTTCCTCCTTGAGGTGATTTCCAATGGCCGATCCCTTGTGTTCTTCAATCCGTTGGTGAGGATGTCGGCACGTATAGCCGACATACCCTGCATCACACAGGTTACACTGAAAATTATACACAACGCATTGTGCTATACGTGCCGACATCTTCACCAACGGATTGATGAAAATCCGGGTGTATACACAACACTGAAATCGGCTGTAATAAGACGTGTGCCTCTATGCCATTGTCTGTGCTGTGTGTGTGATGTCACTGCGATTAGTTCTGACTTTAATACCTTTTATGAGTCTATATATTTATACCTACAACGTTAATGATTTGAAGGATTCTTCATCCTTTCTATTTTACAAATTGGGCAAATTCTTTCTGCAGGTTTCTTAAACGGTCTCGAATAACGTCCTGTCTCTATGGCTAATTTGTGGTTGCTAAGTCGCAGTTTTGTTAGAGTTATTCTATGTCGCCTGTTGGTGACCTGATGTAGGTAATCTTCACATTTGTAATTGCCTATCGTTCTAAATAACCGGTAGGTTCTCATTTTGTTGCTTTGGTTAGCATCTTTTCTGGTGTCGTTACTTATTTCATTTGGCCATCGTCGTAGTTCGATATCGTTGAGTCGTTGCCTGATCATGTTTACGATTCCTATGTCGGCATACTGTGCTTTCATCCAGAATTCTCCTAATCCTATCTGTTCCAATAAGCTTTTGATTTTTTTGCTCCAGAAAGCTTTATCATCAGAAAGCTTTGTTATCCAGACCCTTAGATAAGGGGAGGGGGGAGGTGCGGTCTCCCAAGAAAATTTTTCCGCCCTTCGGGCCTCGGTTTGGTCCAAAAATAAGGGGCCCGGGTCCCTCCACCGGAACAGCCACTGCATGTACGTTATGAAACAGAATTTAAAGCTGATTCTAACTCTGCATTTAGTTTAACCAACTGGGCCCTGATGTTGTAATAGTACTGATAACACTGTCAGTAATTACAACTGTTGGTCTTTTGCCCAGCGACAAAAACCAAGGAAGTATCAATTTAGCAACACATAAAGTCCTTAAGGCTAATTGCAGTTCATATACCACAAAAAATCTTGACTTTTCCATTGAAAAAGACACACACAATTAACAGGCAATGTTAAATTAAGTGATGGTCCAGACAAGAAGGAAGGGACCAAAACGCAGTGAACACGTCGGAATGCAAAAAGTTGCTAACTTTACAATTGTCTCTACTATGGTTCTGATTGGTTTGAACATAACATTTTACGAAATCTTCGCAAAGCAGCATGTATATTAATCGCTTTTTTTCTATTCAACTTCCTTATAACAAAATCTCGTCTTAGTCTAAGTAACACAGAAATCGTATGTGCGGATCACGTAAAATAGTAAACATTTCTTGGCTATTGTTTGCAACTCTTGTGATTGGTCGAAATGTTTTAACACAAAAATACACCCTTTAAAAGTGGAGTTTAAATACATTTTATTTCGTTAATTGCCTTTTTGTAGGTTTATGCATTCTCTGCGTAAAAATGAAAGCAATTCTATATGAGGAAAGCGTATTGCGCCACAACAAAAGAAATTGCTTCCCTTCTTACCTGGATCATTACTTAAAACCTTTGTAATGCATGAGCGAACTAATGGTTATGACGATCGAGATAGAACCAAGTAACACCAGATGCGGGAATAAAACGATTTATATGGCATTGCTGATAAGTAATTGGGGATATTATACATTCACATTTGGTTCATAATTTAATTCAGGCTGACAAATGTGCATTCAGTAAAACCCATGCAAGTTGCATTTGAACTGAAATTAATATTTTCCATTTCTCCAGTACCCTTACATTATCCAGAATATGCATCGCAACATGTTAAATCAAACTTCCTTTGTAGATGTCCACGCTGAATAAAATATAACCATAACCTTCCTAAACGCAATTTTACAACAGTATACATTCAAAAGGCTGAAAAAGAATTTCATAACATAGCTAGAATATTCTCCTATTCAAATTCAATAGCATGAGTGTGTTTCATATTCCCATTGAGCACGCTTATGACGTCAATAAACTACACCTCGAGTTCTTGGGAGCTTAGCAGTCCTCCCAAGACGTTTCCCAAGTTCATCCATAACTCAACATTACACGATGAAGCGTTAACCAAATGTTTTGTAACGTAAATTTAAGAGAAAACTTTTGAATTTGCTAACCGATTGTAGGGAAAGGAGGTGAGTGTTGTTGTTGTTGTCATTTGCGGTAGCTGTGCGGGCTATAGCGTATTCAAATCACCAATTTGTAAAGTTATTTATTTCAAAAATAATTTTTCGGTGAATTAATAGTTTTTCGGCAACTCAATATGGATTTACAATCTTTGTAGCCGTTATCTCAAGCGACTTGATTAAACTTTCTCCCAGTTTCAAGACAAAAACATAACTGTGAGGTCAACAAATATAGTCACGTAGACATTTACGTGCTTTGAATTTGTTAACTGATCAAAAGAGGTGAGTGTTGTTGTTGTCATCTGCGAGCTGTGCGAGGGATGGCGTGTGCAAATCATTCTTTGCAAAGTTATTTATTACAAAAATAATTTTTCGGTGAATTAATAGTTTTCCGGCACCTCAATATGGATTTTACAATCTTTTTCAATGTTATCTTAATCGACTTGAGTAGACTTTCTCTCAGTTTCAAGACAAAAACATAACTGTGAGGTGAAAAAAATAATATAGTCACGTAGACATTGACGCGTCCTGCTTTGAGGGCGCACTTCAATAATAAAAGTTTAAGTTAACTCCTGCATTGATCGCTTTGATAATGTTATGAAACAATTAGTTCATGCTTCAGCTGTGTGTATGTCGCGGTATTGAGCACTTGGGAAGTTTGGAGAGCACTCAAGAGGCTAGAGTTTCTCTCGGATGTACCTCGAGCAACTCTTACGCCTCTTTCGTGCTCTCCAAACTTCCCGCGTGCTCAATAGAGACCTTTAGCATCAGGTTTTTCATGGGAAACGGCAAACCGCAAACCGCAAAATGTCACGTGACTACGGCCTTGCGGTCACTTTTGCAGTTCACGTTTGAACCACAGGAAGGGCTTCCAACGGTAAGTGATTTACGGCAAGTTTTTTTGCCACTAAAAATTGTACAGCCTCGCGTTTAAAGGTATGAACTAGCTTTTTATATTCGTTTGCGACGTGTTTGTTGGATTTTTGATCTCCAATCAATGAATTATTGCTGTTTTTGGGCGATTAAAGTGATGCACTTCGACTTGACGAAAATAACATGGCGGCCCCAAACAATGAACGCGTAGTTCAAATCGATTTTATATTCCTTTCTGCCGTACTAACAAAAGAAAGTATCCTATTCCAATCCAGAGTTAAAAATTTTTTTCTATCTTGTTACTGAATTAATAACTTAACTCAGTCTCTGTCTAGTTGCTATTTTTAACGAATCACTCCGCGAATTTCATTTTAATTTACTTATTTCTTGTGACTGGAGAGCCCAGGCTTCATAAGCCTTCTGGTATCTTCTGGACTTCCTTGCAACCTTGCAATTCCTATATGTATTCATGTATTGTATTATACTTTGGCTAAATAAAAATGAACTAAGCTGAACGTCTTGCTAAAATTTGAAATCTCGGCAACGTGAAACTGCACAAGCGTAACTGGAAACTGCGGTTTGCGGTTTCCCATGAAAACCCTGATGCTAAAAATCTCTAATATCTGGACATACGCACGCTGACGCATGAACTAATTGTTAAACCTAACAAAAGAACTGATACTTAACGAAGCTAAGTTTTAAAGTCAACAATTAATAGTCAGGTATAATAAGTGTTCACAGTTTAGTACACCAAAATCTGGAATGCATCACATCCATGATGCCACACCAATTATGAAAATGACATTCGATAGTAGCAGCATTAGTGAGAGCTATTCTCAGGTAAGTCCTTGTTTAAAACATATCAAAAAATAAGCTTAGCGCATACGGTTTTAACAGAAGTCCACCACATGCTACTTGGTGAGTGGTAAAAAATTCATTTCGCTGATGAACACATTTCCAACATATCACAGCAGAAATAGAACGTTACGAGGTTCCTATATGGCATAAGGTGCTAACTTATAAAGGCTGGTTTTTACTAGCGCATAAGCATAAGCAACAGGACATACGCACGCGCAGAGTGGCATATTTGACTCAATTCTCGATACCAGCTCTCCTCAACACTATGATATTAAACACGATGGCGGATGAAGACGATGTCCTTGTGCCGGCTTATGCTTGTGCTTTTATATGTCGACCCCGTTCTCACTAGTCAAAGTTACGACATAAGCATAAGCACAAGAGGAACGAACATGTCCGTTCTTCTTGTGCTTATGCTTATGTCGCCGGTGTTCCCAATTGCTTACACATGTGCTTGTACTGATGCCTATGCTTATGCGCTAGTGAAAACCAGGCTTTATGGGTGAAGAGAAGATTTCGCTTTCCGTCCACCATCTTGGTTGTTATGATCTGTTTCATTACGTGACTCTTTGTTATAATTTAGCTCTTAAAACAATAGATCAGTGACGTCACAAGTATCCCCAAATTTGGGGGTGCTGCCGTACTGGTAAACAACCCTCGCAGCCGATGGACACTGACACGTATATAGCAACTGGAGAAAAATGAGCATTGTGGCGACGACTTTCTCAGTTGTAAGGTCTTCAACTGTTGTGCTTAGTGTATCGTCTTAGTTGTCAAATACAGGGCAACCGTACGTCTCAGTGCAGAATAAACATAGTTAACCAGTGTATGAAATTAGCTCTCTTTTCAGGACACAACAAAGAAAATCAAACAAACAAGGAGAAAACTGTTTACGTCACATCTTTTACGAGCATAGACCCAATAAAATTCCGAGTTTTTAACCAACATGATTCCAACATCTAATCAAAATAAACAAAGGGGACCCCTACAACATACCTACTTAAAAACAAGATGGCTCAGCAACAGATTTAGTGTCCCCAATATACCGGATAGCTCTTGCGCCGACACGAAAACCATGCTTGGTGGGGCTTCTGTTCACAAATAAAAACGGTGATCTCGGCGCGATTTCTGCAACAGAGCGAGAGTTTCTCCATTTGCTGCAATCACTGCCTGTCACATGCGATCACATGAGCTCATTTTAAATATATTTGTAAGCCCGGGTGAAGTTCCAGCACTGGTCACATTGATAAAAATAACGACTGTCAACAGTTTTCATCTTTATCGGTAGTGTCTTCAAGCGGCTTGGTATCCTGGTACAATTGGTGGTTTTCACTTCTTATTTCAAATTGATAGAAGCTAGTTTGTTTAAATGCTTCAATTGCACCGAAGAATAGTAAATTGTTGGGAAAAGGAATTTACATGGTATAAGAGATAAAGAGACCACTGTGGTCGCTGAAAAAAGTAGAAACTTTGGTAAGATTTCAGTACATCTCCATAAATTTATTATGCACACAGCAATGGTTTCCGCAACATCATGAAACACCTACAGAACACTATAAAACAGGACAGCGATCGAATCTAGATCACTCGAGAAGACGGACAGCTTTATATTATTATGTTATTACAATATTTTAACATACATGAAATACTAGCTCATTTGAACGAAAAAGACGCAATGCTAATTATGACTATGTTATGAGCAGCTAAAAACGGTATCGTATGCTATGAACATAACCTTGTAACACTTTGCTTATTGAAGCTATACACCACTGATTAAAACAGCTTTCATTTCACGAAGCAAACCACAACAGTTAACTGATGTTCCGTGGCTAAAGGAATTGCTACAATTAATTCTTGAAAAAGAAGCTGATCTTTTGCTGATTAAATTTTATCAAAGTACTTGCTGAAGTTACTGCTCGAGGTAAGAAATGTTTGTAGAGGAGTCCAAGACAATAAACGTTTATGCTTGTTTTTACTTTTCTTAATAGAGAGATCCACTATGAAAGCGTATTTTCGATATTTCTGGAAGTGCTTTTCAATTTGGCAAGATTTTATTCAAGAGCATTAGATTGCTTTTTGATGCTTGGAGTTGTAATCGGCTCATTCTGATGTTGGCAGTCAGTAAAATTTCTTGCTTGCCTGCCTCTCCCAGGATTTTCGAACATCTAAAAAATGGTATAATTGTCCAGGTGACCTAGAATTTTCGGGAGCCTTTTTTCTGGTTGAAATTTTCGAAAAGATGAGTTTTGATCCCTATAATTTTCGAATCACTAGACGTTCAGCTAGGGAATCCGAACAGATGATAAATTTTTAGGAGATAAAAATATGCCTATATCTATCGTTTAAATACTAAAATACGTTTAACAATGCTATGTTTAAGTGGTTTTGAACAATATTCTCGTTGGGTGCCCCTGAAAATAAATGCAAAAGGAGAACCCTGTGCGTATTTTTTGGTAATTCAGGGAAGTAGTGGATGAGAGTAAAAGTTTGAGAAACAGCTGGTTAAGTATGCAAATTTGATGCGAGTTGTTCACAGTAAACATTTTCCACATCCTGTTTTTCATTGTTTTATTCCATCTCTCAACAACACTAGATTTTTCTTCATTTTCAGTGAGATACAGTTTAATTCCTTCTTTTTTAAGAAAATCTTTGAACTGTTTACTGATAAACTCAGAACCTTTATCTGCCCATAACATCTTTGGTTTACGTTTACTCTTAAACATGTCATCAAATGCTTTACTAACAGTTTCAGTTTTCTTGTCCATACTTGCTAAATACGTCTATAACCATCAAAAGATATTTAATCCCTTTATTCCACTTACTAAACTTTTGCATTTCAACCAAATCAGCAGCCCAGATTTCATCAATCCCATTTGAGATTACTGATCTTTTTGAAAAGTTTCTTGTGATTGGTTTGTGAAGTTCGTCGGCTAATTGTTGAGACCAATCACTACTCAACGCCGACGCGCGTTTTTTTGAACCTTAAGTCCAAGTTTTTGCTTTGTATTAATCATTGTTCTAGCCATAGCATGACCCCATTGCCTCTGTTTCCAAGGAATTGCGTCTAATGATTTTACCATTTTTCTATCAGCTTCATTTTCACATTTCACTTGTTCGTTTTTTGGTTTGTTACCACAGACAGAGTAATCAACATCGTGTTGCATACTTACAGCATCTGTTCGTCCAGTTGGTTGTTCATAGATTTCTAGTATCTCGCCAGTCTGAGGATCATATTTTAATTGATATTCAAGTGGATTACCGGGACCCGTATAATTATGTCCAGGAAGTGTAAATCCTTTGCGTGGTGTGACTTTTAAAATGGCTTTATGAATATCAAATCCACTTCCAAAACTTAGTAATGGATTGTTTTCCCAAAAGTGTTCATCAACGATAATTCCATACTTTTGTCTTAATATCTGTGGCCATGTATCTGGATTAGATGAAATAATGTTATTAATATATGTTAAAGCTTCTGGGTTTTTTTCAAAAAATGTTGTTTCATACATTCTTCTATATGGTTTTTCAAATTTAAAAAATAATTCAGGATTACTACCTTTGCGTATTATTCCCATTTTTTTCTCTTCTGCTGCTGTTGGCCGTCTCCAGAATTTATTAGATGTAATTCCATGTTCTGATCCAAAAGCGGACTTCATGATATCGCCAGATTTATATCTATCGTAAACTGGTTTCAAAGATGGGATTAGTTCTTGAGTTGTTTTCATTGCAATATCTGGTGCTTTTTTTACAACAGTCATTGGATCAATTCCTCCTCCATCCAAATCCTTTCTATTAGTTTTATTTTTTTTTTTTGGTCTAACTTTGGTTGAAAGCTGATCCATTGCTGATCCAACACTCTCCTGAATAAAAGGAGTTAGTTTATTAACCCCATAATTTACAGCCTTTTTTGGTAGTTTCTTATTTCTCATTAATTCACTCGCTCCATATCGCCCCATTTCAACTGCTTTTCGCCCTATCCAAGGCAAAGCATGTTCAACAAATGCATCTGCAGCTGTGCCGACAACAGTGTCAAATACATCACCTCCAGTTTGTTTGCCCGCCTTCTCAGACGGGCTAACTAGTTTTTTGACTTTTCTTTAGTTTTTCATTTACCAGCTCCAGTTTGGGTGGTTGTTCCAATTTTTACATATCTAACTTTTTTATTTCCACAAACTGTGCATTTACAAAAGAATTGAGTTCTTCCTCTTTTATCTGTTTGGTAACCACTTGGCTCAGTGCAAGGAGTTACTCTTTTATCTACAATACAATATGATTCATTCATTTAGTATATAATGTTTAGATAAAAATGACCACGAGAGCTAATTTTGTAAAAGATGAACTTAGCAAGATATATAATTTGTTAAATGAGAGTTATGAATATGCTGCTATTGCAAGATTGGAGAATGATAATCGGTTTATAAAAATATTTGACTTGCTTATGGAGTTATCTGAGAAATCAAATACACTTCGGAAAGTTGTTAAGGGAAAATAGTATATTCTTTTAAGTAAAATGGAAGCTAAATTCTTTTCCGAGATAGAGAAAAAAATGGATGTTAAAACACTCAAAGATTTTGAGAAAGAAGTAAGGATAAAAATAATTGATGAGCTTGAGACTCTTAGAAATAAAAATGATGATCTTTCTGGAGTGCTAATGGCTGGTGAATGTGACATGTGGAAAAAAAAATAAGAAATGAGGAATATTCTTGGTTGAAATTAAAGTCTTCACAAAAGAAAAAGATTTTTAGGCTTATTGATATTTACTCGAAATTTGAGGACATAGTTGATACTGTTAAAGATTTAAATACAAAGGTTGAGAAGGTTAAAAAGTTGAAGGATGCACCAGTGAATTCAGAATAAATATAAATTTTATATTTATTCTTTACAAGTTGTGATCTTATTCCATAAAGTATGCTTTAATAAAATCGCTATTGTCATTATCAAAGTGAGGATTATGTATTACATCTAAAATACTTTTCCCATTTGTCTTTCTATTAGATAGTATAAACACCAATAACCGCAGAGAACAGTGTTGCGATTTTGTATTTCATCTATCGAATAAACTATATGTTTTCCAGAAGTATTAAAATACTTTAAAGCCTCACTTGGCATTATTAAACCAAATGGATCAAAGTACTCGACGACTGAATCTATATTTCTATAACAAACCCAGTGTGTGCCAGGTCCTGTCATATCATCAAGATTGATTATTCCGCATTCTTTTTTAATCTTACTTGGTAATCTATCTCGACTATATATTCCTCTTAAATTATTAATACCAAGTTTCTTTATCCATTTCAGAAGGTCAAAGTTGGATAATGGTTTAATTACAAAATGGAGCCTAGTATGGGAATTGAGTTGAATGGGCTGTTTTTTCCTAATAGTAGACACTTGCCTTTGGACTTTTTTTTTTAACTCCCATTCCTATTGGGTTTCCCCAATTACCAAAAAAGGGTGGTGGGTAATAAGGATAACCCTCACCATGTGTGGATTTTGATGGAACATAAACATTTCTCGTATTACTAGATGATCCCCTATCAACCTGTAAACCAGAGCCAAACAACTTTGGAAGCAGACTAATTGCCATTGGTATTCCAATCGATGCAAGTGTTCCAAGGAATCCTCCTTCTATTTCTTTTTGAGTTGGTTTAATAACAAGTCGACCTCCTGTTTTAAAAATTTTGTTAATCTGGTCTATTTGTGCTTTGGTGAACTCTCCAGCAATAGGAGGTAAAAATGGGAAAAAATTTTTTGGAATTGTAATCCCTTTTCCAAATAGTTTTTTTATTCCTATATCTCCCAATGCAGTTGCGGCTCCAGTAGCAATTGCAGGAGCAACTTTTGAAACTCCCTTTATTGCATAAGGAAGAAGTTTTGAACCGAGACTTATTGGACTAGTGAATAAGTTTCCACCGTGTTTTACTGAACTACTAATCTGTGTTTTACTTATTTTTATATCTGATCCTGTTCCATTTGCTACTGATTTTTTTATCTTCGCAATCTTTCTTTGGGTTAACATTAACTCATCAGTCCCTTGAAGATTAGAATGTTTTAATCGAAGTGTTAGGGGTGATTTATTTTTAATTGCGCTTAACAGTTTTGACTTTTGGTCATTTGAAAGCGTTACACCATATTCAATATAAGTTGTCATTTTATATATTATATTATATTAAATTCTTTTTAAATGTAACTAATGCGGCGTAGCCAAGGAAAGGGGTCTTTTTTTATGCTCTAAGAAGTAGTTTTCCACTTTGCTGTTCTATTTCTGCTTTTCTCTCATGTAGTACAAGAGCGTAAATATTATAATCAGCGTTTGGATTGGCGCTTAGTTCGTAATGAAAAGATAGTTTTGTAACCCCATCTTTTATATCAATTTTTTGTTTTGTTAAGTCAAAGTAAACAAATGGGAAAAGAGTTTCAAAATTTGATCTATTGAGAAGAGTGCCTCCTTGAAAGTCATTATTTGCGTAAACATAACCCATTACTTCTCTGAAAACTCTTGCTGGATCTGTAGCTGGTTTAAAGTGAATATCGGGGTATTCATTTCCATTTCCAACCTCGAGATAGCAACGTGATATATTAGCATTGTTTGGTAAGCTAAAAGTGTTGTATAAAAATGGATTTTGTGTTTGTGCGTCAACATTGGCTGTGTTAATTGCTCAAACAAATACATGACGTGGTTTTGAGATACCATTTGTAATTCTAAATTGCCCTGTTTGTTGTTGACCATTATTTGATCTTTCAACTATTTCATTTAAGTAAGTCCATTTGTAAGGTTTGAGATAATTATCAAATGAATATAAAGTTTTTGTCCTTCTGAGTTGAATTTTAACCTTGGAACAAATAGTTGTAGTCTTGTTAATATAACTCTGCAGTTATTTCCTCCAACTCTCCAGATGAGATTGTTATCCGATTCTATTTCAATATTTAACTCAATTTTTGTATTTGGAAGCAGCTTATCCTCTAAAGTTTCAAAAAATGAATATCTGTTCAGAGGAATTTCACATCGCACTGTTGCTGAGTCTCCTAATAAAGCTTTTCTTAAGGCAAAACCTTTGTTGTAATTAGCTACAACATCATCTAACATTTCTCCTGCATCGTCAGCGTTATTAGCTGCATTCCGTCTGTGAGTTACTTGCCTTTTTGTGAATTTACTTTTTTCAGCATGTCTTGTTGTGTCAAGATAATAAAATTCATGTGTTGCAACACTCTCAAAATAGGATGGATTATACTCAAGCAAATTCTTAATATTAACTACATGATCTGCGTAATTACAACTATAAACATGTCGACCATTTGCTAGGATAGTTAACTTTTCTATGATGGAACTAGATCCATTTACAATTCCCATATTATCTCCATCTGCATCAAGATTAGCTCCATTTGCCAGTTGATTAACTTTAAAATCTACTGAAAATCTTGCATTATACCGATCAAATGGAGTAGCCTCACCTGTGTTATCAGCTACAAATCTAAGACCTGTTTTGTTTTGGTGGGTGTTATTTGCTGTTTCTACATCTAAAGATTGTTCAAGATCAAAAACAACATCTTCATATCTCTCAAGATATTTTGGATTTCTTAAAGACTGCATTTTATTTTAATGATTATATAATTTTTTACAAATTAAGTAATTTTTCCGCCAGACATAATTTGAAGTACTCTATTATTGATTTCTTGCTGTGTCATTTTGGGTGCTTGCCGCATATTTTTTTTAAGTGATGATGGATTTTCACTAGAAAGTAATTTTACTATTTTATCACCAGCATTTTTAGTTACACTGACAGGGTTTGGTTTGGGTGGAGGAGGTACTGCAAATTTTACCTTTTTTTTAGTTGGTTTTTTACCTAAAAAAGATTTTACTGAATCCATTATTCCTTCTCCATATATATGTTTTCTTGTATACTTCCCTATATCAGGTTCATTTTTTCTTTTAAACTCTGATTGTCGCATCATTTTATCTATATATTTATATTAAAATTACTATCAGTATGACGAAGAAGCAGTGTCATAAACCAATCAATACCATTTAGGTCAATAGATTGCCCGAGTGAATCAGTTACAGTTATTCTCATTTCAGAAATAATATTAGAACTTACAGGACAGTACAATGTCCTCCTTGGTCAAAAGTGAATGGATAACTCCTTGTAAGATTATCTGTTGGAATAACAGCGATTGTGCTTGTATTTACTCCATTTACAACAGAGTCTTTTATAGCAGTTGTGTTTATATTTAATGAGTCAATCGATTTTGTAGTATTTGGAAGGCGTGTTCCATACTCTGTTTTAGTCACCAGTTTCTTTTCAAATCCAATGAGGTCTCCAAAATCTGTTTCTCTCAAATCAACTTGATAATTACCATCAGTCGGTAACAGTACTCGATACGTACTCAGAATAAAAGATAAATTGATTGAGTACTTCTTTTCTCCTTTGGAGTCTGTTGTGTGATGAGACTTTTGATCCATGTATTGATGAATGTAATCATTTATATCTGAGTAGGAATACAGTCCATCTGAAAAGGTAACTGTTTGCCATGTTGACCCATCATGGGTGTATTTGATTGTATTGTTGCCATAACTACTTCTGATGTTGTACCAAGAGTAAGTCATCGACAACCTGTCCAAGGCGAGAAAATGCTTAAATTGTGGGTCAAGTTTCAAAGGAGGATTAAATTTAACCAGAAAATCATGCGGTTTGTTTACTCCTATTTTTTCTCTTTTAACAGATGAAATATGAATCGCGCTTTCATTCATTTTATCTTATGTTTATATATTTTCTTAACATTGTATTAAGTTGGTTATTAGTAACAACCCCGAGATCTCTAAGTTGATGAGCTATTTGAATGTATTCAGGTAATACACCATTGTTTCCTGCAGCAAGTGATCCACTGAGTAATTCAAGTCTATGAAGTAGTTCCTGGGTAGAGAAGTAAAGACCCTGCCCTATTTTATATTGAAGAGATCTTAAGTAAAATTTAAGAATTTCTTTATATTTTTTTGTGTTTCATGCTGCATTTTGTATAATTCAAGTTCCATTTTTTGTTCCTCAGATTTATTTTTTGTTCTTTTCAAAGCTCCAACTTGATTACCCATTTCTCTTGTATCGTTAGCTACCATTTCATAAATTATTTTTATTTCATCAGGATCGGAATCTAAAAGTTTATTTGGTTGTGGGTAATCAAGTCTGCTTAAAATCTCCTTATCTTCATCATTTAAATTTTTTTCAAGGTTATATTCTAAGATTTTTTTTGTCTAACTGGATTTAAATCTGGATCTATTTCATCTTTATTTTCTTCCTGAGGCAACTCTTTCATATCAGCCAAACGTTCAAGTTGATTAAAACCTTGAGTAATAGCTTTCTGATTATATCTAAGACCTTCTGTAAGAGCTAACTGATTTCGTAGCATTTCCTGGTTTTGAGTGAAAATATTTTTTGTTTTGGGGTCCTCGGGTTTTTCAAACTGAGAAATCAGAGGTTTAAATGTCTCACTAAATCCTTCTCTTTTATTCTGTTTATCCCAAGCAGTTTCTTTTATTCGTCTTCTAACCTGTTTGGTAAGATCATCGGATTCAATCTTATTTTTAGAATATTTAATAATTTCTTCAATATCCATTTATATAATAATTATATAACTGGAAATACCTAATTATGATAACACCGGCGAAGCCTTAGATAAAAAATTCAAACATCTGTATCCTTTTATGCCATCAGACACATTTCGAATGTTAATTTGTGGAAATAGTGGAAGTGGTAAAACTAATTTGCTGTATCATATGCTAATGAAACCATTGTTATATTATGATGAGATTTACCTTTATGCGCGTAATTTGGAGCAGGATAAATACAAGAGACTAATCCAAAAAATGAGAGAGTTGTCGCGTAAACTCGGCTATAAAATACTTAATATTAGTAATGATGAAATAAACCCAGTAACAGAAATGGATTATGCAGACAATCAAAAACTTGTGATATTTGATGATAATGTCTGTGATAAAAACCAGAAACAAATAATAGATTATTTCATTCAAGGTCGACATAAGAATTGCTCGGTGATTTATCTGAGTCAATCATTTTACAAAACTCCAAAGGATATTAGACTTAATTGTTCTCACTATTGTTTATATGAATTTCCATCATCGAGGGAATCCAATAGAATATCATCTGAATTGGGAGTTGATAAAGAGTTATATAGAGCAGCAACTCGAGTACCTTATTCATTTCTGTTTGTTGATAAACCAAAGAAGCGCATTGCAAAAAAACTTTACTGGAAATATTTAGTATTTTATCCATTTAAATAATAAAATGGGAATATTTAATGAACGTTCTTCTAATCAACAAATTAAAGACCATTTTATTCGAGGACTTCAAGGTGCTCCAGGTGTTGGATTCAATCTAACGGCAGATGGAAATTATGATATGGTTGGAAAAAAACTAACAAATGTTGGTAATCCAACATCAAACACCGATGCAGCAACCAAGAAATATGTTGATGACAATTCTAGTGGTGGAAAAACATCATCATTAACAATAGATTCCAATATTGATATGAAGGATACTTATCGTATTCTAAATCTTAAAGCTCCATCTGATGCAGATGAGCCAGCTACCAAAAATTACGCAGAAAGTAATTTCTTTTACAGAGATGGAAGTCAACCAATGACTGGAGATATTGACATGAACAATAAAAAGATAGAAAATCTTCCAATACCAACAGTCAATGGTGACGCTGCAAATAAAAAATATGTTGATGACTCCAAAGTCGATGGTAGTGTCTTTTTAAAAATAGATGGAACAAGATCAATGACTGGAAATCTAAACATGAATAATAATAGAATATTTAATATCCCAGCTCCAGATGGAAATAATCAACCAACGCCATTGGCTTATACTGATTTAGCGTATCTCCATGTTAATGGATCAAATAAAATGACAAATAGTCTAAACATGGATAATAAAAGCATAATTCATTTAAAAACACCAACAAATGACACCGATGCTGCAACCAAAAAGTACGTGGATGATAACATAAGTACCCAAGATCTTAGTCCTTACCTAAAGAAAAATGGGAGTGACTCAATGACAGGAAGTTTAAACATGAGTGGACATAAAATAATTAATCTTGAAGATCCCGCTTCGGATAATGATGCAGTAAATAAAATATATATTGACAACCATTTACATACGGCTCAAATTCAACCAAGCCATTACAAAGATGAGTTTAGTTATCTCATGTCAAGCACATCTGAATCGACAGATGAAATAACTACAGGTACTAGTTTTAATATGAAAAAGATAGCAGACTTACCACCTAGTAAAGGTAACTTTCATGACTACAATCATAAAGTTATTTATATGGAAATAGTAAAAAATTCACAGGGTGAATATAAGTACAAGATGGGAATTAATTTTTACAGGTTACCTAAAAATGTTGACTATACACTTTGTTTAGGGATACTTAACACTGATTATGAACTATGGCATAAATCCCAGATAAGTGTTGACAGGGGCTCATCACAAGGCTTAGCAATTGAAAATGTTGGTGTAAAAAAACTTAGTCATAGATTCACCAATTCAAGGGGTCAAACAGAATTTATATATTACCATAGAATAATAGTCAATTTTAAGAAGTTGCTAACTGGTAATCCGTTTTTTCTTCATATTTTGGTCAATATTCCTCAGGATGGAAGCGACCTAGCTATTTACCCAAAAAATTTCACAGGAGTTTACTTGATTGCTTATGGTATTATGGGTAAAGTTAGCAATATAGACCCAGATAAAGTTTATGACTATCACACAGCATTTGACATTAAACCAACACAAGTAGAATACAATGTTGACATTAACGCAAATAATAAAAACATATTAAACATTGCTCTCGGTAAAGGCCAGAATAATAGCTCCGCAACAGTTGGAATGGTAAAAGAGTTGATTCCCTTTACTAAAAACTATGTTTATATACGATATTTTGAAAAAAATTATGACTTTACAGATGCAAATAATTATGTATTAAGTAGAGGATCATCTGGCATTGTAATTAATGCTTTAAATCATTATAATCACAATCGTAATTTACATGGTATTGGTATACCAAATAGAAACATAAGTGATGTAATAAAAGGTGGATTAAATGTTAATAATTATACTATTAGTCTTAATCCCTCTGCTAATTTTACAAATTATACTTTATGTATTGTTTTTTATCATTGGAGAAATAGTTATTTTTTCTTTATCTAAAAATAATTCACAAAATAGACAAGGTTTATTAAGTGTATCCTTTACTACAGCTGCTGGTTATTTAACTTTATTTTCCAATAATAAAAGAAATTTTTTTAGTTTACCAAGTAGTTTTGATGGAAAAAAAATTGTTTTATGGTTGGCAGAAAGTGTTGATACAATTGTTACAAAAGTTAACATAAGTAACTACAGCTCAACATTAACATTAGCAAACTCTAATTACACCACCGATCAATATTTTGACTTTATAACTGAAGATGGAGTTATAAGTAAAATTATGTTTTCTCAAAATTTTTACGACTTTGACTCTGAGCAATTTCACAAAGTAATGTTACAAGAGAAACTAAATGGATCTTATATATTGTAAATAAATAAATGAAGGATATATTTGAATTTAATCACATTGATAACTCTCTGTCAGAATCAGAGGTTACAACTCTCAAAGATTTCTATAAACATTATCACAAGAAATACTGGTGTTTTAAGAAATCTTACAAAAGATATAAAATTCTTGATGAAACACTTACTCTGTCTGGAGGAGGATTAGTTGTTATTGGAACGATAGCAGGAGAAATAACACTAAATCCAGTAATCCTAGGTGTTATCAATGGCGCTGGGGTGATTGTTAGTAGTATTTCAAAGATTAAGAATTACAAGAAAAATATTGAAATGACACAAATTGCATTTACAACATATGAAAAAGTATTGGCTGAACTGCGCTCAGCTATGCGGGGAGATGAGTTTAATAAAAAAGAGTTTATTGATCGCATGAAACTAATAGATGAAATGATAATTGATCAGACTCCTATAGCAGATAGATTTGTTAAAAAATATAATAAGAAATTTGTGTAAAAAAGTTTACTCATTTCTATCTATTCATAAGATAGAAATGATAAAAACAATTGTCGCATATGTAAATTTTTACTTTCCAACCTGTAAAACACACTTTTACCCTGATAATTTTATTAAAGCCTGTCTTGTTTACCAGTTTTTGTATGTTAAGTATTTTACACAAAAACTAGACATAAACCAAATTATTTTCGACTATCAGACTCGAGACATAATTGCAAATCAAACTCACCAACGCTAGCCAATCATTTAATATTTAGTCTTGCTTTTCGAGAATTTTGGAAAAAGTATAGACTTGGTCGAGGATGTGTTTATATTGTCAACACTCCATTTAAAGAATTTGAAGTACTTGGCTGTCTAACTGGGATTATTTACTGGTTTTTTCACAAAGGGGTTGTTTAGTGATTTGTAACTATTCCACCACTTTTCATAATACGCCAGAGTTTGATCAGAAATTTTTAGATGAACAAGTTTGTATTTTTCATTTCCCATTTCTTCCAGTAATTTTTTTATTAAATAAAAAATACTTATCATTCTCTTTCGACAAAATTGTCTGTTTAGTATTTCCATGACGTTGTTGTCTATAGCCATTAGTTTATTATACAAATCATACTTTTGATCTTCAGTCAGCTGTAACGTTTTATATACTTTTTCAACCTTTTTCTCATAATGATACTTTCTCTGATAAATACTCTTCTTTCGAAAATGTAATCGATCATAATCTTTATGATCATAATATCCCAAAACATGACCATTTTGCCCACCACAGTTTTCACAAACTTTAAATCCTGAGTAAATAGTAAAACAATCATCTCTTTGACAATTCCAACATTTAACTTTTCTACTCACTTCACTCGATTTCTCTTCTGGTGGATTAGTATAATTATGTAATATTTCCAAATATCTTTTTATTTGTTCTTCTGAATAAGACATTTATCATTTATATTTAATTATCTTAAAGCTAAAGTGTCCTTTTCTAAAATCCTTTTATCATCTTCACTGCTCAAAGCTACCTTATTTACTTCCTTTGAATAAATATCGTGATTTTCACTTCTTATAATTTTCATCGATCTCATTTGTTTTTCACCAGAAAATAAACACTGGACATAATCTTCAAATGTTATACCCTTTTTCACAACATTTTTCTTTATACCTTTACACTTTTTGGTTAAAAATTCCCCTTTATTTGGATCTTCAACTTTGACACTATAAAGCTTTGGACGAAGACCAACAAAGTGAGTAATTTGGCGACCAGCTACTTCATCTTTAAACATTCCTATTACTTTTTTATTAACTCCTGTAAGTATTCCAGATGGATGATTTGGAGGATAATCTGATGTATCAAACTTGGTTTTTTATATCTTTTGATATGTCTTTGTAAAAATCATCTGTGTGAATTAGATACATCATTGAATCCGTATCTGTAAACAACAACTCTGATCCCCCACCATATTTCTTTTTAATATAATTATAATGAAAATCAAACATTAATGTTTTTGACAGATCAAGTATTGCTTGACCGACATACACTGGTTTGTTAAAAAACACTTCAGTTTTTTTTCATATGAAATGCAATAAGATTTTGATCAAATATTGTTGCTCTGTCAAAGTTTGGACGACTTGTTAATTTTAGAGTTTTGGCACGATTATCAACAAGTATTATATTTTGTCTTTTCCTTATGTTTTCTTTTGTTTTTCCAAATACGGAATTATTCATAAGTTTGAAAAAGTCTTTTTCAAAACTGTTGGCTGCTGTTTTTCGGAGTTCAGTATTCTTTCTGGTGTAAGGTTCCATCCAAGGACTCTGATCAAAAGATATTCCTCTGTGAACAGCAGTTATGGTGAGTCCCTCTCAATATATTGTCTCAAATTCCGATAATGTACAACATAGTTTTTTCGGGGTTTGAAATGACAAATTAGTTTTTCAACACCATTAACAATCATTTTCTCTGGTGCTAGAGGATAGTCATTATGGGTGGTCCATAAATCATGGGGGTAGTCCAAATCTACTTCAAATATATATCCTTTTTTATTACTTGGATTTGACATACTATGATTTGCTTTCTCCAGGATAGACATTAGTTTCTCTTTTGTTAGGTTTTGCATCCATTTAAATCCATGCGTGGGAAGTGATTGTGACATTGCCCACCCATAAAGATTATTAGCATCAAGATATTGAATATAAGTAGACTCCTCATCAGGATTGTAATCTTTCATGTATTTGTTATTAGCTTCTGCATATCTCTTTGATATGTGACTTATTCCACCTCGTATACCTTTTTCAAACATCATTAACATGTCATAATCATGCAACAGTTGAAGATCTTGACCTGTTTCTTTGAGACATGCATCCCAAGCCAGACCAGGAGATGTGTAGTAATGCGCTGGATCCAAATTGTAATGTTTCAAACATGTTTTACGGAAATTCTCAAATACATCTGCCAGCAATAAGACATCAGACTTTGATAATCTCTGATTGTTTGACAACTAAAGGTGCTCCAAACATTAAGTGCATGTTGGTAATCGTCATCTTTTATGTTCTCATCATTTAGTTTTGAATAGAATTCTTCTTTTGGTGGTAATTGTTTTTCAGACAATTTTTCGATTGATGAAACATAATCATAAGGATAAACTCCCTTACGAGTTAATAACTCTACTGCAACCTCACTTTGCTCGGTTTCTTTAAATATTTCTTTTGTGTTATAAAAATCATCTGGTTGTAAATTACCAACAAGGTTAGCAAGACTAGTTTGAAGAAACTTAAATGAATCAATAAATCGCATTTCAAAATACAATGAAACAGTTTCTCCAGTTCGTTTGGATTTATACTCATCAACCTTAATTTTTTTAGAAAATGAAATATACTTTTCTTCTGTCGATGGAATACAGCTTAAATCACCTGTTAAACAAGCAAGTTGTTTTATAAGCAAATGTGCATCATAACCTTGAAGGTTGTGAAATATAACTGGAAGAATCATTGGCTTTCGACACTGGAGATTGCAACTTTTATGAGCAGCTCCACGGTATTGACCAGTAAAATGACAATGATCTCTAACTTTGTCAGCGGGTAGTGGAGTCTTACAAATATGACAAGTTTCAGCTTTATCAAATTTTATTTTTTCTTGTTTTGTTAATTTAAGAGGTATTGGTCGACGATAAAAATCATTATATATTTTATTAGTTACTTTTGCAAGTTTAGAAACAAATATTTCAGAAACAGACGCAGTCTCATCGCTTTTGGTTTTTGTATAAATAATTGGTTTAAAGATGGTATTAGGATCTATCCCTTTGATATAAAAACAAAATCCTGATGGTTCATGCTTTTGATAATTATAATTATATGAATCCTCTGGATTAGGACTGCAAGTATTCAGCGGTTTAGTAAAACATTCAAAATCTGCATAAACTACAAAAGGAACTGGAAGCTGTTTGTGATAATTGTTAAAACATAACATTGTGTTTTTTGGTGGCATACGCACAGCAACTGTTTCATTGGTTGAACAATATGAAATGTGTTTTTGAAATAGTTGTTCTTTTGAAAAGTGAGTAAAACATTTTTTGCAAATACATATTTGACCATTTGTTCTTGATGTTATTTGAGATCTAAACAAACGTGAAAAATTCTTAATTATTGAATAATGATAATATTTAGAATTTTCTTCATAAAGAAATAGGTCAATTGTTTTTTGAGGATTTCGCTGAGCCATCCGGAGGGGGTAAAACTTGTTATTCTCATTAACCGAAAACACATTTATTCCTAGAATTGAAGGATTAAGTTTTTCGAATTTTGAAATGTCTTTTATTTTAACAGGAAATTTAATGCCTTTACTATTTATGGTATTCTCGTATTTTTTCAAATCCGTTAATCGGGTATCATTTTTGTCTTTTGGATGAAGATATCTAAGTACACACCAGAGAAAGCATTTCTCATCAGTGTTTTGAATATTTACTATGGCTTTCTTTGGCATTATCCAGTCTGGAAGAGGAATATAAGAAGATCCTCTCATTGGATAGTAATCAACAGTATGAATTTCAAGATGAATAACTTCTTTAAAATACCACCCGCTACCATTCATTTGATAGGTATTAATCTTTTCAAGGATGGTACGAATAACTTGCACAAGTATTTCTTTTACATCAGTTGATTCAAGATTAATATGTGTATCTGAATTAAAATATGCTTTATCCTGAACAGTAATACTTAACTTAGCATCACCTGTCATTTGTTCCATTAAACAAACTAAAACAAATCTAACTTTAATATTTCGATGATTTCGTAAAAATTCTTTTGAATAAGTGGATTTAGGTTTGAAGAACTCAAAAGGAGTAATACCAGATTTTCCCTTAACAATGTATTTATTAGCAAATTCATCCAGAGCTGATTTATCTTTGATAATTCCTTGATTGTATTCTTTAATAGCTCGTTCTAAGGCTTTGCGAAGATAAGATGGTGTATCGGGTGGAATTGTTTTATTCTTGATACACTCCTGAAAATACCCATCAAATGTTCTTGTTTTGGTTTTGGTTTTGTTTTCTATTCTTTCTCTCATTTTTTTTATTTTCTTTATATCAGCAATCAACTTTTGTTTTTTCTTATATCGTGAATACTCCTCCTTAAGTTTTTGTTGGTTGAGTCTTTTTATATTTTTTAATTCTTTTATAGAAAGGTTTTTTATTTCATTGTCCATCTTGTTATATAATTATTTAATATTATTTCTTTAAATTTTATTTTTTTTATTTTCTGATTCAATTATAAGAACTAATATATAATGCTTTAATACAAATGTGTATTAAAACTGTTAGTCACTATCAATACCACTATCACTATCACTATCGTTATTTGGAATAATTTCTCCATTATGTAATTGTTGCATCATTTCTTTAGCTTGTTGATCAATAATAAATTCTTTCACTTCTTCATTTAATTTAAATTCCCAAAACTTTTGCACTTCTTTGATAAAAGGGTTTAGTGCTTTTTTAAGTAATGGGTCTCCTATTTCATATTCATCAAAAATTATTGCTAATTCATCGAGATCAAATATCGTGTTAGAAAACTAAAACTGCTTGGATAAGTATTCCAACATTTCAAAATCCTTCTTGTGTTTTATCTTTATTTCATCTTCACATTCATCAAATTTTATTAGCTTTTCATCTAATAAATAAGATTTCAAAAGATTAATTATATCTACCAATAACTCAAAGTTAATAAGACTTTTCCTCTTTTCAGGTTTTAAATTTGTAACATAATATACTTTTTGAAATTTTGTTATTTCAAAACGATGAATAATATCAAAAAAGTTATATTCATAATCTAGACCTAATCCTATTTCTTTTTGAGGTAGAATCATATTTTATAATACTTTTTTACTCTTTAAACAATAATTAAATTTTATTTTTCTGGTTCAATTACTACATAATTTTCTTCATAAAAAGGAGTTAATTCATCATTCATATTAGACGAAGTACTAATATAGCATCCAATTAGTTTATATCTAGGTATTCTAAATAACCATTAGCCATAGCACGATACTAAAAAAATACAATATCCTAAAAACATTTAAAAGAAAATTTATGAAGAAAAACGCGAAGTAGACGAAGTAGACGAATTTAGAATAAGAGACTTAAAAAACATTTTTTTAATATAATAAAATGGTTTCACAGTTTTCAGATAAAAGAAAAAAATTTCTTAATCTATTTAATACTTATTCTGATATAGAAAATCATTTCTCCAAGCATATAACTTGTATGTTTAAATATCTTAGTGGAAACGAATATGATCATGAATTTAAAATAACAAATGAAAAAGATTTTAATTCTTTTTTTAATTACGTATTAATCATAAAAATATTAGATTTACTAAAAAATAATTGTTATGGTAATATAAATGAAAATGATCTTAAAACCTTAAAATTTCTATGCAAAGAATTCAAGTATTGTCCAAGGATATCAGATATTGAACATTTTTATGCTATTTTAAGAAATATAAATGATGAAAATTATGAAAAACTGGCTGCAAACAATGTTATAGATAGAAGAGTAAAAGATGCTATTATGCCTTTTATAGCGGTGCTCCCGCGCGCGCGCGTGGGCGGAGCACCATAGCTAATGTAAACTACCCATCCCAGAAAATTTGGTAATCACGTGACCGTACACCGCCCGCCCGTCCATACGTACGTCCGCACCACAGGGCAACCAGTGTTTAATCCTTACACTTTCTACCTAGTTTGGGAGCACAAGAAGACTGATATTGCACACATATATTGCACATCAATGTTGTGATCAATTGACAGCTGTCATAACAGGGTATCCGCTGACCAGTATCACCTGACCGTATCGCGGGCTCAAGTGTCGACCCATCGAGTTCGAGTATCTTTTTGAAGTTATCCGCTGACAAGTTGCTAGTTTTCAAATGATCGCAGGCTCAAGTTTCATTTTTTTTTAATCCATATAAAATATGTTTTTTATGTGCCGCAAATTAAAATTTTGATTTCAAACTGACCTCGGAAGCGAAAATTCAGCAAATTTTTACAGGCAGTGAAGACATGCCAGTTGCTTTTGACTTTTCTCATCAAGGTCACGCGTTGGTCACGCTCTACATTTTATTTTTATGTTCTGATTGGTCAAAATTTGACAGGTGAGTTCATGCGGAAACCTTATGCAGCATCTTGAAACCTGTTTACTTTGACCGTTGAAGCTGACAATGTTTTGTGTCGACTTGTAATGTTTCTGTCTTTGTCCACTGAATGTACAAAATGGAATTCAGCTGCTTTCAAGAGTCTTCTGTTATTCATGGCTAGTTTGTTTATTGGGTTTTTGGTTGAGAAATACATCGCTTGTTAAAGTTGGAAAGCCGATTTCAGATGGCATCGTTTTCGTTTTTCACCTTGCTTGATGCGTGAGAGGGTTGAAAAGTCTGAAGCGATTCTGGCCTTACTTGATAGTTTTCAGTGCATCTCGAATGGTAAGCCTGAGTAATTATTGTATTTGACGTTCGTTTTTTATATCTAATTTAATGAAGTCGAGCGTAGTTTATGCGGCTATTTAGTTGATGCACGTTTTAAATGGTAAGAAGACAATGATCTGACCGAGTATCAGGTTTGATTATAAGCTTATAAAACTGTAAAAAGCCTTAAGTCATTTTCTTATCGCGAATAAAAAGAAAACGTTCCAAAAAATATTTCGTTATAATTCTGGCTGTAAAAGAAAGCTTTGAGCCATTTTCTTGCGTCGAGTTCATCTTTGAAAAAGCAAACACGGGAAGTCGGCTTTCAACTGTAAAAAACATAAACAAGAATTTTCGGAGACACTGTAATACTTGTCTTCATGAATGAAAATTGTTGTCTCTGTATATGTTTCACCAAATTATTGTCCTTATTGATTGTTGGTAGTCTCTTTCAATTTTTATCGCTGTGCCATTTGTTTTCAGTCGCTCATGAACATCGCTTGCATGCAGGAGTAGTCAAATTAAAATGCCGCGCGTATTAAACGCTTTTGAAGATTACGGTCCTTGGTCCGCGTCTTTTCCGAAAATGATAAAATATTTCGTCAAGAAAAAAAATACGTTGAATTATGAAAGATATCGTGATTTACTGATTAGCATTCTTTCATATGACGAAGTTTCAGCCTTCTTGCTGCGGGCGAAGACGCGAAATTAAAGTTTGTTGACAGATAGGTTAATTTGTCTTTCTTGAAGTTTGGATTTTTGCGGCACCGTAAATTACGTGGTCATGTTTACTTAGCCTGCGAATAACTAAAACGCAACGGGAAGACTTGTCTTTTTGCAGAACAGGTTTTCAGATCAACTTATTTCTGCTGTTGGAAGCATATTTACGCGTTTCACATCAGGCCACAATTTTAGCGGTGTTTTTGTGCCTGGATGGCTTTTTATCATCGGTTTGCAACTGCTGCCAACTCATTCAACTCATTTTGCGACCTTCTAATTCCAGAAAACGTGAATTGGGCCCCAAAACACGCTTCATTTCTTTGCTAGAACAACTTTGCGATCTATTGCAGCGTACGAAAATGAAAACTGGGATTAAAACGATCCCGAGGGCGGGGCATTCGCCCTCTACTTTCGTCCCCACCGCCGGGCATTTGACAGCTTAAGTGCTCCAGCCCCCGGGAATTTGCCATCCATGAGAAAAAAAAGGCTAATTCCCGGGGGTTAGCCCGGGGGGGGGGGGCGCTGGGCGCAGGTGGAATTGACTGATGCATAATAAGAGAAACCGTTTGAAAGAGATGTTTGTCTACTCCTGACTTAACCTCCCGCAAAAAGTAGCAACATTTGCCTCTTGGAGACAGCGTACCAGCACAAAGGAACGAGGAAGAAGTGCAAGAAAACAAATCAAGCCGCCATAATTCAGTGACAGCGGCAGTGTCTAATGGACAAACCACATTGCAAGCCCTGACCGAAGTCGCAAACAAGCGAAAACAAGTGATATTTGTAAGCAGAGTCCCAGTCTACTGCATAACCCCTTTTTGCTCGGACGCGCTCGTTTCAACGCCTAACCTTTATCCGCCCTGATCGGAAACGATCGCCTTTTTGCGAATTGCAAGCAAAATATTCAAGTCTGGAACTTGAAACTTCAGGATTATCGACAGGAACATAATAGCTATCTTCAGGGGGTATTTCAGCTCGTTGCGTGAAGATTCGGGTAAGATATTCAAGTTAATGACTTTTACACGCGGACCAAGGACCACATACTGTACAGATCGTTATAAAACCATTAAATAAAAAATAAACAGAATAAATTCTTTATTATGTTGAAGCGTATAACTCTATTAATCATAATTTAAACAGTCGACTTTGGCGCTTGTCAAAAGAGAGAATCGGCTAGCCGTATAGGTGATTTTGGAAATTTTTTTAACAGTTTCGCTAAAAGCTCACACGTCCTTCGATCGTCCTGAATACTGAATGATCATGAATGAGTGCAATTTGTATTGCAAAATTGTGAAATACTGCATTCTGTCCGAGGTCTGTATGATAAAAACAGCGCGTCATGGTACTGTTTCACCTCAGACGTGATGTATAAAAAGTGTAAAAGGTTGGTTTACACGTTCCCAGACTTGTTGGCAAGATTTTGTAAAGTAAACTTGTCGAACACAAAAAATTCCGCCTGATTTGTTTTCCAGGCCTTATCTACTGTGATCAAGAGCCCGCGCTCTTAAATGTGATCGAAGATGATTGCTATTTTTTGGGTGTAGATATAAGGCTATCAACTCGATGTAAGGTTAAGTTCACTCTTAGCTTGGACTGTTTGCAAATTACTGTTCTCTAAAATCACTTAACCTTTCCCTCAAAAGTCACATGAATGTGTTCTAAAGTTAACTGAATTGTGGAATACAAGTTTATTGTTTGATTTTAAATCATAAATTCGAGTTAACAGGAGCTTCGCTTTTAGCCCTGGCTAAATCTATATATTAAAAGAGATAGGAAAAGCAGAGTATGATGATATTACTAAAATTGATTGGTTTGATGGAGAACCAATTTTACTTAATGATAAAAATTTAATTTTATTTTTCTGATTCAACTACTCCATTAGTAAGTAGTTATAGGGGGATGCTTTGGGACTTAAATAAAACCCTGTCATTTTCACCGATTAAATAATGTCATTTATTTCTAAATCACTTCGAAAAGCCTGTCATTTCACAAGTTAAATAACCTTTTGAAATAAACAAGTGAGATTTTTAATGTAATTTTGAACTGAGCGACTGTGAGCGGAACCGAGAGAGCTTCTGAGGGAGCGGAGCGAACGAAAGAAAGCGAACGAAGGTGAGAGCGAACAATTGGAGCGAAGTGAAGCGAAGCGAAGTGAAGCGAATTTGAGCGAAGTGAGTTAGAAATAAATGACATAATTTAATCGGTGAAAATGACATGGTTTTCGAAGTGATTTAGAAATAAATGACATTATTTAATCGGTGAAAATGACAGGGTTTTAGTTGAGTCCCAAAGCATCCCCCTATAACTACTATCATGCTCTTGCATCATCAGTTACATCTCTGGAATGTCATTTATTTGATTGTCTTTGGGTCAAAAATATCTATAACACTGTCTTTTACATTTTTTGAAAGTCGCTTCTGTCAATGAATAAACACTTTCTGTTGCAAACAAGTTCACGTTATAATCTAGAAATCATGCCGAATTCGAAGCATCGAATTTGGCCAAGTGGACTTGAACAAAATCTTAAAAGATTTCAAAACTATTTCACGGATATCGATCATAAGTATATTCACCAATGGTTTTCTTTGTTAACGAAAATAGAAAAAAAAACATAAACAGTAGCTGATTTTTGGTTCCAGCGCTGGTCACACTGATAAAAAGAAGGACTGTCAGCAGTTTTCATCTTTATCGGTGGTGTCTTCAATCAGGTTGGTATAAGTACAATCGGCAAAAGAGTAGCTTCTTTTCACTTCTTATTTCAAATTGATAGAAGCTATTGTTTAAACGCTTCGATTGCACCGAAGCATAAAGTGCTTGAAAAGGCATAAAAGGTAAAGAGACCGCTGTGGTCACGTAATACGTTTTGTATGCTGATCGAAAAAAGTAGAAACTTTCGTAACATTTCAGTATAACCCCATAAATTTATTATGCATACAGTAATGGTTTCCACAACATCATAGAAACACTCCCATAACAATATGAAACAGGATAGCGATGGAATCTGGATCTTTCGAGAAGTTGGACTGCTTTATATTCTTGTGTATTACAATAGTTTACAATATATGAAATACTCGCTCATTTGAATGAAAAAGACGCTATGCTAATTATGACTATGTTATGAGCAGCTAAAAACGGTATCGTATCAAAGAACATAACCTTGTGACACCTTGCTTATTGAAGCTTTTCACCACTGATTAACACAGCTTTCATTTCATGATGCAAACCACAACTGTTAACTGACGTTTTGTGGCTAAAGGAATTGCTACAATTAACTTTTTAAAAAGGAGCTGCTCTTTTGCTGATTAAAGTTTATCAAAGTACTCGCTGAAGAAACTGGTCGAGGTAAGAAATGCTTGTTACAAGTATGACCAGCTGCCATTTGGTTTGCTAGCTTAGTTAATAATTGATTAGAGCGCTGTACCGGTATCGTGCGCAGATGTCAAGAATCACTAACTGCTGAACTCCTGTATCTCCGCCCTCCTGTTCCCTCCTCGGCTAGCACCTGCTATATGCGCGAGGAAACGGACTTCACACGTATGTCAATTGTTAATAAAGTGTGTGAGTGTGAGTGTGAATCTCCGCAAGACTGAATTTTTTCGGGCTTTCTTTTCTCAACTGCATAGGTTGCGTCCTTAACTGCAATAATCTTCTTTGCATATATTTTTAATTAACATCTACAGTTAGACTGTTAGATTATTTCAATAACCGTTGATTTTCGTTATGTAGATTAGATTTTTGCTGTTTTAAGTCATTAGAGTTTTAATGTAGTAAAACAGAGTTCACTGTTGCTTACCATTAGAAAATACGTCTGCATGGTGGCAAAGTTTTGACCAGCTTCGCCACTCTTAACAGAAAGCAGTCACTGGGTGGTAAGTTAGTTGCTACGTAGCCTTACGGGGCGGCCAGGGGACAAAACATACGCTAGATATATGGGTACTTTTGCATCAGCATTATACGTTGAGTGCACACGGTATACCTAAGTGGAACAATAGGGACATTTATACGACGAAGTAAGACGTAAACTGTCCTGTATAAACGGCATATTTCGTCTCTAATAAGACACGACTTAGCTAAGACGGGTCTTATCTTAACACAGTCCTTTACACTGTTCTTAGATAAAACGCGTCTTAGCTAAGTCGCGTCTTATTTGAGACGAAATTTGCCGTTTATGGACTGTTTGCGTCTTATTTCCTTGTCTAAATGTCCGTAGTTTAGTAGAGTCTGAAAATCGTCACTCTGGACGATAGGTATAAGCAGTAACTAAAGTTGAAATAAACTGTTGTGGCTTTTTTTATTCCATCTTATTATTTGCAGATGTTAACATTTGGCTGTCAGTAAAATAAATGCAAAAGGAGAACCCTTTGCGTATTTTTCGGTATTTCAGGGAAGTAGCGGATGAGAGTAAAAGTTTGAGAAACAGCTGGTTAAGTATGCAAATTTGATGCGAGTTGGATTCTAATGTACGGTCAATAGTGATAAATAGTGAAAATTTGCATATTTTCCAACACCTCTATCTTCGACACATTTCCGCCACCGCAAGTGTTGAGCAACAGATTGCAAACCTACAATGTCCTGTGAAATGACTAACAGACGACATTGATCGTCCTGGGGTGCCAATTTCTCTGAGACCATTTGTGTTCAGAAGGCTCACGAAGGCATTCATTAAGAAAATATGGAATTATAAAAGAGACTGAATTTTAGATAAAAGAGTCACCCGACTAACTATAAAATCGGCCTATGGAAATCAGCATTGAGATCAGTTCTGGAACTGTTTTAAAATTTTTGTTTTCCAAGTTCGGAAATGATCACAGGTTACGATCTTAAACTTCCAGAAACTAATTTGAATTACACTAATTAAAAATAAAAGCAGTTCGAGATAACATACTGTAGTGGATGACTGCTGGATTTTTGTGGACCTTAAAAATAAGAGCAATTTATATCAATTAGGACAAGCTTTTGTCCGAAAGCATAGTGGATGACTTCTAGTTCATTACAATACGCTCTTTGATTTGAAAGGAAAAGTGTTTTTGATAACTTAGACTCTACTAAAGAAATACCAGTCACATCAACCAAGTAAAACAAAGAAAGGCGACTATATGTGGATTAGACAGCTTAACAGAACATTCTACACTTCATGTCGAGTTCTCAAGGGAATCTTTTAGTTTCATGGGGAAGGACAGGGGGATGGGAACCCGCGAAAATGGGCCGGGGCGGGAAGGGTGGGAAGCCGGGTGGGAAGTGGGAGAAAAAGACTCGAAATAAGGAGCGGGAGCTAGGAATACAAGGTACGAGGGGGCAGGAGCTTAAATTTTTGTTACATTTTTGGTGTTTTCTAAATTATTTTCATCTACCAGTAGATCTATTTCTTTACGTGATAACTTCGAAACTCTTTGCCGTTAAGCCTGAGGTTTCATCTTTGCATTGTTGTGTTCATTCATGAAAGTGCAAACTGGCAGTGTTTTCACCGCCTTCTGCCACGCCACTTTCCATCACAAAAACGTGCTCTTTAAAAATATGGAAAACTTACTAATTGCGGGAAGGATTCAATTAAAACGGTTTATCTCAGTGGAGGTTTTTGAAAAAGTAGGTAATACCTTTCGAGGTATAACTTGTTTTCTTAATTTTACTGAAATCCTAGCCTGCGTAGCAAGCGTTTCCGTTTGGTTTCGGAGCAAAGAAAGACCGAGGAACGGTATTCTAGGTTTTGGCCGCGCGAAAAATGAAACAAGAGCCAAAAAAATGAAAGTTGTGAGAGGGGGGAGGGAAGGAAAGAAACGGTTGCAGACAAACCCCTCGATTTTGAAAACCTACGTTCGCCAGCGAAAGCAGCGCCTGATTGGCTCGGCTAGTCGAACAATGTTGACATGTGTCGATCAAAGGTTTGTTTCATACTGAGAGGACGGTATGGTACGTGACACACATATTAATTTTCAGTTGTTGTTGTTTTATATTCTGGTCGGCAAGATTTGCGATCCAGTGCAAGAGCATTTTCTTTGACCTCTTTTGAAACATAAGGCTCTTCTTGCGACTAAATAAGGGTTTCAGGTCGTTTAACTTATTCTCCAAAGTGCCTCCTGGATCTGAATAACTAAAAGCGATTTTCTTTTGTCCGCGAATGCGATGGTTTCCTGCATTGTGTCATGCTGGGTCCAGCTCGTTAGTGTTTTTTTTTTAGGGATGTTGAATTCTCTCAGATGGGGATTTACTGACTGTTCTGTTAGATGGATTAGAAAGACAAATGCCAACGCCTGTATTGATGGTTCGGATTCACTGACATTTCAACATAAAGGCCGTCCGCGTGTTCCAAAATACAAAAAAATATATTTTGGGTTCACACACGCGCGTCCTCTGAAGTTCATTTCCGCTTCACTGAAAGCCAAAAATTTTATTGGTCAATTATGACAGCTGATAACAGCATCAAATGTCGTTGTGCGAACTCAGGCATGACAGGCCAAGTGGGCGGTTTTTCAAAATCCCGGGGTTTGTCTGCAAGCGTTTCCTTCCTTTCTTCCCCACCCCCTCCCAGCTCTTTTATTGGCGCCATTTTAGACTCTCGTTCCTCGTTCTTTGCTCCTAAACCGCACGGAAACGCTTGCTACGCAGGCTACTGAAATCCCAGAAAATTTTCGTACCATTTGGCCACAATTTATACCAGTACTATTCTAGTTCCAAGAAGACAGCCACTCCCAAGATTGCGGATTAAAGTAATGAATGGTTGCTATTCCAAATCGTTTATGTCGTAACAGCTGTTTTATTCTAATCATGATCGCCACTGTTACTAGACTTCCTGCAACACAAATGTAGCACTCTAGGTGAGAAAGATTGAAGTTTTGGTCGTCGGTACTTGTGCCTACCTTTGCTTTCGTGATTCGTGCTTTTGATCGATTTTGAACTTAATGGCCGGGGAAAGCATTTTCATGCGAAACTTTGGATCAAGTGATATGGCTCAATCCCCCCCGTTTTCTTGGAGAGAAGAAATGAAGTTTCGTTTCTAGTTATTTTTCCAAAAGAAAATCCTCTCTAATGATAAGCGCTCGTGAATTTGGTCAAGGCCACGTGACCAAGATTCAAGGCCAAGTGACCAACGATCAACCAATGGCAGTGTCCGGCTGTTTAGTGAACATAACAATTCTGTTTATTTCACTTCTAACGAAATATATTAAAAGCTGGTAAAAAACTGATCCGTAAAGGCATAAAAGTACTAGAGTGTCAACAAACTCGGATATTTCAAAAAAAATGTTTACTCCAACAAAGTAAAACTACTAGATGAAAGGTACCATGTTTGAAGGCATACTGAAGTGATTGACTGCAGCTAGTTATGGTCCGAGCTCATCAGAACTAAACTACCATTAAAAATGGCGTGTTGTTGTTGTTGTTTTTTTTTTCGATACTTTTTGAGATTCATGTTGCAGCATACTGGGACACCAAACAACCGAATGTTTCCAAATATGTCAGAAGTGTCTCAAATGGTTTTATCTATCCTTTGAAGGCTGTTTGGTTAATTTGGAGCTGACCTAAAAATTAATGATCTGTTCGGATGTCTTAGGGGAACTTTTGTCGTCTCGAAACTTTTAGGTGGCTTTTTCTTCTGATCCAAAACTGTTAGCTAGCAGACGCAACAAGGGGAGGGGGATGAGGATAAGGAGAAAAGCGCGAAAGGGAAAAGGGAAGGGAGCGCCTGCTATAGGAGCTGGTATTTTTGTATTCCCCCTGCCAATTTCCTAACTAATCCGTCAATACGTGACCAATCACAATGAGGGAGCACTTCTCAGCATGGTCCAAACTTAATGACTTTGTTTTAACTGGAAATTGCCAAGTCGAGACATTCGTTTTGCAGCTTTGCTGCAAAACAAGTTGCACCTTTTTGTTGTCCGTTTTACCGCAGCTTAACGGATTCACGGGTATAAGTTTGTTAGCATTGCAGATTCAAAGTGCTGAATGTCCAAAATAGTTATGGATCTGTTTTTAGTGGCAAATTCCTAAAGACCATAGTTTAATTAACCTGCGTCATAAACAACTTAAGTTAAGTGCCTAATTGAAGCAAGAGTTCCATTGTTCTTTCCAGGATGGAACAAACCGGTTCCACAGTTCATATTGGTAAAACTACCACGGTTAAAGACTAATAACTTATAATCTAAACTCGCTCCGAAGTACTACTGCCAACAATTTTGCTATGTCGTTTCCAAAAAAAATACGAGCAGCATGCTTGACTTGACAACATGTATTCGGCGTCTCTATCTCTCCCTCTCTCTCGCTCCCTCCAAACTTCGTTGTTTTTCAATGGCTGTCTGCTACAACTTCTTCAACTTCAACCAGGGGGGGGGCCACGACTTAGCAAAATTTCGTATACCTATGATCCACCGCTGTATGACATCATATCCGGTTGCAAAGTTTCTGCTCTGTTTTTGCGCGAAGCACAAAGATGGACTCCGATGCTATTTGGTTTCTTCGTTATTTTAACCCACAGGCTAATTGAATTAAGTATCTTGAATCCCGTGTGAGTTGAAAAGGGATATAGCCGGCCTTCCAGCAAATGCCATGACCAAACAAAGAAGATTTAGTATTATTTTAACGATAGATATCATGCAGCTGCGGGGAATGTCATGGCGAGTCTTGCGATGTTTCAAAACGAGTGTCGTTAACGTTTTGCGGCTTTTGCGGCCTCTGATGTAGAGAAGTCATCAAGCAAAATATAATCTTCTAAGCGGAATAGAATGGGGAAAACGCCGATGGCCACAGTTTAAAGTGTTCACCGCTGGAAGGTTATTATCTCGGTTCGTAAAGTTTCAGAAACCTCCCCTCAAACTGTATGGTTTTGAGGAATATTATGGCGAGTCTTTCGCTGTTTGTCATCGAGCGTCACTCAAAAGTTTGGCTTTTGCGGCTTCTGATTCATCGAAGTCATCAATCAAAATTGCCTATCCTGAGAGGAATGGAATGGGAAAAACGCAGATGGTCACAGTTTAAAGTGTCAACTGCTTGAAGGCTTTATCATTCGACGTAAAGTTGCTGAAAGCTCTACCCAATTGTCCTGTCATGGCGAGTTTTTCGCTGTTTCAAAACGAGTGTCCGCTGAAGGTGTTGGTTGTTGTACCTTCTGATTTACCGAAATTGTCAAACAAAATAGCCAGTCCTGAGTGGAATAGAATGGAGAAAAAGTTGATGGTCACAGTTTAAAGTGTTGAGTGCTGGAAGGCTTTATCACTCGACGTAAAGTTGCTCAAAGCTCTTCTCGACTGTACGGTTTGAGCAATGTAATCGTGAGTCTTTCTCTGTGTCAAATCGAGCGTCACTCAAGATTTTGGCTTTTGCAGCTTCTGATTCACCGAAGTCATCAATCAAAATAGCGAAATACCGTGGAGAAAAAGCCTATGGTCACAGTTTAAAGTGTTACAGGTGGAAGGCTTTGCCAGTCGACGTAAAGTTGCTGAAAGCTCTACTCAACTGATTTCGAAACGGTCACATGTTACGTGCTTCTGGAAGGTTAGTGTTGGCTTTTTAGCATTTAATTTGCCTTTGAAGATTTATTTTTAGAACAAGTCTTAAGCCCAAAAGTAGTCCAAATTGTTATTATCTGAGAGAAATCAAGAAAGTTTGTTCCCTTCATTTTTTTCTAAGCTTGCAAGTGTAACAAACCTGAAGGGGGAGGGGTATGTACCTGTAGCTAGTGAGGCAAAAGGGAGTATCCAACAGAGAGTTCAAACTTTTTAGGAGAAACAGTCACCCAGTGATCGCTTTGACTGAGCTAGTGATCATTTATTTCTTTTGGCCATACATGGACATTATTTTCTGTCATCTTCTTTTTCATTTTGACATTAATATGTAGTTCCTTGTGGTTGTTTCCTCCAATGAAGAGCTAGTCATCTGTAACTATATATTAATTTTGACATTGTTGATAAGAAATGACAATGCATGAACAAGTTACATTTGTAGCTGTAGCTTATCACCAGTGGTTATAGTTATGTTTTAAATTAGTAAATTAACAAAGAATGACATTAAAGTGAAAAAACAAAACAGCTGTTATAACTGCTTGTGAAGTTCTGGAGGGATCCCTAGAGCTGTAATATGAGACTCATTAAGAGGTCTAGTTACTTTAGAACACGTTAGAAGAAATTTATACGTTTTCCTGCGGCAAGACACGTATTTTGGCTTGGTGATTTTTACTTGTATTTCTTGATGTAAATTGCATGCTATGAAATATTAATGAGTTTCAGTTAAGGTCATTCATAATGCTCTACTGCACCTTCTTTTATCTGACGATTATCTAAGATACAAAAATGAATTTTGTGTATTTTTGAAGACTTGAATATAAGCTTACTTTTAAATTGATAATCAATATAATTGTATTTAAATCCTACACTGTAAGTGTGGTTGTCAGTGTAGCCTGTGTTGCAGACATAATCTATGGCCAGTTAGTAACATCTGCAAAGCCGTGCCAATATTCTGGGCTCCCAATCCCAATGTGTTTCGATATTCCCTTCAACCTGATTGGCAAACTGACAATGGTATTCTTAACAGGCCAATCATAGCACATATGCAAGTGCTAGTTCGCAGGTGGACCAGGGGTTGCCCAGAACCAGGATTTCAGAGTTGTCTCACAGGGGGACGTAACCAGAAGTTTAGTTCTGTCTGTGGCACAGGCTAGTCCACTGGGCATTAATGTTTAATGTATTTTATTTTGCTTAGCTGGGAAGACAAAAATAGAGGACAGAAGAGCACAAACAAGAGAATATCAAGAGGTATTAAAAAATATCTCTACCACACAACTCATAAAAGAGAGATAAAATAAGTCAATGAGGACAAAAATGTTGATACACAGCCATAAAACATAAATGTTGATTACAACTCACTGTCAAATAAGTTGAAAGAAAGGAAGAATGCTGACATTTCGGGGAGTACACTTTTCTTGTTTACAGAAAATCTGCAGCAACAGAAGACACTAAAATCATGTTGAGCTGGTTCAAGATTTCAATTCTGTTTAGATGGAATCGTCTGACAGTGCCTAGGCCAGTGTACAATAGTGCGCTTCAAAGCTGGTCCTTTGTAAGACATTTCCTGACTTAACATGCCAACTCTCCTTCAAGGACCTCAAGGCTAAGTGTCCATTTCCCTGATATTCACTGTCTTGTCAGGAATCAGTAAAGTTCAACTAGATGACTGTGTTAACTGTAGCTTTTTTTTGTAAGACTTAAAAAAACTTCAAAGGAAAGACAGAAACTAATGATCTTGCACTAAGGAGCTTTGAGGAAATCAAGGTTTCTTGGTGGGGGGGTGTAGCTGCACATATTTCATAGAGCTTTGAGGAAATCAAGGTTTCTTGGGGGGGGGGGGGTGTGCTGCACATATTTCCCTTGGAGATAAGAAAGCAAACACCCTAGATGCAACTATAGGAAATCAAACTAAGCTAGAATTTAATACTGCAATCAGTTTCTCATGTTTATTTTCCATCCCTAAGCATTCTGTTCCTGCTGTAGAAAGGAGTTGGTGGTTGTGTTATAACAACTTCATCCCTTAGTGTTCTTCATCCCTCTATTAATCAGAGTAAATGATTCTTAATATTATCCTGATTAGGAGAAGAAAGCTTTCTATTAAAGGCTCCATGGTCTAGAAGACCAAATGTAAATTCCCTATCTGACCTCATTGACATGGAGAAACAAAAAGGGGATGGGCTGATATCCAGTATAGTGATGTGCAGTATTAAGCTGAACAAGGATACAGGAAAACCCACAACTAAAAAAATGGTTTTAAGAACCTGTCAGGCTAAAATTTTGTCAATTAGGCTGTCTTATAAAAGAACCCTCAAATTTGAAACAGGTTATCAATCATAACTATTACAATTTCCTCAAATTTGATTGGTGCATTAACTGCTTTATTTTTCTTTAATCATTGTGTTTGGTTGTAATCGATCAGTTGGCTGTAGTCGGACAGTTGCCTGTAATGAGACAGTTACATTAGCCAATCATATTAAGTGCACTCAGCTAAATCCACCAATCACAGAAGTTAATACAATAACCACAGCAACTACCACTCACCCAAACAAAGTGGGGATATTTAATCCAAAATGGATGAATATGCAACATTTTGGCAGTGTCTCCACCAGTGATATTTTCTCTTATTTTGGACATTTTGTATGAACAAACGCTCTTTCACCAAAAAGGAATGCGTCAATTTTCTCGGACATTGTAATGGTTATAATTAATTGGTAACAGGACTTCGTGTCGTCCAAATCAGTCCGTAATCATACTCACGATTTAACAAATCTGACTCCTGCTTCACAGTTGTCTGATTTTGTAACACATATGATTACAGACCGAATTGGACTCCACTCAGTCCTATTACCATTATTTATAAAATCTCTTTAAAAACTTCTGCACGCAGTGTACACTTGGGAAAGTAAGATAAGTCAACATTCATGGTCCTCTTGTGAGACATAGGTGTCTAATTATTACTCCGACTGCAACGCAGTGGTATACAGGTTTTACATATACTAAGGAGTGAGCTGAACACCACTAAATACTTTTACCTCAGAGCTACAATGTATTTCTTTCTTCAGAAAATAAGGACCTACCGTAAATCCTCTATTAAGCCCCCTGGGGGGCTTATTTTTTTCAAGCACTTTTGAGGGGGGGCTTATTTAATTTAGCGAAACGAATCACCTGTAGCAAAAATACCGTGGTATGAGACAGAGTAGACTTACGCGTTGTACAATTACAGTCAAAAGTATTTAATTCACTTGTGGGAGTCTAAAAGTAACAAAACAAAAATGAGCTTTCGGCCTCATGTTCTTCGGACTTGTGGTTCCCGGGCGGTACACTGCTTTGTCTAACGACAAGAAAATGGTGGCAATTCTCCACAGAGAGCTAGAGCGCAAAATTGAGAAAGTTCAGCATATGAAGTTGCACTCATGCCGCCGAAGACCAAAAACAATATGAACTTCCAGCCTGAATAAATCATAACTGATCAGAAAAAGGATTGTGGGAGGGGAAGGGAGGGGGCTTAATAGAGAGGGGGGGCTTATTAACTTTCCTCCTCTGAAGAGGGGGGGGGCCTTATTTGAGAGGGGGGGCATAATAGAGGATTTACGGTATTTGAGACTGCACCTAATTTACTAAGCCTTAACCCTTTAAGTCCCAATAGTGTCCAAGATCAATCTTCTTACAATTATCCATACACTGTAAAGAGATGAGTTATGAGAATCAATAAAATGATCACCCAAGAGAAAATACTTTGATCTTTGAACAAATTCTCTCAACTAATTCTTTAAGGAAATGCATGGAGATCAGTTTGGAGAATTTGTATGTGGACACTGGGGATTAAAGGGTTAATCTCTGCTAATTAACTTGTATGTCAGAACCTGACCTGTTTAGTCTAACTTGGGAAAATACAGGTTCTTAGTTGCTGGTTTTTTACTAGTAATTACATTTGATGGAAAAAAGATTATCTAAAATTAACATAGCCAACTCCATCTTTCAGACCTGCAATTTATTTAAGGCTGTCTTATAAAGGAACGTCAAGTACAGCATGTATTTTTTTTCAGCTTTAATAAATTGCAGACTATTTGAATGATCTGTTTAGAAAATCCTCTTAACAGATGGAATGGGAAAATGTCAATTAATAAATCCTTTGATCACACTGTCTTCTGCTTCCCTCTTGCCAAACCATCCTTCCCTACAGAGGAGCAAAGGTTGGAACAATTATCAAAAAAATAAAACAAAGACAAGAGATTACACCTGAAACCCCTCTTTACTGTTACTTTAACACCCAGGGAGAAGGTTGTGGTACTTTTATACAGGTATGTGCCATGGAGTAAGTACACTACTTGGCTTGGTTCTCTGATGCTTTGGTAGCTGGGTTCCTTTGTAAAATTATACTAGCTCACTATCATTACATAAACCTCAGGGGTGTCAAAATGTTTTAAAGTATGCGGCCGAATCTGGAGGCTGTGACAATAATTATTGAGGGGCCACAAGGCCCCTGAAGCTAGGGGGAAATAGAATTGCTGGCAACATACAGTCAAGTAGCCGATGGAGCTCCAGCAGTCACCAGCTTGTTTTGAAACCACTGAAACTTCTGTTTAAAACTGAAGATACATCAATGGGATCAAGATATGAACTTGAGCCTAGAGCTACTGAATATTAAAAAAAAACCCACTCTTTTCAGGCAAATCAAGCCATTTGAAGATTAAAATAGGCATGGAAACACCCTATGACACAAAAAAGATGTTTACAATAATATTATCTAGATTCACCCAATATTTGCTAGACCTTCACTTGCTGGAGGATGTGTTAAACAACTTGGACATTGCATTGAAAGCCTGTTGTCAAGGATACAACTAAGAAGAGATGGTATTTACAACATACCTAGACTGTATTTTTCAGTAGATACTGGAAAAGAATCAAGAAAGCATTGTGAATCTTGTGAATCTAAGAATGAAAGAATTGGAGCCAAATACAGGATCAAAGGACAGTCAATAAAAAGGAATGTGGATATTTTTTTTTGGAAAAAGGAAATAAATACAGCTTAAATGTCTGAGGGCTGATTTGCACATTTCAATTCAATACATGTAATTTATTGATAATATTTTGATGTTTCTTTTTTTTAGAACAATAATAATATCGTAGTTGAATCAAATAAGGTACGAGAATAAAATTTCAGTATTTCCTTTAACACTAGAAGAAAACTGTTGTATACATAATAACTATACACAGCTGTATATCATTATTATTGTGGTTCAATTTTATCCCTGGATAATTTTATCTTCCTTTGTGTCATACTCATTATCATACATTTTCATACCCCAAAACACAGGAAAAATTTAAATTGAAGGATAAAGCAAAAGCACAACAAATAAATGCAATTAGCCAGTCTTCCACTCTGGAGTGGACGGAATTATGTCTAAACAAATTTGATAGATGACTGGTGATAAGCTACAGCTAAAAATGTAGCTTGTTCATGCCATCGTCATTAATCGTATCAACAATGTTAAAATTAATATACAGTTACAGATGACTAGCTTTTCATTGGAGGAAACAACCACAAGGAGCTACCTATTAATGTCAAAAATGAAAAAAGAAGCTGACAGAAAATACTGTCCATGTATTGCCAAAAGAAAAAAAATGATCACTAGCTCACTCAAAGCTGCACTGTCCATGTATGGCCAAAACAAAACAAAAATGATCACTGGCTCACTCAAAGCGATCACTGGGTGACTGTGATCTCTCCAGAACTTCAAACCTCTAAAGCAGTTATAACAGCTGTTTTGTTTATTCACTTTTAATGTCATTCTTTGATAATTTACTAATTAAAAACATAACTATAATCACTGGAGATAAGCTACAGCTACAAATGTAACTTGTTCATGCCATCCTCATTTCTTATCAACAATGTCAAAATTAATATATCGTTACAGATGACTAGCTCTTCATTGGAGGAAACTACCACAAGGAACTACCTATTAATGCCAAAAATGAAAACGAAGCTGACAGAAAATACTGTGAGTGACTGTTTCTCCTAAAAAGTTTAAACTCTCTGTTGGATACTCCCTTTTGCCTCACTAGCTACACGTACATACCCCTCCCCCTTCAGGTTTGTTACACTTGCAAGCTTAGAAAAAAATGAAGGGAACAAACTTTCTTGATTTCTCTCAGATAATAACAATTTGGACTACTTTTGGGCTTAAGACTTGTTCTAAACATAAATCTTCAAAGGCAAATTAAATGCTAAAAAGCCAACACTAACCTTCCAGAAGCACGTAACATGTGACCGTTTCGAAATCAGTTGAGTAGAGCTTTCAGCAACTTTACGTCGACTGGCAAAGCCTTCCACCTGTAACACTTTAAACTGTGACCATAGGCTTTTTCTCCACGGTATTTCGCTATTTTGATTGATGACTTCGGTGAATCAGAAGCTGCAAAAGCCAAAATCTTGAGTGACGCTCGATTTGACACAGAGAAAGACTCACGATTACATTGCTCAAACCGTACAGTCGAGAAGAGCTTTGAGCAACTTTACGTCGAGTGATAAAGCCTTCCAGCACTCAACACTTTAAACTGTGACCATCAACTTTTTCTCCATTCTATTCCACTCAGGACAGGCTATTTTGTTTGACAATTTCGGTAAATCAGAAGGTACAACAACCAACACCTTCAGCGGACACTCGTTTTGAAACAGCGAAAAACTCGCCATGACAGGACAATTGGGTAGAGCTTTCAGCAACTTTACGTCGAATGATAAAGCCTTCAAGCAGTTGACACTTTAAACTGTGACCATCTGCGTTTTTCCCATTCCATTCCTCTCAGGATAGGCAATTTTGCTTGATGACTTCGATGAATCAGAAGCCGCAAAAGCCAAACTTTTGAGTGACGCTCGACGACAAACAGCGAAAGACTCGCCATAATATTCCTCAAAACCATACAGTTTGAGGGGAGGTTTCTGAAACTTTACGAACCGAGATAATAACCTTCCAGCGGTGAACACTTTAAACTGTGGCCATCGGCGTTTTCCCCATTCTATTCCGCTTAGAAGATTATATTTTGCTTGATGACTTCTCTACATCAGAGGCCGCAAAAGCCGCAAAACGTTAACGACACTCGTTTTGAAACATCGCAAGACTCGCCATGACATTCCCCGCAGCTGCATGATATTTATCGTTAAAATAATACTAAATCTTCTTTGTTTGGTCATGGCATTTGCTGGAAGGCCGGCTATATCCCTTTTCAACTCACACGGGATTCAAGATACTTAATTCAATTAGCCTGTGGGTTAAAATAACGAAGAAACCAAATAGCATCGGAGTCCATCTTTGTGCTGCGCGCAAAAACAGAGCAGAAACTTTGCAACCGGATGTGATGTCATACAGCGGTGGATCATAGGTATACGAAAGAAGTACTAGGCGCTATGGGAGTCGTGGGCCCCCCCCTGACTTCAACTAACTCAGTCAAATATTGGCCACCCAAATAGCTAAACTGTAGACCTGATCCCTGGATGGCGCTATCCATCGGATAAGTGTTAGGGAAACCAATTGCGCCATCTGGTGGATAGTGATTTATCCCGTGGATAGCGCTATCCACCTTTCGAACAACTGGCGCCGGCAATTTAGACATGTTTGGTATAGCCGCCGAGCAAGAGATCTTTTACTGCACATCCTCTTGGCTAAAAACTTGCGCGCGTCCACCAACACATCTTCAAGAGTGTTTTTGACAAGCAATTAAAAAACCAATGAAATTATAGAAATTATAAAATTGAAAGTTAGACTAGCCACTACCCAAACAGGAACCTTCGTCTGGGTTATTCGATTAAACGCTGCAGATGCAAGTAAAACTAACAAATGAATAAAGTAAACGCGGCCCTCGTATAAACGCCGCACCTCATCAGAAGAATGCGGTGTTTACTCGTGGATAATAAGAAAAACCTCGGTACAACTTGATAATTTATAACATCCAGACATTTACAATTCTATCTAAGCAAAATAAGAGAGACACTGGAACCTTTCAATTACATAATATTTACAAACAATTTACAGTAAATGTTGTCTGTGATTTAAAAAATGTGATTTCGAAATAAATGCCGCCCTCAAATAAACGCCGCATCGGAAACGCTAAAAATTTAATAAACACCGCGGTGTTTAATCGAATAAATACGGTATTGCAATTCATACCTGGCTCCGATATACATAGGAAATCACATTGATGTTCAGGGACGAATATTTTATTGTTTCTTTAATTTGTTTTATTCCCTCAAACACCGGACCCAAGTACGAAATAATGGTAATTACTGCTGACATATTAATTGAAATTACATAATTGACCATTTTCAGTGCTTTGTGATGTAGCTTTGAAAATCGTCATATGTCTTCTCCAAGCGTCCACTTCAAAACTACGTACTGTATTTTCATAAAGAAGTCGATATCACTTGACTTGAAAACAACGACCTAATTAAAACTACCAGTGTGCGTTGGACCTTGGAGTCTAAACCAACCTTTTATTGAAAGACACTATAGACGCAAGAAAAACCTAACCCTTAAGCGGTTTTAAAATACTTCGCAAACGTTTACAAAAAAAACCTTGAGAGGCCATAATAAACGGATCTAACCTTAGGAATAAACAGATTGTACTCTAGATTGAAACAAAAGTAACTCGCTATTGATTCCTTGTGCTCCTTCTATCCTTAATACTTTTGATCCTTATTAGTTTAAACATACGTCATATACTGTTAGTAGTTTAGATGGGGTTGCCAAAACCATTGGTCTTAGTTTATTTGAAACAGACCAACCCAAATAAGTAAATGTTCTTTACAATAGTTAAGCAAGCATGTAAAGGAGACTTAAAACAGACACAATTTCACTTAATCCACTTATAAATAGAACCTTAAAGTTTGTTTAAATAACGGCGCTCACACTTAAGCGTTTTCACTTATAGGCCTGGTGAAGGAAGTCTCATCTATCAGAGCTCAAAAAACTTCACGTTCTCAACTGCATCACAGAAGTGGCGTCAAAAGGGTTTCTCCTTGTCGTAAAACTACTTTACAATGGATTCATGGAGCTCTTGGCAAGTTTTCTCTCTTCTTTGCTTTATTACCCTTTTCAGCACGACAGACTGTCATATTTTCTCTCATGTCCATGCTCGGAGCGTAAATAGACCAGAAGCACAATCTTTCGCTGATAGCTTGTTCGAAAAATATGGCACAAACAAATCAATGGACTTGAAGCAGTTTGAAGCTCTGTTGAAAGAACTTAAAGTTGGATCCATGCAAGCTACAGAATCAGACCACGGACATCGTGAACATCATGAAAGCGAGAGTGAATCATCACACGGACACCATGACACAGAAGAAAAGGGATCGGATAAGGTAAAACCAAGAACATTTACGATTAGTTACAACTAGTTCTTCCTCTTCTTCCTGAACGACTCACCTCCTTCAATTCTGAAGATTCTAGTGAGCGTATAAATAAAAACTACAATTTAAAATAAGGCTAAAAGGCTATGATAAAAACTAAAAAAGATAACAATAATGTCAATAATAAAAGTCAAAGTTAGCATCATTTGGTTTGGCCTTAGTCAGACGGCATGCTTTTCTTGAAGGCCTTCAAATTTGGTGCAATTACTGTTTCATTGGCCAGGCTGTTCCACTCTCGTATCGTTCTCGGGAAAAACGAGTACATGTGGTAGTCCGTCTTTGAGTGGGGGATTTTGTACGCGTATGAATTTACATGCCGTGATCTCCTTTGAAGTGGAGTCATGAACTCTTGGGCATCCATGGCAATCAAGCCTTTATGAATTTTATACATCATGCAGAGTCTAAGTGTCTGTCTCCTGGTTTGAAGGGAAGTCCAGCCGAGCTCAAGTAGCATGTCCCCTACGCTGGATGTGTTGTTGTATCTTCCAAGAACAAATCTTGCAGCCCGACGCTGCACCATCTCGAGCTTATAGATGTTTCCCTGTGTGTATGGATCCCAAACGGTGCAGGCATACTCGAGGGAGGGTCGGATCAATGTTTTATAGGCAGTGGACTTGAGTGCAGTAGAGTTAATCTTTAGATTCCTTTTCAGGAATCCAAGGGTTCTATTTGCTTTACTTGTGATGATGTCGATGTGTTTGTTCCATCTCAGGTCTGATGCTATAGTAACTCCGAGGTATTTGGCTGAGTCAGCTGTTGCTAGTGTCTCACCATGAAGAATATAGTCATTTTGTACCATAACACGCTTACGCCCTACTCTAAGTACTTCACACTTGTCTGGATTGAACTCCATTTTCCATAGGGTTTCCCATTCGGCTAATTTGTCTAGGTCTCTTTGGAGTACTTGGGCGTCACTGTCTGAGTGGATGGTCAGGTACACAATGGTGTCATCAGCAAATAGTCTAACATTAGAGGCAAGGGATTCAGGTAGGTCATTTATATAAAAAAGGAATAAGCATGGACCCAAGACAGAACCTTGTGGTACGCCAGAGAGTACTTCGGCGTCGTCTGAAAATTCTCCTTCGAGGACGACTCTCTGTGTTCTGCCACTTAGGAACGATTGGACCCATCCGTTTGTCCTACCACCAATTCCATAATACTTCAGCTTGGTAACAAGACGAGGATGGCTGACTTTATCAAATGCCTTACTGAAGTCCATCACCAGGATATCCGTCTGGAATCCAGCATGCATAGTGTTAATTAGGTCGTTTACGAATCCCAAAAGCTGTGTTTCACACGATCTTCTATTCCTGAAGCCATGTTGTAGGGCATACAGGATGTTGTGGTTATCGGCGTGCCGCATGATTGAGCTTACTATGATATGCTCCATCAATTTGCTTGATATGCACGTGAGGGAGATAGGCCTGTAGTTACTTGCATCATATTTAGAGCCCTTCTTGTAGATAGGTGTGATGTTGGCACATTTCCAGTCGTCTGGGATTTCTCCGCTATCATACGACTTCTTAAATATGATAGTAAGAATGGAGGCTACAGGTTCTGAGAGCTCCTTCAACACTCGAGGTGTTTACCATCCGGTCCGGGTGCCTTATGGATTTTAAGCTGGTCTAACATCCGCTTGATTCCTGCCCTAGTTATTTGGATGTCGTCTATGGTGGCAAACGGCGATGACATCATCTGTATGTCTTGTGCGTCTGGATTGTCACGTGTGAACACTGACTGGAACTGCATGTTTTGGATATTAGCTTTATCTCTGGGATGAGATATTGTTGTGCCATCTTTCTTCAATGACCCAACACCCATACTGTCCCTTCTGCTGTGTTTGATGAAGGACCAGAATCTTTTCATTCCGGAGAAGTCGTTTGTGTCTTCTTCCATCGGTGAGATGATAGACTCGACATGCTCCCAATACTGTTTCCTAGATTCCCTCTGGATTTTTCTCTTTAGCTCTCTCAACTTCTGGTCAAGTAAACGAGAAGCTCCAACTGCATTCCTTTCTCTTGCTCTTTTTCGCTTGATATTTGTTCTGTCTCTCTGCCTGATTAGCCTTTTAATACTAGGCGTGATCCACGGCAGGTTGTTCTTGTGTTTACATGTCTTGTGCGGAATGTGTTTTAGGGTGCCGTCGTGAATGTCTTTTTTAAACGTAAGCCACAGTTCATTTACAGACAATTTATCTTTGTTGCGATCTATCACCTCAGATGTGGATTGGAGGTCTGCCTCAAAGCTATCCCATCGTGCCCTCTTGTAGAGTGGTATTTTTCGCCGTTTCTGTTTGTAGCGAATGGGACGTATGTCTAGGTCTACGATTGGGCAGTCATGGTCTGATATGCCGGGCAGTACCTTGACTTGGCGAACTCTAGATGGGTTGTTAGTGATTACTAGGTCTAGTGTATTTTGGCTCCTAGTAGGTTCTTCGACCATTTGGATAAGTCCTTTATCGTCGAGTAGATCCCCAAATTGGTGATGCAGTGTAGGGAAAGGGCAGGTTTTCAAGGTTTTGTTTTTCCAGTCCCAGCCTGGGAAGTTGAAGTCCCCTCCAAGCAGGATATCATGGGCAGGATTTATTTGAGAAAGTGATTTATCCAGTTCTTGGAGGCTGTTTTCATCGCCTACATGCGGTCTGTAGTATGCTCCTATATGGAGTGTCTTACATCCAGTAATATGAATATTGCACCAGAGCAGTTCACACTCTGTTTCCAGGTTACTTTCTCTCACTAGAACTAGATCTTTTTTAGCAGCAATAAACACCCCGCCGTGAGGGTCGTTTGGTCTGTCTCTCCTCTCAACCTGGTAGGTCTCTGTAGGGAAATACTCATTGTTGCTGTGCTCATGAGATAGCCAGGATTCAGTTCCAATAATTATATCCGGTTTTGCATCGATAATTAGATGTAGAAATGTTTCTCTTTTAGCCGGTAGACTTTGGCAGTTGACGTTCAGGATAGACATATTCTTCTTCACTGATCGGGAACTTTTCGCCGAGTTTGTTCTTGGTAAAGATGTACACGACACCCGGCATGTTGAGTGGCTAAAAGAACTTGGGTTGGCAGATAATTTATCTTGTGTTAAGCTTGAGAAGGGATTTGAGAGTTCCATATTGTTGTCAGCATCAAGCAGATTGCTAGAGAAGTTTGGTACACCACAGCTTGAGCATATCCATACCACTGATGTAGTGGCTAGGCCTTCGTACGTATCAGAACTCATTTGCATACAGCAAGTATGATACCAAATGTCACAAATGTCACATTGGACGCCTCTCTGATTAGCTTTCACCGGTTTAGTACAGCATCCGCAAGGATGTTTGTAATGAGGGCCAGGATTCAGTTCGACATTTCCGCTAAGTAGCAGGAGTGAGAGCACCAGGAACGAACTGAAATTCGATCCCGTTTCAAGATGGCGTACCTCCATCTCTGCTCACGATGTGTTCTTACTATCGCCTCGAATCCTATCCCAGGAGGATCCTTGGCGGCAAACGTTGTGTTCAGTCCAAAGTCAATCACTTTATCTTGAGGAAGAGTATGATTTAGTCGCCCTGTGTACATTATAACAGCGAGAATAAACAGTGCTGCAGGAGCTTGAAAATTTATGGCCGCCATCTTCAATGACCGCTGACCCCGAGTTTCCTAGTTTCCTAGTTGGTCAGACCAGTCAATGAGCAATTCGCTAAATGCATCTGTTATTGATCCGAACTACCCATTCAGATCAATATATGCACAACAGTGGGTAAACACCATTACATCATTAGTTTTCTACACAATTTTATATTTTCCTATTTTTCTTGTACATGTAAACTGATTCTGAAAAACCCTATTGTGAGAATTGATAAACGTATTGTATTGTACTGTATTGTATTGGGGGAGGGGGGGTGAGGGTATTCAACATAAGTTCCTCAAAAAAGCCTGTTTGACTTTCAAAATTACCTTTCTGCCCGGCCAGTTCTGGCTTTCGGTAAACGCTCTTAAATATTTGAACTTTTTCGACGCCATTTTTTGCGCAAAAGAGTAAAGAAGAGCGTTATATGAGGGCTTGGTAGCCAGGCAAGACAATAACTGCGAAGGAGACTCAGGTTTTTGGTGGCCTGCGAATGCAGACTTATTTCCGGCTGATGCTTCCCCCTGCCAAAAAAAGTAACGTCTGCGTTAAGCCTCCAAAAAGGTTTCTGTGACAGGAAAGCTGTCTACGTTTACAGGCCAAGAGTAAGCTTATAGCTTTACCCTAAAAATGAAGGTTTTTAAATTTACCGCTTTAAGTAACACCAGACCAGGCCAAGATAACGTTAGTAAGTTTATATTTCGCAAATCCTAATCCGTAAAGGCCATATCGGATTGTTTAGGAGGTCCAGCTCATTTTATAGTTTTTTTCTTTAACCCTTTTATTTTTAAGTCAATTACATACAGAGAAAATCTCTCAAAGGTTTTACGTTGGCTCATATTTGAATCAAAAGGGATAAGCTGTAATCTCTACAAGCTGCTATGAAAGCTTATGTTTAATGTTTTTTAAAGTTCGGCTAGTGTAATCATTTCGCGGTTTAGACGACTGTGTTTAATATCGATCACTTAAAACAAACAACATCTTATATGATTTCATAGAAAGAGTTTTAACTCTTAAAAGACGTGTAGACTACAGACCAGCTGAGGCTTCCGAGTTTCCTAGTGGACTCAATATGTGTCTGGATCTATCACACGTGACAGTTTTTGACCAGGAATACTTATTTATTTTAGTTTCGAGTCTTGATTCTAAGATAATAGCTACCTCCGCTTGATATAAAACAGTTATTTCTTCGAAGGAGGACTTTTCGAGCCTCATGGCAGGCGCTTTATGACCCAGGCGAGGTGGATGAGGCCTTTCGCGCAAAGCACGAGACGAGGATCACCTGATACTCTGCGTCGGCGTCTCGCGCTTCGGCCAATCAGCAGCTAGTAAAAAGACAATAAGTTAGTCGAAGCGCAACGTTAAAGGTGGTTCGACTGGATTTTTTAGAGAGTATACTTCCCAACTTTGAGCATTTACTACGTCGGCATTGACATATTGATATTAAAATCTCGGCAAGAGGTTTTCACAGATGAAAATTTGTAAATTTGTCATCAGTTATGATCCATGTTTTATTGACATCAGAATTGCCATGGCAACGTAATGACGCCATTACGTTTTTTACTTTCCTTTGTATTTCCAGGAGTACCAGGAGTTTTTTTCACAAATCGCTTAAGGGAGCTTGTACCTCCCTTAGTTGCATCGATTATGGCAAAGTTTGAACAAATTCTATGAGAGCATTTTGAAAATATTTTGAAGGTCATAAAAACAGTGAAGAAAAATGCTTTTGACATAATTGGCTAATATCTAAAGAAAATGATGAGGTCTGAAAATGCAGTTTTATTTCATAGTTGTTTCATTCCATCTGAAACTGTGTACGAAAAAAGAGGGGGATTGCTTTTTTGCCGATTGCGAGAAAGAAGAATTTGATTAGCCTACGTTCGGCTGCTTTCTTTCCCATCTTTGTATCTAATTTGGTTCACGCCTAAAATTTCACGGTAATTTAAAGTGTATATGACAGAAATTTTTTTATTTGCTTGATAGAATCTATACAGTGTTTAGATAAGGAAAGGAAAAAAAAATTTTCGATAGCGATTCTTCTTCCCCGTGTTTTACCGGAAGTGAAATTTCACGTTTTTGGCAGGTTGAGCTACAAAACCGCGCTAGCGAAACAGAAGACTGGGAATGATTATGACGTCATTTCAGGATATTCTAATTCGCGGTCTGGTCATTTCTTCGTGCGACAACACTGTTAGTTATAAGCAAAGAAATGGTACAAATGTGTGTTGTGTATGGCTGTAGTAACACGAAAGATGAGAAAAAAGGCATTTCTATCCATACAATTCCATTTTTTAACGATTCAAGACCAGGAGGCGAAAGTGGATTTCCTTCGTGAATGCCACGCGGAAGAACTGGACAGCATCTAAACACTCGGTGATCCGTTCAATTCATTTAGTTCTCGCCAGAAGACTTCAGCCGCTTGTACTTTGAAGGACAAAAATATCAGCAGCGACTGAAAAAAGATGAAATTGGGGTTACGCCTATACCCCGTGTTCATATTGTAAAGGCATCGGAGGAAGAAACAAATAGAGACGATCGCATGAAACGCCGTGAGGTAGGTTGGGCTGTCTCACCTTTGCTGATTATTAGTTGTATGAGATACACCGTATGCATTAAAACAGATCTTCCATGCGTTTTTCTGCATGAAAAGGCCAGTTCTTTTAATACCTTGTCTTTTAAAAAAAAATTGTTAATAGTTGTTGTGGTGTTCCCTTTTCTCTCGCTTGAGTGTTTATAGTGACTCTACTATGGTATTGATTTTTGTCTTCTTCTCTGATGCCAACAATTCAAGTGACACATTTACTTGGCAGTGGTAAAGTCTATTTTGAAGCATATAAATACTGTCATTATCTTTGTACTGACTCTTTATTTCATATCACAATAGACATATCCTTGCTGCAATACATTTTAATGTTAATTTGATGCGGGACACCAAGAGGAAGGCAGACTGTTCAGAGCAGATCAGAGTCCTCTATCCAAAGTTAAAAAATGGAGAGGCTTCTATAAGGGACATCAGAATTGAACAAAACTTTGGTAAGAAACATCAACCTCTATTTTCAGTCAACCATATATGTAGGTCGATTAATTTGAAATTCTTTGTTGATGATCTTTTCTACCCTGTGTCATCAGCACACCCTTTCCCTTTGAGTGCTTTCTTTGTGCCCCCATTCCGGCATTTCTCAAGATAAATATGAATACAGCATTATGGTATTCATATTTTTAGACTAGAGAGAATAGGTTCTATTTTTTATTTGTGATTTTAAAAAGAGTATTTATATTTATCACTTTCTTTTTTAATGTAAAGATTATGTTGAGGAGTTTTACCAGACTTACTTGGAGGCTGAAAATACCAAACAGCTCAGTGCTGCTGCAAATGAGGTACAGGACAAAACACCGCTACCGATGAACAGCATGTTGCAAAAAGAAGACAGAAAGGTGGCAGTGGAACGACGGCAGGCCAGGCAAAAAATGGAAGTGGTCAATGTTCCACCAACTACTCCATGTAAGTTTTTTTATTGAGTATGTATCAGTAGGGAAACAATGCTATCATAATCATGGCTGTGTTCTAAGACAAATTGAAGGGAGCCCAGTGCCATGAACCTGTGAAATCAAGGATGCCTAGCATAATATTATAATCTCTAAGATTTTCTTGTTGCCATAGAGCAGAAGTTATGTGCTAGGGGTCACCATGTGCTGTTAGAACAGAGTCATATCTGAGGCTAGCTGAGCCTTCTGCCCCTCTCAAGTCACTTTTTTCTTTGGGAAAATCTTTTTTTTGGACATCTAGGGATTTTTATTATTATCAATATTACTGTTATAATCAAGAAAATGATAAATATAGCCATTAGAGCAACATAATTTATTACATCTTTTGTTTTGTTTTTGTTTTTTGTTTTTTTTTTGTTTTTTTTTTCTTTTTAGTAATCCAATCTCAAGCAGCATTTGTAAATTGCCTATACGTAGCGAGATTTACAATTTTACATTCAAAAACACAAATAAAGTTTCCATTATTATTATTATTATTGTTACATATTATTATCATTTTATCAGGGTCTATCGGCAATGAAGGTGGACTAAATATATTTTTCCTGTTTTGCTTGCAGCATCTGTTGTTCTTGCCCAAGACGCAGCTGCAGCTACAGCACAGTCATCAAGTGGAGGAAGAACAAGGAATTGCACTGTTTGCAAAAGACCCATGAGAGGGCACAACCTTCTAGTTCATTGTCCAAGGAACCAGGCACGACATAACAGTGGACAGTGATAGTGGACCTTTTTATTTTTATTTTGAGGCAAAGTCAATAAGTTGCCTCGTAATTGCTTAGTACAAACTGGGAGAGATTTTCATCACCATTATTTCAAGTTACACTGTAGATAATTAAGATACAGATAGGTTCTGTGCAATCAGCTGATGTTTTGAGTCAATATTAGTCCAAACTACTATAAAATTTGTCAATGGACTCTGTTTCGCTATTTGCATATTAAAATAATGATGGTCATAAAGGCAATATCTTTATTCATTGTCTTCAAAACCAACAAATTCTTCATTCTCTTCTGAAAGTTCTGTTCTTATTGCATGGTAGGCACATGCTGGCAGTGGAATCCGCTTTCCCCCAAGAAAACCATGTGTAGGCTACTCCATGAAGAAACCTGTGTAAAAGAATGAAGACATAAGAATAAATATTCAAGTCATGACCTCGCCCTGTATTTCAACTCTGTCAGCCCAGTATTACCACATGACCAGTGGCAGATGCTTCTCTATTCAAATCGTGCCCTTTCTTTGTGTCTCTAAAATACCCATTTTTTTTAACATCTTATGAACTGAACATTATCAAATCAACTGTGGAATAAAGTTGAAAATAAGACCAGGGTTGAAGGGTAGAGCAGAGTAAGAAAAGATGAAAGCAGTCGGCAAAAGATGAGATCAAAATGCTTTGTGTGGGGTTTGGTGTGGGTGGCACCCCCCCCCCCCCCCCCCCCTTCCACACACACAAATACACACCCAAGCCCAGAGAAAAGTTTGATTTTAGGGGTTCTGCAAAGTACATTTTCCTTTATTTTTTATCATATGTTTTTTTTGTAGTATAGTGATTCTACTCAACCGATTAAACAGGTAGTAGAAAGGTACACGCTATCATGCATTACTTCTATTGTCTTCTAAATTGTAGCTGTTTATTGTCTGTTTCATGGGTCAGGTAAAATCTCTCTATTAAACAAATTAATGGGTGACAAAAACAATCGGTTGATTATCTTTCTCTTAAACTGGTGTTTGTACAAATAACCAATGCTTCTGTTGCAACTGTCGGGCGCTTTTGCCCGCTAACGTTGTTTTTGGAGAACACAGTAAATTAGCAATTAGAGATAGCTCTGACAGAAAAAACTGGGTAAAACATTACTCACTTTTCTTCTGTATCAGTCTGACTATACTTTGTACCGTCTATCCTTTTGTATTTACTTGCGGCTGATCGGAGAGACCATCTGTTAAGGCAAACGAAACTGAAACCTGGGTGCAATGTAATACATTCGGGACTGATTTCCACCTCATTCAGAACGGCGGTACTACCAAGTGATTCGACGCACTTTTCGATTTCCTTGCAGCAGAGGCATTCCCCGGGATTTTGCAGCCGATCAAGAGCACAATTGCCACATGAGCACCTTTGAAATTAAAAAGAAGAAACGTAGTATCTAAGTTGAAGAATACAACTTTTATCCTTTCCTTTTATCGGCAAGGTATGATCTTAGTACGGTAAGATTTTTCAGGCTAATAATAAAAGGTGAGAAAAGAAGCGAACACTTACCAAGTCTCGGGTTCGACAATCCTGTCAAAGCGGTTTTGTAACTCCTGGTTTCTCATTTCAATTTCATCTAGTTCTCGGTTGTATTCTGTTAGCCATTCCTCGTCTGCAATAGGTTCATCTATATACGGTCTTTCTGGATCTGAATAACACATATCTTCTTCATCTTGGTCTGATCCTAGCTCTGTCTCGCGGACGTGAGTGCGCGACCCGATCGATTCCACGTCTGACTGTTCCGTATCGCTTTCAAAACGCATTATTCGTTTTCACAAGCAATTAAATTCGAGCTGAAGCGACGTTTTATTGATTTCTGCTGTTTCTGATCAAAAAAGGTCGGGGAAACTCAAAACTATTCTCCACACACTGCCACACAAATAAGAAAATGACCAGGTAAGGACTTTGAAACAAGGAAGGCAATGGGGCTTCAAATGTCACAAAAGTTTTCCCAGATTTTGTGTTTTCAAGTGAGCGTCTTCATTATTCACTGGCATTGTAGTTGCTCTGGACAAACTAATGAGGGTTTGCGTTTGTGAAGATGTTGGGTTAAAAAACAATACAGACGTCCCCTGTGCCTTGTTTTATTTTTATTTTTTCCCTTGAAAATCTTTTGTTATAACAGAAACAACCTTGTAATAAGCTATAGTAAGAAGGCTAGCTATTGTACAAAGAGGTTCTAGAAATTACCACTAATACAATCGGGATAATTTGTTTATCTTATGTTTGTTGCAGTGTTATTCTGCCGAAGTTCTGTTTGAATCCTTCTCCATTGACTCAAACAGATTGAACCAATCTTCTTTTGAAAGGATATGCCCAGCGATAGTACAACAAATTGAAAGTAAATCATGTCAAAGTGGAGAGGAGGACAGCGGGGATGAAAGGGAAAGTAAAGCCACAGGTAAGCACTTACATGTATCTTTAATAACTCTCCAAGGTATTTGAGCTCGTTAATTAAGATATTAAAGGATATGGGAAATAATTAAAACTGCTGCAGCATCTCACCAGAACAATGACAATTAATCTACACCAACCACAGCAGAATGCTATAATATAGACAGCACTGCTTTAAACATTACCGAACCACATAACCCTAGAAAAACTGGCGGAAAGAAATCAAAACAATTTGATCCACAACTCAGGTGAGAGCACTGTGAAACTATCATTCTCTTTACTATACATTACATACATGTCAGAAAAAAGTGACCAACATTTATTTTTTCCTAACTTTTCTCCTTGTGAGCATAGCCAATGTAACTTGTGAGCAAACTTAATGCATCGCGTGCACTATAATCAAGTCAATAAAAAACTGTAACTATTATCGGCAATCTCAGTATCCATTTATTATTACTACTGAAATTATTGCTATTATCAGTTTATTTATTTCTAGATCATTATTATGATTATCATTTACGTGTTTGTCCTTAGTCTAGTCATGAGAATCGGAGATTAAAATTTTCAGTAGTTCACAGAGCTCGTATTCAGTCATTTTATAACAAGTTCTGGCCGTCAAAATCCACAGGAATAGAAGAACAGTGTGAAGACATTGAAATGTTTATACACGCGTTCACTGGGTTGAGGATTAATTAAACTAAACCTCAACTCTGTTTCTTACAAACACTGATTACACCCTAAAAATTGCTTTTGGTGACTGGTTTTTTTTTTGTGAATGTTTTTTTCCCTGTTTTAGCTTGGGGATTTGGTTTCTTGTCTGTGACCATCATCAGCTCTGCATCTCTTCTGGGAGCTTTTATGGTACCGTTTATGAACAAATCATTTTACAAGATTCTCCTGCTGTTTATGGTGTCTCTTGCTGTTGGTGTGTTAAGTGGTAGTGGAATCATTCATCTCATCCCTCATGTAAGTTGAATTTCTGCCCATTTGTGTGTAAGTTCCATGAAATAAATGAAAACATTATTTTCGCTACCTTTTCTTTTGAAAACTCTTCGTAAATCTCCTGTGATTATGGTGCGGTTTACCCAATCATTCAGATAAATGTGGCTTTGAAGACCTTTCAGAAGGTGAAATGCAGTCCATGTTTTTCCAGACTGGATTTTCAAGATAATTTTTACAATTTTGGGCAGACGTTTTTTGCGTCTCTCCCCACTGGAAGGGACTATTGTTTCATTAAACAACAAACTTGATTTTAAAAAAAACCAGGTGTACCTGCTGGGTCTATTTGTAGGCACATCGAGGCTCGGTGTGTTTTTTGTTGGGATGGAGAGGGGGTAGGGAGAAATACAAGATCGTTCCCAGGTTTCAGATCTCCAAAGGCGCCTGTCTCCACACTGTAATCCACAAACGGAGAAGCTGACATCTGAAATTATTAAAGTTAAAATCCTATTCAACCAAGTTATAGGTAACATCACTTTCACTCAGCTTATCCAGTTTACTAACTACTTGTTGACCGGAACAGTAACCTCATGAACAATTAAGAGGCTGTCTCAGTAAAAACCGCCCACTCAATTTCGCGTGAAAAGTAATTTTGCCTGAAACTCTGGCGAGTGAAAGGCCTTATTGAGGCTATAACTAAAATAGGTTTGCTTTAATTCACAATAATTTTCTGGCCGCGCTGGGGGGCGCCGAGTATTTTGTCCCGCCACGGCCATTTTGCACGTCTTGAAAACTGAAAATTTGGCATTTTTTGCGGTGCTGTAAAATGTTTGATTTGCATCATCTACCAATGAATTTTATACCTCTTTATAAGTAAACACCTCTAGTTTTTCTCTGAAAGTAATAGTTATCCGCTAACTTTAGCTGGAAAGACGAAATCAAGCAAAATGTGACCCCAACTAATTGCCTTGGAGCGAAAGGCCAAAAATAACCTTGTTTTGAAAGCTTATTTCTGAAGTTTGGGACATAGTTGAAAGCTCAAGACTAAATAGACACAAAGATAGACCATCTGTTATTAATAGTATATAAAATCCCATGTACGATTTCAGTCTTTCAGTATTTTAAAAGTTATGACCGTTTCTATCAACGCGTATGCGAGCTAATACGATATTTTCAGATTTAGCCTAACGGATTTATCTCTAGTAGATTTTGTCAAAAGTGGCACTGACTCACAAATTGAGCCATACTCCAATCCCTGAGATGCCGAACTCCATAAAATTCTAGTAAATGTGCTTTAGAAACTGTTGGTATGCGGCCATTTTTGAATCCCATGCTAACAATCCGAAGCTCAAAACAGGTGAAACTGTCACGTTTCCAGCTAAATAGCTCGATAAAACAACCGTTCAGAGGTGAAAGTTTGCTCGAGAATCAGGAAATCAACTAGGCAGGTTTCATTTTGGATCAGAAAATTGAGATTTCAGAGCTACAACCTCGAATGAACCTTCTATTCAACTGGTTCTGCAAGGTCAAATGGAGGTTGACACGTAAGCCAGAAATGCTGAAACCCGGAAATACGGAAAACCGGAAATGCGGAAATCCGGATCATTCGGAAATCGGCAAATTTGAAATCAACCAGAAGCCGAAGGCAATTCCAACAATTAGAGACAGCTGCATTCGTTTAGGGCTTCTTTTCGACGTCGAGACACGTAAAAGATAAAACCTTCCGAACCGGCATAGGTGTTTGATTTTCACTGAACTGAGACGCAATTCCACAATCGATTGCGTTTGGCAATAGGCTCCATAAGAAACAGTAAATATCATTAACCGGTTACAAACATGCTATGTGCGCTAACATATCACACTTGTGACTAATACTTTACAGAAGTTGGCTACATGTCGAAACTAAGTGTGTCGAGATCTAGCAAACCAAGCCAGCTCGGCTGTCTAGGCTTATTAGTATAGAGGGTCCTTCAAAATCGCTTGTTAAGGGGGCATTCTGGTTGTTTTTTCGGGGAAGATGATGGTGATTTGTGAAAGAAAGAAATAAGGGTAGAAAAGGTATGCACATAAAGCAGTTAGTCTGCTAATGGGATCAGAGGCACTCCTTGTTGGAGTCTCTGATATTAATTTTTCTTCTGATTATTCACTTCATATTTTCTAACAACCCCCAAATCCAATATTTTCCAACTTTTCCAACATTTTTAACACCCTCCCTAATTTTTATACATTAAAAACATTCGAAGAATCATCCAGAAATTCTCCAAAAATTATTGAACCAAGGACTCCATCTTAATTGAGTCATTTTTTGATTCAATGAAAACTTGGCTAGACATTTACAAGAAAGGGTGGAAATCAACGAGAAACAATAATTTTAACCAACCATTGGATAAAGAGTCCCGACCGGTGAGTAAGTTTATTATAAACTGATCATTACTTAGAGGGGGGAGGGGGAGGGGGAAGAAGGCTTGAGCAAATGGAGCACCTGACCCTCCTCCTTGTGAACCGGGCTTGTGAAGCACATTTTTTTCATATTCTCTTCCCATCTTATCCTGTCCCGGCATCCTTTTGACTATTTATACAATAGCAACTAGACTGCCCTCCTCCAAAACTTTAACTAATTCATTACGGCACTGAATCACAAATTGAGCCATATTTCAATTTCTGAAATGCCAGATTCCATAAAATTCCAGTAAATGTGCTTTAGAAACTGCTGTTGTGGGGCCTTATTTGAATGCCATGCTAACAGTCCGAAGGCAACAAGACAACGCTGCATATTTTTTAAAGGAGAGGATCCCGAAAGGACCAGTAAAATGTCGAATAATGAAGAATTTTACGTGAAGGTAAAATTTATTCCGCGTACATAAGCAGAGTTTCAAGCAAAGCGCCATGAGCCCATGGATATGGCGTAATAATAAATGCTTTTATTGCTATTATAATTATTATTATTATAGCAGAGTTCTCAACGGGGTCATGTAGCAGCTGCTCGGAATGAAGTCACCAATGGTGCGTTTCCCTAACCCCAAACAATACTAAAACAATGGGAAGAATGACATGTCATTGTTTCCAGTGACCAATTAGGAGAGACCTTACAAGCAGCTCCTACACAACTGCTGGTTGCTAAAAGGTTAAAAGCTGCCCAGGGCGCAAAGGGTTATCAATACCATTATCATTATCTTTAACATTATCTTTATCACTATTATAATAATAATAGTAATGATAATAATAATGATTATTATTATTCTAAATTATTATTATTAAAACAGCTATTTATCCCAAAGGGGACATCTTTCTTTCGGTATCACGGATAACTTGGACAGCGGATAACGCGAGGAGAGCAGAGGAAAGTCATTTGGATTATAGGGTATGGTTGCAAGAAACTCCCATTTAATATAGATTAGCTTTAAGAAAGGAATCAATTCTGTATGCGTGTTTAGACCTTAAGACCAATATTTACACCGGATGGTGACACTAATGGCAAGTCCTAAGGGCGACCCTTTTTGTATTTTTGTAGACAAAAAATCCGATGCATGCAATATGGCCAAGAAGGGCGCTAAGACACTTGGTTTTAGGATTAGCTGCAAAACACCGTAAAATGGTCGAAAAAATAATCCTACATTTGTCGATAAATTTGGGTTTTCTGACCCAAAATGAAATTTGTTTAGCTGATGTTTTGATTTTCGGACAAACTCTCACCTCTGGAAATTTGTTTTATTTTCTCTCTTACCCAGCTATTTATCTCGAAACGTGATATGCCGTAAAATTCCGAAAATAAGCCCCGGGGCTTGTATTTTTCAAAGGCCCTTTTTGAGGGGCTTACTTTTGGAGGGGCTTATGTACGGAGGGAAGTTTGCGTTTCAAAATCGATTAGGCTAGCTTATAGTTGGAAGGAAATTTACCATTTTTGCTTTGTTTTACTTTGTATTTGAGGGAAATTTTCCAAGTACAAGCCCCGGGGCGGCTTATATTCGGAGGGACAATTCACGGAGGGTTTTTTGTGTTACGAGTTTGGGGAGCTTATACATGGAGAGGCTTATTTTCGGAATTTTACGGTAGTTTCAGCATGGGATTCAAATATGGCCACATACAAGCAGTTTCAAATGGGCATTTACTAGAATTTTGAATCAAATATTGGTCAATTTTTGAGTCAGTGCTAGTAATGACTTAGGTAAATTTCGGGAGGAGACGGAGGAGGAAAATCTAGTTCCTGTTGTAAAAATAGTCAAAGGGACGGAAGGAGATTCAGGAAGAGGATCAGGGCTTTCCTTCCATTCACTCAAGCCTTACCCTCCCCCCTCTAAGTAATGATCGGTTTCTTATAAACTTACTCACCGGCCGGGATTATTTGTCCGCTCTTAACAAGCGATTTTCAAGGGCCTCTACACCAATAAGCCCAGACAACCGAGCTGCCTCGGTTTCCTATATCTCGACACACCCAGTTTCGATTTATAGCCAACTTTTGTAAAGTATTAGTCACAAGTGTGATATGTTAGCGCACATAGCATGTTTCTAACCGGTTCATGATATTTACTGTTTCTTATGGAGCCTATTTGCCAAACGCAATCGATTGTGGAACTGCGTTTTAGTTCAGTGAAAATCAAACAGCTAAGCCGATTTGGAAGGTTTTTAATTATCTTTTACGTGTCTCAACGTATAAAAGAAGCCCCAAACGAATGCAGCTGTCTCTAATTGTTGGAATTGCCTTCGGCTTCTGATTGATTTCAGATTTGCCGATTAAAAAACTAGTAAAAGATGTTTACCTATAAACAGGTATAAAATTCATTGGTAGATGGTGCAAATCAAACATTTTGCGCCGCATAAAATGCCAAATTTTCAGTTTTCAAGACGTGCAAAATGGCCGTGGTGGGAGAAAATACTCGGCGCCCCCCAGCGCGGCCAGAAAATTATTGTGAATCAAAGCAAACCTATTTTGGTTATAGTCTCGATAAAGCCTTTCACTCGCCAGAGTTTCAGGCAAAATTATTTTTCACGCGAAATTGAGTGGGCGGTTTTTACTGAGACAGCCTCTTAATTACTGGTAGTTTGTTTAAAGGACAAATTGAATAATTGGACAGTCTCCTGGCAATTTAAAGACTTACTGAAATCCCTTCTTACATGAAATTTTCGCGACATGTTTATGTCGCGATTTTGATGTGCGCATGCATATTTCGCGACACTTAAATTTCGCGATTTAGTGAAAATGTTATATTTTGAATCACTTTAATTTCGCGTTTTTTAATTCAACAATTAACATTTCATAGCCAGTGTTATTTAACACGTCTTTGAAGTAAATAAAACGACTATATCAAAGGAACAATAACGTCAAAATTAGGAGAAACCGAACAGAGGGACTAAATGTTAACAGTAACAACAAAGCGGTCGCAATGTCCACAAAAGGTTCATGTTTGTACATGAATTATTGTTCTTGAGGCAATTGACCACAACTTCCATTTACACTGACAATTCCTCAAAAAAGTAAAAAATGTGATTTTGTAAACGTTTCAGTGGTAGTAAACTCGTTCTTTCTTGATTACGGAAATAATCTGAGTCACTCAATCCTCGTGTCATAGTATGTTCGCGACACTTACTATTCGCGTCACTTTAATCTCGCGATTTTTTCTTTTTGTATAGCGAGATTCGCGAAATTAACGTGTCGCGAAAATTTCATGTAATAAGGTACCTTTGATAAACCTTCAAAATAATTTTCAGCCTTATACATAAAAATTGTGACTAAATATTAGCAGATACAGATCTTAAAACATATGCACGTTTAACGTCGTTTATTTTAAGTGCTTCGGTGTAACTGTCCCAAGAATCTACCTTTTTTGTGCGAAACTGGGTACTACAATGTATACTGTACATGAATGAAAACTCGAAACGCACAGCTGAGTCGATCCTCATGATATAGGTTCCTTTTCTCTATCTTTCCTTCAAACATCTGGTGCAAATTAAACAAATTGTTCATGTGCAATGAATATCAACTCACAAAACGCTGCTTCGAAGGAAAAAGTCGAAGATTTCCTCGCAGTTTCCTTAGACAACGTCGCTCATCGAAGACCGAATAGTTCAGAAATATCACGATTTTTATCATTATGGTAGATGGTTGCATCTTCGTAATTCACGAAGTTTTCACGTGCGATTATACTCAATGAAACAGTCTCTAACTTTGACTACTTAATTTTTCATGTTTTTAAAGCTATTGCTGTTTAATAGACAAGATCCTTTACTTAAGATATTGGTTACAAAACTAAACAGGTCCTCATACGTTCAAGTTACAATTATTACTGTGAACAACCAGTCTGCATGAGATGTAGGCTGCGATCCGTTAAACCGGTCCGACCGGCAAAAGTGTTCCACCTCCAAATGTGGACCAGTTTTTTCGAAACTTTTCCGGTTGGACCGAACCGATCCACTGAGTTTTTGACGGAAATTTCCGGAAATTTTGGTTGAATGGATCGCGCCCGTACAGTCACACAGCTGGCACGTGAAAGTGTTAGACTTTGCCTCCTTTCGTGGTTGGTACGTGAGGGAATTCGAGTTATCACACAATAATCTAGTTAGCAGTGTCATAAAAATAGCTCATGCACACAATTTGTTCGTGAAGATGTTTGACTTTGCCCCGTTCTACAATTCGTAGGTGAAAGAGCGCAGATTGTTTACAAGATTAACTTGCTCAAACGATTTTACGAAATCACCCCCTTTTCGAACATCTGCAATAAAATTATGCCTCCACTAATGTTAAGATTGCTGCTCTAACATCATTACCTCCAACAAAATTATGTCGAAATACTGATTTCTACTCCTGTCATGTTGTTCCACTCAATGAATCAAATTCTCATTATTTCGTCAACTGGCTTCATTCAAGTTTGTTCGCTAATGCTATTGTTTCAACAAAAGTTACGCATCTTTACGAAGGCCGACTGGGTAAATTAAATATGTTTAACTAGTAATAATTGACACTACAGCTGCCCCCACTCTGTATGTTGTCGGTCAATATAGTATTCTTGGTCGTTGTGTAGGAACAACAATGTAAATACATGTACCTGAAAAAAAATGTTAGTTCCTACACTACAGAATGGAGAAGAGCTATTCCCTTATTTTTCAAAATTACGTACGTATTTCCATGAATACCAGAAACCAATCTTGGCATCTGCATAATGAGATACATGTATATAAGAGTGATTGCTTGTCTTTACACTAGGCTGTTAAGTAAGACTTAAGAGACGCTAAGTTTTACTTAACCAAAAATGCGTGTGTGAAGGCCTAAGTAAATCTCAAGTAACTTTACTTTGCATCTCATTAAAGTCGGAAAGTTTAAAACAGACTTGGCGATCGTGCTGTTTCTAAGCTTTGAGAAACGGTAAGCATGTCAATCAGTCTTAGGCCCTTTTCAAACGTCGTGCTACTGCCGTGCCGAACTCAATTGATCGAATTAAATTCGACTTTAGCACGGCAGTAGCGCGACGTTTGAAACCAAGTCGTGCTACTGCCGTGCTACACGGCAGTAGCTCGACTGAGTTTCAAACGTCGCGCTACCGCCGTGCCGAACTCAATTCATAAATTACAAATGCATTAGAATACATTTAAACGTTTGCTGAACCGTTTCTTTATTATTGATTTATGTTCAGCCGTTCTATTCGACTGAATTAGATTCGACTTCTGAAACCAAGTCGTGCTAGTGTCGTGCTGCAGCCGAGCTACAGTCGAACCAGCTTAGCACGGCAGTAGCACGACGTTTGAAACAGGCCTTAATTATGTTGCGTGCGAAAATAGGCTTAAGTAAACTTGAAGTAAAAAAAGAAAGGTTGTGTGTGAAGCTTTCTTTTACTTGAAGAATTTAAAATTTACTTGTCTTGAAATATTCTTAGCTTATTTAGGCTCTAGTGTAAAGACTACCATTGTTATACAGCTGGAAATTTCTTCCCAACAGCGCGCGCTCGCATTGGTTACTTTGTTACATGACGTCTAACAATGAAACTGCTTCCACCCAAAAATCTCTTAGCGGTGGACATTGCAAAATCTGTGACGTCAGAGGGTAACAGTGCATTGTTCCCGCGAATGCTGACCGTCGACCGCCGTTATAGCGAGATTTAATGAATTTCCAGCTTCAAAATTTCTAACTACATGTATATAACAATTTCAATGTTGAGTTTCTCTGGAAAAAGACCAGTCGTTAAGTGTTAAATGTTGATAGGATTTGACCGAGTTATTGTTGAAGTTATTTTTTCTTCCTCTGACTCCTTCTGTTAGGCATTTGGTTTTCATGCTCATGATGGAGAACTGGGATATTTGTGGAAATGCCTTGTGATCATCGGTGGAATATACTCGTTCTTTTTCTTGGAATATGTCATGAGAATGATTGTCAGGTTTAAAGAGCAGTCAACATGTGATAATCATTATAAAAACGAAATGGTAAGTGATCTCAAGAGCAATTTGTTACTCAAACAAATTTGTTGAACCTCTAGTTGTCATAAGTATTAAAGACGATAGTAGATTGTAAGCTGTACCTCATTCTCTCTTGTTGTAAGACATTGCAGTAAGATTTTCAATACCACTTGAAGATATTCTGACAACCATGTATCAATAATACCAGAAAATTAATATATAACAATTATTCACTGAAGTGGAGGTGCCTAGTGGTGGATATTCAGTGTTATTATATAGACACGAGTGTTTTACTGGAAAACATACCACTCGTAAAATTCATAAAAACTACATCCGGGACCCGAGTGGTTTATTTTCAATAATCTCACTCGTGAGTTTATCGATGACGTAATTTCGGTCATTTCCCTCTATTACTTTATCGATGTCTTTTTGTCTATATAATAAAAAGAACATTACACGGTGGCTTGAAGATATGAATTTTATTTTCTCGTGGCAAAAACAATATTTTACCACTCGAAAATAAAATTCATATTTTCGCGCCACCGTGTAATATCCTCTATATATTTACCGAGCCGCGTGGTAAATATCCACTACTAACCACCCACACTGAGGTGAATAATTGTTTTAGTGAAAACAGTGAGATAATTGAGCACACAAATGATGATTTTTGACCCATTTACTACTGCCGACGATCACAATTTTGGCGCGGAATTGATCAAACGGTGGAAGGGTGTTCTTGCCGACAAATAAAACGTTTGAATTTGTTTAACCCTTGCGGGGAAATTTCTTCTGTTTGTATTTAAAACCATTCTGTAAAAAATAACTATTAAATTTAGTATTTAGCTTATTTATGAAAATGTCAGCTTGTGTAATAAAGTAAAGCAAGGCTTAATTTGCATTTGTAAACAAAAACCTTTTTCATCGATAAATTCAAGTTAAACAGACAAATCCTTACCTGTTAAAACTTCCAAACCGAATTTCGTCACCTTCTTCGTGTTTCGGGAACAGCTTTTTTGATTATTCGTGAAATTTCTTTGTTTGTTACCGCAGCAAACTCGGGAAGCCATTTTGCTCGTACATGGTATAGGACTTATTAATAGTCTTTAGGACGGGACCGTCTAACAGGCCCGCTCTTTCTAATGGTACTGAGACCCTGCGTCACTCCAAAATAACACATAAGAGTTGCTTAAGAAACTGTTATAAGCGAGGCCATTTTCTTTCTTGCTGCAGAGTCGAGCTGGCAGTGCACCAATACTAACCTGTCAATGGTTGTTACTTATTGAGATACTGTAAATTGCTGCTTATAACCTCCGCCACGTTACTCTTAATAGAGCGTTTTCACATGACGTCACGGCGGCTATGTTGGCGTACCAAAAAAAGCATCTGGGGGTTGAACTCTTTTCTCATGTGAACGCTTTCTTTTTCCAATAAATTTGAATAGATGCCGACCACGCGAGCTCTATATGGGCCCCCAAATATGGGCCCATCATACGTATTGACATGAATTCGATTTAATATGGCGTTTTGAAGCTTAACAAAAACCAGTAAATGTAAGACGTATTTTGATAAACACTGCTAAAGCTTGTTTCGAAGAGCTTTTATATTCCGGTTATATGCCCTCCTATTAAACCCCTTACGAAGACGAATAAACCCAGGGTTATGAGCTCCAAGGCCGCCAGTTAAAAGGCGACAGTTTACGATGATTTGTATTCCTTTTTTTTTTTTTCAAATCAGGACAAGTCCAAGGGTGACATACCCGCTGCAGGTTTTGCTGATGGTCAGCTGCAAATTTATAAAGTGAACCATGATCACCATCGTGCCTTTCATAATCATGGCGCTAGTATCAACACACCCTTGTCAGATGGGAAGATCCCTGGAAATGGGTCAACGCCAAATGGCTTTCCAAGTGAGGTATGCCTAGACAAACAAACAACTAACATAATTTTCATATTTTAATAATGATTATTTGTGACAACAATCAATTCATTAATATGTGGACAATGGCTATTGTAGTTTTCTACTCAGTCATTCGCGTTGCGTGACAACAACAATTAACAAGATTTATTTGCAGGACCATACAAGTACATACAGTATTGCAAAAGCTATTTTTAATTATGTTTTAAGAACTAAAATAAAATCACTGGCCAATTAAACTACTTTGTTAATAATTCGTCGCGATAGTCAAAGCAAGCTGAAATATATTTCGTGAGTTGTAATTAATATACTAATTAGATGCGTTCATCAGTTCACTGATCAAAACGTTCACAGGTAACTGGGTAATATTTGGAATCAGAATTTTAACTTTATTGTAAAAATTATTCCTAATCAAAGAGTATTTTGAACAACTGGATCCACAAAAAGGCAATTCCTATTATCTCTGGTAGTTTGATTGTATCTACCAAGTTCTTTCATGGGTTTGTGGTTACTTATTCGTAGTTTTACTAATTTCTTTCTCTCAGCTGTACCTCTCGTTACGTCTAGGTAATTACAAGTGGTATGATCGTTTTTAAAAGATCTAAAAAATTCTAGTTTTTGAGATTGGTGAAGAGAGTTTTGCGTTAAGACACTGAGGAACGCCTATGTAGTAGACTAAACAATAGGCAACTTGAAATACCTCGTACTACCGAAACAGGTAGACCACGAATTCAAAAATACGCCTTACACTTGGTTTTGTTGCCAGACGTTAATGACTTAGGTCGTGTGGCTTTGTTTGTCAAACCAAAAAGGTGAACTCACACATGGTCATATTCTTTTCTTATTGCTAGCTTCGTTTTCGGCTCTTCAGAGTGGTCAGAGTTTATAATTATATAACGGTAGAGGGCTGCAACCGAAAAAACTTTAATCCGCAAACGAAAATTTCTCCATTTTGGTTGACTTATAACTTGGCCTATCTTTGGCCTCCCAAACGCTCAGGAATGTGACCAGGTGAGTTCACATTATTGGTTTGAAAAACAAAGCCACGTGACCCAAGTCGTTAACGTTTAGAGACAAAATCAAATGTCACGCATATCTCTGAATTCGCGGTGTATCTAATTCGGTAGTATCAACTCCAACTTACTTTGTTTGCAAATCAAACAGACAAGTGCACTAATTTTATTCGTATTTGGAAGTACTGAATCTTATTTGAGTACTAGTGATGTACCAGGAAATAGTTTCCATCTTATGAAAAAAATACATAAGAATCTAAATTTTTTTTAAAAATTGGGTTCAAATTATCAAGATAGAGATTCGAAAATTTGGAAAAAAAGTGGAAGATGAAAATACAACAGTATTACTAGGAAGGGAAGTTACTCTTTGTTCGAAAATTGTTGGGAGATTGAAGAATATGAATACGATTTTATGATAGTAAATTAAATTATGATAATTGTAATGTCTTTTTAAAGAATAAACAGGCGTCACACGAGAAGAAGATTGCTCCTGTTGCATGGATGATCATTATTGGTGACGCTCTTCACAACTTTATCGATGGGTTGGCAATTGGTGCTTCATTTTCCAGTTCAAGATACATTGGTGTCGGTACTTCACTTGCGATATTCTGTGAAGAGCTGCCACATGAACTTGGTAAGTAGTAATTTTAAAAGGCTATGTTCATACTATACTGGATAGATTTGGCGCCGGCACGAAAACCAAACCGGATAGGGCTTCTGTTCACACGTAAGAACGGTGATTTAGTCGCCACGACTTTTATAGCGGAGCTCTGGCGCGCGAAGCGCGCCTGCGGAGCACCTTGGGTAAGAAAATGTGGTAAACTATCCATTCGAGAAAATTTAGTAATCACGCGACCGTACACCGCCCGCTCGCGAGACCGTCCGTCCGCACCACAGGCATACCAATGTTTACTCTCACACTTTCTAGCTACTTTGGGAGCCCAGGGAGCCCAGGAGAAAACTGATTGCACATCAATGTTGTGATCAATTGACACCTGTCAAAACAGTATCCGCTGACCAGTATCACCTGGCCGTATCGCGGGCCCAGGTGTCGACCCATCCAGGTCGAGTATTTTTTGAAGTTATCAGCTGACAAGTTACTAGTTTTCAGATGATCGCAGGCTCAAGTTTATTTTTTAAAATTCATATGAAATATGTTGTGTTTATGTCACTATGGCCCAGCACTATTAACATTTTGATTCCAAACTGACCTCGGACGCGAAAATTCAGCCAGTTATTTAAAAATGCAAGCAGGGAAAAGAGATGTTTTTCACTTTTCTCACGATAGTCACGCTTTTTGTCTTGAAAAATTGTGAAACTGACTGCCAATTGTCTGAGGTCGGGCGGTCTGTATGATAAAAACAGCGCCTCATAGTACTCTTTCACCTCAGATGTGATGTATAAAAAGTATAAAAGGCACCCAGATTTGTTGGCAAGATTTTCTAATTTCGCAAAAATTCGGCCTAATTTGTTTTCCAATAATTTTTTTTCCACGCCCAATCTACTGTGATCAAGAGCCATTATTGCTCTTAAATGTGACCGAAGATGATTGCCAGTGCTATTTTTTTGGGTGTACATATAAGGCTATCAACTTGATGCAAGATTTGTTTCACTCTAAAATCACTTAGCCTTTCCCTCAAAAATCACACGTGCCCTTAAGGTGGCTCGACTGGATTTTTTTTGTTCAAACTTTACCATAATTGAGGCAATTATGGCAGGTACAAACTGCCTTAAGCGATTTCTCAAAAAAATTCCTGGTACAGAGAAACACAAAGATAAATAAAAAACGTAATGGCGTCGTTACGTTGCCATGGCGACTCGGATTGCAATAAAACTCAGATCATAAGAAATTTTTATCTTTATATAATAGAGTTGTTGTAACCTTTTTTCCATATCTTTACTCACGGCGACGCGTAATTAATGTTCAAACTTGGGAGGTATCCCCCCTAAAAATCCAGTCGAGCCACCTTAAGTTAACTAATTTGTGGATTACAAGGTTTTTGTTTGTTTTAAATTATAAATTTATTAATGGGAGCTTCGCTTTTAGCCCTGGCTAAAACTATATATTAACAGAATGGCTGCGCCACGCCGATTTCGTGAGAAAAGTGGAGACTCACATAGCGGATAGGTGTTCACATTAAACCGGAAAGCTTTTCGTGTCGGCACCAAAAGCTATCTGATATAGTGTGAATAGTAGGATATAGAAAGTTATCAAAAGAAATGCGAGCAACAAAGTATTAAGGTATATAATTTGCAATTTCAATGCTTATTACAAACAACTAAAATTATTGTCCTGGATTTTGTTAGGGGCGAGCCGCATTCGGTAATATTTTTGGATTTTAGAAAACGTTTTTGAAATGCTCCCCAGGTGACTTTGCAATTCTTCTGAATGCTGGTTTGTCATATAAAGCCGCAATGGGCTTGAACTTTTTGTCGGCATGCTCTTGTTATTTGGGGCTCGTCATCGGATTGTTGCTAGGTTACACAACGTCTGCTGTCACGTGGATCTATGCTCTTGCTGGTGGACTGTTTGTCTACATTGCTCTTGTTGATATGGTAAGTTGCACCTTTAAAAAATACCATAATACTCGTTAACGCGAAAGAAATAATAAAATTTCTGTCGAAGTTGAGTTTACGTTAAAAACTTGGTAAAGGGCAAGGGCCACCTATTAGTATATGTAATAGGACTACATGCTGCCAATTTGGAAATAATTGGATGAAAAAAATTCCGACGGCCTCGTCCAATTTGGCTGTCAGAGGAATTTTTTGAATTCAATTATTTCCAAATTGGACAAGCATGTAGTCCTCTCACTTATTAATTATATAGCTGGTGTCAATAACTTATTCTTTACAAATCAACAAACATAGAACTAGTATTGCTCGTTCATACTTTGGCATTTTGTTGCCAAATAAAATTTGAAAGCTCCTTCAATGTTCTCAATCATATGGTGCTACAGGTGAAAACCGCAATTTCGAGTACAAAGAAGACAAAGCAACAACGGAAATACTTTATTTGAATAAAAAAATATTGAAAATAAAAATTTCATTCATTACCTCAAACGATTTCCGCAGACTTTGTCCGTTTGCTTTTGTAATGCCAACATCTAAACAGAAGTATCAGTGTTTTCTTATTCTTATCCAAAGTTTGAGTTCTTGTACATTTTCAAGAATCTATGCGCCGCGTGATTGTTTCCAATGCAAACTTTCATCAGTTTGGTGATAGATTTTCCTTTTAAATCGCCTAAACAATAAGCCACAACAAAACAGCAGCAAAACAAAACGACATTCACAGTAACAAGAAGCCAAGGGCGTTCGCCGACGAACCGCCGTTAGCCAACGAAACTTTTTTGGCGCTTTGTCACAGGAACTTTGCGCTGATTTGCTAGTTTGCATTGCCTATTGTATTTTCTGGCGTTTGATTGGCTCAGACCAGCGGTCCTATTTTTCTTAAATTGGACAGTTTGCCTATTTGTAAAGGAAAGGCCTCTCTGAAACTATCCAAATTAATCCTTAATTAACAGCTATATAATTAACAATTATTCTTTGAAATCGAGGTGAATAGTGGCTGTATATTCCTAAAGCCACTATTCACCGAGATTGAAAAGAATAATTGTTTTAGTATATACACACGAAGTGATCTCAACAAAATCAGAGAGGAAACCATTAAAAAGTACGATTTGATAGACAGATCAAATCACGCGAAAGTTTAAAAATAGATCTTTGTAGAATTTTCAAACATGGCAATTCACAAGCTTATCACTTTGCAAACAACAGCGTAATGGCTTTATTGGAACCGTTAAAAATTTGAAATGTTTCCTCACCTAAGAAGAAAAGAAGAGCTTTGTTGTTTTCTGTTAACTCGCCAAGTTTATAGCCGAAAAGGTTTGTTGTCTCGTTCTTCGCATGAAGTGCGGACAAAAATGGCGGCTCAGTTCCTCGAGGTAAGACGTCGTCAAACTTTTGCTTTTAAATTTGTTTGTCATGAATAAACTTCGATTTTTAGGCAAAATTTTTCTTGTTAGGAAACGCTGAGTTCACGAAACAGCCTCTTCTACGCGACTAAACGGGAGTTGTAAACAATCCATCGACCACAAAACTCAGTTACATTAAATGGAAAAACGCCGTTTTGAATCCTTCGAAGTCTTTTCTTGCATAAAAAAAAAAGTCTACCCCAGGATTTTGTCGACTTTCAAAAGATCGTTCTCTTAAAAAATGGAAAAAAAAGCGAGCTCACACATTATCCACGCGCTAGGAGGTGAATATTGTTGAATAGTCCGAGATAGCGAACCAGTCAGATCAAGATCACTGAGTGTGTATATACTAATTATAGATATAATACTTATGAATGACAATTATAGTTTTCTAAAGTGTAACAGGGTGAGGTCTGCTAGGTAGTATATTTGTAAGGGAAAGGACCCGAGTTCGATCTTTGGTTGAAAATATGCATAGATCTCTTTAATAAAGACACTTTCAATAGCAAAATTTTTCTGTATGTCTTAAAAATGGCAACCACCGTTTACGACACATTAAGACCATCGTGACTTAATCAAAAGCCAATCTCATTCAAATCACAGTTAATAATTAATGAAAGATTCTGCATCATAACTGGGGAAGATGTAAAAATCTGGATTTCATTTGCATAAAAGCATGAAGAAGAAATTGACTAAAAAAGGCAGTTATAGGAAAGTCAGTAATGTAGAATACCATAATAGGGATCCTAAAATCGAACCACGAAGAACACCGTCTAGTGTTCGTCATTAGGGAGCTTAAGAGCGGCTGTCTGTAAATATCGAGAACTTGCCGTCAAATGGAAATTTCGAAATTCTTCATATTCAGTCAGAAAAAACCCTTTGGTGAAACGTTTTCGAAAATCACAATCAAAGTTCCTAAAGAGTTTTCTTTTTCGAGAAAACCGGCAAAAAGTGAAAAGCTGCCCCACGCCATATAGTCGCCGGTCTAAAACCTTTGAATTAGACCATTTTCAAAGCCCTCTGGAAGAAAGACGGTTCGAGGAAACAAGTTCATCCTTGGCAGGTAAGTAAGGCATCCCAGTTACAATAGTCTGTGGTAAAAATATTGCAAGGTAATGAATTTTTTACTCGGTTAAAAAACGCCCGAAGATTCCTATCTTCAGCACTTTCATAAACAATTAAATTTTGCAAAAGTTTGAAGGAAAAAGTCACGGCTTGGTACATGGAATTTTAGAAGAATTATTACACCTCAGAAAAGCCTTACTGTTGTAGTGCAACATATAAAAAATCCAGCTTGGGCAATTAAAAAGCAACCTGCCGAGAGAGGTAAACGCGCAGTTCATTTTCGATGTTTTTTTGCACAAAATTTTCAAACAGTCACGCAACCGAGGGTAACACAAACTCCATAAACTTATATTTAATGTGCCCAGATATGCATATTTTTTCAATGAAGATGAATATAATGTAATATAATGTTCTATAATGTAGCACCTAATGAATATTTAAGTCTTCTATCGCTTTTTTTTTTTTTAATTTTAACGTATAAATGGAATAAGTGAAAACTGCCGGGTTGAATTTCAAGTGCAGCGTCAATACCTACATATTTCCATACTGGCTTAACGAAAGCAGAAACTTGAAAATTCATGCACAGTATCTCAAATCAGGAATCTTTGATAAAATGCATCTGAAAGTTTGTTTCATTCGATAAAAACCTGTTACTGAGGGGCTGGAAGTTGTTAGAGTTCAAATGGGAAAAAACTGCGTTTGGCGAACCAAACAACAAAGGTCTACAAATGACATCGACACCAACCAAGGTACTAGGTACTCCTTTTTTAATTTATTTTTTATCAGTGACCCAGGGGGAAGGTCGCCCTTAATGCGCTCTTCCCACCTGGTCGATAAAATCTTTTAAATCTATTACAAATTGTTAAATTCTTGACACAAAATGTTCAGTACAAAAGTAATATAGTTAAAACAAACAACTGAAGAGCACTCGCCTCTTCATAAAATACGCCATAAAACCGGCCAAGAAAGTAGTCAAAGTTTCCTCTTGTGAACGTTACAGGCAAATTTATCATCAGTGAACTCAGAGGAACAATTTGAAGTACGTCATTACCTGAGTAAAACCTTGCAACTCTTTACAAAGAGTACAGGATCGGCCTCTGAATGGTTCTTTTCTACCATCTATCTCTCACTTGTCGGTCTATTCCCCACCGTAGGGCACACAAAAAAGGCCGTAATTCCCACCCCGGGAATTTTCATCAAGCGCAAAAATGCTGTTTCGTTTAAAAATTTATGTAAAAAATATAGAGAACCTGACTTACATTGCATCAACAAAAAGACGGAATACCCACACTTTAAAAAAGAAAACGAACAACCGGCGTTATTGTTTCACGCGGCCAGAAATACTTCATATACACACACACACACACAAGAAAACAGTACAATGAAAAGTTTGTTTTATTTGCCCACGTTCACTATACCCCCACCCTCACTATACCCCCAGCCCTCAGGCCCGAAGCTCTGGACTTTTCCCGCAGGCTGCCTCGGGGACAGATGGTAGCAGATAAAAAAGAACAAGGTTTTTAGGGTTTTGGTCATTTGGGTAAACCATTTGATAGCCAATTGTGCGTGTGGGACAATTATTTTGTAATTAGCACGGCGTAGAGAGCAAAGTATTCAATACGATATCGTCTCATCGAAGGTAAAAAAAAGACAAGAAAAGGACTGATGCCAGAGGGTACTAACTCAGGTGTCCGTTAAAGGTATCCAAGTTAGCTGGATAAATTGTTAACGAGAGAAATGGAACTTTTTCGCCTTTAAATCAGCTCGTATTTTTAAATAGATCAAGAACCCACGCTGAAACGAAACATCTGGAGCGAGGGTGAAAAGGAGATTTGCCACGCCCTATGAACGTGTGAGACCCACGCGCGTGCGAAAATCATACAACGGCATAAAAAAGGACCGGCTGTTTTACAGTCTCGGAAATTCTGGTAAATGCACATCGCATATTTCAACTTCAAAGCGAGTAAATTCGAAAACATCAGGTTTGCGTTTAATCTGAGGGAAAAGATTTAGAAAATAATATATGCACTTTGCATGTTTACCCATTTTTGACCAAATAAATATTGTGTTTTCCCGTTTTCCAATATACCGGTCCAGCCTGGACAAAAAAATATTTAACACAGCACGTTAATTCAAACTTCTACGTTTTTAATGTGGAAATGGCGTAAGATAAACGTCCACGCGAGAGGGCGGAGAACAGCAAGAGCGGCTGCGAAGGAGACGAAAACCAAGAAAGAATGAGCTAAAACCAAGAGAAGATAATGACTCCGATCAAGTCTCTAGCCAACCTCGTTGCAGAAAGCGTTCATGTGTAAATGACATTTCATGATCATGATTCATTCCGAATAGTGTCTCCTGTTGTTCACGTGTTTGCTATGGAACGAGCCAGCCATTTATTTTGGGCTTAGGAGGGGTGTTAACAAAAACGGAAAACAAAATCATGCACAAGAAAAGAAGGAGAAAAAATTGGTACACAATGGAGCATGGGAAAACGTTTATGTCTCACCCATTTCTGGGATTTGTTTAACGGGAATGTTAGAAAGGAAATTCTCATATTTTTAATCTTATTCGAATGAAAAGTGTTGAATAGACATAATTTCGTCCTCCCAGCTTTAAATAATATTTCTCACATTGCCGAATCTCCGTAAATCTGCAATGAAAAGATTTCCAGGTTAAGCCCTGGATCAACTTAATTTGTTTTGGCAATGTGTCTAAGCAATGCCTATTCTTGAAAGTGTCCAGGAGCGTAAACTGACTTCCAGTTTAAAAAATCGCAAAAATTGCCAGCTTTTTCGTACGGTATCAGCCCTGTCTTTTATACATTTTGTTGTAGACCAGTGTTCGTATGACAAAAGTTTAGCCCTGTCTTCTTAGCGCTTTGTATCCTTAGTTTTGTTGAAGTGGTATTTGTCAATGTGCAGTTTAGTTTCGCCGTCTTACCAGCCATTTTTGTTTCATGCATTTATTAGTTTTTTCCTCCTCTGTTTTTCTTGGCAACCTCCATTTCGAAACGTCGGGGTAAATTTTGACCGTTTATTTTTACCGTCATTTAGCCATTTTTCGATTGTACATTTTAAGCATTGCTGGGTAATTTTCCCCTATTTCTCCCGCTTTCCACCCTTTTAGAACTCCCATCACACGCCCTTTCCTCTCCCATCTCCCAAGCCCCTCCCAGTGGTCCCACCCCTTATTAGAGAGATTAAAGGAGCTGTGTCACGAAATTCAGCCAAATAAGAAAATTACAAAATGCCCGTTAAATTAAGAGAAACATAAAAATAATCGCTTAAAACATTAAGGGAAGGTTAAAATAACATAACAGAAACAACAGATGCTACGGATGGGCAAAACTGAAGAAGATTGAAACGGATTGAAATTAGGGTTTTTGAAAACTGTTCAGCCTAACAGCTTTTCAAAGTTGATCCCTACTGCTTGCAACTTAAAAAATAATGCTCAGGAGACATATTTGTTTGTCTCGGATCTCTGATTTTGTCATTTACCTGTAATTTCTTTGCTTACTTTAAGTTCCATAGCGATTTAGGGCGAGTAATTGGTAAAATTAAACAAAATTAACTGGACTACCGTGACACAGCCCCTTTAAGATTCACGTTTACGCCAAACGGCAGGCGTGAATTTTTACCACGTGACCAAGTTTTCCCCTTATTTTCCGTTTACTCTTTATTGTTTCTAGACAAAAATAAGTTGTTTTATGTCAGTTTTAACAATAGGAATCTTTCCGGACTGTTTTTATTTGCTTATTTTCTATTCTGAGAAATTCTCAACTTGAGTCTGACGTTTCCCGTTTGCGGCAAACGTGAATCTTAATCTCTCTATTCTCCCGGGCTTCCACCCCCTTCCACCTCCACTAAATTCTTCGTTCATTTTCGCTCCGCTTGTACCGCAAATCCTTTGTTATTCCATTCTTGCTTAGAAGTTTTATTTTTTAGATTTCAATAGAGAACAGAGAAATCCAGTTGTTCCATTGTTAATGTTAAGTAACAGAGGCTTGCCTAATTATAACTTGTGAGAAGTTACAGATTTTGAATGAATCTGGAACCAGTTTCAAATTAAAAACCCATGGAGATTAACTCCATATATTAAAATAGAATACAACAACTGTTGCTAGAGGTACTAAGGTCGGTGACTCTGATTTTACTAAACTTATGAAGCGTGGGCTGTGATAAAAGGCTATGAATATAAGTAATATACTTGTACAGTTGTCGCGAAAAAAAAACTTCTGCAAATAAGAGCGGCTGAAAAAAATGAAAGAAATTGCTCAGCCTCTACTCTCCCTCCGCCTCTCCAAATAAAATGCCCCTTTCCTAATAAAGTAGCTATAGCCTGAGATCACACATTTCAAGATTGATACGCATTTGACACGGCAAATGATCTTTCAATCAGCTCGTTTAGGAAACTCATATTATTTACCTTTTCAATTCAATGTTTGTCTGAATCTTAGTCCGTTTTCTTTCCAGCAACTTCTATCTATAAAATACACCCAACCACTCAAAAAATTTATATCAATTAAATTGAATTTCAAAATATATATATTTTGAAACAAGACTCCTTACTTTCCTCAGCATTGTTGACATTTATGGAAACGGCCGTTTGACCTTTCAGAGCTGGTTCATTGCGATCGCCCTCATCTAACTTTCTAACTAGTCAATTCATACCAGAGCAATAAAAGACTCGATCAATCTTTCGATTTTACATGTAAAAACTATTTTTTCCTGATCACCGCGAAAAAATGTAAGTCAAGACAAGTTTTTGGAGTTTGTGTTACCCTCGGTTGCGTGACGGTTTTAATGTGCGTTTTATGCAAAAACATCGAAAATGAACTGCGCGTTTACCTCTCTCGACAGGTTGCTTTTTAATTGCCCAAGCTGGATTTTTTATATGTTGTACTACAACAGTAGGGCTTTTCTGAAGTGTAATAATTCTTCTAAAATTCCATGTACCGAGCCGTGACTTTTTCCTTCAAACTTTTGCAAAATTTAATTGTTTATGAAAGTGCTGAAGATAGGAATCTTCGTACGTCTTTTAACCGAGTAAAAAATTCATTATCTTGCAATATTTTTACCACAGACTATTGTAACTGGGATGCCTTACTTACCTGCCAAGGATGAACTTGTTTCCTCGAACCGTCTTTCTTCCCGAGGGCTTTGAAAATGGTCTAATTCAAAGGTTTTAGACCGGCGACTATATGGCGTGGGGCAGCTTTTCACTTTTTGCCGGTTTTCTCGAAAAAGAAAACTCTTTAGGAACTTTGATTGTGATTTTCGAAAACGTTTCACCAAAGGGTTTTTTCTGACTGAATATGAAGAATTTCGAAATTTCCATTTGACGGCAAGTTCTCGATATTTACAGACAGCCGCTCTTAAGCAACTACGACGACGACGTCGACGACAACTTCAAAAAACAATAGGTTTAATGATCAAAACAACAGCCCTGCACGTGCATCACGCTTTTTAGTACATTTCTGGACGTCCACTGCACGACTACGACGTGAAACCTCCTAATTTGACGTTTTATGGAGGACGTGGACATACAACGACGAATTTTCCTTCCTCTTTTTGAGCCTGAATAAAATCTTTAAGAATTCAACTCCAGGAAAAGTCGCCTGTACTTGACGTATTGAGCGGGTCCAAATAGACGCGATTAAGTTTGAAAGAAGGCAAGGCAAATTCATTTTTTTACCGACGTTTTCACTGCCGTCGTCGTCGTCGTTGCTTAAGGTCCCTATTAATTTAAAGTATGTTTTTTCCTTCATGCCATCAGGATTCAATTTAATTATTTCTTGCCTCATTACTTGAAAAAGTCCTTTAACTACGAGATACCTTGAATTGCCTGTTACATGAAACTGGAAAAAACCTGTAAATAAAGGTTTTCAAGAATAGTTCCATCTAAGGGGCGTAGCCTCTCTCCCACGTCTGTAATGGTCGTAAATAAAATCTGGGCATGAAAGAGTAAAATCAAAGCTCCTGACCAGATTCAAGACAGATTCATCCCATCAGCATAGAATTTTTTAGGACAAAATGCAAACGCTTCCGCCAACAAAACATCTCTGTCAGCGACGAGCAATGAGAGACAGCTGTTTAACACGCTACGATGTCACTGGTTGATCATTATCATAAATTATCAAACCTTATCCGCTTCTAACATTTATTTCCTGTTTATTTTATTGCAGTTACCGGAAGCTTGTGAAATGTCAGCTAATATCGGAGGACGTTCCGTTCGCCGAAACATCAAGGCCTTTGCTCTTCAGAATTTTGGCATACTGCTTGGCTTTGCTATTATGCTTATTTTAGCTCTCTACGGAGAGACAATTTCAGTTAAGTAGAGCATTCTCAAAGATCAGTAACAATTTTGAAATTCAAATTGCAATAGTTGTGTTATAGCGTTAACGTTTCACGTTTTTAAGCCTGTTTTATAACTTTCAATTTATGATGAAAAGATTGCACAGAAAAGCATTTGCGTTTGGGTACAGGTGAGCCGCTAAAGGTTTGAAACCCTGACCCTGTTAAGGACAAAGAAATTCCTAAAATACATACCATGTTTAGGAGAAGGGACAAAATGCACGCTGTGTTGTTTTACAGCCAGTTGTTGGCAATTGCCATAGAGCAAATTCATGCTTTTGTATACTTTGAATACAAACAAATTTCATTAAGCAAATTAAATCAATTGTGCTGGCAATACCCTGTTTATTATTAGGACAGACTCGCACGAAATTGTATATCCGGTTTAGCACAGAGAGGACAAAAAACATACCCTATATGGCCTTATAGGCCATACAAAGGAGTACACCCCCTAGGCCTTTCTGTGGTAGGAGCTGTGATTAGTTGGCGCGACAACAGTTTATGAAGCGCCTTTTTCTATTTTTCGAGAATATTAATTGCTAGCCCAGATTATTTACTTAGAGATTGGGGGAGACAAGAGTTTATAACAAACATTTAACCCTGACCGTTGCTGATAGTCCATAAAAAGACAAAAAAGACTATACAGTAGAACCCCGCCTTACGGCCACCTCGATAATACGGTCACCTCATTATTACGGCCAGTTTTTTTCGGCCCGGCAAAACGGCCATACATTTCTTTATAACAACAAAAAAAACCGTTAAATGCGGTCACCCGTTAATACGTCCAAAGACCGCACTTCAAAATCCCAACCAGTAGAATCTCTTTTAATTTCAACCCGTTAATGCAGCCACTCGACCGAAATTAAGAAAATTAAAATGCCTGTGATATGTCAATTTTATTGATCTAGTATTCTAAGCTTATTCTGACTGTACTGTTTTTAGACTACAGCACACTTAAAATGCACTTGTGGCGATTTATAAAGAGATTCATTTACTGGAGAAAATTTTTTTTCAATTACTCTACGCGATATTTACATTCCGGTTATTTACTAATGAGAACAGTACTGTGAATGCAATGTACGGTGTATTCCTGGTGTATTTGTCATTACGGCCCGCAAGTCATGGAATTTGAGCCTACCCCGTTAATACGGCCAATTTTTTTGTTCCATTGGTAACCGTATCAACGGGTTTCCACTGTATTAAAAAGCAAAATAGTTTAAAGTAAATTGCTAATCGGTCCCTATTTCAATAGGAAATAAACAATTTGTTTAAACCATTTTTGTTGTCTTTTTCTGTTATTTTTCTTTCTATCGTAAACGAGGCAATTTTGTAGATTAATTACTTTATTTATGTTTCTTTTTTTTCTATCATTTTTTTAACAAATTTGTGTCCACACTATAATGCGCATTGTAACCTAGTCTTATCCTAACCCTTCTGTCATACAATATTTTTGTAATTTTGCATAAAATTTGACTTGACTTTACGACTTGGGCTAAAGAGGATTCTTGAATATGATTGATTAAGAATTTACATACATACATACATATCCTTTATTTAAACACGATATGGTTTAAAGCTCAAAGCTTGTGGGGTCCTGTAAAAATGACTACAAATGGATAAAACTGTATAAAAATAAGAATAACATCACTTATAAAATACAACTACAATTAAAACTCTAAAAATATACAGTAAAATTTTAACCAAAAAGTAAAATGAATTTACATTAGTTACCTCTAAGTAAATTGACTATAGCATTTAAAACAAAACAACCAAAAAAAATAGTTAAAAGCATTTAAAATCTTGGTAGTGCCTGGGCAGCGACTGGTCGACTGTGCGCTAAAATCAAGTTCCTTAAAATAAGAGTCCTTCTTCTCTTTGCGATGAAAAACAGTAAACTGGTCTGTAAAATGACTCGAGACAGCGTTCCAAAGAATAACGCCTCTATAGCTAAATGAGTTTTTTAGAAACTGCGAGTTAAAACGCGGGACGATTATGTTATTACTCCTTCTCAAGTTGTATGCAGTGCAGGCCTAGGGTTTAATTGTCAAGTATGAAAGAGTCGTAGGTGCTTCACCTATAAACACGCTATGGAGTAGTTTAATTAATCGAAGTTTATAATAGAGGAGGGGGGCGTAAGGGGGGTACGAATACCGCAATACCGCATCAAAATTTAGCCAAATACCGAAACCGCAGTTAAAAATGGGAAAAAGTTGACGTTGTCAATACTACAAATCCTCCTTTCAAATAGAAATAATACTTTTACGTCAGTGTTCTAAGTCACGGTGCGTCGAAGTCAAGAGTGCGATAAACATAAGATCATCGCACTCGTTTAATTTTGTTCATTACATGTATACGTTTACGTAAATGATACAACGGGAGTACTTGGGTTAATTTTTGCTGGGTATGTGCCGCTGGCCTCTCAGAGCCCCTAACCCATTATAGACTACTAGGGTATATCTTATTAAAGCAAATACGCATTACGCCGATTCAAACAGCCTGCCAAATTTTTCTACTTTGATGCCATGTTCTTCATCTCCGTGACAATCTCACCTATCGCAAATAAATTGTTTCAGAAAGACTGCTTAATTCAGGCTTTATTTTCACTATGATTTTACTTGATGCTTATTGAATGCCTGATTCGTCAAATAATTGCTGGGTCTACGCGCGAGAATTTTTCGTTGTTTGAGTGTCGCGTTTGAAAACATAATATATACTAAAAGTTTTTGAGGACCATATTCAGTCGGCGTTTTCTTCTATTTACGTCTTCTTTTGTTCAAAAAATAGAAAGTAATTATTTCACGTTTTCCTATCGGCATTTTCTGGTTTGTTTTCAATGTAATGACATCATCCTTGACATAACAGATTATGACGCCTCACTGGTCTCTTGAGGGAGAAAAGCCAGCGCAACGTAAGTGAAGGTATGTTAGGAATGCTAGTATAATGTACTAAGGATTTATATGCGGGTACTTACAGTCGAGGCCCTGTGCGTCCTGTCAAGCACCTTCTCCAGTTTCACCGAACACTCACGTCCTTTATTTAAAGACCTGAATATTGTAAAGCTGTCTGATATCATTACCCTCCAACTTGAGTGTTTATGTATAAGTTCCACAACCAACTTTTACCTTCTGTTTTTGATGCTTTTTTTAATCCTGTTAGGAACATACATAGTTTATAACACTAGGTTATCCTGCAGGATGACTTATGCTATTCCAAAATTTAAAGCCAGAACAAATTATGGAATTTTTAACATAAGGTTCCAGGGTGTTAAAGTTTGGAATGATATAAGTGATGACATCAAGCTCCTTCCTCTCAAACGTTTTAAGAATAAGCTAAAGTCACTTCTTATTGATAAATATTAATTCATATTTATCATCAATATATTTTTTCTGGCTTTCCGTTGCTTAATACTGGCACAATTAGTTTTTTTGTTTGCTGTCTGATTTTTTTTCTTTTATTTACGAGTTTTTTCTTTCTGTGTAGCTGTGTGTCATGTGTACCTGCCCAATCTCTTTAGCCCTCAATGGTTATTATGGGCAGCCTGAACACTCTCTATTTTTATTAGTAATTCTTTTTATATATATAATTCAATGTGGAGTACAAATAAAGTTGTTGTTGTTCCCGAGGCCAAAGACTTGGTGGTCACCTTAGAAAAACGAACAATATCGTCCATTTCTGTCTCAGCCCGGATGGGGGTGATTGATGCGTTTAGCGAAATGAAACGAGTCGGAGATCGTGTATTGCAACAGCAAGTGGTAACGTTGCGAGTATGCGCGAGCCGCTGGACGGAAGTTTGTGGTGGTATTGGATCTCAGTGAATACAGCAAAGAAAATGGCGCCTATTTTAAAAATTACCATCGTCTTAGTCATCTTTTCGATCTTTGTGGAGTGCAGATAAGACAAAGTCTTCTGTGTAATATGCGAGATTGGTCTCAAGGCTAATAAGTCGCAGATCATTCACAATTTTACGCGGTTTGTGGTCCATGAGTGATTTAATATTGTTTCGTGTTTTGGCTTGGGCGCGGACACGTCAAGCTTTGATGGGGTTCTGTGTAACAGCTGCAAAACTCCTGTACTAAAACACTGGATAACTGGGAAAAAATCTCTTCATGTAAGTTGTGAACGAGTACAAAACGTCCGACGCTTAAGATTTGAATAAAACACTGTGAAAAAAATTCTAAATGCTAGTCCGTTTATATAGTCATAATTGCAGTTCTTGGGACAATCTCCTTGCAATAATACGATTTCACGTCAGTTATGGTTCAGGAACGCCCTGTTCCTCAGAGATGTGCAACCTTAGTACAGTGATTCTGCCAGTGATTACTTTTCAGAGATACCCCATCCTAACCACCAGTGTTCAGACCAGGTGCAGTGCCCTAATTCTGCGACTGATAAAATTTCAAAGATATCCCACCCAGGGCAATGAAATTGTGTTTCCATTTTTGACTAGATGATATAAAACTAAAGACCCAAACTCTAGAAATAACATCTATTAAATTTATGTGATGCATTAACTTATTCAGGGGTGTAGGCAGAATTTTGTAATATGGAGGCTCTTGACTCCAAGATGCCCCTTGTACTTCTAAAATAAAGAATAAGATGAGCCAAAACAGTAGTGTGGTATAAGATGTTTCATATTACAGATGTGTTTTATTGAGGTAACCCTAACCATGAAAAATCCTTCCTTTTACTCCCCATACTTCTACATACTAGAAAATTGCAAATATGCACACAACAGTGAAAGTACTTAAAATAGTAAAGATACAGTCATACCTAAAACTGCATTTTCTCTCTGAGATATTGAAGTCAATTTTCTGCTTCTGGTACTTCCATGCTTGCACTCATTTTTGCTTTCATAAATTTTGTTGTTGGTATTTTGTACCGCACATGTGTTAATTATTTAATATATTACTAATAAGGCTTAGCTCCCTTGACTTGCCCATATATTTATTTGGGGCCAAGTCCTCATGATTTGAAGATTAAAAAATTGAACTGAATGAGCTCTAACTTTTCCTTTTCATTAAATTTCAACATGAGGAGAACTTAAGAATCTTAAAGACTGATGTTTGTAAAGTCTCAGTTTATGGTAGCTTCAAGTGAGCCAATGTATGACTCAATAAAATTTGTCTGTGTCTTCTGGGGTACCAAGGCTATTTGATGCAGTTCAGGATGGAGTGGCAGACCCTTCAAATTCTGCAGACAGCATAGGGTTAAATAAAAAAAAACAGATATTCGCCATTTTGTACCAGCTCTGCTATGGATTGAGTGAAAAGTGCAACTGGTTTGAATGTGACAATGCAGTCGTCCTCCAGGTCTATCAGCTGAATCAACAAGGTTTAGTGCTGAGCATCTCATAGGGAGCTCCTGCAACAGGCAAATGGCAAATGAAATTTTTCATAACTTGTCATCTTGCAACACCAGGAGCATCAATGAGCTTGTTTCAGAGGCAATTTTATATAAATTGCAACTTGTGCAGCCTATGGTAGATCACTATATACACTACTACTGTGTATACACTGCCAAACTGACACTGGCAAGCCAAGTGCTCCTAAATTCATGTGCACAAACACTGAATATATGAGACTCAGAGTATCAAAAGAATTATTTCTATCGGAGAGTGGAAAGTTACCCCTATGGCATTTTGTTGTTGCCCACAACTAGCGATACCCCTTTAGATTTTCAGGATTTCTAAAGTGTCATGGATACGAATTTATATTCAAGAAGGAAAGACATCTTTTGGATAGAAAAGGAATGATAACATTTATGATTTTTGTAAGCATACAAATACATTGTATGTGATGAAGCTAATTCTTATGTGGATGCCAATGAAAGGAATCAAATTCAGGGATTTTATGTCCAGTGTTGTCTGCACTTCAAACAGGAATGGCAGTCCAGCTAGTGCAAAGCTGAACAAGGGCAAGAATTGTTTTGCGCTTAAACTTGTGCTAGTGTCAAAGTGGGAGTAATATCGCAATGGTCATATGAAAATGCATTACCAGTAAATCACAATTATCATATTTTATAGTAGGGCAGGGAAAAGAATGCACATATTTGTATTTTGATTCGTATTTTATATTGATTTCAGTTATGTTTCAAGACATTATGTAAACATTTTAAGCATAACATTAAAATTCTTTTTGGCGCCAATTTTGTATGTATAAACAAATCATCATAGAATAATTATCAGAATAAAATCATCTTCCAAATGGTGAGGGTTCTTGTCAATGAATCTGAGAGCTTACAATGCATGATTATTAAAACGCAAATTCATCAGTGTTCCCCCCCCTTGGATGCAAAATCAAGCAATCAAGAATGAAAGAGTGTTCCGAAACAATACTCTTACAAAAAGGTTTTGTTGGGATACACTTTTACATGTTCACGAAAAATCTGAAAACAAGATTGAAACGGACAAGAAAAATTTGTCTATCTTTAACGGAGTTTTAGCAAATAATATTTCACAATCCACCGCCTCGATCAATTAATCTCTGAGAATAAGTAATCGCCATAGAGCACCAATGTAAACCAGAAAAGCAAATTTTCGGAGATGGAAGGAAACATCCGACTACGGCCTTACTTGTAAGAGTAGGAAATTTGCTTGTCGATTTCATGCCGCTAAATAGTATCAAAATACTCGAACTTCCCCCCTTTGAATTAACCATTAAAAGTGAAAATACGGAGTGACCGAAAGAGAAGTTTTACCTGTTTAGTCGCTTGTGTGGGATATATTACTGGATCTCCCTGTACGGACAGGGTCAAATACTGCAGAAATACGGGGGTCACATAAATTACGTTGAATTCAGGCTGCTATAATTTTAACAGATAACATGCGATGATGCTGCTCCACGTTTCACAAAGCAAATGAAGGGGCATATCTTACCTAAACGCTACGCAGCTCTGCAGATCATGGACGATAACCCAGAAATCCGTGACCGCTTGAATGTCAACAAATCAACATATCACAACAAACGTCCTCGTGAACGCTTTATCTGCTTCATCAGAGGAGCCAAATGGATGCAGATTAACCGGCTAAATGGTCCTTCTCTCATACATGACACTTCAACATGGCTTAACCAAAGTATCCAATCTATAAGACATGTCTGCTGTTGATTGGGTATGCAAAAAAATCTCCCTTGAAAGTGCTTCAGAACAGCTTTCGGCCATTACGATTTCCCGTCAATCTCGACCCAGAGCTCTTCTGCGCATGTAGAGGAGAGGGATCAAGAGCTCTGGGGAACCCTGGAGTAACATTTGTCTCTGATTGGTTTCAGCAAAAAACAATAAAAGTGTTTCTGATTGGTCTATTCAAGTTTGCACGAGAGCGGTTGAACGTGCGACGTGTGAGCGGGTTTTTTCCCTAGACATGGGGCGCTTTCCATTCAACCCAAAATTCCGGTAATTTCGGTTGGTACATCAAATGGAACGGACCATTTCGGTTTGGTCCGACCGGAATATTCGGGACCAGCTTTGAAGGTGGTCCTCTTTGACCGGTCTGGTCATTTCGGTCGGTTGGACCGAAATGTTCCTTTCCATTTGACAAAATTGTTGTCCCCAGTACCGCTCTTTTGTATCCTGCTTGCAAGAACAATAACCAAGCGCGCAGTGGCGCGTGGTGGAACCGGAATATACTGTTCCATTGAACACGGAAAATTTCCGGAATTTCAAACCGGAATATTTGTTGAATGGAAGGCGCCCATGTTGAAGTAAACACGGCGGGCCGATTCTTGAAAACAACATTTGAACGACTAATTAGGAAGAATTACTGGATTTTCCAATTTTCAAATAAAATAGCTTAGCTACATATCGAAAATTGAACCGTGAACCAGAAAAAGATTTGAATGCAAAAAAAAAAAATTAAATAAAAATACACCGACATCTTTGCCAGCTATAAGTTAAGAAGCGTGACACATTGCTGATTTTTCTTCGACTTCCACGTTATCTTGTTCAAACGAAGTAGCCGAGTATGAATGAAAACTTCAGCTTCTTGTCGTAAATTCCCCAAAAACAGACTTCCAAGAAAAAAAAAAAACAGAAAAAGTAAAAGTGATACGTGTACAATGCGACTAGATATTTATAGTTCTCTTCTTTCCCACGATGTCACATTTCAAAGCAGCTTCGCTGAAGTGTTAATGTTCATGAGCAAACATAAATAAAATGACGCTAAATTCATATTTTGGAAAGTTTTATTGGAATTTCCATACGTTTATTTTAACAAGCCATTCAGGTTTCACTTACCACCTCGTGAAGTAGTCCACAGAAATATTAATCAACTGCCAAGCATACGCAAACTTCAAGTCTCAATCTGTGATTGGGAACGTTTAACGGTATTTTCCAAGAGCATGCGCTGTGAGGCCCCAATAGCCAGATTTTGGCTACTCCGGCGCAGAGTTTCCCAGAGCTTACGGGCGCATTCCCAAACCCGTAAGCACTGGGGTCGAGAATGGATTTCCCGTCAACGAGTGCTTCCCAGCAAGCCTGACGCATGCGCAAACGTTACCACTTGCTGTTGTGTATTGCAGATTTCATTTAATACTTGATATGAATAACGACATTAACTTTCTTATCCAATGATACGTAAACATGTCGCATTATTTATGACCTCATGGACCTTGTGGGAATAGTCAGCTTGGTTAACTTCCTTACCAATCTTACCGCCACTTTCGTGCCAGTCGCAAAACAATGGCGAGCGATCCAGAGGGTCAACTACTAAGTGATCAGTCAGATACAGCAAATAGCGAGGTCAGTGAGGTCGTTATAAATTGCGTAGTGTCGAAAGATAATCTATGAAGATGGTGTGGTCTAAAAATTATTACTTGTCCTTCTCGTTGTGCATGCAGGAATATAGAATGTACAAGTAACTAGTATTCGTGTGTGCTTAGGCTACGTAGCATGGCAGCCCGGGAGGGGGGGGGGGCTTACTTCCTTATAAGAGGCTAATGGGGATGTGCCGCTGGATGGGGTCGCATTTTCACAGGTGGATTGACTATTTCAAGAGAGTTACTAGAATGGGGTCGCGCATTTTCTGATTTTTGGGGGTAAGACCGACTCGTTCTTCATATTTACGGTTAGCAAACGTACCAGAATGTTTGTACTGTAGATGAAAAGTAATGAAAAGCGTTCTTCATTAAACGACTAAAATGACTAAGCTGGGATCGTGAAAATTAAATATTTGTCCAAAAGTGACTAAGATGGGGTCTACAATTGGCCACAGAATAGACTATAATGTGGGGGGGGGGGGACAGGGGGGTCACAATCTCCCGCTTCCCGTACCCCGTTCTCCCGCCTCCCGTACGTTTTTGTCCCTTTGTCTCCCGACTCCCGCCCTTTATTGTGTTTCTCCCGTTATCATGTAAATCACGCTGTTTGACTCCCTATTCAGATTCTAAAATAGGGAGTGCTTTGGCCTTGTCCAAAATAAAAAATTGTGTTGTAAATCGAACCACTCCGCACTTTCCAGCGCGATCATTGAAGCGGCATTCCTTCGACACAAGTTTACACCACGCGGCAAAATCTTCATTACAGTTTCCCTGCTAGTAGAGGTCTCTCAGGACGAGGCAAAAATGAGAGAAAGGAGAGAGACCTCTGCCGGCTTCCGAAGCGTTGTTTGATGAAGCCGCCGACCAGATTTCTGCTGGAAACTTACCGGTTTCAAAACCGTTTTCGTTTAATGTGTAATGCGCGTGCCCTGTTAGACTGGACGATGACAATTATTGAGCCCACAATGGAAGGTGTTGACAGGCCAACCATGAAATGATGGGGGGCTCGTTGTATATTTTTCTCAGTAGTGGTTACTTTTAAACTAAATGCCATTTGCTCATTAAGATGTTTTTATGGTTTGGCAAAGCAGGGTGATACGTGGTAACGAAAGGTAGAATGTTCTTTCGCACTTCGTTGTTCTTTTGTATAGCCGAATTCCGTTCAGTAAATTTAACCTCAGAGGATTTTTTTTGTGAGGGTAACCTCTAGCGCGAAAGCGTTTTTTGAAGTTGTAGATGTTCTCATAGAAAGATTTAGCTGAGGAGTTAGTTCTCAGAAGTCTAAGGGCTTCGCCCGCGGATGTCAAGGATTCCTTGGTTGTGAAATCTCTTTCTTTTGTAAACAGTGCATCCAGAACGTTAATCTCTTTATCAAATATTTCAGCCGTAAGTTTAATTGTAGGGTGATGCCTGTTTGTAAGAGTAATGAATTCAGCAATCTCTTTCCTCTCAGTTATCCACAACGAGAAAATATCGTCAATGAATTTATTCCACGCAAGAGGTTTAGTTCTGCTAAGGTTCAGTATTTCTGTTTCTACCGCCGATACAAAGGTAACTCCAAGTGATTTGCCCTCTTATTTTGAATTGTAATCCACAAAAAAGGCATTTACCGTCTTTTCCAGACTTTCAGCTTTCCTTTTTTTCCTTTTCGAGGGCAAACCGCGGTTCTATGGGTTGTGTCGCACATGACAAAAACGTCACTGGTTGTTAAGGGAACGCGAGGGCATGCGTGATAGAAAACGCGTCGGAAGCCAGCAGAGGTCTCTCTCCATTCTCTCATTTTTGCCTCGTCATGAGAAACCTCTGCTAGCAGGGAACATCACAGTGTTTTGTGAACTACAGTCGTAAGGAGCGAGCTACCAGGAAGGTCTTCCATGGACGGATTTTTCCCCACCAAACCGAAAAATACTAAGACCGATCATCTTTGACGACATTTGACCTGACTCGCTTTGTCGTCCTTACGGAGAATTTCGACATCTAGCAAGACAGACGAGACACTGACACGACTGACACAGTCGACACACATGTACATATGTCATGCAATCTCATTCATGTCTTATGATGTAAGCGACTTGGAAAGGTTTCCAATTTCACAGGAAGTAATGCGGTTTTGTTTTTATCCCGAGCACGGATTTTCGTTTTTTGACTTTTCCCGTGTATAAAATTTTGCTTTAAGCCTCGGAAAACGTAAAATGGAAGTCAACAAACGTTGTTGGGTTCGTTTCTTTGACTGCCTTTTTGAATTTCTCTCCCGCCTCCCGCCCTTTCTTCTCCCGTCTCCCGTACCCCTCCCGCCCCCTGTTCTCCCGGGCTCCCGCCCCCCTGTCCCCCCCCCCCACCTAGTAGACCACTAAAAGCAAGCAGGATATAATTAATACATACTTCAATACGCCATGCAAGGTAAATATATTTCGAAATCCGTAATTGTTTAATTGCGCGCTGTCACGTATTATCTAACTGTCCGTCTGACAACTTCTGGGCTCCCCCTCGTGATCCCTCGAAAAACACTCGTCTCTCTGTTGTTAAAAAATAAGCTAAGGAGGTCTTGAAACTGCAATAAATTGAATAATTTTATTAAAAAAAAGCAATCGTTAATATGTTTTTCTTTCTCTTCGCTATCAATTGGTCTGTTATTAGTTATAGTCTAATTACCGTTAATTAACTGTATTTGTGCACAACGCACTTTTCAGGATCTCCCAACCCTTCGCGAAGGGTTGCCGATACATAAAACCCTAAACACACGCTACTTTTAAAGGTGGAAATTCCGCAATGAGTTGAGAGGACAAACCACTTTCATCATCTTTTTAATACGGAAAAAGTAAGGGACTCTATTGCGATTTTAAATAAGCACCTATTTTACTCTTCCATGAAATCGCACGAGTGTATTGATACATTAATTCGTGAAAACATTATCACCTTTGTGTCGAATGTCAAATGACTCTTTAGCGTTCAAGACAACTCCAATATACCGGTAAGCTGGCGATAAGAGAAGTGCAAGAAATGAATAAGTAACATCGAACTGTATGGGACGCGCCGTCCGCCAGTTCGAAAATGAAGTTACGTTTAGACTAGGAACAAGAGAAGAATATGTTACATCAAACTGTATGGGACGCGCCGTCCGCCAGTTCGTAAGGAACTGAGTTACTTTTACACTAGGAACAGGAGAAGAATATGTTACATCGAACTGTATGGGACGCGCCGTCCGCCAGTTCGAAAAAGAAGTTAGTTTTAGATTAGGAACAGGAGAAGAATATGTTACATCGAACTGTATGGGACGCGCCGTCCGCCAGTTCGGAAAAGCAGTTACTTTTAGACTAGGAACAGAAGTCAGATAAAATGTTACCTCGAACTGTAAACGCGCCGTCCGCCAGTTCGAAAAAGAATGAAGTTGAGATAGGCTAGCATCCTGAGTAGAAAATTTCCAAGTGAAATGTATGATGTGCCTTTCCTTGTTTCTCACTGACAGTTTTGAACTTTGAAAGAAATGATTATCTAAAAGCTTGTGATCACCTCGAGCTTCAGAAATAAAGGGCTACCATCGCGTCTGCGCCCAAAATCAAGCTTTTTGTCCGCTGAAAATTAACTCAGGGTTGGAGTCTAGGCAGGTTCAAAACTAGAAGAGTATTTTTGTTAGGATTGAAAGATTCTAGATGACTAGATTTCCGCGCAAAACACACGAGCAAAGGAGGACACGAACATGTTGCGATCTAGCACCTCTCTTATAGCATAAACATTCTTTACGTTTGTTGTTAACATTCTTTAGCTTTGGTCAAGTTTTCTCACTTAAGGGGTTCATAACATAGAACCTTAATGTGCTATTCAGCTCTAGAGCATGTTATGTCTGGCAGCTCAAAGTTCAAGGGAATCGTCGAAGCCACGCAAATGAAATATATCGTCCTTAAATGGTTTTAGATAAATAAATCACCCTTTACAAAGCTAAGAAAACTTAATCGAATGTTACCGACCTGCGAAAAAGCGAATTTATGGAGATATTCCGTGGTTTAAGGTATGCACTGAGCCCAAGCTAGCGTCATATCATAATTTAGTCGTAGCGATTTAAATCAGTTGTGTAGCAGCTCTCGTAAGGTGTGTTCTGATTGGCTAGATGCATTTCGTAGGTAGCGAGGGTAGCGAGCTTTGTGATTGGTTAATAAAGATAAAGACTGTCACTTAGATGTCATCCGGCTTGTGAACCATTTCGCTTGTGTTTTAAGTCTCTGGTGTTAAGTCGCACGCGAATGATTACAAAGCTATATCGAGAGGTAGATTTCAGCGTTCATTCATGTAAAGCGCGCAAAAGGCAGTTAGCCCGGAGAAGAGGTATTCAGCTGAAGCTTTGATTTTCACCTCATGTTCTCTATTTATTGTAGATTATCTCTTTACACTTAATACTCACTCAAAATTGTCTTGTTGTACACGTGTTCTTACTATTGTTGTGTACTTCTTTAAATAAAGTGCTAACAGTGTAGTGCGGTGCAAAGAAGAACATAACGGACACTATTAAGCGGCAACCAACGGCTGGTAAACAAATGCAATCACGGGGGGGGAAAGGCTTAGCCTGTGTAGAATACCGCTATAATGTTGTTGACTGACAGACGTAAAGAACACAAACCGGCTTAAGGTGATTCCCTGGTTTTGCACTGCGCATAACAAGATGGCCGCCGTAAAAAAGAGCATGTGAAGTAACATTATTAAAATGAAGTTGACTGAAGAGAAACGCTATTGGAATTTTTGCTTGGAGTTGTTTCTTGCCGAGGTGAGACTCAATGTGTTGGGAAGGTGCATAATGTAAGCAGTACGCGTGTTGCTGAGTTCGACTTCCTCACAGAGAACCTCGATAGTGGATGTTTAACTTGTGCTTACTCACTTTGATTTTGAAAGAAGCGCTTTCATTATCACATTGTGTCGTAAATGTGATATCTCGATGTAAATTCTGAAAAAACGGATTTTTTAATACTTTCTTCCCCCTATGACATACATTTAATTCTGAAACTCGCCCCAGTCCTCTCTCAAAAATCGGAGAAAATGCATTTGGCGCGCACTTTCTGCAGCTCTACCGCAAAAACGAGTACGGTGACCCCCATTTTTTATTTCATGATTTTAATAAGGACAGTGCTTCCTTTTGATGAGAAAAAAATTGGCACAAATCTATGTTCAGTTTTTTAGCAATTTTACTGAATTGTACGGATTGAGCTATCGCGGGTCGTAAAGCGCGTGTCTAATTTAGTTCTACTTTGGAGCGTAAAGTAAAAACAAGGGCATTAAAAGGCATTTTTCTCGTACGTAAGTGGATAAACAATATATTAAAGTCAAATTCTGTGCGATACCACATGCATCATCGAAAAAATCTCTCCTTTTTGTCTAGTTTTGGGCTGCGCGCGCTTTTTGCCATAGGGTCCTAAATAATCGTATTTGTCAGCATTGTGACATCAAAATGAGCACGGTGACCCCCACTTTTTATTACTTTTTATCTTCTTGACTTGTTACATCAGTGTACCAAGTTTCATCTACAATCTATGTTACGGTCTTTTACTAGGGAGTCACCTTAAGCTTAAAAGTTATGAGGGCGGACGAAGTAAAATAAAAATAAAGAAATGTAATGGAAAATAGGCCCTTTGCAGGTAGCCATTCACGTGGTACAAAACCGCCGTACTGGTGAGCAAAAGTCCCACTGGGACAAGACAAACAAAGGAAATTACCATTTAAAATTATGTATGCCTTTTGTTTGTCTTGTCCCAGTGCGACTTTTGCTCACCAGTACGGCGGTTTTGTACCACGTGAATGGCTACCTAAAAAAAACCCTCCTTCGCCAACTTTTCTTTGTTTCACAAAAGTAAATAAAAAATGCCGCTATCATGCTGTTTTAATACTGACAAGTTTTATATTTCCTGTATCCCGTAAATCAACTCATTTTGTTGACAGATAAAATATTTCCTGTATTCTCAAAGTTTTAGTCACGTTTTTGAATTCTGCATCACATCAAGTGAACGAAAGTGTGACAGTGCTCGAAGGTCATTAAAATTAGGCTGCATGTACTTACTTATGTACTTGCTTTAAAATAAACGTCTTCATTAAAACGCGACGCGCGCGAAATCGTGTTTTTGCTTTAATAGCAGCTACACTGACTAAAATTTCGTTTAAGTGGAAGGTTTTGACAAGCCAAACACGACTCATGAGCTCGTGATAGTGTGATACGTGACCCTATAGTTTTGCTCTAACGAGGAAATCTCCCAGCGATTTTGCTCTTTTATATGAAATGATGGGAGGCTCGTTGTATATTTCTCTCAGTAATGGTTGATCTTGAATTAAGAGCCATTTGCTCATTAAAATGTTTTTAAGGTTCGGCAAAGCAGGGTGGTACGTGGTAACGAAAGGCAGAATTTTCTTTCGCACTTCATTGTTCTTTTGTAAAGCTGACTTCCGTTCGGTAAATTTAACCTCAGAGGTGATTTTTTCTATCGGATTGTGAGGGTAACCTCTAGCGCGAAGGCGTTTTTTGAAGTTGTAGATGTTCTCATAGAAGGATTTAGCTGAGGAGTTAGTTCTCAGAAGTCTAAGGGCTTCGCCCTTTTTCTTTTTATAGGACCTTTTCTGACCCCGTGAGGGTTACAGGAAGAGAAATGCGTGTATTGAAAAGTCTCTGTAGGTTTAAAATGTGTGCAGATGTCAAGGATTCCTTGGTTGTGAAATTTCTCGCCTTTGTAAACAGCTGTATCCAGAAAGTTGATCTCTTAATTGAAGGGTGATGCCTGTTTGCAAGAGCAATGAATTCATCTATCTCCTTTCTCTCAATTCTCCACAATGATAAAATATCGTCAATGTATCTTTTCCACCGTAAGAGGTTGAGTTTTGCTGAGGTTCAGTATTTCTGTCTCTACCGCCGACATAAAGATGTTGGCAAATGCGACTGCCATCTTTGTACCCATTGCGGTTCCGTGTGTTTGGATATAGTTTTTGCAGTTCTCTTGAAGAATAAGTTTAAGGATTCTTCTGAGGGATTGGGTGGGGATAGGGGTGTTTTCCTCGTAGAAAGTCTGGTATGCTTTGCATACTGTGTTTAGTCCCTCTTAGTCCTCTTAGTCCAGTCAAATTGTGGTTTAACATCAAAGTAGTTGCAACAGAATTTTTTTAACGCCCTTTAATTGTTGGCAGGCTACTTAACAACATGCTAAAAATCCGCCAAAATGTGTTTGGTGAAACATGAAAAAAATTGGCAATAAGGATTTTCAACTTTCATCACAGGGAACCCAATTTCAGCAAAATGACAAATTCAGACAAAAGATCTGATAATTGCGTTTTTTTCTTAAGAATCTTAGCCACATCGCTAACTAATGTACTTCGGATTGTTTTGTTTTTAAAAACCTCTGACTAGATGTGTGAGAAGGCATCTGGGTCAAGTGTTTCTCTTGACCGCCTTACACAGGTTACCCAGCCGCGCGTCTGACTTCACATTTTGTTTTCCAAGCTTTTTTTTTTTCCTTTGACGGTATTTGAAAAGAAAATATCAGGAAGTAGGTGTTAGCATGGTTAAAAATTAATAATAGCAGAAATGCAGTATGTATTTTAGCAGTTTTTACTGCTGGCATTTAAAATACCAAATCAAACTGTTCACTATCAGTCAGCTACTAAGTTTGCATCCATGCTGCAGGATAAGTGCGACTAAATATGTGCAACGGACGATGGCTTTGTATCGGTACAAACTGTTTAAAGTATTCCTGTTTTCTTTAATTGAGTTTTGTAAAGTAGTTATGTTCAAAAATTGGATACAATATGTCTGATCGAAAACTGGGATTCTTTTTTCTTTCTTGCGACTCGCTCAACCTCCTTTCGGATTATGACTCCGCACCTTATACTACAAGTGAAAAAATATTCTGCCTAGGGCTTCGTCAGTTTGATTTTTGCTAGATCTTAACTCTCTGCCCTTTTCATTACACCTGACCGACTCTGTTGCAAGGGAATTCCAGAAAACCAAGCGCATTGTTCCTTTTTTATTTTCTTTATGTAGCAAGTCTCAGATTTAGTAATTAGTGTTTCTGTGTGTTCAGTTTGTATTTTCTGCGGCAGCCATACATTTCTTGGTAAGATGAATAAATAGATTGATTGCTCTGTGGTCCCAAGGCTTTAATAATCCCTCCTTGGATTTCTTTTTTTGAGAAGAACTTAACCAGTTTTTACGTTCACTGGCAAATGAAGGCCTCTTTAATTTTTTCTATAACGTCCACGAGATCCTATGTCCCAAAAAAATTGTCGTGGTCAATGAAGGTGTGATAGTACTGGACATATGTACGAAATTAAAGGGCTCGCCTGACTCAGCTGCTGGCTCAACTCTTTTTTAGGAACCTTAGTTTCTCTTCGGATGACCGTTGCGTAACTCACAGCGAAGTTTCTTGCTGGGTTGCATGAATTATGCTCTGTGTGGGGAGTTTCTATCACTCCCTAGACTCAAGATGTTTTTATAGACGTTTCGGCTATTGTTGTTGTTTCGGCTATTGTTGTCCCTTAGTAAAAATGCTTCTCTTTTATACTATTCCGTTTGCTTGAAGTAAACTTTTGCTGGCCCTCAAAGTTCTCATGCGACGCCGGAATGTTCCGTTATCCTTATTATTCTCTTTGCGAAGGTAACAAAACTTTTCCTTAAATGAAAACGTTTTTCCTTCTTATCGAATTCATTAGCATTGGAGCTTAACCTGCTAAAAACTTTGCATTGCTATGCGTCGTAAAGAATTGATAAAAATATTCTCTCCTTCACTCCAATTCACTTTTAGCAAGAAGGAGAAAACGAAAAGCTTCAAAAAAGTGAAACTCAGTTGTATATTTGAGGTTTTGGTACGTTAACGAAAATTAACGTATCGGAAACAAAAGCCAAAAAAATGTCTAGCTGGATTTTTGAAAACGCACCAAACGAAAATTACAGCCGTTTGACTGAAAAAAACAAAAACAAAAACCGGCGGCAACTTTTTTTGCCTCCAATGGGCCCGAAAATCACACTAGAAAAGGAAAAGAAAAAAGTGGAAACAGCGAGGAGAAAGAAAGAAGGAGAAGAAAAAAAATAATGGCTGCACTCTTAGTTTTTATGTTGAGTTCTTTGAAGACAGAATTTGAAACAAAAAAACTGTTTGATCGGAGAGATCTATTTGGCTGTAAAGTTACGTTATAGTACAAAAATCTAACTAGATATACTATTCTCACCCATGCAGCTGACAGAAATCTGATAAAGATGGTTATATTTTAAAAGGTAATAATTCAGTAACGGCTTTCATTTTTTGTAGATTTAAAGCCTTACGACTAAATTTGCCGTAATTTTCAAGATAATAGCTCACTATATTACTTTCTTAGCCCCCCTGCTACTTTGGTGTTCCTTGAGTGGAGCATGGTCTTCCTGTGGAACAGCCAACTGTGTCGTCCTTGTTGTTGACAAATTTACTGGATGATGACAGATTTTTGCATAACAACAGTCAATCACAGGGCTAATGCGATTAGCGCTCTCCGGCTCCTCATGTAATATTTACCCTTTCTGAAAAGCAAAAAACGTCTTTTCTTATCACCGAAAACTAGGTAGCAGTTATTCTTTTTTCTTTAAGTTTTCTGCAAAAGTAGCAAAGACATTTTGCGCATTTTTCGTTTGAATGTTTAATGTCAATTAGCGTGGGTATCCTGTGTTAAAAGCTCAAAATATTTAACACTTAATTTTGCCATGTTCCACCGAACGGAATTTGGCGGATTTTTAGTATGTTGCTGGATAGTCCACCCTTGCTTAAATGGCGTTGAAAACAATTCTGTTGCAATTAGTTTGATGTTGAGCCTCTAAAATGCCTAGATTGACTGGACTATCTTCCTGTGGGATATTTGTGTACAGGCTAGCAACGTCTAAGGAGACTAGGAAAGCGTCCTCTGGGAGGTTCCTCCTTTCTATGAAGTTAACAAAGTCAGTTGTGTCCTTAAGATAGGACTTTTATGACTTAGCTATAGGCTGAAGTAGGCTATCAACGAATGATGATATTCGTTCGGTGGGTCCGTCGTTTCGTGCCGCTATAGGTCCTTTATCAAAACCAGAACTATAAAAATTAACCATACTAAGTTAAGACAATCACTGGAATTTCACTTTCTTTATTGTAAAGTCTATTATTGTTACAAACAAAGATAGACGCTAATCGCGCCCTTATTCCCTACCCCTTCCCTTTCGAACGCCTGCCACGCAGGCTAGCCACAGCCCCGATTTTAAGTACTAGGCGACTTTGCAAGACGCGTGCTTCACATATTTGTGGCGGATTAGAATGCCCACTTTGTCAGAAGCCCTTTGTTTAAAACGTGGCGGGATACTCGCAGCTTCTCGCAGCTTAAGGCACGCACGGTTTAAGTGGAAAATACGGGGTGCGGAGTGCGGAGTGTGGAAAATACGGAGTGTGGAAAATGAGGAGTGTGGAAAACGCGGAGTGTGGAAAATGCGGAGTGTTGAAAATGTGGAGTGTGGAAAATGAGAAATGTGGAAAGTTTAGTTTGATGGTTTAGTTAAGTAGTTTAGTTTAGTTCGGTCTTTCGTTTACTAGCCACCAGCCACTTCAAATAGGCCTCTAGGGTTCCTAATTTCAACGACGCAGCAACCGCATGAGCACACACATACTGCGTACGTGATGTTTGCTTTTTAAAAAGCAATTGTGTGTAGTTAATGAAAACTGCTGTTCAAAACCGACTCGAATTGAAATCTTCCCCTACCAATATCGTTTTTTTACGTCACACCTGATGCAAAACATGGCTGGGCGCAACCATTCTATGGGGTAACTCAAACATATTGAAACGGCAGAATAACTTAACTGGTATAGCATGTCGGCAACACCTTCACAAATTTAATAACGTTTCCTTCCCGCTAGCTATTTTCACACTTTGATAAAAGCTTGCTTTTTAAAAGTAGGAAGTACTGTGGATGTGATTTGTGAAAATTCGTGAAAACTTGGTTTGAATATCGTATCCAATTTGATCAGGATTGATCGATATCTGGGATCCCCTCAACTTCGGTCAAGTACTATACCGTGCTCGAATTATTCCCCATGGCTTTGTGATAACCATTTCGTAGGTATACACTGTTGTATTTGCGCGAAATTTACGTGTTCTAACTTTTTGCTAAACGTCCAAGTAAAAAAGCATCATCGTCCAAACCAATTCGCTGTATGTGTCTGATCAATGTATATGTCTGATCACTCCCTTAACGAAGGCATGGTCAAAGGATCAATTATGAAGGTTTCTCTGTAAAGTATTACAGTGCCATGAGGTAGCAGTTCTTTTGGACTCCGTACTTATAAACAGTGGAAAAATCTGCATGAGCTTTCCATTGTCATATGAGAGAATCTATTGAAACGAGTTGGAGGTAAAAAGTCGTGTTATTGTCATACTACACCTTTTGTCCGCAGCTGAGCAGCAGCATCAAAATGGTTCAAAATGAAGATTTCAGATCGTATACAAGTACGTTATAATTGTTATATAATCAAAGAATACGAGAGTTCGCTATAAACGTTTTTAGCAATCAACCGTTTTAGGTTCAGTGCGCTTAGTATTTAGTTTTTTGAAAATAAAAGTACGTTATAGTTGTTAAATAATCATAGAATACGAAAATGCGCTACAAACTTTTTCAGAAATCAACGATTTCAGGTTCATTGCGTTTACTATTTATTTTATTTTTTCAATTATTGCGCAATTTCAAAATAAAGATTGGGTTGAATATGCAAAGTGTCTTAACTTTCTTCTTTCTACTTGATATTAAAGTAGGAGATCAGAGAATGGTTCCTGATTGATCAATTAGCTGAAAGTTGTACGCAAATCCTAATTGCTGGCTTTCAGTGTCACGCCATTCAAAATAGATCAAAATAAAAATCAAAACCGTTCAATAGATAAAGACCAGAATCTGGGAAATGAAAGGAGGTACATATACAAAGACCCTCGCCAAGATTCAGGTCAGAGGAATATTTCGTATACGAGATATCCGAAGAAATATTTTATCCAAACTTATAGAGATTTGTATGAAGACGCCATGCTGGTGCTCACCTGGATGAGCTCCAACATGGCGGACGGAAACCAACAGAAACATCTGTTACCGAGTTTTGCTACAAAAGCGTGAATTTATTCTTCGAGAAACTCATAAACGTTAAAGTATAATACCTTTTCTAATACATGAACTGTTTGGATAGCAAAATTTGCTGAAATAAGTCATTTTTTTAACCTACAAGAGAGCTCTCTTGGCCGTCATGTAAATGCCACGTCACGCAAAAGCTTAGAAATTCAAGCGTACTCTATCACAAAACCAAGAACCCTTTTGAAGCAAAAATTTGTATGAAAATTACTTTTCAGCTGCTCTAATGCATCGTGAAAGTAAAATTTAGGTTGGATTGATAGTTTTTTAGTTTTAATTTTTGCGACGTCATGTGAAAACCAACAATACCGACGACGCTAACAACGCATTTTGGGTTGGGTTCGAATCTGTCCAGTTAACTTTTGATATTTTGCCAAAATGTTTTCCTAGCTTTCTTCAGGGGAGAAGTCACAGTACTGCAGACGTCCATGTTTGCTTTTTAAAAACAATTGTGTGTATTTTATGTGTATGCTTTTTAAAACCGACTCAAACAAATCTTGTTTATAAAAAATCTTATCCATTTTATATTTGAAGTACAACAATTGAACTAAACTAAACTACTTAACTAAACTATCAAACTAAACTTTCCACATTCCTCATTTTCCACACTCCACATTTTCGACACTCCGCATTTTCCACACTCCGCACTCCGCACTCCTCATTTTCCACTTAACCGCAAGCACGTGCCTTTTAGCTGTCAACATAATGCTTTTTAATTACATTCTGTCATCATTAAAAAAACCCATCCATGTTTGATTGAAAGTAATTGTACAATCTGGTACCAGACAAACCGCTTTTAAAAAAACAAAACTAGTTTATAGTTATTTCTCATTAAATTCACTTATCAAAACAAATCAGTGCTTTTATCAGTTTTCCCGTTTCTTTCAAACATCCTTCATTTGCAGGCGTTTCACTGTTGTCAATGAAAGACACGTTTTAGCAGTCTTCTTTTAGGCGGGAATATCTTAATCATTTTTCAAACCGCGGTGAACCAAAGCACGCAGGGTACCAAAGCGTCAAAGGCGCACGATACAGTTCAGGTGTTTTGTGAGCACCCATTAAAAATGTTGAACGCCAAAACTATCAAGTTTTAGGGCAACGAGGGACAGCTAGTTTCTCTACCCAAAGGTCAGTACATGGACAGGCTATCGAAGGAATACAAGAGGGATGCTTTCCCAATGGTTAGCCGGCTTATCTACGCAAACAAATGTCTCATTACATCCTTTTCTGCGAAGATAGTACTAAATTTACTCTGTAGAATACATTACACAACCCAGTTACTTTAGCAACACTTTGCAAGTAGAATTGGCGATCAGTGTGGGCAATTTATATTTCTAATATAAATAGTGATAGGGATAGTGTGACAAAATGGCGGAAGGTCATGATATTTCTGGCTCCGACGACGAAGCCGTTTGGGAGCCAGACACCGAGTTATACCGGCTTGTACATGATGGTTCTGATTGGCAATACCTCCAGCTGAACGAAGAGCGGTTAATATGGACAAGCGACTTAGAATCCTTGAAGAATTTTGTTGAAAATTGTCTTCAGCAGCAAGGAAAGTGGTCGTCGCCCTGCGGAAATAATAAGCAATTCAAAAGTTGCAATGGTAAGCTTGTTATAACCTGGTACTTCAAGGAACAACTTACTCTTGTTTTCCAAGGACAAGATGGTCCGTTTTTTAAAGAAAAATTGTTCAAACTGGTTCAGGACAAGCCGGAGATGACAACCGATTCGCCGAATCGATCCACAAGCCAAAATGAAACCAACAGACAACGGATAATGGAGCGGACTCGGGATCAGAAAATTCTTTATTTGTTGAACTGAGAGACATAAAATACAGCCTGACGGTAATAAAGAAGCAGGTCGATGATAATACAAGTTTCTTATCGAGATATCCACAAAATCAAGAAAATATTGGCAACGAAGAACTTATGAAACAGAAAGGGAGGTGTGAAAAGCTACAGGCTGCATTTTGCAACAAAGATAAAGAAATTAATGCGCTGGAAATGAAAATTATGTCTCTTGAGACCCGTGCATCGTCCGCGGAACAGGAAAACGACTCCCTAAAATTAGCATTAAAGCTTATTATGCAGGAAATGAGGGTAGGAGAGCGTCAACAACAGAGGAATCAGAGTTACCAGGTAACTGCCCCTCAAGGAAATTCAAAGAGTGATAATGTCCAGTCTAATGAGAGCTCTAATTCTGAAAACGAAAGGCAAACCGTTGACGCGAAAAAGAGAAAGGAAAATAACAAAACACGGAGAAAGAAGATCAATGAAGCACAGTTCAACGCTCATGGTGACACGGAAAATTCCACGCCAGCAAACGAAAGTACTACCTTGTTGATTGGAGACTCTATGATAAAGAATATCCAAGGTACACGTTTAGGATAAGCCGTTGGTCATCAGGTGGTGGTTAAATCGTTCTCCGGTGCCACCACCAAAGCTATGAAGGATTACCTTAACCTAGTTTGGAGCTTTCACCGGACCAAGTGATTCTGCATGTGGGCACTAATGATCTCAAAAGTAATGAACCACAACAAGTTGCCGGCTCAGTGGTAGATCTCGCCAGACGAATTGAAAACTCATCTGATGCCACAGTAATTATATCTGAGCTCGTGTCAAGAAGAGACGGATTCAATGAAGCCGTGAACACAGTTAATAAACAATTGAAGTTCTACTGCCTGCAGAATGGATGGAAATTTACCCAGCATCAAAACATCTCCGAAAAGGAACTTAACAAGGGCGGACTACATCTTAATTTCAAAGGTAGTCAACAGTTTTTTAAGAACTTTCAGACCGATGCCGTGCCTATTCAATGTACAAAACGCAATACTGAGGAATCTCATGAGCCTGCTTCAGTGTTGCCATCTCAACGAGGTTTTAAATTAGCCTCTTTAAATATCAATAAATTAATCACACACATAAATCAACTTAGAATTCTTCTAGCTAATAACGAAATAGATATTTTATCGATTAATGAAACTAAGCTCAATGAAACTATTAGCGACAATGAGATCAACATCTCTGGCTATGATATAATTCGACGCGATAGAATTACAAACGGTGGAGGAGGAGTGTGTTTCTATGTGAAAAGTTCAATAAATTTTACCATACGAAATGATTTAAACATGGACACTCTTGAAAATCTATGTCTGGAAATTCAAAAACCTAGATCTAAACCGTTTGTTGTTGCCACATGGTATAGACCACCTGATTCTCCTATTGGTATTTTTTCACCTTTCGAAACTTTAATTAATTGGGGAACTCGATTCCGAAAATATTGAATATTTTCTAATGGGAGACCTTAACTGCGACATGATTGCTACTCGATATGACAATAATACATGCAAATTAATGAGTATCACTGATATTTATCAATAATAATAATAAAACTTTATTTACAATTTCGCTAAAAAAAAGGGCTATCCAGTACAACTGTACAAGTACTATTTACAATTCATTTCGATTAAAATTAAACCACCTAATTCGGATTAATTAAAAAGGTCATTTCAATTTAAAAAAAAAAAAAATTATTCGAATACTAATACTAATCTAACTATAAAAATCCCTTTTACAATTAATTTCACTTAAAAAACTATTCAGTCAAAGCATCTTGCACATTATTCCTTTCCATTAAAAAAAAGACACTTCTTTTCGATGAAAAAAAAAACTATTCCATTATATCACTGATATTTATGGTCTACAGCAACTTATTACTGAACCAACCAGAATAACTCTGACTTCTGCAACTTTGAATGATGTAATCTATACTAATTGCCCAGATAAAGTTGTGTGTTCGGGGGTCGTCGTCATATCAGTATATTAGGGAACTTAAGAACCACGACGACGGCTTTGTCGACGACGACCGGAAGTGAGTTACAGTGTACTGCGCAAGCGCGACTAGTAAATTTCGTCGTCGTGGTGTCGTCGACGACGCCAAACATAGTAGAATCACGTCGTCCTGCAATCCACAAGCTTCGGCAGGTATAAATCCACTGTTTTAAGCGATTTTTGAAGTCCTTTGCATTTCTTTATTCTCGTAAATCCAGGTATCGTTCTTTTTTTCTCCTAACAAGCGATGTTGATTGAAAATTCGACCAACGAATTGTTTTTACTTCGAAGAATGACAACAGCTTTGGAGGCCGAGCGAACGAACTCGTAAGTGATAAATTTATTTGTGCGTATTTAGGTAAGGCAAATCATATATCTTTAATATAGAGGAAATAAACTTTATATGGAAAACAGCTATCACATCAGCATGTCTCTTTTTCCAAATCTAAACTCTCACAGACACTCGGACTCGGTCATCTCATTCTGTTGAAAGCTGAATAATCTTCGTGCGGAAAGCAGGTTTTTCCACTCGAAAAGGTCAGACAACACAAAAAATTCTTCATCGTCAATGAAATTACACGTACGGCTTAAAAAAATGAGATCTTGCATTGTTTTAAAAGACGCCAATGCGGAAAAGTTTGTTGCGAACAGACATTAAAGTTTTACATTTGTGTTTACATTCAGTGTCGTCCTCGTCGACCAACCGACCGACTGCATCTTAAGTTTCCTTTTTCCCGCCGAAACTGACGTTCTCGTTCCAGTCTTTTCCCAGTCAACAGACGTCGTCGTCGTGAACTTCGTCGTGGTTCTTAAGTTCCCTATTAGAGATCATAGCACAGTTTTTGCCTATCGAAATTATCCGTGAATGGAATGTCTGGTGGGCACAATGCTATAACCTACAGAAACTTTCGAAAATTTAATCGAGTAAATTTTCGGAACGATATTGCATCTCATTGTTGGGATCACATATACAATACAACTGATCCAGATGACATGTGGCTACAATGGAAATGCTCGTTTCTATCTATTGTTAACAAGCATGCTCCCTTGAGAACAATGCGTGTTCGCACGCGTAGTTCCCCATGGATTACATCTGAGCTTAAGAAACGAATGCATGATCGGGATATTCTAAAGATTAAAGCAAGTAAATCGAATGATTTAAATGACTGGTCACTTTTTAAGAAACAACGCAATATAGTAAATAGCGAAATCAGATTAGCCAAGCAAGCCTATTATCAAAATAGTTTTCACAAGTATACGGGCGATTCTAAAAAGACCTGGCAGACTGTCAATGAACTTACTTCGCGAAAATCTGGGAAAAAATCGGTGACATCTCTGAAAGTAAATGGAGTATCAATAACAAATCCAACTGTGCTGTCGAATCAATTTAATAATCACTGTGCTACTATCGGTCCAGAACTTGCTAGCAATATTGATTCCTCAAATAGTGATGGTTATCAAAAGTACCTCACTGGCACAGATAAACGGTTTAAGCTCCATCCGACCAGTACAAATAAAGTTCTCTCACTTTTGAATCGTCTAAATAAGTCAAAGGCAGCTGGCCTTGACAAGATATCTGCTAGGCTCATTCTGGAATATGCAGATCTCATTTGCATTCCTATCCGTGATATTTTTAACCAGTCAGTAAGTCAAGGCATATTTCCGGATGACTGGAAATGCGCAAAGGTTTAAACAAGGCGATCGGGACGACTTAAATAATTATCGTTCAATTTCGGTGATCTCAGTTATGGCCAAGGTCTTTGAAAGAATCGTCTATGATCAATTATATGCCTACCTAGAAGAGCACAATATAATCTGTAAATATCAATCAGGTTCCCGTGCTATTCACTCAACTGTCACGGCTCTCCTTGAGGCCACGGACACTTGGGCGTACAATATTGACCGCGGTAAAATCAACGCCGTTGTTTTCTTAGATCTCAAAAAGGCCTTCGACACAGTTGACCATGAGATCCTTTTATCAAAATTAAGCAATTACGGCATATATGGCAACGCGCATCAATGGTTTAAGTCATATTTAGAGAATCGTACTCAAATGTGCTCCATCAACGGATCGCTCTCTGTTTATTAAGTTGTGGTGTTCCCCAGGGACGATTTTAGGTCCACTACTATTTCTGTTATACATCAACAATCTTCCAAACTGTCTTTCAAATTGTGGGCCGAGGATGTACGCTGATGACACCTACCTTACATACGCAAGTGATAATGCAGACAATATTCAGTTGCATCTAAATCAAGATTTAGAAAATGTTCACAATCGGCTGAGAGCAAACAAACTTACTCTAAATATGACTAAAACCGAATTTATGCTTCCTATTTATATTCACGACTAAGGGACGGGAATGGGTGTGCAGCTCGAACTGTGGAGCCTGAAGTTCAACATCATAACTAAAGAATAATTTACAAATATTCCTAAATAAAGTCACTCAGGCTAAACTATTCACGTGCGCCGCCTGATACGAAAACCCAAAAAACCCAATGGGAAAAAAATTGGGAACGTATTCCCCAACCGATGCAGTCGCACAACCTCTGGGGGGTTAGAGGTAAAAATCAATCGAAAGATGAATAATATGAGATATATAAATAAAAGTTGATAGTTCGAGAGCTGAGATGAATACATTACAACTGTCAAAACCTTATATAGCTAATAACAATAGAGTCAATTAACGCCACAGCGGCTCACGTGCTTTCATACCAATAGGAAAGTATTTACATTCTCTGTCACTGCCACTACGTTTAGCTCCGCCGAATATAAATACATTTATCGGATCTAGGCAGAGGGTAAGTACTCTCACAGAGTCCCCGACATTTGCAATTAATGATTTTCAAGTTAGCCAGGTCACTACTGCAAAATCACTTGGAGTGACCATCGATGACAGACTTGATTGGAGTGGCCATATCGAGAAAGTAACAAAGAAAGTTGCTTCTGGTATTGGAACCATAAAACGAATAACGCACCTTGTCCCTCAGGCGACCTTACAACTAATATATAAAGCTTTAATACAGCCACACTTTGATTATTGCAACATTGTTTGGGGAAACTGTGGGATAACTTTACGGAATAAGGTTCAAAAGCTACAAAACAGAGCAGCCCGTGTTTTGACCTACTCAAGCTATGACGTAGATGCTGGTCACCTTTTCAAACTTCTAGGGTGGAAAAACCTAGCTTGCCAGCAACAAATCACAAGAGCTACGATGGTTTACAGGTCTCTGCACGGGTTGGCTCCAAACTATCTTAGTTCTAAATTTGAAAGGCAAGAAGTCGCATATAAAATAAATAAAATAAAATTTAAAATAAAATTTAAATTAAAGTTTAAAGAATAAAAAAATAATTATAAAATGGGATTCACGTCAGCAAACAATACAAATGTTAATCAGAGTAATGGAAATTATGAAGTTGATGGTATAATATTTTCATCAAGGTTTCTCTATAGAACTATTAAAAGTATTGACAGAAATCTTCGATTTCTTTTTACACCAGGTTCTGCTAGCAATGATTGGGAAACAATAAACCATTCTATAACAAGAGAAAATGAAGCAAGTTTTATGGCTATACTCGATAGAGTTGACGAGCGGATTGACAGAATTGAGAATATTCATGATGGGTCTACGAATCAATTTTTATATAAAGAAAAACGTGATGGTGCTTTCTTTGAAAAATTTAGTGGGATAGAGGATTGTTTGAATGAAGGGGTACATTCGGAACCACAAAATAATTTTGAAAGGAGAATATCAGATATTGTGATGAGGTTGTCTTATATTGGAATTGACCCATATTATAAAAATTAAGTCTTATATCAATGTTTGTTATAAGACTTTGGCGCGCAAGGCTACAACTTCTCAAAAATAAAAATAACAAAACTGGTGGCCACCAAACCTTCTCAGGAGGGATTCCCCCATTTTACCATCTCTCACCCTTGCTCCCTTCTGAGAAGGTTTTTATTTATTTATTTACCCACAGGCCGGCCATTTACAGGGACCCATAGGCCAACCATTTACAGGGCTTTTTCTCATTATTTAAGTTTCTCTAACGTTGTTAATGATGAAGCCGTGGGGTTTTTACCTCATCATTTAATGTATTTATCATGGGTTATGTAACCTTTTCTTTGGGGTGTTACATGGTATGCTATTTTGTTGCTTCATTAGCAGTAGGCTATATATATTTGAGTTGTTCTCATTTATATTCATTCGCGTCTTACGACCGTCCCTACGCCCTCAAAATTATGTCTGATGTTGAAGGCGTTACTCCAGCGAACACAGATTTTCCTAGCAGCGACGTTTGGCTGCCTTCGCTTCCTAAACAACCTTTGTCTCAATCTATCGAAGCTTCAGTACCAATCCAATCTTCTGAATCCAGTGATGTAGCGTCCGCGTTCTCTCTATTTAAGGATTATTTTGACAAGAAGTTGGGCGCCTTGAAGCGCGATATTCAAGACGAGTCGTGCAGTAATACCGATTATGTGGCCAAAAAGCTTAAAGAAGAATCCAAGATCACGTTTAGATTCGAAGGTAATAAGAAACAGTTTCAATTCAACTCCGACCTTGCAGAGAAGGTGAAGTCGGCGTCAGTTGCTCTCGGGAAGAGAAAATTAGACCTTGTTAAAACTCACCTGGAAGAACTAGACTCTGACATCGAGAAGCGCAACAAACTTATCAGACTGGCAGACAAGTCCGCCGCCGGTTGGGATTTGGTGAACGAGTATTTATCTGACGAGCTGGCTAGCGGGTCAGAGGATGAAAAGCGTATCCGCCGTGCCGAGCAGAGGGCCCTTCGTAAACGCAACCAACGCCAACAGAAAGCGAAGCCGTCCAAGCAAGGTTATTCACAACTCCAATCATCTACCGCGACCACCGCGTTTGCTGGCCAACATTCATCATCCTCCAGACCTATTTCTCGTACTTTTGGCGCTTTCAGCAAACCAAGACCAAGTGATATTTGTTTCGCCTGCGGCCAGCAAGGTCATTGGAGATCTCAGTGTCAACTTAATCCTCAAGCCATGATCTTCAAGCTCGGGGCCGTCCTTTCCTAGTTCTTCTGGTCTTTCGGGCATTGGAGGTAAATAGGACCACAGAATTGAAAACTTGTTCTCCAAGGTTAGATATTAGCTTTACTCAATTTATTAGACATGCATCCTTCCTATTTGGAGTATTTCAGGGAAAGAGACTCTAGTTCATTAGTCGATTTCGATTATGATCGCAATCTATTTGAATTTGAACAGAATTCTGCATTACCAGTACTTAAGGGTAGACTTAGGTCCTGTTTAAGTTATTGGCACACTATTGGTGCCAATAGTTTTGTTATCGATACTATTAAATTAGGTTATCGGATCCCATTCATTAGCACACCTTGTCAGGCGCGTTTTTTCTAACAATCAGTCAGCTCTTAATGATGCGTCTTTCGTGGAGTCGGCTATCGCTGAATTAGTCCACACTCATGCCGTCGTTGAAGTGCCCTTTATTCCACATGTCGTTAATCCGCTCTCTGTCTCGATACAGTCTTCAGGCAAGAAGAGGCTTATTCTGGACTTGCGTCATGTCAATCATTTCATTTGGAAACAGAAGTTTAGGTGTGAAGATTGGAGAGTTTTATTATCATATGTTAATAAGGGCGATTACCTTTTCAGTTTCGATCTCAAGTCTGGATATCACCATATCGATATTTTTCCGGATCACCAAACTTTTCTGGGTTTCTCCTGGGTTTTTTCTGGTACCGTTCGGTCTAAGCTCAGCTCCATACGTCTTCACCAAGGGTCTCAGACCACTCGTTAAGTTTTGGAGGTCTAACGGGATTAAAATTGTTGTGTTCCTCGACGATGGGTGCGGGAAAGGGGATTCACTGCCTATGGCCAAGGAAAATTCATTGTTTGTGCAATCATCCTTAAGCAGTGCGGGGTTTGTTGCCAACTCCGCCAAATCATTATGGAACCCCACTCAGGTGCTTGTTTGGTTGGGTTTAAACTGGGACTTAGTTAACGGTACCATTTCTATTACCGATAGACGTATTTGCAAATTTATCGCTCTGATTGACAAATTTCTTCTATCCGCACCTTATGTTACGGCTCGGGATTGTGGCGTTATCGCAGGTCATGTTATGTCCATGTCGCCAGTTTTGGGTAACCTGACTCGTCTCAAAACCCGTTTTCTTTACAAGGTCATAGAATCCCGCCGTAGTTGGGATTCCCGTTTTAATATCGGGCTTCATAATGATTGCCTCCCTGAAATATTTTTCTGGAAAAACAATATCGTTAGTCTTAATATGAGACCTATTTTGCCTTATAATGCTCCCCCTTTTGTTTAGCTATTCGGACGCTAGCAACGTCGCCTGCGGGGCTTTTGTTGTGGGCACTAATGAGGTGTCCCATCGTATGTGGACTGCTTGCGAAGCAGCTAAGAGCTCTACCTGGAGAGAACTTAAGGCTATACAATTTGCCTTAAGTGCGTTCAAAGCCTCGGTTCGGGGTAAGTGTGTAAAGTGGCATTCTGAAAGCCAAGGGGCCGTTCGTGTTGTGGAGATAGGGAGTCCTAGTGCAGAATTGCATTCTATTGCGCTTGATATTTTCTATTTTTGTCGAACTTACAATATTACACTTATTCCCCAGTGGGTTCCCAGGGAACTTAATGCTTGTGTTGATGCGATTAGCCACATTGTAGACTTCGATGACTGGTATACAACCCCCGAGTTCTTCGCACACTTGGACCACCTTTGGGGCCCACATACAGTCAACAGGTTTGCGAATGCTGCCAACGCCCATCTTCCCAGATTCAATTCTAGGTTTCGCGTACCCGGCCCTGAAGCTGTTGACGCATTTTCAATCTCGTGGAATGGAGAGAATAATTGGCTAGTCCCTCCCGTCCACTGCATTACTAGGGCGGTTCAGCATCTCCTTGTATGCGGTGCGGTTGGTACTTTAGTCGTCCCTTATTGGCCGTCTAACGTGTTTTGGCCTTTCTTGTTCGAAAATGCAATTCAATTCCAACTGTACGTCCTTGAGTACATCCATTTTCCCGACCTCTCAGGGATTTTTGCCCTCGGGTGTTACAAAGAGTCACTTATTGGCTCAGACAGGTTTAACAGCGCGGTCCTGGCGGTCAGAATTGGCGCTAAGGGGCCTTAGTTTTTTTCACGCCGAGTGGCTTTATGTTGGCCCACGTGTTTTTTATTCCGCTTGTCAGTTCATTTGTTCTCGTTTTGCATGAAACTAGTTCGCCGAGTGGCTTGTTTACCTTCGTTTTTGAGTTTGCCCATATGGCCTTAAATAGTTTTGCATCCGGTCAGCAGCATTACCAAGGGTCCATTTTTTATTGCTGTATTGACTCCCAGTGCGTGTATTGAAGAATTTTGCCATATATTTTTGTTCTTATCCTCGTAGAAGTTCTCAAAGATGCCCTGCAGCCTAATTTTCAACAGGTTGAAGACAGGCGACTCCGGGCACTAGTTCAAGATCTCCCCGCAGTTCTTCTTAAATCCAAAGCCGACAGTACCGCGAGGAAGTACGAAAAGGGCTTCAATACGTGGAAAAAATGGGCTTCTCAGTTTAAAGAAATTGTAATATTTCCCGCTTCTAGTGTGCACGTTTCATTGTTTTTTCTTAGCTTGATTCAAGAATCTGTTTCTTGCAGTACTATTGATGAAGTTAGTTATGGGCTCAAGTGGGTGCATGATTTGGCAGGTCTACCCGACCCCTGTAATTCCTCGTTAGTTTTATCTTTAATAGAATCTGCTAGGAGGCTTCTCAGTATCCCTGTTAAAAAGAAAGAGCCTGTGACCCCCGAGGCTATTCAGTTTTTATTTGCTAAGTATGGTTCGTCTTCAGCTAGTTTGTCTGATTTACGAGTGCTTACTTAATGCGTTTTAGGTTATGCAGGGTTTTTTAGCTTTAACGAGTTGGTTCAGTTACGCAGGTGTGATTTTCAGTTTGAGGATTCTTTTATGAGAATCTTTGTTCATCGAAGTAAGACTGATGTTTACAGGGATGGGGCTTGGGTTGTTATCGCTAAAACTTTCAAGCATACATGTCCTTATTTGTTAGTTCAACGATATTTTGTGGCCGCTTCTTTTTCAGCAGACAGCGAAGAATTCATTTTTCGCCCTCTTGTTTTCCTTCGAGGTACCGGAGCTTATAAATTGCGCGGGTCTGTTCCTTTGTCTTATACTAGAGCGCGGGAGATAGTGCTTAGCGCTTTCGATTCCATCGGCCTTCCCAAGCAAGACTACGGTCTTCATAGCCTTAGGGCTGGAGGTGCCTCCGCCGCTGCTAATGCCCGAGTGCATGACAGATTGTTTAAAAGACACGGCCGTTGGAAATCAGATAAGGCAAAAGACGGTTACATTAAGGATAATGTTCATTCATTGTTGTCGGTTTCGTTATCACTGGGTACTTAATTTTCCGTATTTCCCGTTCTTTTAGTTCGCACACGGCTCGTGTTGACACACCCCAATTGAGGTTGCTTGTTACATGATAAATGTTTTATATTCGTTTGAGCGGGGTAGCGAATTAGAATATAACAAGGGTATCTGGTTACCGGCATTAACTGAAAGGCCCCACGTTTTTCCAATCAGTTAATGATTTCACCAAGATACATCCTTGTACTATTTCAAATTGACCTTATATTTGTGTCAAAGTTAATATTCTCATAATTGTGGGATGTAATCTTTATTCTCTGGTAATGCGCACTCTCAGTGTGGTTGTTTTATGGAAAAATCTCGCAATTTTTAATGAGATGCGAAAGAATGAGTCACCTGCAAAAATAATCTAATTAAATATTAAAATGGAATATAGCGGCGATGTTTGTACTGATGAAGATAGAGATTTTATAGTTGATGATGGATATAAATATGATGAAGATCCAACATATGTGCCTGATGACGGGGAATCTTTTGAAGATAAATATGTTGTTACAGGTAAAGATTTTGATAAACTAACCAAAAAGGCTAAAACACTCGGTGCTGAATCTCTTGATTATTCAAAGCGAAAAAATAACAAATATGTAGTCACACTTCCAGGTGGAAAAAATTTGCATTTTGGTTCTTCTCAATATCCAGACTTTTTAATACATAAAGATGAAGTGCGAAAAGATAGATATCTCATTCGAACAAAGAAGATTAAAAACAAACAGGGGCAGTTAACTTATGAAAATCCTGAATCGGCTAATTATTGAAGTGTTAAACTTTTATGGGATGATAAATAAAAAGATATTTAAAAAATAAAAACATATTATAAAAATGCAGTTGTCAAGTTACGATCAGATTACTCAAAAAAATATTATTTTTAATGAAGCAAAAGAATTTAAAGTAAAAGATAGCAATATCAAATACAAACGTATCCCAATTGAAGTCAAATATTTAAATGGAAAGAAAGGACCTTTGGTAATCGAAACTCCGCTTCTTTTCTCTTTTGGGGTAAATGAAAAAAAAAAACAAGAAACAGGAAAGTTAGTTGGTTACTCTTTGCCAGTATGCCTCTCCAAACGCAAAAGAAAAAGCATTTTTTCATGTTATAAATTATGTTATGGAAATATGTAGACTTTATTTAGAGGGTGAATACGGCGCTAATATGGCATCATCTCTTTCTTCACCATTCTATTATAAACAGGTTGAATATACTGATAAAAAAGGAAAAAAGAAAACAAAAATAAATTCCTCATCTGCGCCAGTTCTCTATGCAAAACTTATTTACTCTGAGAAATCAAAGAGAATTCTTTCCCTATTCAAAACAAAGGGAAATAATGACTTAAATCCTTTTAAATATATTGATCAGTATTGTAATGTGAAAATGGCATTGATAATCGAAGGAATTTACATTAGTAAGACTGTTGTATCTCTACAGATAAAAGTGCATGAGTGCCATGTCAAACAATCAAAGCCTCGAGAATCTTTACTAACAATTGATGAAGCGAGCGAAGAGAGCGAAGCTGAGCAAAGTGAGATTCAAGAGGATAACGAAAGTGATACTGAGAAAGATGATATTATTGAAGGGACTGAGTAATATAGGATTTATTTTTAATACAAATATTGTATTAAATCAACCAAATCCTTGAAACTCAACCATGAGTTAAATTTATCAGGGTATCCACTCCATTTTACTAATGCCATTTTTTTATTGTTATCTCGTTTTATAACCTTTTCTATTCTAAACGTCTGCTGTTTTGCTTTCTGTAATTCTTGCTCGTAGAAAGAACCTTTAATTGGTTCTCCCATCATATCAACAATGTTATATGTGACAGGTTTTGTTGGAATAATTTTATCAATCACAAATATCTCCTCTGTCCAGTTTGGTGTGTAACCCTTATCAAATACTTTTCTCTTATACTTAGAAATTCTAACTTTATCTCCAACAGTAAACTTTGGTTTACCCGGTTTCAAGTAAATCGAATCACAGTACAAATTATACCAAACTTTTTTCTCATTTTTCTTTTTACTCGCTTCAACAGGTGTCATTTTCACACTAGAATGTCTCGTATTATTGTCATCATCAATTAGTTTATCTATCTTATCAAAGTAAACAGTGTTGTTATTAACAGTAAAAATCTTCCACATTTTGTTCTTAATTGTTTTATTCCATCTCTCAACAACACTAGATTTTTCTTCATTTTCAGTGTGATACAGTTTAATTCCTTTACTTTTAAGAAAATATTTGGAATGTTTACTGATAAATTCAGAACCTTTATCTGTCCATAGCATCCTTGGTTTACGTTTACTCTTAAATATGTCATCAAATGCTTTACTGACAGTTTCAATTTTTTTGTCTTTCAAACCCCTAATCGATCCATACTTGCTAAATACGTTTATAACCATTAAAATATATTTAATCCCTTTGTTCCACTTACTAAACTTTTGCATTTCAAGCAATCAGCAGCCCAGATTTCATCAATACCGTTTGAGATTACTGATCTCTTTTGAAAGTTTCTTGTGATTTGTTTGTGAAGTTCATCGGCTAATTGTTGAGTCCAATCAATACTCAACGCCGACGCGCGTTTTTTTGAATGCCAAGTCCAAGTTTTTGTTTTGTATTAATCATTGTTCTAGCTATAGCATGCCCCCATTGCCTCTGTTTCCAAGGAATTGCGTCTAATGCTTTTACCATTTTTCTATCAGCTTCATTTTTACATTTCAGTTGTTCGTTTTTTGGTTTGTTACCGCAGACAGAGTAATCAACATCGTGTTGCATACTTACAGCATCTGTTCGTCCAGTTGGTTGTTCATAGATTTCTAGTATATCACCAGTTTGAGGATCATATTTTAATTGAGAATCCAGTGGATTACCGGGCCCCGTATACTTATGCCCAGGTAGTGTAAATCCTTTGCGTGGAGCGACTTTTAAAATAGCTTTATGAAAATCAAATCCACTTCCAAAACTTACGAAAGGATTATTTTCCCAAAAGTGATCATCAGTGATAATTCCATACTTATTTCTTATAATATCTGGCCATGTATTTGGATTAGATGAAATAATGTCATTCATATCTGTTAAAGCTTCGGGGTTTTTCTCGAAAAATGTTGACTTATACATTCTTCTATATGGTTTTTCAAATTTAAAAAATAATTCAGGATTACTACCTTTTTCATTATTCCCATCTTTTTCTCTTCTGCCGCTGTTGGCCGTCTCCAGAATTTACTAGAAGTAATACCATGGTCAGAACCAAAAGCGGATTTAAATATATCCCCAGATTTATATCTATTGTAAACTGGTTTCAAAGATGGGATCAATTCTTGTGTAGTGGACATTGCAATATCTGGCGCTTTTTTTACAACGGTCATTGGATCAATACTCCTACCACTTCGCCCATCCAAATCCTTTCTATCAGTTTTATACTTTTTCTTTGGTCTAACTTTGGTTGATAGCTGGTCCATTGCCGTTCCAACAGAATCTTGAATAAAAGGAGTTAGTTTATTAATCCCATAATTTACAGCCTTTTTTTGTAGTTTTTTATTTCTTATTAATTCACTTGTTCCATACCTTCCCATTTCAACAGCTTTTCGACCCATCCAAGGCAAAGCATGTTCAACAAATGCATCTGCAGCTGTGCCTACAACAGTGTCAAAGACATCACCTCCAGTTTGTTTGGTCGCCCTTTCAGACGGGCTATTTAGTTTTTTGTTTTTACATATCTAACTTTTTTATTTCCACAAACTGCGTATCTACAATAAAATTGAGTCCTTCCTCTTTTATCTTGTTGGTAACCACTTGGTTCTGTGCAAGGAGTTACTCTTTTATCTACAATGCAATATGATTCTTTCGTTTATTATAATGTTTAGATAAATTTTTTATATAAAGTAATAAATAAAAAGGAAGCTAAGTTTTTTTCTGAAATACAGAAAAATATGGATATTAAAACACTCAAGGAATTTGAGAAAGAAGTAAGGACAAAAATAAATAATGAGCTTGAGATTCTTAGAAGTAAAAATGATCATCTTTCTAGAGTGCTAATGAATGGTGGACGTAAGATGTGGGGAGAAATAAGAGATAAGGATTATTCTTGGTTGAAAATAAAGAGTGATAAAAAGAAGAAACTTTTTAGACTTATTGATATTTACTCGAAATTTGATAACATAGTTGAAACTGTTAAAGAATTAAATACAAAAGTTGAGGAGCTTAAAAAGCTAAATAATACACCAATTGATTCAGACTAAATATAAATTTTATATTTAGTCTTAAGGTTCAGCCGCCAAAGTATGCCTTTATAAAATCGCTGTTGTCCTTATCAAAATGTGGGTTATGTATTACATTTAAAATACTATTCCCCATTTGTCTTTCTAGTAGATAGTGTAAACACCAATAACCGCAAAAAACAGTGTTGCGGTTTTGTATTTCATCTATCGAATACATTATTCGTTTTCCAGAAGCATTAAAATACTTCTTAGCTTCATTTGGCATTATTAAACCAAATGGATCAAAGTACTCGACGACTGAATCTATATTTCTATAACAAACCCAGTGTGTGCCAGGACCTTGAATATCATCAAGATTGATTATTCCACATTCTTTTTTAATCAAACTAGGTAATTGATCTCGACTGTAAATTCCTCTGAGATTTCTTATACCAAGTTTCTTTACCCATTCCATGAGGTCAAAGTTGGATAATGGTTTAATCACAAAATGTCTCCATTATGAGAATTGAGTTGAATGGGCTGTTTTTTCCTAATAGCAGACCCTTGCCTTTGGACTTTTTTTTTTTACTCCCATTCCTATTGGATTTTTCCAAGTACCAAAAAAGGGTGGTGAGAGATGGATAACCTTCACCATGTGTAGGAACATAAACATTTCTCGTATTACTAGATGATCCCCTATCAACCTATAAACCAGAGCCAAACATCTTTGAAACCAGACTAATTGCCATTGGAATTTCAATCGATGCAAGTGTTCCCAGAAATCCTCCTTCTATTTGTTTACGAGTTGGTTTAATAACCAGTCGACCTCCTGTTTTAAAAACTTTGTTAATCTGGTCTATTTGTTCTTTGGTGAATTCTCTAACAATAGGAGGTAACAATGGGAAGAATCTTTTTGGAATTGTAATCCCTTTTCCAAATAGTTTTTTCATTCCTAGGTCTCCTATAGTGAAGTTGCGGCTCCAGTAGCAAGTGCAGGAGCAACTTTGGAAATTCCCTTTATTGCATAAGGAAGAACTTTTGAACCAAGACTTATTAGACTAGAGAATAAGTTTCCACCATGTTTTACTGAACGCGTAATCTGTGTTTTACTTATTTTTATATCTGATCCTGTTCCATTTGATAGTGACTTTTTTATCTTTGCAATCTGTCTTTGGGTTAGCATTAACTCATCTGATCCGCGAAGATGAGAATGTTTTAATCGAAGTGTTAGTGGTGATTTATTTCTAATTGCACTCATTAGTTTTGACTTTTGATTGGGTGAAAGCGTTACACCATATTCAAGATAAGTTGCCATTTTTATTATAATATTTATATTAAATTCTTTTCATGTAAGACAATTGCGAAAATAGTATAATCAGCATTGGGTTCACCACTTAGTTCGTAATTAAATGAAAGTTTTACTTTATCTTCTACATTTGGTAGTTTAAAATCAATAAATGGAAAAAGAGACTCAAAATTATTTCTATTAAGAAGTGCTCCACCACCATACGACATAACATCTCTGTAAACCTCTAGATGGTTCTGTGGATGGTTTGTAATGAATATTGGGGTAAACATTTTCATTTGCTTTAAGGTAACATCGCGTTAATTTTCTAATATTTGCGACATTAAAAGTTTGATAAAGAAATGGGTTTAATGTTTGTGAGTTTATATTTGAACTGTTTAAAATAAAAATAAAAACATGGCGTGGTTTTGACACCTCATTTGTTATTCTAAAATTTCCTTCTCTTTTTTTAAAATCTGTAGAATTCGTCACATACTCATTAAGATAAGATTTTGGAGAATTTTTTTACTCCCAGCCCTGGAAATGTACAGTTGTAGTTTTGTAATTATTACTCTACAAACATCATCACCCTCCCTCCATATAAGGTTATTGTCACTTTCAAATTCAATGTTTAATTCAAATCTGGAATCTAGCAAAATCTTATCCCTAAGAGCCTCAAAAAATGAATATCGATTAAGAGGAATTTCACAATTAACAATGCTCGAATTTCCCAATTGTTTCTTTCTTTTATCAAACCCCTCATTGTAAGTAGTATTTTCATTTTCAATAAAAATTCTTGGCGTCCAACCAGTGTTTGCATTATTTCTTCCATGTTGGACTTGCCTTGTTAAATATTCATTTCTGTTTGGGGAATTTGTTGTATCAAGATAGTAAAATTCATTTGATGCAATAGTTTCTTCATAAGAAGTATTATACTCAATAAGATTTTTAATATTTACAACATGATTGGCAGAATTACAATTGTAGATTTCCTTTCATTAATGCTAAAACTAATTTTTTTTACAAATGAACTTGCACCATTAACAATTCCATTTTTGTCATTGATGATTACATTACCCCCATTTAGTTTTGTTAGTTTAAAATACAATGACAGCCTCGCATTGTACCAATCAAGTGACTCACTGTCAACAACAAATTTAAAATTACCTCTGTTTTGATAATTATTATTAGTAGGGATTATTAAAGGTTGTTCGAGATTAAAAACTAAATCTTCATTCATTTTATTTATTGCTTATACAAAATGAAGCTCTAAGCTCTAATAACTAGTTTTCCATCTTCTTGTTTTATTTCTGCTTCCCTTTCTTGAAGAACAAGAGCATAAAAGTTATAATCAGCGTTTGGATTGGCTGTTAGTTCGAAATGAAAGGCTAGCTTTGTTACTCCATCTTTGATGTCCATTTTTTTTTTTGTTAAATCAAAGTAAATAATTGGATAAATTTTCTTATAGCTTGTCCTATCAAGAATTGTTCCACCTTGAAAGTCGTTGCTTGAGTGAACATATTCCAGCAAACCTCTAAAAACTCTTGATAAATCTGTAGACGGGTTATAGTGAAAATTAGGGTATTCATTACCATTTCCAACCTCGAGATAACACCGCGATACATTAGCATTATTTGGTAAATTACCAAAAGTATCATATATAAATGGATTTTCTGTTTGATCGTTAATTCTTGCTGTGTTGATAGCCCAAACAAATACATGGCGTGGTTTTGAAATAGCAGTTGTAATTCTGTAATATCCTGTTTGTTGTTGTAAATTATTTGACGTATGAACGACTTCATTAAGATAAGTCCATTTGTAAGGTTTAAGATAATTTTCCAAGTATAACTTTTGTCCTTCTGCATTAAAAGTTAACTTTGGAATACATAACTGAAGTCTTTTTACAATAACTCTACAATTAGCACCAGCTTGAAAAACCAGATTTGCATCGCTTTCGATTTCAAAATTTAGTTCAATTTTTGTGTTAGGAAGTACTTTGTTTTCTAATGCCTCAAAGAAAGAGTACCTATTAAGAGGTATTTCACAATTGACTTCAACTGAAGCACCCAATACTTTTTTTCTTAAAGCAAAACCAACATTGTATTCTGCTTGAGCAGCACCTTCCTCAGCAGATCTACTTGTATCAGGATAGTAAAAATGATTAGTTCCATTACTTTTTACATAAGAGTAATTATACTCAAGTAAGTTTTTAATATTTACAACATGATTTGCTTCATTACAACTATAATCTTCTTTTCCATTTGCCTGGATATTTAATTTTTTTATAAATGAGTTAGAACCATTTACAATTCCGTTGTTGTCACTATCTGCTAAATTTCCACCACCTAATAGTTACTTTAAAATCCATTGAAAAGCACGCGTTATACCAATCAAATGGAGTAGCCTCACCCGAATTATCAGCGATAAATTTAAGGTTTGGTGCTCTAACTTGGGCGGCGTTATTTGCTGGGTCTTCTGTATTTATACGTTGTTCGAGATCAAATATAACATCTTCATATCTTTGTAGATATTTTGGGTTTCTAAAAGATTTCATTTTGCCAAGTAAACTTTTATATTAATAATTATATAATTTTCTTAAGTTTTCCAAATATTGGTTATATTCCTTTTCTCTCATTTTTTTACGTGTTGGTTTGATGATGGGATGGGGGTTTCCACGAGAAAGTTCTTTTACTATTTCATGACCCGCCTTTTTATCAGAAAATTTTACTTTTTTGGGCGGCTTTGGGGGTGGTTTAGGTTTGGATTTCTTTGGAGTTGGTTTAAAAAATGATTTTACTGAATCAATTATTCCTTCTCCATATGTGTTGTTTTGTATATTTTCCAAGTTCTGGGTCGTATTTTTTTTTAAACTCTGATTGTCGCATCATTTTATCTATAGAATTGTACTAAAGGTGAGTCTTCAGTATGACGAAGCAGCAGTGTCATAAACCAATCAATACCGTTGAGGTCAATAGGTTGTCCTACTGAATCAGTTACATATATTCTCATTTCAGAAATATAATTAGAACTTACAGGACAGTACAGTTGCCTCCTTGGTTCGAAAGTGAATGGATAACTCCTCGTAAGATTATCAGTTGGTATAACAGCAATTGTGTTTGTATTTACTCCATTTACAACGGAGTCTTTTATGACAAGCGACGCATCTCTCAACCAAAAAACCAATGAACAAACTAGCCATGAATAACAGACTTGATAGCAGCTGTATCTCATTTTGTACATCCAGTGGAAAAAGACAGTTAAAAACATCACAACTTCACACAAAACTTTGTCAGCTTCAGCTGTCAAATTAAAGTAAACAAGTTTCAAGATGCTGCATAAATTTTCCGCATGAACTCACCTGTCAAATTTTGACCAATCAGAGCATAAAAATTGGGCGTAGAGCATGACCAGCGCGTGACCTTGGTGAGAAAAGGTCTTCCTAGCCTGTATTGTTACATAACTTGCTGAATTTTCGCGACCATGGTTAGTTTGAAAATCAAACTCTTAATAGTGCGGGGTCACCATGATATAAACACGGCATATTTCATATAAATTTAAAAAGTAATAAACTTGAGCCTGCGATCATCTGAAAACCAGTAACTTGTCAGCGGATAACTTCAAAAAAGTACTCGACCTCGATGGGTTGACACCTGAGCCCGCGATATGGTCAGGTAATACTGGTCAGCGGATACCTTGTTTTGACAGCTGTCAATTGATCACAATATTGATGTGCAATCAGTTTCCTCCTGGGCTTCCTGGGTTCCCAAAGTAGTTAGAAAGTGTGAAAGTAAACATTGGTTTTCCTGTGGTGCGGACGGACGGATGGCGGGCGGGCGGGCGGGCGGTCAGTGTACGGTCACGTGATTACCAAATTTTCTGGGATGGGTAGATTACGTTAGCTATGGGGCTACGTCCACGCGCGCTTTGCGCGCGCGAGGAGCTCCGCTATTAAGTTGGTTATCAGTAAGAACCCCGAGATCTCTAAGTCGATGAGTATTTTAATGTATTCAGGTAATACACCGTTGTTTCCTGCGGCAAGTGATCCACCGAGTAATTCAAGTCTTTTTAGTAGTTCTTGGGGGAGAAGTAAATACCCCGTCCTCGCTGGACTAGTCCTTCTCCTACTTGTAGACCAAGTGTCTCTAAATAAATATAAAGGATGTTTCTATATTTTTTTAAAAAACCATGTCGCATTTTATAAATATCAAGTTCTGCTTTTTCAACTTCTGTTTTCTTTTTTCTTCTCTTAAGACCTCCAATTTATGACCCATTTCATTTTTATCATTAGTTACTTCATCATAAATTTCTTGTAGTCTTGTAGGATTAGTAACAAAACGATCATTTGGTCTTGGATAGCCCAAATTAGATAAATTTTCTATTTCCTGTTTGTCAAAATTTTTTTTAATGTCATATAATGTAGGAGTTTTTTTTTATTGTTCTTGATTATCAACTTCTAATGATGGTAATTCTTTCATATCAACCAATCGCTCGAACTGATTAAAACCTTGAGTAATAGCCTTCTGATTATCTCTAATACCTTCCGTAAGAGCCAACTGATTTCGAAGCATTTCTTGGTTTTGAGTAAAAATATTTTTTGTTTGTGGGTCCTCAGGTTTTTCAAACTGTGAAATTAGAGGTTTAAATGTCTCACTAAATCGTTCTCTCCGATTCTGTTTTTCCCAAGTAGTTTCTTTTATTCGACGTCTCACCTGATTAGCAAGATCATCTGATTCAATCTTATTTTTAGCATAAGTTAATATTTTTTGAATATCCATTTTATTTAATTATTATACAAAGTAAAGTATAAAAATGGAAATACCTAATTATGATAGAACCGGAGAAGCCGCAGATAAAAAATACAAACAGTTATATCCTTTTATGCCAGCAGATACATTTCGAATGTTAATTTGTGGAGGTAGCGGATGTGGTAAAACTAATATGTTGTATCATATGTTATTTTCACCACTTTTGTACTATAATGAGATTTATCTCTATGCTCGTAATTTGGAGCAGGATAAGTATCAAAGACTAATCCAAAAAATGAGAAAGTTTTCTCATAAATATGGTTATGAAATACTTCATGTGAGTAATGATGAAATAATCCCAGTGAAAGAAATGGATTATAAAGACAACCAAAAAATCGTGGTATTTGATGATTATGTCTGTGATAAAAACCAGAGACAAATAATAGATTATTTCATTCAAGGACGACATAAGAATTGCTCAGTAATATATTTGAGTCAATCCTTTTACAAAACTCCAAAAGATATTCGACTGAATTGTTCTCACTACTGTTTATACGAATTTCCATCATCGAGGGAATCCAACAGAATATCATCTGAATTGGGAGTTGATAAAGAGATGTATAAAGCGGCAACTCGAGAACCTTATACGTTTTTGTACGTTGATAAACCAAAGAAGCGTATTGCAAAAAACTTCATTGGAGGTCTTTAGCGGTGTTCAAAATTATATAGACAAAGAATAAAATGGGAATATTTAACGAACACTCTTCTGGACAACAATTTGCGCGAGGTCTTCAAGGAGCTCCAGGAGTTGGGTTCAATCTCACATCAGATGGAAATTATGATATGATGAATAAAAAACTAACAAATGTTGGTTCTCCAGCATCAAACACCGATGCAGCAACCAAGAGATATGTTGATGATAATTCTAGTGGTGGAAAAACATCATCATTAACAATCGATTCCAACATTGATATGAAGGACTCCTTTCGTATTTTGAACCTTAAATCACCATCTGATGCAGATCAACCAGCCACAAAAAATTACACAGACAGTAATTTTTTTTACATAAATGGAAGTAAACCAATGACTGGAAATCTAAACATGAATAACAATCGAAAATACAATATTCCAAATCCAAATGGGCCTAAACAGCCAACACCATTAGCTTATACTGATTTAGCATATCTCCACGTTGATGGATCAAATAAGATGACTAATTATCTAAACATGAATAGTATTAAAATAATCCACTTACAAACGCCAACAAATAACTCAGACGCTGCCACTAAATTATATGTGGATTATAAATCAATTTCCGAAGATCTTAGTCCTTACCTAAAGAAAAGTGGGAGTGACCCAATGACAGGAAGTTTAAACATGAGTGGACATAAAATAATTAATCTTGAAGATCCCGCTTTGGATAGTGATGCAGTAAATAAAAAATATATTGACGACCATTTACATACGGCTCAAGTTCAACCAAGCCATTACAAAGATGAGTTTAGTTATCTCATGTCAGACGCAAGTCAATGGACTGATGAAATAACTACAGGTACTAGTTTTAATATAAAAAAGATAGCAGACTTAGCACCTATTAAAGGTAACTTTCATGACTACAATCATAAAGTTATTTATATGGAAATAGTAAAAAATTCTCAGGGTGGTTATAAGTACAAGATGGGAATTAATTTTTACAGGTTACCTAAAAATGTTGACTATACACTTTGTTTAGAGATACTTAACACTGATTATGAACTATCGCATAAATCCCAGATAAGTGTTGATAAGGGTACATCACGAGGTTTAGAAATTGAAAATGTTGGTGTAAAAAAACTTAGCCATAGATTCACCAATTCAAGGGGTCAAACAGAATTTATGTATTACCATAGAATAATATTTAATTTTAAGAAGCTGCTAACTGGTAATCCGTTTTTTCTTCATATTTTGGTCAATATTCCTCAGGATGGAAGTGACCTAGCTATTTACCCAAAAAATTTCACAGGAGTTTACATTATTGCTTATGGTATTGTAAGTAAATTTAGCAATATCAACCCAGATAAAGTTTATGACTATCACACAGCATTTGACATCCAACCAAAACAAGTAGTTTACAATGTTGACATTAACGCAAATAATAAAAAGATATTAAACATTGCTCTCGATAAAAACCAGAATAATAGCTCCGCAACAGTTGGAATGGTAAAAGATTTGATTCCCTTTACTAAAAACCTTGTTTATAGACAATATTTTGAAAAAAGTTATGACTTTACAGATGCATATAATTATGGAATAAATAAGATTTCATCTGGTATAGTAATTAATTATATAAATCATATTAATCACATTAATGGTACATTTAGTATTACCATACCTAATAGAAAAATAAAAGATATAAAAAAGGTGGTTTAAATATTAGTGATTAATATATTATTAATTTTTCTGCTCCTATTGGTACTTCAAATTATACTTTATGTATTGTTTTTTATTATTGGAGAAATAGGGATTTTAGTTTAATTAAAAGAAATCCAGATAATGGTCTAACTTTAATGGCATTAAGTTATACTGATGCAACAAAAAAAGTAGAATTAGCTAACATTTCAAGTAATCCTAATAATTTTACAATGCCATCAGATTTTAGTGGAAAAAAGATTGTTTTATGGTTGACAGAAAATACAAACGTTACAAAAGTTAGTATTAGTAACTACAGCTCGACTTTAACTTTAACAAGCAGTGATAATGCCAATAAACAAATTTTTGATTTTAGAACTAAAGATGGAGTTATAAGTAAATTTATGTTTTCTCCAAATTTTTACGATTTTGACTCTGCAATTTCACAAAATAATGATTCAAGAGAAATTAAATGGATCCCATATAGTGTAAAGAAATAAATAAAGGGAGCCAACATATTTGAATTTAATCACATTGATAACTCTCTGTCAGAATCAGACGTCAAAACTCTCAAAGATTTCTATAAACATTATCACAAAAAAATACTGGTGTTTTAAGAAATCATATAAGAGGTATAAAATTCTTGATGAAACACTTACTCTGTCTGGGGGAGGATTAGTTGTTATTGGCACGATAGCAGGAGGAATAACACTAAATCCAATAATCCTCGGTGTTATCAATGGCCCTGGGGTGATTGTGAGTAGTATTTCAAAAATTAAGAATTACAAGAAAAATATTGAAATGACACAAATTGCATTTACAACATATGAAAAAGTATTGGTTGAACTGCGCTCAGCTCTGCGGGGAGATGATTTTAACAAAAAAGAGTTTATTGATCGCATGAAACTAATAGATGAAATGATAATTGATCAGTCTCCTATAGGAGATAGATTTGTTAAAAAATATAATAAGAAATTTATGTAAAAAAGTTTACTCATTTCTATCTATTCATAAGATAGAAATGATAAAAACAATTGTAGCATATGTACATTTTTACTTTCCCACCTATAAAACACAGTTTTACCCTGATAATTTTATTAAAGCTTGTCTTGTTTACCAGTTTCTCTATGCGAAGTATTTCACACAGAAACTAGACAAACCAAATTATTTATAGACTATCAGACTATAAACATAGATGCAGATCAAACTCATCAATACTAGCTAATCATTTAATATTTATTCTCGCTTTCCGCTCATTCTGGAAACATTATCACATTGGTAGGGGATGTGTTTATACCATTAACACACCTTTTAAAGAATCTGAAGTACTTGGCTATCTAACTGGGATAGTTTACTGGTGCTTTCACAGAGGAATCATTGAGTGATTTGTAACTTTTCCACCACTTTTCATAATTCTCCAAAGTTTTTTCAGAAATTTTTAGATAAACTAGTTTGTAATTTTCATTTCCCATTTCTTCCAGGAATTTTTTGATTAGATAAAAAAAACTTATTCTTTTTCGGCAAAATTGTTTGTTTAGTATTTCCATGACGTGGTTGTCTATCGCCATTAGTTTATTATACAGGTCGTACTTTTGGTCCTCAGTTGGCTGTAATCTTTTAGAAACTTGATTAACCTTTTTCTCATGATACTTTCTCTGATAAATACTCTTCTTTCGATAATGTAATCAGGAATAGTCTTTTTTATCATAATACCCCAAAACATGGCCATTTAAACAACCACAGGAATCGCAAATTTTATAACCTGAATAAATAGAAAAACAATCACTTCTTTGACAATTCCAGCATTTGGGTTTTCTGTCCCCATCCTCTACTGTTTGGTTAGTATAATTATGTAGGATTTCTAAATATCTTTTTATTTTTTCTTCTGAATAGGTGGAAGCACACATTTATTATTTATATTTAATTATCTTAAAGCTAAAGTGCCTACTTTGTCCTTTGTCAAAATCCTCTTATCATCTTCATTGCTCAAAGCTACCTTATTTACTTCCTTTGAATAAATATCGTGATTTTCACTTCTTATAATTTTCATCGATCTCATTTGTTTTTCACCAGAAAATAAACACTGTACAGTCTTCAAATGTTATACCCTTTTTCACAACATTTTTCTTTATGCCTTTACACTTTTTGGTTAAACATTCCCCTTTATTTGGATCTTCTACTTTGAAACTATAAAGCTTTGGACGAAGACCAACAAAGTGAGTAATTTGACGACCAGCTACTTCATCTTTAAACATTCTTATTCCTTTTTTTAACTCCTGTAAGTATTCCAGATGGATGATTTGGAGGATAATCTGATGTATCAAACTTGGTTTTTATATCTTTTGATATGTCTTTGTAAAAATCATCTGTGTGAATTAAATACATAAGTGAATCCGTATCTGTAAACAACAACTCTGATCCCTCACCATATTTCTTTTTAATATAATTATAATGAAAATCAAACATTAATGTTTTTGACAGATCAAGTAATGCTTGACCGACATACACTGGTTTGTTAAAAAACACTTCAATTTTTTTCATATGAAATGTAATAAGATTTTGATCAAATATTGTTGCTCTGTGAAAGTTTGGACGACTTGTTAATTTTACAGCTTTGACACGATTATCAACAAGTATTATATTTTGTCTTTTCCTTATGTTTTCTATTGTTTTTCCAAAAACGGAATTATTCATAAGTTTAAAAAAGTCTTTTTCAAAACTGTTGGCTGCTGTTTTTAGGAGTTCAGTATTCTTTCTGATGTAAGGTTCCATCCAAGGACTCTGATCAAAAGATATTCCTCTGTGAACAGCAGTTATGGTGAGTCCCATCTCAAGATATTGTCTCAAATTCCGATAATGTACAACATAGTTTTTTCGGGGTTTGAAATGACAAATTAGTTTTTCAACACCATTAACAATCATTTTCTCTGGTGCAAGAGGATAGTCATTATGGGTGGTCCATAGATCATGGGGGTAGTCCAGATCTACTTCAAATATATATCCTTTTTTATTACTTGGATTTGTCATACTATGATTTGCTTTCTCCAGGATGCCCATTATTGTCTCTTTTGTTAGGTTTTGCATCCATTTAAATCCATGTGTGGGAAGTGATTGTGACATTGCCCACCCATAAAGATTATTAGCATCAAGATATTGAATATAAGTAGACTCCTCATCAGGATTGTAATCTTTCATATATTTGCTATTAGCTTCTGCATATCTCTTTGATATGTGAGTTGTTCCACCTCGTATACCTTTTTCAAACACCATTAACATGTCATAATCATGCAATAGTTGAAGGTCTTGACCTGTTTCTTTGAGACATGCATCCCAAGCCAGACCAGGAGATGTGTAGTAATGCACTGGATCCAAATTGTAATGTTTCAAACATGTTTTACGAAAATTCTCAAATACATCTGCCAGCAATAAGACATCAGACTTTAGGTAAAGATTGTGATAATCTCTGATTGTTTGACACCTAAAGGTGCTCCAAACATTAATAGCGTGTTGATAATCATCATCTGTTATATTCTCATCATTTAGTTTTGAATAGAATTCTTCCTTTGGTGGTAATTGTTTTTCAGACAATTTTTCGATTGATGAAACATAATCATAAGGATAAACTCCCTTACGAGTTAGTAACTCTACATTATCTTTCATTATTTCTTTTATATTATAAAAATCATCTGGTTGTAAATTACCAACAAGGTTAGCAAGACTAGTTTGAAGAAACTTAAATGAATCAATAAATCGTATTTCAAAATACAATGAAACAGTTTCTCCATTTCGTTTGGATTTATACTCATCAACTTTAATTTTTTTGGAAAAGGAAATATACTTTTCTTCTGTCGATGGAATACAGCTTAACTCACCTGTTAAACAAGCAAGTTGTTTTATAAACAAATGAGCATCATAACCTTAAAGATTGTGAAATATAACTGGAAGAATCATTGGCTTTCGACACTGGAGATTGCAACTGTTATGAGCAGCTCCACGGTATTGGCCAGTAAAATGACAATGATCTCTAACTTTATCAGCAAGTAGTAGAGTCTTACAAATATGACAAGTTTCAGCTTTATCAAATAATATTTGCTCTTGTTTTGTTAATTCAAGAGGTATTGGTCGACGATAAAAATCATATATTTTATTAGTTACTTTTGCAAGTTTAGAAACAGATGCAGTCTCATCGCTTTTGGTTTTTGTATAAATAATTGGTTTAAACATGGTATTAGGATCTATCCCTTTGATGTAAAAACAAAATCCTGATGGTTCATGCTTTTGATAATTATAATTATATGAATCCTCTGGATTAGGACTGCAAGTATTCACCGGTTTAGTAAAACATTCAAAATCTGCATAAACTACAAAAGGAACTGGAAGCTGTTTGTGATAATTGTTAAAACATAACATTGTGTTTTTTGGCGGCATACGCACAGCAACTGTTTCATTGGTTGAACAATATAAAATGTGTTTTTGAAATAGTTGTTCTTTTGAAAAGTGAGCAAAACATTTTTTGCAAATATATATTTGACCATTTGTTCTTGATGTTATTTGAGATCTAAACAAACGTGAAAAATTCTTAATCAGTGAATAATGATATTTAGAATTTTCTTCATAAAGAAATAAGTCAATTGTTTTTTGAGGATTCCGCTGAGCCATCCGGAGGGGGTAAAACTTTTTATTCTCATTAACCGAAAACACATTTATTCCTGGAATTGAAGGATTAAGTTTTTCAAATTTTGAAATGTCTTTTATTTTAACAGGAAATTTAATTCCTTTACTATTTATGGTATTCTCGTATTTTTTCAAATCCGTTAATCGGGTATCATTTTTGTCTTTTGGATGAAGGTATCTAAGTACACACCAGAGAAAGCATTTCTCATCAGTATTTCGAATATTTACTATAGCTTTCTTTCGCATTATCCAGTCTGGAAGAGGAATATAAGAAGATCCTCTCATTGGGTAGTAATCAGCAGTATGAATTTCAAGATGAAGAACTTCTTTAAAATACTTCCCGCTACCATTCATTTGATAGATATTAATCTTTTCAGGGATGGTACGAATAACTTGTGCAAGTATTTCTTTTACATCAGTTGATTCAAGATTAATATGTGTATCTGAATTAAAATATGCTTTATCCTGAACAGTCATACTTAACTTACTATCACCTGTCATTTGTTCCATTAAACAAACTAAAACAAATCTAACTTTAATATTTCGATGATTTCGTACAAATTCTTTTACATAAGTGGATTTAGATTTGAAGAACTCAAATGGAGTAATACCAGATTTTCCCTTAACTATGTATTTGTTAGCAAATTCATCCAGAGCTGATTTATCTTTTACAGTTCCTTGATTGTATTCTTTAATAGTTCGTTCTAGAGCTTTGCGAAGGTAAGATGGTGTATCGGGTGAAATTGTTTTATTCTTGATACACTCCTGAAAATACTCATCAAATGTTTTGGTTTTGGGTTTGGTTTTGTTTGTTATTCTTTCTCTCATTTTTTTTAATTTTCTTTATATCAGCAATCAACTTTTGTTTTTTCTTATATCGTGAATACTCCTTCTTAAGTTTTTGTTGGTTGAGTCTTTTTATATTTTTTAATTCTTTATAGAAAGGTTTTTTAAGTCATTGGCCATCTTGTTATATAATTATTTAATATTATTTCTTTAAATTTCATTTTTTTCTGATTCAATTATAAGGACTAATATATAATGTTTCAATACAAATGTGTATTAAAACTATTAGTCACTGTCACTGTCACTGTCACTATCGTCATAATTTATAATAATTGCTCCATTATGTAATTCTTGCTCCAATTCTTCAGCTTGATGCAAAATAATAAATTCTTCCACTTCTTCATTTAATTTAAATTCCCAAATCTTTTGCACTTCTTTTATAAAAGGGTTTAATGCTTTTTTAAGTAATGGGTCTCCAATTTCATATTCATCAAAAAATGTTGCTAATTCATCGAGATCATATATCATGTTGGAAAACTTAAACTTTTTTGATAAGTATTCCAACATTTTAAAATTTTTCTTGTGATTTATCTTTATTTCTTCTTCACATTCCTCAAAATTTATTAGATTTTCATCTAATGAGTAAGATTTCAAAAGATTAATTATATCTACTAATAATTTGAAATTAATAAGACTTTCCCACTTTTCAGGTGTTAAATTTGTAAAATAATAACCTTTTTGAAATTTTGTTATTTCAAACCAATGAATAATGTCAAAAAAGTTATATTCATAATCTACCTGATTTACTTCTATTTCTGTGTGAGGTATAATCATATTTTATTATATGTTTTTAATCTTTAATCCTTAATTTTATTTTTCTGATTCAATTACTTAACAGTTTATTCAATATGGGTTGTAACTTATAAGAAAATCTTTAGCTTCTTTATGTAATTCATTATCCCTAACCTTTTGCAATTCTCTAATAAAAGGATTAAGAGATTCTTTAAGGACTGGGTCTACAATTTTGTAATCTTTAAAAATTTGGTCAATTTCCTCAAGATCATATATCATGTTGGAAAACTTAAATTTTTTACACAAATAATTTAATAATATTAAAGATCTATCATGTTTTTGTTTGGTCTCTTCATCGTGAAATGTAACCTTTTTTTCCTCTAAAAAACTTTTTAAATTATCTAATATGCCTAATAATATTTTATAGTTAGTTCTACTTTCCCATTTTTCAGAGGTTAAATTAGTGTAATAATAAGATAATTGTATACTTGATTTTTCAATAAATTGAAGTATATTGTCTATTTCTATTTCTATTACCTCTTAGTTCACTAATAATACATTCTAGTAAAATATATGCCATTTTTAATATTTAAAAATAACTCTTTAAACGATAATTCAATCTTATTTTTATGATTCAACTACTCCAGTAGTAGTTATAAGGCGATGCTTTGGGAATAAACTCAAACCCTGTCATTTTCACATTAAATTTCCCTTTCGAGATAAAACGAGTGAGATTTTTGACGGAATTTTGAACTGAGCGACTGCGAGCGGAACCGAGAGAGCGCTTCTGAGGGAGCGAAGCGAACGAAGGAAAGCGAACGAAGGTGAGAGCGAGCAAGTAGAGCGAAGTGAAATATGGAGGAAATAATCGAAACGAGTTTATCGCGAAATGAGGAATTTAATCGGTGAAAATGACAGGGTTTGAGTTGAGTCCCAAAGCATCCCCTTATAACTACTTGCTTGTGATATGTAAACCACTTCATATTTTTTCCTTTTTTTAAATTGTAATATTTCACAATTAGTCGCCGAAGGCGACGTTAATATCGGCGATTAGTATCACCCAACAACAGGAGGGCATTTTGCATGCGCATGCGTGCATCCGCTGAACGACAATAGCGTGGGCGCATCAAATCTGATGGCGGGAAATCGAAACCTCGCGTAAAGGTACGATCCTTTAAAAGCTATTTCGTTGGTGCTTTGAATACCGCACTTTCCAGCAAAAAATATTCTCCATGACAAAAATCGGACGCTTTCTACCCGGGTTTTTCACTTGTAGATTTTCAGCAGCAGGTTTTCTTGGCCCTTTAAAGAGTTTCAAGACTCAACGCCAACTGAAAAGTCATGTTCCTGTATAGGTCTGATTTTCACTGGCAAAGCAATGCATTTCTATGGTTTCATTTCCAAACTCGTGGTTTTACTTATCAAGGAGGAAATGCATCGTAGCAATGTTCAGCTGCTTTAAGACTAAACGGTGAAAAAAAAATTACCACGCGAGGTTTATTTATTAGCGCGATGTCTCATGTTAAACTGATCACGGAGACACGTGTTTATATATGCCACAAAAGCATGAAATCTATAACTTTTTTTACAGTTTTTCGAAAGTTTTTGAGGAAAATTTTATCAAAAATATTCTACAGGAAATGAAGAATGAATTGACTTTGAGACAGCAACAATTACAAGTGATTATGTACTACATAATCACTTGAGCATTTCATAAGCTCAGTTGCAGACAAAACGAATGCACATATATACCCCGAAAAAACGAACAATACTTTTATTTTTCTTTAACTCTAAAAGATACAGAGATTTTTCCTAAGCTACTATTTTAAAGCGACTCTTGAGTAACAACTCCTGCGTTCCACAATCGATTTCTTGTTATTATTTTCTATTTGATGACAGTAGTGATCCATTCAAAACTGAGAATGGCCATCACTCCATAAATCTAACTGACGATGTTGTTCACCTTCAAATCCTGTTTAAACATAAGACAGGAAGTTTGTTAAAGGGGTGCATATAATGCTGTTTCCTCAAAACATAAATACTACTTCTAGAGGACCCACATGAGCTGGGATGCGACAACAAACATGACACTGCAGATGGATGAATTTGTCTATTATTAATGTTTCTGTTGGGAGCTTTTTACTGTGTCCAGATGAACCTCCTATGTAATTTGTACATCATGGAAGAGTTATCAAGCGGAAACGGATGCATTAACAAGAATGTGGTTCAATACAGAGGAGAAGCTGGTCTCATTCAACATACTTTGTGAATGAAATGTCTCAAAATTAGCATATCAAAAAATGTAGTATCCACAAAATGGTATCATTTGGGAATAAATGCGATTTTTTTGCGACAGAAGCCAGGATTTATTTAAAAGGTGTATTGATAACGTTTCATTTCGTGCTATTTTGGGGTTGGGGAGTTAGGCTAAATTTTCTTTAAAACGCCAAAATGTTATATTTATTTGCATAACGAAATGTAAACAAACAGTGTACCTTCAAAATAAGGTGAAAAAAAATCAGAATTCAAACCGATTGCTGTATTTTTTTTCCTTTGTATAACTAAATGATAGAATATTCTTATTTTCAACACACAATCTTACTCGCATCATTATATTGATTTAAATTTATAGTTGAAGTGTGTGTATTTAAATTTCTCAACGAAGACGTGCCTGTGAAGAAGGCTAAAATTACTGCAGAAGGCGATTTTTCACAGCCTTCATCAAAGCGCCATTCATTCGCGGAAGTATTCTTAGTTTCATTAATCGTCAACTTAATTTGTGGACAAAGGCAAGATTTCGAGATAAACAAGCCAGCGAAAGGGTGAAAAACAGTTTCACGGCAAAATGGACACTTAATTAACCTCTGTATTCCTGAAATGATTAAGTTCGATTTTAGAGTTTTACTATTGAGAAGAATTAATTATCTATAGGATAATTGTTTAACAAAAAATTATCATACCGACCTTTTCTTCCTGCTCAAGAAATGTGCGCGAAATGTTAGGTCGTAAGAACATTCAGCCACCATCTTGTCTTCGATGTACTGTTTTACGAAAGGAAAGACTGTCCTCTCAAGGGCGACAGCGAGGCGACAATAAACTCACTTTCATCGTAGAAATACCACGATATGTTGAAGAACACGTTTGTGGAACGTAGCACCCAATACACGTCATTCAGTTCTAGAAAACAGCCTGCAAATTCTGGTACTGAACGTAAACAATTCAAAGAAAATGCCTCTGTGGCACTTCAACAGCTCATACTGACGCATGCGCACACAAAATGCCCTCCTGTTTCACCCAACTAGTTGACTAATGCAAATCCTGCATTTTAATTGGCTACGCTACTAGAGGACTATTAGTAATAGTCCTCGAGGAGCGAAATTCGCCGGTTTTGAAAACCTACCAAAACAATAGCGACCGCTTCACGTTTTGTGGGATGTCACAGTCTTTTAGCTTTCATGGCTGCTCTGTTTCCATCGTAAACAACAACTACATGCGATGAAATGAAAATCGACAAACTGTTGAAAACTTGGCCCAATTATCAGTCGCCAACTTGATTTAGTTCACTTGAGCTTTCCTTGCAGTTCATAAAAGTATTGTGGGTCTCTGCACTATTTTAAAGATGTTTTTTTCCTATGAACAGTTGTGGCTGGATTTTCACCAACTTCACAGCTGAATGAATGAATTTTCACAAGCTACGCATTTGTATCACGTGTTTCAAAAACGTGACAGTTATGTAAATTTATGCAAATTTGGAGCATCGAGCGTGACGCTTTCCCAAATAAATATTTCTTCAACTTGCATTTGCTAACTTTATTATTATCTTTTCTGTCCGACTAGTTGGGTGATACTAAAACAATTAGACCCTTCGCCCTCAAGGGCCACGGGTTAATAGCCCATTCGGCTTCGCCTCATGGGCTATTCACCCGTAGCCCTTGCGGGCTACGGGTCTAATTGTTAAATAGTCACCGATTCACCAATATTCACGTCGCCTGAGGCGACTAATTGTTTTAGTATAATTACATTGATGATTATTCGAGAAAATAAAACTATTGATCAATTTCCGACCCCGAAACATCAAAAAATCTGGCTGCCATTTTGAAAACTGCTAGCCTTCAATGCTATAATCACCGCGCGGTGATTATAGCGGGATAGTGCGAAGCTCCTAGCCAATCACAGCGCTCTATTTTCAATAGTCATCGATGTAATTATACTAAATAGATTTAGCCAGGGCTGAAAGCGAAGCTCCTATTAACTCGAATTTATGATTTAAATCAAACAATAAACTTGTATTCCACAATTCAGTTAACTTCAGAACACATTCATGTGACTTTTGAGGGAAAAATTAAGTGATTTTAGAGAACAGTAATATGGAAACAGTCCAAGCTAAGAGTGAACTTAATTTTACATCGAGTTGATAGCCTTATATATGTACACCCAAAAAATAGCAATCATCTTCGATCACATTTAAGAGCGCAGGCTCTTGATCACAGTAGATTAGGCCTGCAAAACAAATCATGCGGAATTTTTTGCGTTCGACAAGTTTACTTTACAAAATCTTACCAACAAGTCTGGGGACCTGTGAACCAACCTTTTATACTTTTTATACATCACATCTGAGGTGAAACAGTACCATGAGGCGCTGTTTTTATCATACAGACCTCGGACAGAATGCAGTATTTCATAATTTTGCAATACAAATTGCACTCACTCAATATTCAGGACGATCGAAGCACGTGTGGGCTTTTAGCGAAACCGTTAAAAAAATTTCCAAAATCACCTATACACGCTTTTAATAAGTCTGGGCGCCATCTTTAATTTTTAATGAATGACATCATTCGCGGAAAGATTTCCTCGTGGCCAGCATGGCTACTCACGATGAACCCGCAGTTTGTACATGTAGTGAGGTGAGTTTTCTCTTTAAATCAAGTGTTCTTTTGTAAACACAAATGTTTTTAGTGGAGAAACAAAATTTAAGTTGGTGTTTTTGAAATTATTTCAGTTTTCGTCCGAGGATATTCCAGGATCAATGATATAGAGGACCGATTTAGAAAAATACAAAAAAAGCGAATTAAAGTTCTGGCTTAACTGCCGTGGCTTACGTTATACGTCAACAGAAACAAGAGCTGGAATTCTTTTAAGGTAAACTTTTATTATAGACCAACTCCTTTTTATTTTTAATTGTTTATGCAGCGTTTCTGTCAAACGAAAACGATAACATTAATGCGATAATTAAGCTTATTACCGACGTGACCTCTCTTGGAGGTTTGTAAGTTCTTTCGAAATGTACTTTTATACTATGGCCAGTGAATATTTCTGTTTTTGGTCATTAGTGTTTAAGTATTTATGTATCGCTTTTAGGTTAAGACAGAACTTGGATAAAGATTTTATTCTGATCGACCCCGATCCCGGGAAAGCATACACATGTGCAAAAAAAGCAAGATGCAAATTTTGCTCTGGGGAGCAGCAGCTTAGAAATCCAGAAAGCCAAGAGCCTGAAGCACTGGTTACAGATACAGATGTAGACGCTGAAGAGGGCTGGAGTGGTGGTACATCAATTCTTCCCAAGCAATTTTCCTACCTTAACATTGTTGAACATGCCAAAAAATCCAGAAGAGAAGCAAAAAGCTATGTTGAAAAGCCCCTCGAAAAGGGATACAAGTTTTTCTATGAAAATTATTGTCATGATGTTTTGTGTAAGCTTAAAGAAAATGAAATCCATGTAAAAGGGAAGTGCTTTAGATCGCAAAAGAAGAATGAAAGGCCTCACAATGTTACAGTGATACTGTTAACTACAGGAGATGTTAAGAGGGTTAAGTGTTCTTGCCCAGCAGGTGCAAATGGATATTGTAATCACACCATGGGTTTATTATATCTGATTGACCATGTCATTAAATTAAAGGCCCCTAAATTCCCAATAATTGGAACATGCACAGACAACCCCCAACAGTGGCACAAACCAAGAACCCAGGGTATAAACCCTGAACCTATTATGGGCTATAATGTGATCAATCCTAAATACAGTGAGAAGAGCTCAGAGAGTTTAAAGTGTACTTTGTATGGAGCCAGACAACCAACGGTCCAAAATAATGAGGGGGCAACTAATTTATTTGATTCACTTAAAAGCATTAATCCTTCTTTAGGATTCTGTACTGTGTTTGAACAAAAACCTGCAACGATTCCGACTAAATTAAATGGGCACAAGGTTCCATGTGGTAGTGTATTAAGCTATCACCTTTCCCTAACAGAAGCAAACTTCAATGTTTTGACCAATTTTCCAGTCTTGCAAAGACCAAGAGCGGTTGGTGACTCCTTTCCCGACCTCCCCATTGAAACTAACGTACCAGCTGAAGTGGGATTGCAAATGCCCCTTTCTTATCAGGAGGACCGATTTATTAGTCGTTTGACAGTTCCTAATCCATCTTTGATTGAACGAGGAACTAGAGGTCAAAGCAACAACCCTTTGTGGTTTCAAAGTAGAAGACTAAGGTTAACTAGTAGTAATTTTGGACTTGTTTGCAACCGAAAACTTAACATATCTCAAACAAAGTTTGTTCAGAATAATTTGCTGTCACCAAGGATCTTTCCAATGTGCCTGCCATAAGGTACGGGATTTCAAACGACGCTAAAGCACCAAATAAGTATACTGAATACATGACAGGCATTGGACATGATGTTCAGGTCTTAGAGTGTGGTCTTGTTATATCCAACACAATGCCATGGTTGGCTGCTTCACCAGACAGAAAGGTAATAGATAAAATATTTGGTTTTGGTTTGGTAGAAATCAAATGCCCCTATTCTTAAGACACCTGACACCTGAGGAGGCATGTGCTGACCCAAGTTTTTATTGCCAACTAGTTAATGGTAAGCCTGAGCTTAAAGAGGACCACCCTTATTACTATCAAGTACAAGGCCAGATGGGTTTGACAGGATTAAAGTGGTGTGATTTTGTATTTTTTCAGAAAGGCTTTATTGTACAGCGAATAAAGTTTGATGAGCCATTTTGGAAGTCAATGATTGCTAAACTAACAAACTTTTATCAGCAACATGTAATGCCAGAGGCCATGAAGGTTTAATTATAAGGTTTAGAGAACCAAGGGGCACCACTCTAAACAGATCTATTTAACTTTCCACATGAGACGAACTCTTTTTTAATAAACGTTTCTATATTATCAGTTTTAATGTTGCAACTGATATACTTTGTATGAAAAAGGTATTTTACATCACCTTTTATTGAATAATGTTGAATCTAGAAGGCTCCTAAGTAAGTTTATCTTATTTACTAACTCAGAAACTTTGATGGGGCAATTGAAACACTCAGCTACATTTGAATCTGTAACATAAGACAGACATGACATTGATAATTACTCAAGAGATACCAAAACAACTACAAATCTACTGTCATGAAATGATAGGTTTTTGAAAAAGAGTCAGCAATCCACATACAGTCCATAACTGGTTGATAGAGCCAGCCAGAGATAATGGAATAACTTGATCAAATAGATGAAAGTTTTTAATTTTAGTAATGGCCCTTTCAACATGTATTCTCTCGGCAGCTATTTGTTGTGTCTCTAGAACATCTTGAGCAGGCATTTGGTCTTGCATTTGCAAAACAGGAGGCATATTTAACTTGACATTGATTGGATCTAGCAAGTCCTGGATGTCGAATCCTTTATCTGCCATTAAACTGTCGCCTGTTTGAAATGCCATTTTAAGAATACCACAGCGTTCAGTAATTTCCCCGTCTGATATTAAGCCAGTGTAAAGCTGAGGTATGAATGTTATGCATCCACTTGGAGAAATGCCAACTAGCCCTTTTAATGTATTGGCACTTTTGTAGTTTGAGTACGTTTGAGATTTTAGGACCAGCGAAGAAGGCATTTCCACTTTTATTTCGGTACAGGCAATGATGACCCCAGTGTCTTTGTATTTTGCTTTGAATGAATCTGGCATTGTTGCTAACATTGTTTCTTTACTTGGCCAGATGCTTAGTCATCCAAGTCTTAGATATAAAAAATTAACCCAAGAAATAACAATGTTACTTACAGTCCCAATAGAAATGTTAAACCTAAATGCAAGATCACATTCAAAGAGCCCAGCCCTAACCCCACAAAGGAATAAAAAGAACTGATTCGAAGGAGATAGTTTTCTGGGCCGTCCAAGTTTCTGCAGGGGTGTAGACTTTATGTCAGGTCTTGAATCAGTTCGGGTGTACACTAAATTTTCACCATTGGGACCTGGGTTAAGATAAGTTAACACCGCATTGTAGTCTTCACGATTAGGAAATCAAGTATAAAAACAAATGTCTTCGTCTTCAATATTCTCAATACAGAATTCCATTCCACTTAATGTTTCCTCAAGCTGTTGGATCTTGTTGTTAGCTGTTTTTACCTGCTCCCTCAGTGTTACAACTTCATCTTTTAGCTCAGATATTTCTTTGTCGGTTTTGTGAAAGTTTTGCTCCTCAGTATCACTTGACTCAATAAACACTTCAGCCGATTCAATCGCGTTTCTAGTATGACTAGGATCACCTCTTTGATGTTTACAACTGGTTTCACTTGATCTAATCTGATTCTTGTTCAGTTTTCTCTTATTTTGACTCTTCGGGATTAGGTATGGCTTGTGTTCCCAGCATTCGAACACAGAGGGAAGGCTGCCAGTTTTCACAAACCAAATACAACTAAAACTAGAATACTCTAAGTCCTCATCCCTAAAATGAAGGGAGCAAACGACCGTATGCTTCTGCACCTAGAGAAAAAACGATGTGTAAGAGATCATATCAGCGAAACAGTACGAATTGGAGCTCACAAACACACAAGAAAGTTAGTTCAACACCTTAAAAGTTGAGTTTTCTTCCCTTCTTATATGCTGCAGTGCTTTACATTTAAATCGCTTGGTATCTTATGGTAAATCACATTTTTGTTCCGCTTGTCATCAAATATAACCCCGTAGGACTTGCAGAGAGGAACCGCACAATTACGATTATTAGAGCCTAGACAAAGGATGTCAAAGCATTAGTTAATGTTTATACGGAAAAAGAATGGAGTAAAACGATTCAGACTGACCTGTCTGGGTCTCTCTTCCTGACATGGTGAGATCACAGGAGTCACAACTCAATGATGGCGGCTGAAATCTTTCCGCGAATGACGTCATTTATTAAAAATTCAAGATGGCGCCCAGACCTATTAAAAGCGTGTATACGGCAAGTTGGTTCTCCCTTTTGACAAGCGCCAAAGTCGACTGTTTAAATTATGATTAATAGAGTTATACGCTTCAACATAATAAAGAATTTATTATGTTTATTTTTTAATTAATGGTTTTATAATGATGTGTAATCTTCAAAAGCGTTTGATACGCGCGGCATTTTGACTACTCCTGCATGCAAGCGATGTTCATGAACGACTGAAAACAAACGGCACAGCGATAAAAATTGCAAAAGAGACTACCAACAATCAATAAAAGGACAATAATTCGGTGAAACATATACAGAGACACCAATTTTCATTCACGAAGACAAGTATTAAAGTGTCTCCGAAAATCCTTGTTTATGTTTTTCATTTTGTAAGCCGGCTTCCCGGTGTTTGCTTTTTCAAAGATGAACTCGAGGCAAGAAAATCGCTCAGATCTTTCTTTTACAGCCAGAATTATTGTAGCGGCACCCGTGTTCCGCCCTTTTTACTTCATATAAGCGTCGCGGATTTCTGCCCATGCGCGCTAGTTTGGTTATGTTTTTCGACCACGCGGTCCGTTTGTAGAGCCCGGAAAGGCGTAAGTTTTTACCTTTCTGCTTTCAGTTTTCCTTTTTTTGTATACCAACTATATCTGTATTTTTAGTTTGACAGGTTCACTTCTTTATTTTGATCTGTTCAAGTCAAATGGGCATTTATTTTGGATTCGGACCCGCGCTGGCATAGTCAAAGCCTTTGGTTCAAAGGAACGTTAGTCTAGTCAAGTTTGTTGTCCACTGCTGCAACCTGGATCAGTTTACTGGTAGACCTACCCGTGTTCGCAAGATGACCGATAGAGGTCGAGAGTTTACGGTACATCTAAAGAGAAAAGCGGCCTTGAAAGGAAAGGAAGAATTTCGTCTCCAGCTCGTGGCCTTCGAGAAATCAATTTATGATATTGGCAACCCCGATTTTATACGGAGCGAAGTACAAAAGCTCAAATGCCTTGCAGACAATGCAATACAAGGTTTTATCGACTGGATGAACTTAACTGTAGAAGCAGAGGAGATAAATGAAATAACTCGCCAGCAATACGAGCTTCAAAGCTCCTGGGAGAAAGTTTGCGCCATCGCGCTTAGTCGCCTGGAAATTTTGGAAGCAAAAGAAGATACGAAGTCCAACTTGTCTTGCGGATCCCGGATCTCTTCTTCTTCGAGCGCAGCCAAATTACTAGACCTTAAGGCCAAAAGAGCTGCTCTAGAACAAAAGATTATTTTCGCTGACACGATCAAGGAACAGGAAAAAGCTCTCGCTAAGCTAAAGCTTTAACAAGAATTGAGCGAGACGCTCGCCGAAGAAGCAGTTTACCAAGTAGCTTTAAATGCGGGAGACGAAAACAACGATCACGAGTCGCCTTCACAGATGACACCCGAAGGTTTTGGAAACATCATAGACAGTTTTTTGTATCAACAAAAACCCTCTACTTCTGTTTCGTCTCACGTGACAAATTCCTCGGCAACTGTCACGCAAGCGTCAAGTTCTGTCAAGCAATCTTCATCACTTAAAGAGCAGTCGCCAAGTTTTGTAACACAGTCTTCAACGTCTGTCATACAGTCTTTAGGTTATGTAACACAATCTTCGTCACCTGTCACGCAGTCTTCTAGTTTCCTCATGCGGTCTTCAGCGCCTATTTCAGTTTCTGTCACACAGACGTCAGCACTTGGTTCGAGGCCATTAGTTTCTTCAGTTCCTGCCGTCACGCAGTCCTCAGTTTCTGTACCACAGTCTTTACCCCCTGTGACTCATCACTCTGCGTATCTCGGAGGAGGTTACACTTCATCGACACCCATGTCACCTCACGGTGCATATCTGACTACTTCACTCCAACAAGGTTTGGTAACCAGCCCTGTCATGTATCAGCAGGCTTACCAGGATTTCACCCCCCAAAGCCTTTATGGAAACCCTCCACTTTACGTGCCGCTTCAATCGCAGCCCCCGCAGCCTAGTCCTGTGTACGTTTTGCCATCACCAGATAATACTCAGCAAATCACGGAAGCCCTAGCTAAGGTCACCCAGCTCCATCGCTTACCCCAAGCCAAACCGGATGTCTTCAGGGGAGAAGAGGAAGACAAGACTAAATTCTTTCTATGGGAGTCCGCCTTTGATGCCCTTATAGACTCAGTTCCAGTCGCCCCACGACAGAAATTGCACCTCCTATTCCAGCATTTAGAAGGCAGAGCTAAGAAGGTAGTTGAACAGCTTCAATTCATGATTGACGATCCTGAAAAGACCTACAAAGAATCGAGAAAAAGATTGAAATACCGTTTTGGAAATTCCGCAATTCTAAGTGCTGACTTTGAGAAAAGGCTCACCAATTGGCCCAAAATTGGGAACAATGATGCAAAGGGAATACAAGAGTTCAGTGACTTTCTGCAACAAGTGGAGATAGCGAGAGATCACATACCAAGTCTGAAGATCTTCGACTTTTCCTTGAAACTTCAGAGTCTTGTAGAAAAACTTCCAGGCTGGTTTAAAACCAAGTGGTCAACTAAAGTTCAGAAGTTACAGCAAACAGATGGTCACAGTGCCTTTCCATCCTTTTCCGAGTTTGTAAAGGAAGTTAACTTTCACGCTGAGCGAATGAACATTCCACAAATCTCGCAAGCATCACTTGATAGCATTAACCAGAGAGCCGCTCCCAACCAGTCAACCAGTTCCCGCAGAGGATCACAGACCTCCACAAGACAAGGCTCGCAAATCACAGCTCTAGCCACTCAGTCTTCACCTGACGAAGAACGTAGTCCAACAACGAGTATCTCAAAAGACTCTAAATCAACAGCCACTCCTGATAGTCTTGGCACAGCTTCAACTGTCAATTCAGCTTTCTGCCCCTATCACAGATCTAAGTCTCATGATCTTGAAGATTGCCAGAAATTTCGCGAGCTTGGTTTCAGTGAGCGAAAAGACTTCCTGTTCAAAAAAGGATTCTGCTTTAACTGCGCAAGCTCAAACAAGCACATCAGCAAACATTGTGATAAAGGTCGCCCTCAGTGCAAAATATGCGGAAGGAGTCATGTCACAGCCCTCCACGACTCGTCGAGACCAGAAAACAACACCAGCCAAGCTTCATCTGCCTGTACTCAAGTGTGCAAAGACGGACCCCGTCGCTCCTGTGCTAGGATTATTTTGTTGAAAGTATCGGACCAGTCAGACCCTCGTAAGGAAACCTTAACGTACGCTGTACTGGATGACCAATCAACGGACGTGTTCATCACAGATGCCCTCCAAAGTAAATTAGGTCTGAGTGGTACAGAAGTTAACCTTCAAGTGAACACGATTGTAGGCACCAACACTGTCAGAATGAGAAGAGTCCCCGGCCTTCAAATCCAAGATACAAACGGCGAACATTCACCCGTTAAAGTTCCTTATGCCTATGCTCAACCGAAGATCCCAGCAACACACAGCGACATTGCCACTCCTGACATAGTGAGACGGTGGGATCACTTGAAGGATGTTGCCGATGAGTTACATTACAGGCCTGACATAGAAATCGGCATGCTCATTGGAAGAAATGTACCCACCGCCTTCCAACCACGGAAAGTTATTTATGGCGAAGCAGACGAGCCTTGGGCAGAGAAATACAAATTTGGATGGACAATCATCGGTCCTGTCTGCTTGGATAAAGCGAAATCTCGAGATTTTAGTAGCGTATCAGTCAATCGCGTTATCGTTCTAAGAGAAGAACTACCGGACTCGTGTTTTCCGAACGTCTCTCAAGCCTCTAACCATCTGCATCAGCAAGATTCTGTAGCCGTTCTCGTCAATAAGTTGCGGTCGAAGGATGTTACCAGCCCCCAAATAATTCGCGAGATGATGGAACTGGACTATAGTGAACTAAATTACTCTCGCAAAATTTGTGCGAACGAGCAAGTTGAGTCGATTGAAGACAGACGTTTCTTCCAAATTATGACTGCAGAAATGCACAAGAATCAATTAGGAAACTGGGAGGCACCACTTCCGTTCAAGACAGATGAAGTCAACCTTCCAGATAACAGAGAACAGTGCCTAAGAAGACTTCTGTCGCTGAAAAGAAAGTTATGTAATGACGAAAAAGCAAGAGAGAATTACATCGCCTTTATGCAGAAGATATTAGAACGTCAACACGCAAGTCGTGTCCCAGACAACGAACTGACGCCAGCGCCTGGCAAAGTGTGGTACCTCCCACATTTTGATGTGTACCATCCCAAGAAACCCGATCAAGTACGTGTAGTCTTCGATTGTAGCGCCCTTTACAACAGCCAGTCCTTGAACAAGAACCTTTTACAAGGACCAGACCAGTTGAACTCTCTCATCGGGGTATTAACCAGATTCCGCGAGGAAGATGTAGCACTCACGTGTGATATAGAACAAATGTTCCATAGCTTTCACGTTACACCAAGTCACAGAGACTTCCTCTGCCTTTTGTGGTTCGAGAATAATGACTTGGATGGTGCCATCTCAGAATTTCGTATGAATGTACATCTCTTCGGAGCAGTGTCATCTCCTGCCGTAGCCAACTATAGCCTTCGCAAGACAGCAGAAACTGGACGTGCCGAGTTCGGTGACAAGGCAGCTGATTTTCTGTGCAGAAACTTCTATGTGGATGACGGCCTTACTTCGGTCCCCACTATTTCAGAAGCCATAGAATTGATTGAGGACAGCCAGGCTCTCTGTGCGTCAGCGAAATTACGACTTCACAAGTTCGCCAGCAACCGAAAGGATGTTTTAGAGGCCCTACCAAAGGACGATCGTGCAAGAGACCTCAAAGATCTTGATCTTCGCCACGATCCTCTACCAGTCCAGCGATCTCTAGGCACTTATTGGTGCATAGAATCGGATACTTTAGGCTTCCGCATAGAACTGAAGGATAAACCACTTTCACGTCGGGGTATCCTCTCTACGATAAGCTCAGTATACGACCCTTTGGGGATAGTATCACCAGTGATCCTGACTGGTAAGCAGATTTTGCAAGACCTTTGTCGCCAAAAGGTGGATTGGGACGACCGGCTTCCTGATGAAATTATCGCTCGTTGGGAGAGGTGGCGCACGGAACTACCGCTGTTAGAGAAAGTCAAACTTAACCGTTGTGTTAAACCGCCTGGCTTCGGAAGTCCAGTCCAAACTGAAATACACAGTTTTTCGGATGCAAGCGAATCAGGAATTGGTCAAGTCTCATATCTTCGAACAGTCAACTCCAAAGGAGAAGTTCATGTGAGTTTCCTCATAGCCAAGTCACGAGTAGCTCCCATCAAACCGATATCTATTCCCCGTATGGAACTGACAGCCGCCGTCGTATCAGTCAATGTAACGAAGATGTTGCAGAGTGAACTCGACTACGAGAATTTGCGATCTGTTTATTACACAGATTCTGAGGTAGTCATCGGCTACATAAATAATGAAGCTCGTCGTTTTCACGTATATGTCGGAAACAGAGTGCAGCACATCCGTGATCGTAGCGACCCAGAACAGTGGCATCACGTGCCAGGAAAGGATAATCCTGCGGACGAAGCGTCTCGTTCACTCACTGCCAGTCAGTTACTTAACAACAAGAGATGGCTCTCCGGACCAGCCTTTCTCTGGGAAAGCGATGTACCACTTCTTAACAAGAAAAACACAGCTCAGCTCTCTCCTGATGATGTTGAAGTGAAGACAAACACTTGCCTTTTGACACACTCTTCCGCTCGAGAATATCCTGGTTTACCTCTTCTTTCATATCTGGATTGCGTTTCTTCTTGGCACAAAGCAAAAACGATAGTCGCCTGGATGAGAAGAGGGATAAAGAATCTCCAGTCTGTAATAGCAGCACGTAAAGAAGGGACTCATTCTACAAAGGACTCGAGAAAATCACGCAATGGACAGGGAAAGCAGTTCTTACCTCTCTCAGTTGAAGAGTTGGTCCACTCCGAGAAGTTTATTTTGCGTTGCCTCCAATCCCAGTATTTTAACCATGAGATAGAAGTACTAACGAACCTCAAAGGAAATTTGGAGAAATTCCAAGAACGAGACTCTGCGCGCCGCAGAAACGACACTTTGAAGAAGACGAGCTCTCTCTATAAGTTAGATCCCTTTGTTGACAAAAACGATCTGCTGAGAATTGGTGGTCGTATCCGACGAGCAGATGTCCCCCTTGAAGTTAAACACCCGTTGATCTTGCCCAAGAAGAGTCACATTTCAGACTTGATCGTAAGATACTTTCACGAATCGGTTGGCCACCATCAAGGACGTGGAGTCACCCACAACACAATCAGGCAAGCTGGGTACTGGATACTAGACGGACGCTCAACTGTGGCCAGAACTATCTCTAAGTGTGTCACTTGCCGTCGATTTCGCGGCCAACTGCAAACACAGAAAATGTCTGACCTACCGGAAGAACGTGTTACACAGGCTGCCCCTTTCCATTACACAGGCATGGATGTGTTTGGTCCCTTTTACGTTAAAGAAGGACGCAAGACACTAAAACGTTATGGCTTGATCTTCACATGTCTGGCGTCACGCGCTGTTCATCTTGAGACTCTCAATACACTGGAAACAGATTCTTTCATTAGTGCTTTACGCCGTTTTATCAACAGACGAGGAAAGGTGCGCGAGCTACGTTCGGATCAAGGAACGAATTTCGTTGGAGCTAGGAATGAACTCGCCGATGCTTTACAAGAACTCAACCGTGATCGTGTTAAGGGGTTCCTCTTAACAAAGGAATGTGATTGGATCGACTTTAACCTGAACGTACCCGCGGCATCTCATATGGGAGGCTCTTGGGAGAGACTCATCAGAACAGTCAGATCAGTTCTTTCAGTCTTGCTCCAAGAGCATGGAAGTCAGTTAGATGATGAAGCATTACGCACTTTATTGACAGAAGCAGAAAATGTGATTAACAGCCGCCCGCTCACTGTTGAAAACTTATCTGTCCACGAGTCTCCGGAACCCTTAACTCCTAATCATCTATTGACTTCAAAGACAGAGGTTGTGCTGCCTCCACCTGGTAGTTTTGAACGGTTGGACTTATACTCAAGAAAGAGATGGCGCCGTGTACAGTTCTTGGCCAATCAGTTTTGGATAAGGTGGCGCTCAGAATATTCCTCACAGTTTCAGCAGAGACGAAAATGGAATACACCCCAACGGGACAGTAGAGTAGGAGATATAGTCCTGCTTCAGGACGACGACTCGCCAAGAAACCAGTGGCCGCTCGCACGTGTGACTAAGGTCTTCCCTAGCTTAGACGGTCGTATTCGCAAGGTCCAACTCCTATTAACACGAGAAGGAAGACGAAAGATTTTGGAACGACCAATCCACAAAACGATTTTGTTGCTTGCTCAAGATGCCGCAGACCAGGATGTCATCCCCGCCCGAGGAGCCAGTATCAAGGAGAATTAGATTGTCATCTGAACTGTTTTAAGTAAATGATTTCCATTTAGGGGAGCCATGTAGCGGCACCCGTGTTCCGCCCTTTTTACTTCATATAAGCGTCGCGGATTTCTGCCCATGCGCGCTAGTTTGGTTATGTTTTTCGACCACGCGGTCCGTTTGTAGAGCCCGGAAAGGCGTAAGTTTTTACCTTTCTGCTTTCAGTTTTCCTTTTTTTGTATACCAACTATATCTGTATTTTTAGTTTGACAGGTTCACTTCTTTATTTTGATCTGTTCAAGTCAAATGGGCATTTATTTTGGATTCGGACCCGCGCTGGCATAATTATAATGAAATATTCTTTGGAACGTTTTCTTTTTATTCGCGGTAAGAAAATAACTAAAGGCTTTTCAAACTTTTATACGCTTATAATCAAACCTGATACTGGTCAGATCATTGTCTCAAATCTTACAATTAAAAGCGTGAATAAACTAAATAGCCGCATAAACTACGCTCGACTTCATTAAATTAGATATAAAAAACAAACGTCAAATACAATAATTACCCAGGCTTACCATTCGAGATGCACTGAAAACTATTAAGTATACAAAGGCCAGAATCGCTTCAGACTTCTCAACCCTCTCACGCATCAAGCAAGGTGAAAAACGAAAACGATGCCATCCGAAATCGGATTTCCGACTTTGACAAGCGACATATTTCTCAACCAAAAACCCAATAAACAAACTAGCCATGAATAACAGAAGACTCTTGATAGCAGCTGAATTTCATTTTGTACATTCAGTGGAAAAAGTACAGTTAAAAACATCACAAGTTGACATAAAACTCTGTCAGCTTCAGCTGTCAAAGTAAACAGGTTTCAAGATGCTGCATAAATTTTCCGCATGAACTCACCTGTCAAATTTTGACCAATCACAGCATAAAAATTGAACGTAGAGTGTGACCAACGCGTGACCTTGGTGAGAAAAGTCAAAAGCAACTGGCATGTCTTTCCTGCCTGTAAAAAGTTGCTGAATTTTAGCTTCCGAGGTCAGTTTGAAATCAAAATTTTAATTGTGCGGCACGAAAAACACAACATATTTCATATGAATTAAAAAAAATTAAACTTGAGCCTGCGATCATTTGAAAACTACTAACCTGTCAGCCCGATAACTTAAAAAAGATACTCGACCTCGATGGGTCGACACCTGAGTCCGCGATACGGTCTTGGGGCCACATCTTCACCGAGCGTTGTGAACCTTTGTTTAAAGAAAACAGCTGAGATGGATGGAGGCTGGAATTCAGAAGTTGCAAATGTTATCAAAAGGAACATGTACGTGGATGACCTGATGAAGTCTGCTGAAACAACAGCGGATGCGATCTTGCTTGTACACAAGGTGAAAGAACAGCTTAGTAAAGGTGGTTTCCATTTGACCAAGTGGTGCAGTGATGATAGGCGAGTTCTAGCTGTTGTCCCAGATCCAGAGAGAGCCAAGTCTGTCGTCAACTTGGAGTTGGATCAGCTTCCAACGCAGAGCGCCCTTGGGCTAAAGTGAGACATTGAAGATGATAAATTTGTCTGGGAGGTTTCTGACAAACTCATGAGTGCAACTTCCAAAGTGCCGTTGACAAAGCGAGGCATGGTGTCCGTTGAGTACTCCTTGTTTGATCCACTAGGGTTTATTGTTCCATATATCATGAAGGCGAAACTGCTACTTCAAACCGTGAACCGGGATGCAAATCCAGCAGACGATGGGTCTAAAGGACTGAAGTTGGGCACCCTGATCAAGAACGAAAGGTGGCTAATAGGTCCCGAATGAGGCACGGTGGCTGAAAATGATTGATATCCCTAGCGTTAAGGAAGATGATCCAAAAATCAGAAAGGAAAGTCAAGTTTACACAGCATCAGTCAGTCGCGACGTCATGGGAGAAGTCATCAAGTACTATTCGACTTGGTGGAAACTCAAAGTAACAATTTCTTGGTTGCTGTGTTATAAGCGGTACCTTAGGAGGTTCCCAATCTAATTACGAACTAGTTGAGAGAAGAGGTTGCCTTGTGGTAGAAGAGCTCCAAGAGGCAGAGGTTGAAATCTTGCGCTACATTCAAGAGAAGGAGTTTCCGGAAGCACGAATTCTCCAATCAGCGCTTACTACAGGAACATTTGAAAGGTCGGTGAAGAGGTTGATGAAGAAAGCGGGCGCTTCAGTGAGCAAGCTGAATCCAAGAATCGAGAATGGGCTGTTGTGAGCAGGAGGCCGTATCGGGAGGGCACCCTTGCCATACGAGTTGAAACACCCGGTGATATTACCCTACAAACATCATGTCACAGATTTAATAATCAGGGATCATCATCAAAGAATGGGGCACCTAGGCCAGGAGTCAGTTTTGTCGTCTTTGAGGAAGAAATATTGGATTCTGATCATGAAAGGAGGTCAGCAGTTCGTCGTGTGCTGAATCAATGTTCTGATTGCCAGAGGAGAAAGGCTAAGCCAGCAGAGCAAATCATAGCTGAGCTGCCAAAGGAACGCGTGACACCAGGCGACCCACCATTTACGTACGTCGGCGTTGATTGTTTTGGCCCCTTACAAGTTAAACAGGGGCGGTCGCTTATTCACTTGTCTAACCATGCGCACCCTTCACATCGAAATCTTACACTCGCTGAGTGCAGATTCTACGATCAATGCCATAAGAAGATTTATTAGTGTGCGAGGCTGCCGCAAAGAAATCCGAAGTGACAATGGGACCAACTTCAAAAGAGCCAAGGAGTTAAGAAATGCTGTTGAACAATGGGATCATCACATGATCAGTAATTTCTGCGCGCAGAGAGAAATCAAGTGGAAATTTAATCCGCCAGCCGCGAGTCACATGGGAGGCGTTTGGGAGAGAATGGTCCAAACTACGAAGAGAGTGTTGAAGTCGTTACTGAAAGAGCAGATCGTAACAGATGAAGTACTTGCTACTGTGATGGCAGAAGCTGTCAACATCGTCAACAGTCGACCCTTGACACGCAACAGCGACAGTGACCTAGATTATCAGCCGTTAACCCCCAACCATTTGCTACATTTACGTCCGACACCAAGCTTGCCACCAGGGCTGTTCGACAAAGAGGATCTTCATTGTAGGCGTGTGTGGAGACAAGCTCAGTACTTAAGTGGAGTGTTCTGGTGGAGATGGTCTAACGAGTACTTACCGACTCTTATGGACAGACAGAAATGGAGATCACGTAAAGAGAATATCAAGGTGAGAGATCTAGTTCTACTTGCAGATGAAAATTAGCCTCGTGGTGAATGGCCAATCGCACGGGTTTGGGAGGTAGTTCCCGATGATGACGGCTGTGTACGAGTGGTAAAAGTGAAAACCGCCTCCACGGTAGCTACCCATGCCAAGAGACAGCATCGCGGAGAGGTGAAAACTAGCACTGTTGTGCTTACAAGACCTGTCACAAGCTTGTGTCGCCTGGAGATGGAAGACTAAGAAAGATTATTTCGTGAAATGACTGTTTATTAGCTAGAGAATGTGGACTGTTGGAGTCGTTAGCCTTTGTTTGTAAATGAATTTCGGGCAATTCATTTAGGGACCGGTCTCGCTCCCGACTCCCCTTAGGAGTAATTTGTTTGTTTATCGTCACGTGACTCAAAAACATTTTTGCCTTCGTCGAGTTTGTTATCGTGAGCGAGGATAGTATTTGAGTATATTCTACCTGTATTAGCATTTTGAAGTCGAACAGTTCCGTAAGTTAGCGTTCTTTTTTCATTTGAGAATTGTTATGGTAACTTCGAGTGATATTTCCCTCTGTAATTTGCTAGAAAACCACATACAAGTTTCTACGAACTGACCACGAGGTCTGCGCCCAATGTCTTCGTTTGCTGTTGTTTGAGTACGATTGTCATCTACAAGTTGATACAAGATTTACATTGTGCAAGTAGTGCGTTTTCGACGTTCAAAATAGAGTTGGCTGAAATTCTTCGAGTCTGTCGTGATTCGAACGAACAACATGGCCCCACAATTTTACAACGCCTGGGTGGCTATTATGGGGGATCCCAAGCCAATCAAACTTATCTGCACATGGCATGTAGATAAAGCATGGAAAGAGGAACTGCGGAAAAAAAATTGGAGACATTTCCATTGAAGCCCAAGTGCATAAAATGCTTCGAATTGTACTACAGCAACCGGAAGAAAACACTTTTAATGACTGTTTGGAAGCTCTTCGTAACCGACTTAAGTCCGCTGCAAAGTGTGAACAATTCAACGAGTACTTCAACAAAGAATGGGAAAACAGAAAAAGAACAGTGGGCCTATTGCTACAGAAAAGGCCTTCAAATTAACACCAATATGTATGTGGAGGCTTTCCACCGAGTTTTCAAGAGAATACACCTCAAAAGAAAAATAATGGCTTCGCATTTAGCCTCGCTTTGAAAGTGAAACTTTTTGGAACTCGGAAATGGCCTATTGAACCGGTGCTTTCAAATACCTCGCCTGCCAGCACCGAATTCATCAGCCTGCAGCAATCTTCTGGTCGTGACTTGGATGCTGGATTCTCAAGCAGACGAAACTATAGTTTGGCCGGACAGCCGAGAATGCGAAGGCAAGTTCCAAGATCTTCTTCTGAGCGCTTTTAGCCTTATGTTAGAAATTCTTCGCATGGCGGCAATCGCGACGTTGTCGAACTGCCATGTTACTTCAAGGATGTTTGTGTTCTTCCCAAACCCTTCCTGGGAAAGAGTACCTCGTGGAAAAATGAAGGTGTTCTGTATCAGCAAAAACATGTATGTTGATGCATGGGAAGTGAAAAAGGATTGGGACGAGGTAACCCTGTATTGCGTTGACGTTCTTTCAAGCTCTCATAACTTACCTTGAGCTCTCTTCTCTACAATACAATATATAAATCAGAACAGGTCAATGAAAGCTGATATTTTTTAGCCTTAAGACATATGATTACACAATTTCCGACAGTTAATCTAGAACGGGATTGTTGTTTCACCCAATGACCGGGCTTTTCGATCGCTTTACCGATAAATTGAAGGAGAAGACTGACAGATATAAACTTTCACTGATATGTATAGCTTATGTTGAGCATTTCTGGCGCATACATGCTTGAAATAAAATAAATTATCACTTTCTAGGGCATTGTGGCGCATTTTGCGGGCTAAATAGATCAAAGAAAACAGACATAATATAAGCAGCCAATCAAAATCGACAAGCCATTGCAATGTTCGGTCATCGTTTGTCAAAGAAATCGCGCTGCCATTTTTAAAGCTAAAATCATGCCTGGAAAACTTGTTTATATACCTCACACATGTATATATATCCTAGTTAATGCAATTAGACCTTAATGTTTTATATTGACAACCTGCGTTAACAAATAAAGCTATGTATGTATGTATGTATGTATGTTTGTTGGAAATGATTGCTAATGCCAACTGTGACCTTTGAGTAAGGGTTGAAAAATTCCTCGTCTGAGGGAAGAAGGGGCAGGGAGCAGGGGCACCCAACGAGAATACAGTCCAAAGCACTTAAATATACCATTGTTAAACGTATTAATTTTTAGTATTTAAATGGTGGATATAGGCACATTTTGTATTGTATTATATTGCATTTATTTATTTGCCACACGATTACAATAATTACCAAAAAAATACCAAAAGAAATGTAGGAAGAAATGGCGAGGAGGCCTAACGGAAACTACAGAGCTTACATTAATTAGGCCTCCTCGATTACAATTTTTCGAAGATGGCACAAAAATTACGACGACGGATACAAAATAATAACAGGTGGAAAATTAAACTAATCAATATTACGGAAGTTTACAAATAATGTTGAATATTAAAAGGCTTTTTCGTAAGATTTCTGTTGGAGTATACTAATAATTATTACAAATAAATGCCTTAAGTGCTCTTTTAAAGGAAAAAGGTAAGAAAGCGTTGATGATATTGGTGTTTAAGGTGCTGTAAAATTTCGGTCCTTGATAAAAAACGGAAAATTGTTTGGTTCGAGTATGACAGAAAGGCAGACGAAATTTACACAAGTTTCTTGTATTATACGAATGAATTTGACTTTGTAAGGTAAATTTACAATGAAATTTTAAAGGTAGAGTATGGTTTTGATAGGAGTACATGAATAAGCCTAGTTGTATTAAGTATATATCATGAAATTTTAAGATACCAAGATTTTGAAAGGCTGGATCAGTATGTGCATCGAAAGTGGTATTAGCTATAGTTCTGATCACTCGTTTCTGTAAAATGTCAAGACGAATAAGGTTAGGCCCAAACTAAGTTGCAGTAAAAAAGTATGGATTGACTAGAGAAAAATATAGTGTTCGTAAGGTTTTCGTAGATAAATAAAAACTGGATTTACAAATAATTCCTGTACATTTAGAAACTTTATTGGCGACATGTGAGATTTCAGATTTCCAATTTAAATTTTCGTCCATGATTACTCCCAAAAAAACTGTTTCTTTTACTTGATCAATTTTTTGGCTATTAATTAAAAGTTGAATAGTTTGATTTGTACGCTTTTGGCATGGTTTAAATACAATGAATTTTTTTTTTTCAAATTTAATGAAAGCCTTTTAGCTCTAAACCATAATGAGAACTTATTTAGCTCAGCGTTCAGTATATTAGTCAGGCAGTCTTTGACTTGTGAGACACAAAAACGTTTGTATCATCGGCAAATAATATCAGTTGTAATATTGTTGACGTTTTGACTACATCGTTGATGTAGAGCAGAAAAAAACAAAGGCCCTAGTATTGAACCCTGGGGAACGCACACATGATATTAACACAAGACGAAACATAACCATTGTATTCTACAAATTGAAGTCTGTTGGAAAAATAGCTCTTAATCCATTTCAGAGCCAATAGTCTAGGAGCATATGTACTCCCGTGGGAAGTTCGTGCTGAAAGCAAGTGATTGGTCTAGAAGTGTTAAGAGGACCCCAAAGGACAAGGAAAATCTTGTTGCCAGTTTTGTAACACGCACCGAGGCTTTCCAGGGGAAGGGTAACAAAATAGCCTAAAAGAACCTGCATGAAAACGAGGCTGGGGAATAAAATGTCTTAAAACTTTACAAACTGTGAATAAAATGACACCAAAATAACAGATGTAAAACTCGATGTTGTCAGTTTTCTCGTTAGCCGATGGGACACTTCGCTAGTCACGTGACAAAGCTAGCATGAAAACGAGGCTGAGAAATAAACATACTATAACGCTATCAACTGTGGATAAAACGAAACCAGAATAACAGGAAATATGAACCTCAATGACGCCTGTTTTTGCAATAGGAAAGCACTTACTAACTAGTGGCTGAATTGGGTATTCTCTGGGATATTACGTGTCCCATCACGTGGCCAAAGTAACACAGAAATGTGCTGGTTTGTAACTTTTTTGACTGATAATTTAATGTGGATTTAGATACCGTCTTTACATCCAACATCCAACGTATCACAGATAAGAGATCGTTGTTTCAGCTGTGGTGTACAAGAAATTGTGTGACCTGACCAGGATATGTGATGCTCTCGTTTTAACTTATCTTTGAGACTGACGAAAAGTTAATGGCGTAACTCCTACTACTGTGAAATGGTCAGCTAGTAAGTAAAATGCTCATACAGAAATGTTTCAGTGTGTCCTATGCGAATTATGTTTCACTTTCACTGTCTTCCTATCAAACTTAGTCAAAAATTTTTCTCTTCATCTTCATTGGCATCATCATTACCATCATCATCATCGTCGCTATCATCATCATCATCGTAACCATCGTCATCATCACCATCGTTGTCATGCAAATTTTCACAAAGTTCTCCACTGTCTGAACAACTACATAAATCAGTGCAGCTTAGCCCAGCTTTTTTACATCGGCAGTGGTTTGTTGAGCATCTCTCCTTGGCGCATTTACACTTTACAAGGTAGATTATTGCGTCTGGAGCGGGTGGTATTTTCGTCATGACTGGTACCCAACCATTTTCATCCGCCGTCCAGCCAAAATTTTCTTGAGATGGAAGGGTGGGATTTGCGACTTTGTCATTATTCCACACCAGAAGTTGATAGTGAGCTCTTAATATTGCTTGACTTAGGGCAGCTTGGGTTGGGGGTAGCCGTTCTGACTGCACTTGCTTCTTTCGAAACAACCACCATCTCAGCTCTTTCACTGTACAAATATCTGTCCTCGGTACATACAGCTGGCACACAAACTTCTCGATTAAGGCCATCGTCTCTCTGCTGGGAATCGCATCTACTCCAAGAGCTGAAAAACCACTGATGACTTCTTCGTCAGCTTCTATGAACGTTTTTCAGCAGGACGCTTTTCCCTTTCCAGAAAAGCAGCCAGTGTTGTCAGCTCCACTTAAAGCAGGAAAGGCAGGAAGGGCTGCTGCTTTTGCAGGACCAAGAGCATGAAAAATTTTTTCGAGCTTGATCTCACGATGATTATGGCCTGTGCCTGTGACAAACGAGGTGTTTTTGCATAGATGTGGGTACCGTCTAACAGACAAGACAAAAACATATGTGTCGGGAGAGTGAATACGCAGCTCAGTTGCACCATTGGCTGTGGCATCAATAGCATGCAGTAATATCTTGGTGTCTGCCTCTTCCTGGTTGCTCTCTAGATATGACAGGTCTTTGTTTGTTCCCCTGCACTGAGATCCCCATGCTACCACAACATTTCGTCCATTTCTCTCCCCATAATGGATTATCTTCCGTGCCAAGAAATCTGTCAACTCCATCTTGGTTTTGTTGTGTAGAAGTAGCTTCTTTATTGGAACTTTTGCGATGTGGGTAGAGGCAGTAATGCGATAATACACGGGTTGTTGCCCTCCTTGCCTCTTAATTCGAGTGCCTTCCTTCAGGGAGGACGGAAGATCATATCCGTCAAAAATCAGGCGGAGTTCTTCATTGTCTTTGTACTTCTCAAAGATGAGGCTGATGAAGTGGTCTGCAAGGTTCGAGCAGTTTCTAACCCATTCAGGCTTAACAAGTGATTGCACTTCAGCCATTGCATCAACAATAGAGACCCTCGTGTGCTCTTCTCTATTCTGCCCACTCTGAAATGCATTAGGGTCATTGCAATCGTTACGATCTACAGACAGTTTCTCCAAGATGTTCATCAGGACACTCTTACAAGGTCTTTTTGGGTCATAACCTTTAAAATTTGAGCGTTAACCGGTTTGTAATAAAATTTGAGTAAAACGAAGAGACGCTTTTTTTTATACCAGTTTCTTTTTACTATTGAATAGAAGTTGTTCCCGACAGAAGTTGCCATAACACTTTGACTTCATCATTAAATTACCACTGCAGTTTTTTACTTCTTTGTTTTGGTTTTTTTTTAATGTTGTGTTGTTGTCTAAGGCAGATCACAACTTTCTTTTATGAAAATTATTGTCAAATGAAGTTGTTGGTAACTACGTTTACTTGACACACCACTTACTGGCCAGGATGGCTCACCACACGTCACAAAATTTTATGTTTTACTATAAGCAAAGGTTGATTTGGAACTTTTACCTCGTATTATCTGCAGTGTAAAATCAGCCTGTGTGACGCGTCCCACCGGCTTTGGTCAACACTAACACCAACAAACTTGACTTTTTTTACTTCGCAGCCTCGTTTTAATGTTAGATTTGTCACGTGACTAATACCGTATCCCACTGGCTTAAGCTAACACTGGAAACAGAGTTATATGTCTCCTCTTATTTTGGTTTCGTTTTATCCACAGTTGATAGCGTTATAGTACGTTTATTTCTCAGCCTCGTTTTCATGCTAGCTTTGTCACGTGACTAGCGAAGTGTCCCATCAGCTAACGAGAAAACTGACAACATCGAGTTTTACATGTCCTGTCATTTTGGTGTCATTTTATTCACAGTTTGTAAAGTTTTAAGACATTTTATTCCCCAGCCTCGTTTTCATGCAGGTTCTTTTAGGCTATTTTGTTACCCGTCCCCTGGAAAACCTCGGTGCGGGTTACAAAACTGGCAACAAGCTTTTTCTTGTCCTTTGGGGTCCTCTTAACACTTCTAGAACAGTTGCTTGCTTTCAGCACGAAATTCCCACGGGAGCTATATTTCTTACATATGCTCCTAGACTACAAGCCACATATACCATAGTGTTCAAGTTTATCAAATAAGATGGAATGATTGACTGTATCGAAAGCTTTCGAGAGATCTAAAAAACACTAACCGCTAATTCACCACGATCAATAGCAGATGAAATTTTTTCATGCAAATCAATCAAGGCAGGCGTCGTAGAGTGGTTTTTCCTGAAGCCGAACTGGTTATCACAGAGAATATGTAAATTAGTTAAATAATCATACAAGCGATTATAGATGATTCTCTCTAGAAATTTTGAAAAGCTTGGTAGAAACGAGACAGGCCTATAGTTGGTGAATAGTGACTGGTCATCAGCTTTAAACAGTGGTACCACATGAGCTATTTTCATTTGATCTGGTACAACGCCATGAGCGATCGATAAATTCATAATGTGAGCCAGAGGTCCCGAAATGATTTGAATGGATTCCTTAATTATAGATATTGGAATATTATCGTATCCAGCAGCTTTCCCGGAAGCAAAGGATTGAGGAATGGTAATAATTTCATCCTCTGTTGTTGGGCTAAAAAAGATTGATTCTCGAAATGATCCAGATAGAAATCTTAATGTGAACAAGGAGGAGGCTGTATCTTCTTTGCGAGGTTGGGACTAATACTAGAGAAGTAGCTGCAAAGTAGCTGAATATTAAGCCACAGTGATCCTCATTATATTCTGTCTCCTAGGTTTGACTTTGTAAGAAGTGTAGGTTCACAGATATTGCCGATTAGACTCCAAGATGGCTAGGAGATAAATGCGAAGGTGCTCAAACATATTACTGGCTCAAGTCCTTTATATATTAGGACTCATAAAATAGTAAATGGGGAAGACGATGTAAGACAGCTGTTTTATAAATATATATTTTTAAATTTGTTGTTTTAACTTGTTATGTGGGTTATTATATGTCTTATAAAAGTAATTATAAGACAGGTGTTCAAGGTTTCTTTTTTAACTTCAGGCATCAGCTAAGAAGTGATCAAGGGTCACTGCAAAAACCATCCTAATCATGTTATTCCATTGCGAGGTTCCATAAATTATTCCCTTTTTCTGTATCCGGTCTCTCCCTTTGCTAAAAAAATTATATCATTTCCAATGCAGGGTTTCTATTCCCAGTTAGTAATGAGGTTTAAAGTGCAATGTAGTGCCACTGTTCCGGTGGTAGATCCAGGGGAGGGGCCCGGGGCACCCCCTTTTTTTAGACCAGACTGAAGCCCGAAGGGGCGGGTATGGAAAGCCAAATGGTGCAAAATTCAAGAAACAGAATTGTTTTCACATTCAACAAACTTTTTATCAATGTCAACAGAGATTTCAATCAAGCTCACCAAAAATCAAGTCACGTTCAACGGATTTTATTTCAAAGGTCACGGCATATTTTAATCAAGCTCAACAACAAAAATTAACACATTCAACAAATTTCAATTCAACACCTAGAGAGTATTGCGTCAAGCTCAAGAAATGAGCTTTCCTTTTTTTCAACAAAAAGTTTTTCTCAGTTTTCGAGAATCATTCGACATCGACGCCATATTCCCGTCATATTCTAGAACTCAGCCCTTCATGGTCAAGCTCCAATTGCCATCACTCTCAACGTAGCCAATTCTCGCATCAAACAACCAAAGGTATGTTGTCAACAAAGTGCTTTCCCACAATGCAATAGAACCTTGTTCCCAACTCAAGTCTGGGAGGGCCTGGGCACTAGCATTTTCATACATTCCATAGTATTCTTCTTCCTCGTACAAACATTAATTCTGAGATGGCGGACAATTCACCTTCTGAGCGTCAGCTTTCGCGTGTAGTGTCACGTGACTTTCGATGTAAACAAGCACTCAAAGTTCGGACATTAGTTTCACCCACGTGTACGAACTTCGAGTCGCTATTTCAAGTTTCCGTTTATATAGCCGGTTTTTCCCATGACCAATAGTCTTTAAAATTCGAATATCGAATAGAACATCCTTTCCTACCCACGTGCTGTACGTGGTCGAACCAGAAGTCGCTATTAAAGTCTTTAAAAATTGAACAGAACATTCGTTTTTTATTCACCTTCCGATACTGTGCAAAGTACGAGCTCCCGCTCAGCTTAAATATTTTCTACGCTTTAATTCCCCGAAACTAGAGTATCATCAGGGGCAAAATGTCAATGCAGAAGAACAGCAGCGACTCCAAGGCCATGAATGTGGCATAATTTAAAAAATATTGACAGGATCGCAGCGTTTCGGTGAGCGGATATTGTTATGAGGATCAGAATTATTTTTAGTTTATCCGTCATGCAATTCCAGACTTTTCTAGAATTATCGTATAATCTGTAATATTCCAGAAATATCTGTAATGTGACTCAGCAGTTTCCGCAAATAAAAGATGTTGTAATGCACTATAAATAGTAATGGAACGTTCTAGATGTTTAAAGAAAAAGTATAAAACTACGCAGGCTTCCAAGTATCAAGGTCTTGCTGTTGTGTGCCCGAGGGTTTTCCCTCGTGGCTAGTTGTGATTGAGCTTATCAGCTATGGATGAGCTATAACCTTGGACATTGCTATATCAAGAGAAAAGAAAGAGACGATAGCAGAAAAGAGAAGACAAAAAAGTTCATGATGAAGTTTCCCGAAGCAGTTTGTGAACACAGAAAAGCCAATGAGTGGAAAGGATCCAGTGAATCAAGAAAGTCAAGCATTAATGATGTCTCAAGTCAGTTGAGTTGACAGTTGTTCCTGTATGGCCATGAAAGACAGTAAGCCTGCCTGCTTTACGAACTGCTTAACTTAATCTTAAACCTTAGTAACTATAACAGTGTATAATTAAATAAATAATAGTTAAAAAGGGTAACTGCTCGTTGTCACACTTTTGTTGCGTGCCTTATATCGTACTCGGAAATTCTTTTTACTTATGCCTTGTTCACGGGCATCTCTTGGCTATTCCGGTACGTAACAATATTTAAAAACTTCGCTGGTGGAAATCGCTTCTGCAGTCGAAAGAATGGTTTTACCCATTGACCCAAACTTTGAAAAAGATCAAACAAATGATGCGGGTACATTAATCATTCATGCTATGGTAATTCCTCAGATCCATTTTCCCTGAAGACCGTGAACAACTTCAACCCTTCGCCGCCATTCGGGTTGTTCGATATTTTTAACCATTTAATCTACCACTCCACCGATTACGATAAACAGGGACTCGCCGCTTATAAGTCATTTGATGACTATAGATTATTCAATGACAGTTACGTGGAATCCTTGCTTACAACTCTGGAGCTTTCAGAGTCTTTGTTTTTCGTGAACCTTTCCACACGTTCGTGCGCTGACTCTTTTCTTTGACTTCACCGTAAATCACCTCAAGACATTCCAGACATTCCTTAGTCACAGCAGCAATATCAGAGATCAGATGACAAAGTAACTTTCCAGTCCATGCTTCAATCTGCAGGTTCACTTAGATTTCATTTGTTTTTATATTCGTCTCCAAATGTATTTAGAGTGAATGTACCTGTGTAGTGGTAGGTTTTCTGTGGGTCCATTACTTTCCTACCTAAAGTCTAGTATGTAGTTTAAAAAAATAAGCACAGCTACCTCAGTATCAAGCATAAATTAAGAATAAGTGATTTTGCGTGCCGTATTCTCTAAGCATTTTTTTATTAGTGTGTCGCGGTGAACGTGTGAGTCGATCGGTTCCGGAAACTGGTCGATTATCTGCTTCTCCACTTCTTGTAAGTCATCGATTTCAGCCTCTTCAATCTGCACTTACAACTGACTCTAAGGACAGATCTAAAAGGGTCCCAGCAGCTTCGTGTTCCTCTTTTGATTTACCAGTATGGCGATGAAGGATCAATAGGGTTTTCGCGGCAGATCGCTCAAGGCAAATTTTCTTGCTTCTCTCTTTGTCTGCTTCCCGTTCATCGGATGCCTTTCGTTTGCGATTGAGCCGCATCACCTACGTACGGCATGAATTTTTTTCACATGCCAAACAGTGTTATAAACGGAAAAACCGACAGACTTACCTTTTCTTTACTGGCAACAGCCGATATTGGATCAGGATATTCTTTTGCTGGACCATTTCCACGCACAAAGTGTATACTGCAAATGTAACTATCCTTCGTACAAACGAACGAGTCACCGCGATGACATGCAGTAATCTACCTTTGCCGTCTCTTATTTTGTCTAACTGCGCCAGGAAAATGAAAAAACTTAACTGGATCAGCATTCGAGTCTCTTTTCCAAGACTGAGGGTATCGGGAATCGTTTCTACAAGTATCATAAAAGCACATCTCTTTGTCGTAACCATTTTGTTTACAGCCTTATAGACCTTATATTACGGTCCGAACTTTCGGGTGTTTTTTACCAAAATATGCGACTTGTGGTTCGACCATGTACATTACGTGGGTAAGAACGGATGTTCTATTCCATATTCGAATTTTAAAGACTACAGATAATGGAAAAAACCGGCTACATAAATGGAAACTTGAAATAGTGACTCGAAGTTCGTACACGTGGGTGAAACTAATGTCCGAACTTTGAGTGATTGTTTACATTGAAAGTCACGTGACACTACACGCGAAAGCTGACGCTCAGAAGGTAAATTCAGATTCACTGGAGGACGTAGTTCGAAGAGGTGTCCGGGAAGAACTTAATACATAAGGAATGTTAGAAGCCAGACTCTGGTGAATAGAACGAGAAACTTGATTCGTTCATCTGCGTCCTTTAGTGCAAGACAGGTGAACAACAATCAGCTTCTACGACTGAATTTTCTCGAAATGCACCAGCTATGTCTGCTCGTGCACACGATAGATCGACTTCTTTAACCGGACATCCTTTACGAAAAAGAAAAGCGCCTTCTTCAAAGCAAAAGGCGCATGTTGTACCGAAGACAGTGTTTCTTCTTGATCAAGTAAATCTCAACGCTGATGACGAGGAAGAAGATGACTGTCAAAATGATGAATACACAATTAAGGAGGAAATGATTTTTAGTGAAAGGGGAGTTTGATTTGTTAACGGGTGCAGATGAACAAACATTTCGCCAAGAACTGAAGGATTTATTCAAAGTCAAATTTCCACTGATATCAGAGACTGACTTTAACTTTGTTAAAAGGGAGAGAAACACCATTTTAACACCTGTAGTGAAAGAAAATCATTTATGGGACTATGCACATGTGAAACACCTTTGTGGTTCTGGGAAGCTTTACGTGAGACTTAACATCTGTAAAGATGTAATTTCACGTACCTCTTCTGATGACAGTGACAGCACCTCTTTGCCAGTGATGTTGCCCCCCACCGATTATAGGCACCAAGCTTGTTCAACAAGTACGCCACGATCTGTTGCTGTGGATGATGAAGTACCATCAACATCTTCAAATGTGTCACTCATGGCTGAAAATATTTCCTCTGACTGTTCTGTTCCCTGAGGCCAAACTAAGTGAAATTAGAGATACCCTGATCCAATGTGGTTCTCTTGCATTGGCAGCTGAGAAGTTGAGTGTGAAAGGAGCCAGTGCATGTACATGTGTACAATCTGATACATGCATGGATGCGTCCGGGATACTTAAGGTGGCTGAACACAGTTTTGCGGGTGGTCAGCGGTAACTCGCGTGACTGCAAGTGTTTTAACTCAGACAAACAAACATGGCGGCGAAAAAGCAATTGTAAAAAGAAGACTATTTCTCAAAATCTACTCATTAAAATTTTGTGATATTTGGAGGAATTTTTACTTTTATAGTATTTTAGATAACGAGAACTTTAAAATAGAAGTTGAACAGACGATTTTTGTGACACATTTAATAATTACAGTACAATTATATATTGATTATCTAAAAACCCCTCTGTTAAAATTTGGTCAAATAAGTTTCAAATGGTTATGATTAATTATAGTAAGCTATGTGCAAGTTTATAGGAAAATCTAATGAGTGAATTTTCTGTAAACTGAGCAAAAGTGAAATTTTAAGGTTGTATTCAATCGTTCATGTTGCCATGGAAACTACGAAAATGTCAAATTTTACCTGTCAATCAAAATCTTTCATCAGTATATTTTTCATATGCCAAGTTTCAGCTTGTGAGCTGCGACCCTTCTCTTGCTATAATTTGGCAAATGACATACACTCACAAACTGTCAAAACTGTGTTCAGCCACCTTAAGCAGCTCAAGTTGAAAATGAAGGGGTATGGTCTTGCTGAGCAGATTAAAGTTGACAGAGAAGATCTGATTCTTGATTTATTTCAATATTACCAGGACCCTGACTTTAATCTAGAGTTGCAAATTAAGATTCAGTTCAAAAGAGAGCCAGCAATTAATAATGGTGGATTACTTCGTCAAGCTTATGAGATGCTTTCCCTGCACTGGCAAAGGGAGATGCAGGGTTGAAGATGTTTCAGAGGCCATATGAACGTCTAGTCCCTATTTACCGTAGTGACAATGTGCTAAATGGTGTGTTTGAAGTTCTTGGAAAAATGGTCGCCCACAGTATGATCCAAGGTGGGCTAGGCTTCCCCTATTTGTCTCCAGTTGTATATTGGTAAGTTGTAACTGGAGATTTGCAGCAGGGAATAGCAAGAGCTAGTGTCTTAGGGTGCGTTCACACTTGGTGCCCGGGCACTGGTGCCCGAGTACGGTACTTGCTGGGCACTAATGTGAACACACGCTTTTTTCAAGTACCCACGCCGGAATCCGAGCACGGACAGGTGCCCGAGTACAAGGTCAAGACCTTATACTTGGGCACTTACGTGGGCACCGGGTCCCTGTGTGCACGCGTTTTCCCTTGGTTCCAAGGCACTTTTACCCACAATCCACTTCTTTACATACCCATAACTCTTTGCTACAGTCCATTTGCAAACGTGGCGTTGGCTAGTGACGAAGCGAAGTGGACGAAAGAAGAAATAACCGCGCTTATAGATGCTTACAGTGATGCCAAAACGTCTGCAAACCCAATGACAACCAACAGAGATCTCTACAGATCAATAGCGGATCTCTTGAAGCAAAATAACGAAGTCGAACCCTCCACAAAACAGATCGAGACCAAAATGAAGAAACTGAAGACTGGTTACAGAAAGCTGAAGGACAGAATGAAGGTATCCGGGGCTGCAAGGCCCTATGACTCCAAAGCTCTTACCAGTACCGAAAAAGTTGCATTACAGCATTGGGATAAGCTAGACCGCATTCTGGGTAGGTTGAGTTTCTCCAATACGAATTATATATATGCATGTAAGGGTAAGACCAGGGCATGTGCAGAAGACTGCATTACTAGGAACTGCAAAAATACTTCGATTTGAGAGATGGCCAGACCCTAATGACCCTTGGTTAATAATAATAATAATAATAATAATAATACTGATATAACTATAACAGCGAACAGACCAGATATCATCGTTAAAGATTCAGTGAATTCCACCTGCAAACTGATTGATATGACTGTTCCATCAGATAGAAACATCGCACTGAAGGAAACTGAAAAAAAATGCAAGTACAAAGACCTAGAACTAGAAATACAGAGAATGTGGCATATGAAAACCGTAGTGATCCCTGTGGTTGTTGGTGCACTTGGTACAGTGAAGAAAGGTATGGTAGAAAACATCAAGAAAGTATCAGAGAGAGCTACTATGACAGGGATTCAAGAGATCTGCATGCTGGGATCTGCACGAATCCTCAGAAAGGTTCTCAGTGTATGAACAGAATGATTGACTTGTGTGACTGACGCTCTAGGTGCATGGTTTGTGCCCGGCTGATGCACAAAAAGAACACCAGCAAAGATTGTGATAATAATAATAATAAGCTTTCTGATGAATGAATTTGGTTTATTGAAGGCTATTTGAATATTCTTTATTATTACTTTTTAAATATCATCATTATCTGGTGGTATCATACTGTGTGTTTTACTTTTAGGCACTCACCCAGTTGAAGACCCACCCAAAGAACATTTAATGGAAAGTTCAAATGATACTTTAGTAGATAATAATGAAGCAGAGTCAGTTAATGGTGCAGGTTCAAGTGAAACAGAGTCAAATGTGGCTGAATCAGGTGCAACAAATGCTACTCAGACAATCAAAGCCAAAGAGAAAGAGTGGTAAGTCTGGTGGTCCTAGAAAAAAACCTCGCCTGTGTGATGTAATAGAGCAATCCAATGAACAGATCAAACAGCTGCAGGAGACCATGCAGAGTAATTCAATTACATCAGAGACACGTTCCAAGGAAAGAGAAGAGGATCGAGAGTTTTTTCGACAAATGATGGGCATGGTGTCCCAAACTATGTTGGGAGTGACCCAAATGTTTATGCAAGGAGCTGCCTCGGGGTATCATTCACCAAATCAGGCATATACACCTCCAAACTACAGCTTTTTATCAAGTGCAATGGGCTATGGCTTTTACTCTCCACCAGCTAGATCATCAAGCTCAGTTACAAGCGAAACACTATCTGAAGATAGTGATTTTTTTGAACTTGTAGAAACTGAAAAGTCAAATGTGAGGCTTGATTGTTACATGTTGAGTTTAGTCAGAGATCAGTCTTGACCAATCTTAACCCAAATATTGGAAGATTAACTTTACAACAGCATATTTTATACTTTGGTTTCTTCTCACTTAAGTTTTTTTTTAAAATTTATTTAGGACAGTTTGTTGTTGCAGAAAAGGGCTGACAAAAGAAGACGGGGTATTTGATTCAAAATCATTTTCATCCTCATTCATTGCTGCAAATCTGACAACTGACAAGTTAATCCATTGTCATTTATTTAAATTCAATCAATTATGTCTATTTCGTGGACTTACAACAGCTTTCACATCAAGGGAGCTATTTCAAGTAAAACATGTTTAGTATTTAACTAATTAACTTCTAATGAACAATGTAGGGGACTCTTTTCTTAAGCTAAACGTTTGAAGAGGCTTGGTATTTTCTTTTACGTTTAAACACAAGATTTGTTATTTAGCTATAAAGTTTGTAATGATCAATGTACAAGCCCTTCAAATGCTTCGACCGACATACCCGTTTTCTTTTTAAAGTAAAGTTTAAATTTTGAAAGTGCATGATCTCTTTCTCTTGTAATTAATTTAATTGTGGAGTCATACAGGGCATGTTGTTATGACTTTTCTGATCAGTTGTACAAATGATGAGCCAAGACATTCCTTATGACAAACGCACTGTTAGCTGCTTCATTATCATCATTTAGGGGATCAGGCCTTGGTAGATCACCAATTTCACTCTCGCTCAACCTGTTCCATTCTTCAAGATAGCACTCCTGTCGCTCTTCACACATTTTGTGCAGAATACAGGCTGTCATAACATGAAGTACAACTTTGTCAAGGTCGCAATCCAGCTCCTTACGCAGACATCTACATCTTCCTTTAAGCCGTCCAAGCCCCCTTTCAACCTGAATGCGAGCACGGCTAAGTCTGTAGTTGAAATGTTCTTTATCCGGTGTAAGGTTGATCCCTGAATAATTTTTCATTAGATGTTTGGAAAGAGGATAAGCTGGATCGCCAATAAGAAATGGCTCGATAATAGAGAGCTGAAGCACCAGGCGTTCTTGACAACGCGAACGGCAGGGAAGCCGCGTAGCACTGGATCGAGGCCTTCGTTCTTGGCGCGAAATAGGAAGGTTAAGCAGTCGACGCATTTTTTATGGCACGGACTTCTTTCCATGTTGACATGTCTTCGCTAAAAGATGCAAGAGACATGGCCTTAATTTGCCATATCCAAGGCCTAATTACGGACGAAGAGCTTTTACTACTCCTCGAAGAAAACACTTCCAGAAATCCGGATTTTTCCTATGATGCTTACGATCGCTTTGACTTAGAAAACATGGAAGAAGCTGAGTGCAAATCGGAGTTCAGAGTAGAGAAGCGTGATATTCCTCTTTTAGCCGAAGCTCTTGGCTTGCCAGACACCTTTACCTGCCCCCAGAGATCAGTGGCGGATGGTATCGAGGGCTTATGCATGGTTCTAAAGCGAACGAGTTTCCCTTGCCGTTATAGCGATATGATATATCGCTTTGGGAGACCAGTTCCCGTTCTCAGTATGGTCACAAACCAAGTAGTAGATTACATCTATCAAACAAACAACAGTCACAGTAGTCATGATTATTTTGGTGCTACTTATTAAAACACGAATATATTTTACAGCAATTTAGTAAATGAACTTACACAGAATTCGCGGGAAGATGAGCACTCTGAGCTTGCATGTTTACTGATGTTTGACCTGTGAAATGCGAATAATTTCAGTCAATTTTGAAACCCATTATTACATAAAAATGCAATTTTTCTTTTAAATATATATTTCCCAAAGCTGGCAATAAAAAGATATAGCAAGAAACTCACCAAGAAACTCGTGCGGGTAAAAACAGATCCACGTTCTCAGTAAAACCCCGAAACGCGCGTTCTGGCGTCTTCGACTTCATCACGAAAACGTCATGACATGCGCACTTGGCAAGGACTTGTTCTTGTGACTTCCGGTTGACGTTCGTGACATCACCAACGTCTGGTGCTTAAGCTCTCTAATGTGGTTATCAATAACCCGAGACAACTTTACATCATTGGGTATCAGTCTTCCCTCTGTTATCATTTTGCATACCTGTGAGAGAGCAAATACCCTGAAATCATGTGCCCGATCAGGCCAGCCGGCAAACACGTCAGTGAAGCAGCATTTGCTGTCACAGACAACTTGCAGAATGACTGAATGGAAACTTTTCCTGTTAAAGTAGTCAGCGTGGTGGATAATTAGGGCTTTTATAGGTATATGGGTACCATCAATAGCACCCAAACACTGTGGAAAATTCCACTTTCTCTGGAACCCATTTATTATTGTCTGAAAGTCTATACCCCTTTGAAGTTTACTGATTATGTGTAGCTTGGAATGAACTAAAAAGTGCATGGCTTCGTTAACTTTCTTGCATGCTGTCGAAGCACCAACTCCAAATTTGTCTCCTATTTCTCTGTAGTCCATTCCTTTTCCAATGCGTTTAAGCAACATCGTGACAACTGTCTTAATAGGTACAGGTTTGCGTAGTCTGGTTACTTGTCGCTGAAGGCCCTGCAAATCACATGCCAACTGTTCAAACATCTCTTTCGAAATACGGTAACTTTCGAGCCATTTTTTGTTATTAAAATGAGTGAATTCGTGTTCCAAGACATTCTCGATTCGTGGAATCTTCCAAACAGCTCGCCCTGGAATTTCATTTCTGTCAGCAAGGAAGACCTGTATTCTTTTTGTAATTGCAGTGCACGTTTCTGTAACAATCCGTGCTAATCTTCGTCTATCGTCCACATCCATACTGTCTCTTAAGCATTTCATGTAAAAATACAGTATTAAAAAGGTAAAATAGCCATATAAAGCAACAATCAGACAGAAATATCGAACACGGAGTGCATACATGATAACTTCCAGACAGTTTCGTATCTTTCAGTGAGTGAGCACCTACTCGGTTTGTTAAATGTGTACATAACTACAATTTGGGTACCCAGAGTGTGGACAAAGCACTATTTTGTGCCCGCTCCCGGGCACTAGTGCCTGGGCACCAAGTGTGAACGCACCCTCATTAGTGATGGAATCTTGGAGGACTATGTCACAAGGGTGAGTGTTACATTTAGTTTTTTCCCTTGTTTTAATATTCAAGCCATCTGATATTACGCGATGGTGCGATTTCGCACAATTTACCTCAAATCGCATCCGATCGCACAATTTGAGGAAAATCGCATAATTCGGGAAAAAATGCTAAATCCAAGTAAAGTAAACAATGAATTCTAACTTTATTTAGACATTTTCCCAATCTTAATGTTATTTAAGGTGATTTACCACAAAAGAAAGCCTTGCAAGACATCTGAAACCTTCGATCGCGTTATCTGGGCAGCCATTTGATTTCAGAGATAAGAAGTGTGGTCAGCGGTAAAAGGGCATCATGTAATATTAACCAAGTGTCCTTTTTCTTTTGCGGTTCAAAATAATCGGACAAATTTAACTATATTGTTTTAAAATAGATGTTTTATTATTCCTCTACATTCAATTTGCCCGTTAAACAAGATTAAAGTGGTTTTTTCCTTTGTTTCCTGGTAAAACAATGTAAATTAGCCTTGAAAAAATCGCATAATAGTCCTGTCTTATCGCACAATTTCTGATTTTTTATCGCACTCTATCAGATGGCCTAAATATTATATTATGCTCAAAATCCTTCAATTGACACAGTAAAAGTAAACTAATCTATTTTAGTTTTAACTTTTTTATCTGGTGGGTGGTTTTGAAAAGACAGTCAACAGTGTTAGCATTTAGGTATTTAAATTGGTTAGTTAAAGTGTTTTTCTCTGCTCTTTCGCTAAAAAATTCAATAAGCATAATAAAATAAATTTATCCAAAAAGGAATGAGTGTACAATCCTTAATTAGGTCCTTAAATCTAATTCCATGACAGAAGGAAAGTAATTTTCACTCTTAAGACATAGTGGGCAAAATTTATTACAGTAATTATTATTCCAGGACATAACAGCATTATAAAATTTACAGATTAGAGATGCAAGACCTGTTGACATTGTAACCATTAATCAGGAAGATGAATTTTTACAGCTGATGCAAAACTGTGGGGAAGCAAGACATCATGGCACTTCAAATGTGTTCATCCTTTGCTCAGGTTGTATATGTAAACCTAAAAAAATGTATTGTTTCAAATTGTGATCTGACTGATGTGCTCATATTTACTCAATTCTGAATATTGACTGGAATGTATGTGTCATGTACATAAAGTTGATGTAGAACTGTATAATGTAACACGTGTGAAAGTTTCTTTTTTTTGGTTCATTATTATCCATGTATTTATTTCTGTGTGCTAACTTTATTTTGTCCTAGGACTTAATGATGCATATGTAAAATGTAAAATATTTGTTTCTAATGAAGGTTCACTTAGCTTTCCAGCTATTTGACAGGCACCCCAGTCAAATCATCACACATAAAAAAAACAAATGTAACATAGCATGATTTCAAACCCAAGCTGGTAGGAGGGAACCAGTTGTCTACCTACAAGTATTGTTGAGGAGTCCACATCGGACTCAAACCCAGAATCACTGGATTGCAAGTCTGGCACACAGACCACTCAACAACAATGAAAAGATATTCTTACTTGACAACATCTTCTTGACATTTTTCCATGAAGGGTGAATGCAATCTAACTAGTTACAATTTCTTTTGCACTTCACCGGAAAACAACAGATTATCGGTGGTTCAGTCGCTGGTGATCCATGAATCACTTATTAAGCACAAAGTAGTTCTGAATCAGTTCTGAAAGGGGTTAACCCTTTTGGGTTTGTTGGAAGAAATTGAGAAAGAGCAAAGGAAACTCGAACACCTTTTTGTCCACCAAAAAGGTCAGATCCACAAAGATTTTGTCCAATCTTTAATTCGCTTACCAGATTCCACCAACCCTAGTATTGTAAATGTTACACAAATGTTATTAAGTTTTATTTCCAGTGCTAACGAAGATGTTTTGTGTAAATTACTAGGCTTTATTACTGGATGTAAATCGGTAACAGCAGCTTTACGCCCGGGTTGTATAAGGGTTACTGTTGAAGACACCCCAAACATCTTTGCATCAACTTGTACCATGGAATTTAAGTTACCTCTACATTTTAGCAGCTCTGAGCAGTTTGATGCATCTTTAAATGCAGTTCTTGATAGCTCATCTTTTAATACTGTGTAAAGGTGTACTCAGTATCAGTCACCATCATGGTCTTTTTATTTAGTCTTTTACACTGTAGCAGTGAGGCGGTTTACATGTGTAAAGTGTCAGCATGTTTGATTTTGTTGTTTTTACACTTGCATTGTTAGGTGACAGAACTGTTACCATTACTGTGGGGCCTTAAAGTGCATGTTGTTATTACTAGGTTTGAAAATGAAGAGGGTGAGTTATTTGAAGCTGGGTGAGGGTTTTAGTGCCTCTTAGTTCACTGTAGGCACAATAGGCTATATATTGCAGATGATATTGTTTACTGAAGGAGAAAACATAGAGGATTTTTTGAGTAATGCAAAAATCACAGTCTGCTATATTTTGCACTGTTCTAAGTTCTGTCAAAATTCCGTTTTACAAAAAATGAGACAGAATCTGCTCTCCTTCTCGTTGAGTTTTAGTGAAGCCTAGACTGATGTGGATTGTTAGCTTTAATGATTTCATGTCTGGTTAAAAACAGTTGTGATTGAAATTTTTCTGAATGGTTATAAGTAACTTTTCGAAAGGCTTTTTGATACGAGTATGTTGTTTGCATTATGGAAATTTTGGTGATTAAAATTATTAGCTGTTGTTCCCTCATGCCCATTCCATTGCGATATTCAGAGCACACCTTACAAAATAAAATTGAAGCTGGGTTAATACTTTACCCCCTTAAATTAAAATTAGCCTTACTAACCTTAATAGTGTCAATGTCAAATTCAAGAAAATATCTTATTTAAAGTGAGGTTAGTGTGACTGAGTTTGTGAGGGGTGTGTGTATGTTATATTGTTACTGCAAGTTCATGTATGTATTAGTGGGAGTACTGTTGTCAATTTATTGTTATGTTGCAGTTCTCTTTCAACAAAAAGATCTTATATGCAAAAATGATGTTCAGGATTGACTTTTGACAGGCATTTTTTAGTTGTCCAGCAGTTGGTTTTAATAAGCTTAAGCATATGAGTAACATGATTTTTATTAATGTACAGAATAAGTCCCGCATTCAAGATAATACAATGTAATGGCTGTTGTATACCAAATAGCTTGCCATGCCTCCACAATACATCATCAAATGCATTCTGTAAGTTGTAGAACCCAACTTCCCTTCCACAGCATTAAACTAACTCGTTTTTTTTTATGAAACTCCACTGTACTCTTCACACCACCATTATCATTGTCATACACACATTACACAGGGAAATCCAAACAGAGTTGGAACTGACCTTTGACTTTTTTTTTTCGGGGGGTGGTGGAGTGAGGAATTTGGGTGATTTCATAAAAAAATATCCCTCAAACAGGCTTTGAATGAAAAAAATTATTGTATGGAACTAGTAGTAATATATTAACCCATAGAAAAGTAGGCAAAAAGCTATCATAGTAGTAGTCTTGAAAAACAATATATACCTTTAGCTCGTATCTTTTGTTTTCCCAATTCAGACCACCTGATGTTACTGCAGAGAGATGTTTTCTTCAAATTTCATCCTATTGTAAAGGCTTTGCATACATAATTTACGAATATGTTAAAGGTCAAAATTAACATTAATTCAGGTTAAAATTTTTTCACCTAGGTTAATTCTCAGTTTCCTTTGTCTCTTAGCCCTAGTCCACATATAATTACAATGCAGGGCTTGGAGAAAAAGGACATTGAGAATCAACCTGGGTTAAAAAATTTTCACTTGAATTAATTTTAATTCATAAATTTGAAAGAATTCCCTTGGGAACATCCTATGACCTACACTGGAAAGTCAAAACATACAATTAAGCTTAGTGGTCTATTCTTGGTCAAGCCAAATACCAGAAAATCCATCTGGCCCCCACTTAAAAGTCAAATAGTCAACCCTTATCACCCTTGAGATATGCTATTCTACTCTCCAGCCTGCATTAGTAGCACTAAACCATTCTGAAACAGATCAATCCCAAAGGAATCAGAATGATGCAACGGATCAATATTTTGCCTAAGCAAAGTCAAGGTGTCAGTAGGTAAGTCGATATTGACATCTTCAACTTCTACGGTGGAAAGTCCATCATCACTTGGCATTCGAGCAAAAGGGTCATACCCATACCATTGTAGGTCGTCAACATCTCCTCCGGATTCTGCTATATCAGAAATGCCTACTAGTGAATGATTCCTTATGTCGAGCACCCCATTTGTCCACATCTGGAACGGAGACCAATGGCACTCTGTTCTCATAGGATGATGATTCCACGCAGCAGCAAATGACTGAAGGGCCTTATTTATTCTGGGGGTGAAAATGTAGTGTAGTACAAACTGTTGTTCACTGGAGTAGTCCTGACTCCTCCATAGCCTGAAATGTGTAATAACAAGTATGACAGACGGAACAAAATGCATCCCGCCAGAGACGCTTGATGCGTCGATTGTGTACCAATGTTCCAGTCATGAAACTTCCTCTATTTAGACCACGCACCTCTTCCATTAACTGCCAGACACCTACATTTTCTCCTCCATGATCACTCCTTACTCTTGATGGCCAGTCATAGCATCCAGTGGCAGAGCGAAAAAGGTGAGTTACAGTTTCCTTTCTGTTGTTGTTGGAGCAGTGAAGATACACTATCAGCCTTGAGAAAGCGTCTATTCCTCCGTGGATAACAAATCCCCAGTTCACGAGACTGTGGTGCCCATCAATATGCCACAGACTGTTCGGCAATTGTACTGAATAAGCTTGTCTTCAAACGACAATTGCCCATCTGATGCGAGAATTATGCGGATCCACTTGGGAAATACTTGCCCTTACCCTGCGGCGTTGAAGTCTGAAGCCAAGAGACTTAAGAAAGCCTTGCACCATAGAACATCCCACAAGATTCCTATGCTCTTCAATAAACTGTTTGACACAAAAGTCAATCTGTTCATCAGATAATACAGAAAAACCTGTTGTTTCCTGCAAACCATATTCAACAACACGTCTTCTTAAAGTCCATCTTGAAACAAGGAGCATGTCTGCAACTTGTTTCCACGTAAAACCGCAATTCCAAGAGAACATCCTCGCTGATTTCAAACCGTGGTCTACCCGGCCGGCCACGTCGCTCAACTTTTGGCATTTCTAACGAATAAATTGCCAGGTTACTACAGGGAGAGCCTGTTTGAGTTTCCCTTCTCCTTGTCAATTCTAAAAACAAAATGCGAACGTTGTTGAAAATTTCTTGTAGAACCTAAGCACAGTCCAGTCGTCTTTCAATCGCTAAAGTTATGACTTGTTGAAGAGCAAGAAGGGGTGACTCCATTCAAATTACTATATTTTCTCACAATCTCAAATCTGTTGAGTCGTAAAACGCTTCATAATCAGTCATCAAACGGAGCAATTCTTCAAAGAAATTTTCCCATTCTTCGATCGTGGAAGCTCTGTTTGCAGCCATGTTGAATTTTGGCGGAAAATCATGCAATGCATTATGGGCTAAATACCACAATTACCGTACACAAAGTACTTATTGCATTGTGGGAAAGCACTTTGTTGACAGTGTTTGAGTTGCTTGTTGACAACATACCTTTGGTTGTTTGATGCGAGAATTGGCTACGTTGAGAGTGATGGCAATTGGAGCTTGACCTTGAAGGGCCGAGTTCTAGAATATGACGGGAATATGGGGTCGATGTCGAATGATTCTCGAAAACTGAGAAAAACTTTTCGTTGAAAGAAAGGAAAGCTCATTTCTTGAGCTTGATGCAATACTCTCTAGGCTTTGAATTGAAATTTGTTGAATGTGTTAATTTTTGTTGTTGAGCTTGATTAAAATATGCCGTGACCTTGAAAGAAAATCCGTTGAACGTGACTTGATTTTTGGTGAGTTTGATTGAAATCTCTCTTGACATTGATAAAAGATTTGTTGAATGTGAAGACAATTCTGCTTCTTGAATTTTGCACCATTTGGCTTTCCATAGTCGGGGGGATTTTTTGGAGACCCCCTCCTCCCTGATCTGAAGCTCTGGATCTGCCACTGTTTTACTTGTAACAAAATTTCAAGAGTCTCGTTGAGATGGTTGATTTTAGAGCTTACTGAAAAATTCTATCAACTTTAAAAGTGCGGTTAAAACTTTTTATCACTGGAGTCATTCTTTTCTTAATTTTTCTATAGACTTAATCTGACTGTGAAGAAGAACGAGGAGCACAGACTACCCAGCAACGTACTGATATAAGGCAGTTTGCAAGTACTACTAGCACTACTGCTGGTGCTATCGATGGTACCACAGGTGGAGCAGGTGGTGGTGGTGCTGCTGGTGCTGTTGATGGGTTGACTTCAGAAGGCAGTCAAGGCAGGCTCGAATTTCTGACAGCTCAACTACAGAGCATGTTTCCAGAAACGAGTACATCTGCTATTGCACAGGCTATTTCAAATGCCCAGAATCTACCGGATGTAATAGACAGCCTACTGGGTGCAAATAAGAGAAATATAAGAGGTATTTATCACACATTAAAGTTGTTTAAGATTACAGCTTTGTTTCAAAAGTAAATTGTCATTACTTTTCAGTTTTTGAGCACCTTTTTGGTGCCTTTGAGGGCATTACATTTTGTAACCTTTAAGATTACATTAGTGTGATTGATTGAATGAATTGCAAAGTCAATTTATTTCCTGGAAATAAAATTTAATTTGCAGGCTTGCATTTATTTTTTTTTATTTCAGGTACTGTTTTTCTCTTCCTTTTTTTTTGAGGGTGGGGGGGGGGGGGGGGGGGTGGTATTGTAATATATGCAGGTGAATTTGAAACAAGGGAAACAAAAAAGAAACTAAAATAATACATACTCTTGTCTTGTTATTTGTGTAAGTCATTCTTTTGTATCTCAGACTATAACAGATCGAACACATATGATCGTTGAATTAACTGTACAAGAGTGTCCTTTCAGTGTCTTATGTAAAAGTAAAACAGTCTCTTGGTGCTCACATAAGTTGAACAAACCCTACCTTCTATTTAATATTTTAAGTTTTATGACTAGATCCATGTCAAATAGTTATAATCTGCTAAGATGGTAGCTGAGTGACTCACCATGGGTGGTTACTTGAGTCAAGCCACAAAAAATCTTTGTACCGGAGCTATGTTAGTTTAAGTTTTAATGAAATAAGGGTTTCTATTTTCAGCTCTGCCTGGTTGGCGTTTCTTAAGTCACATTAAAAAACATATTCTGTTTATTGAAATAAGCATGCTGGGTGATTTAAATGCTGAGACCTTGAGTGGGCAGTTATAGTGGGTTGGAAGAAACCGTTTAAAAGGGTTTGTATACATCTTGGAAAACTTAGAAAATCATTGAATTCTTAGAGTCCTTTTACAAGACCTCAAAAGTCCTTGAAAATTTATTGCCAGGTGGAATGGGAATGTTTAGGAGGAATGCAAGAAAGCACGTGCAAGAAAGTTCAAGCAAACTCTGCGTGCTCGTTGGATATGTATATGAACAGGTATTTTAAAATAGAAGATCTTCTTAATCTGCAGAGTTTTATTTAGCCACTAATAATCACTCCCCAAGATTCCTCTGCAATGAAGACATTTCCAGTACAATTTTAATCAGTTCATGTTAAAAACAATGATAACCGAATTTGCCGCTATATAATTGCAGCAGAACACTACAATATACTATCCATTTGCCAAACCCAGAGACAACTTGTGTAATAATTACAATAATTATTGTCAAGACTCTTACGGAGGTGGTGTTTTGGCAGGAACAGTACCGCACCTTGGGGTACTCCAATCACAAGTAACAGCTTCCTGTCCTGTATTAAACGAAGAAGTATTCTTTTATGGAGTTGAATGGAGTTCAGAACATCACTTTGCTAGTGATGACAACTACTCTCTCTAGAAAAGAGAAGTTGGTGTGGGGAATACTCTCAAAGCATGCTTTTCAGACCACGTATGTAGACTCGAATCTCATTGAGTCTCCAGTCGTGGAAGATGCCAAAGCCGAGGTGCTTAGAATATTGGTACCCTGGGGTTAACAAGGCGCTAAACTGACCGAAGTGAAGCAAACAACCTACCACCGCGTCCTTACATGTGTGCTTTCATCAGTGGAACTCAATTGCAACATAAGGGAGCACACGCATCAACTGATACCTTTTACATCAGGCACCGTTCGCGTTACATTGCATTCTCGATGTTGTACAATTCTTTAACATGACGTTGCCTATGGACCACCAATTTTACCCCTATCATCAGCAAGTTATACCCTTTCTCCAATGAGGTGATGGGGATATGCGTGTCTATCGGGGAACGCATTCTTATGGTCAAGGGGGTAATGGAGTAGGTGGCATGATGATAATGTTAAAGAGTTTGTAAAGCGCTTGAAAATTACAATTAACAAAACCCTAAAAAGCTAATAATAACGATGATAATAATAATAAAATATCCATGCTATGCTGAAATCTAAAAAATAAAATTCTAAAATTCCATACAAAATTTATATTAAAATATTCAACACACTAAACATTCACAGTCATTCCAAAATATATAAGCTTTCCTAGAAAGAAATGTCTTAAGATGCTTTTTAAAAATGGCGAGGCTCCTATTTCTTCTTATACTTAATGGCAGCAAGTTTCATAAAACAGGTGCAGCATGAGCAGTCGAGCCACTTAACCTTTAAAGGCGCAAGTAGAGAAAGAGTAAGAACTTGAGGCACATGGGGTGATTAAGAAAAAAGACAAGTCAAGTTGGGCAAGCCCAATTGTGGTAGTGCGAAAGTCCGACAACACCGTGAGAATTTGCGGAGATCGTAAGGCAACCATTCATCAGTCTGTGGAAGATGAGCCATATGTCTTGCCCTCCTGCTCACGATTTGTTAACTACTCTTGTCGGTTCAAAGGTATTTAGCATATCGATTTATCACACGCATATGTACAGCTGAATGTTGACAAAGGTCTGTATTCCTACTGAGAGTACCTTATGCTGTGAAGGCATCCCCAAAAATATTTCAGGCAAAAATAGATCAGATGCTCCAGGATATTGAAAATGTGTATGTAAGCAGGATGACATTTTGGTAGGTGGGAATGACTGGCAAGAGAATCTTATAATACTTGCCGATGTTTTGGACTGTACAATTTGCATTTGAAATTGGCCATGTTGTACCCGCATACCCACGTCAAGTATGTCCAGTGCTTAGTTCATTGTTTAGTTTTGCACATTCTTTTCATAATCTTTTCAGATTCTGATAGATTTCTCTGCATAGCTTCCTTTGTTTTTAGATCATTTTGTAAGTTTCATCGTTTATTCTAGAGGCATTTCGCTTTAGCGTCCACGGCAACATCATTGCAGTTTTCGTTAGCCTTCGTGCCTTTTTCTGTTCAACTTTCAAGTCACACAACCTTTGTAAGTGTTTTCGCTTAGTTTGTTTCCCTTTCCTGTATTTCTGTTGTTTCATAGCTGTCATATGTATTCCTTAATAATTTGTAATTTCGTTTTGCTTCTAGCAACCGTAATTGTAATTTTGATGTAACCATAATAAAAGACAACTTGGAACCATGAGACTATTCGCTATAATATTTCGCTGAAACGTTATGGATTCAATCGAGGAACAAGTTGTGACGGAAAGCGACCGTTTGGATCTTGGTGAGGCTGCTTAAGCAACTGGTGTAGAAAGGCGAAGGCAGCACATGGAAAGGGAAAAGCATATATCGCTCATGTTAGATGGACGGATTGCCAGACTTAATTTAGAAGAATTCAACGTCATATGAAGGAAATCGATAGTCTTGTGACTGATGAAGGGAATGTGGACGTCGTCGAGAGGAAATTAACTTCATTTCGTGTTTCCGTGGAAGGGCTCAAGACAGGTTTCGCTGCTCTTTTAAATGATCTTGAGTCGGAAGGGAATTTGGACCTTGTGAACGACTGGTATGTTAGTCCGAGTGGAAAGATTAACGACTTTTTAGACAAAACTGTACTCTGGATTTCAGCCGCGAAAGAGACAATTGAACGTAGCCTGGAAACAAGACCTCAAGTTGGCTCGATATATTCTACATCGCATCGTTCAAAGGCATCCTCTAGATCCTCCGGCCGATCAATTACCTGAAACAGAGTGAAAGAGAAATCCAAAAGACGCCGAGTTAATGGCCAGAGTTGCTATGTTCGAAAAAGGAAAGAGTTGGAGTTGAGAGTCGAGAAGTTACGCCTCGAACAGCAGTTGACAGTTGCTCGTGTACATGAGGGCGTGTTTGCTGAAATTGAAAGTGGTGTTAGCGATGCGAATTTAACTGTTCGTCAAGAGTTGCCTTCGAAAACTTCTTCTGTACAAGGATATAATTTTTCTGGGCCATTTCTTCCGACTTCCTCAAGTGCTTACACGTCTCCAACCGTCACGTCGAACATTATGACTAAAGTGAGCTACACTACTGATTTATATGACGCTCCTATGATACAAACTCCTCCTAAGCCAATGCAGCAGCCAAGTCTGATCCTTTAGCATCTGAGTTTCAAGTTGCCGAAATTAAACAAGACACAGAGCCATTAGGACAACCGAAACAAGAGCCTTATATGCCTCCATATGTGGCCTACACCCATCAGTTTTGTGAAGTCCTTCAGCAACAGAACAGATTTACTACCGGAGCAACAACAACAGAGTTTACTGCCTTCTCTCACAGTGGCCAAATTTAGTGGCGATCCTATGGAGTACTTTACCTTTATAAGAAGTTTTGAATCGCAAGTAGAGGCTAAGGTCAGCTTGAATGATGTGCGTCTACAATACTTAGAGCAGTATTGACGAGGAGAACCTAAAGACCTGATCAAAGGTTGTCTCCACCTTGATAGACACAGCGGGTACCTAGAGGCCAAAAGGCTCCTAAATGAGAATTATGGGGACCCTTACGAGATATCCAACGCCTATCTTAAGAGAATCAACGAGTGGCCCTGCATCCGACCAGGGGACAAGCTGGCATTAGACAGATTCTCCATCTTCCTTAGTCCGTGTGGGAGCGCGATGTCGACTCTTACCTATCTGTCTATCCTCAACCATCCTCACAACTTGCAAAGAATGGTAACCAAGCTTCCATTTACACTTCAAGACCAATGGCGGCGAGAAGCAAATAGAAGAAGAGTAGCAGGTGAAGTGATCACTTCTTTCGCCGACTTCGTGAACTTCGTTAATGTAGAAGCGGGAACTGCGACCGACCCAGTCTTCTCTTGGGATGCGCTCCATCGTTTGGATGGTTCTGCAGATCGACTTGACCATTCCAGTAAAGGCAAAGGTAGAGGCTTTCACAAGTCTAAAACGTCGGGGAACCATAATGGTACTTCACATCACGCCTCCAGTCACGCGACAGATGTGACTGCTGGCCAACAGTCCGGCTCACGCACTACCATTAGCCTCTGTAAGTTCTGTGACAAGAATCATGATTTGGATGACTGTCAAGAATACTTGAACAAATCCTTGTCACAAAGGAAGGATTTCCTAAAGAAGAAATCACTGTTCTGCCTGCTACAGTCCTGGACATAGATCTAACGGCTGTGCTCAGCGAAGGACCTGTAAGAGCTGCTCACGTTGACATCCAACGGGTCTACATGGTGATAGCCTCGCCCTCAATCAGGAGGCTTACAAGAAAGTAAGCTCCACTCCTCCGCAACCAAAAGAGAGCATATCAAATGCTCACACGGAGGTGGAAGAAGCCCTGTGCAATGCCGTAGGTACCAAGGAATCAGTAACCGCCGTTCCTGTCGTTCCCTTTAGGCTAAAATCTGCTGAAAGAGAAGTCCTTACTTGCGCCATGCTTGACACCTGCAGTACTGGTTTGTTTGTTCTTGACGAAATTGCGACCACCTTGGGGTTAACGGGTGTGAATACACAGCTCATGGTGAAGACTGTCAATGGCACAAAGCTGCACGACTCTAGGGTCTTAAATGGATTAATCGTCGTGGACTTAAAAGACGAAAATCCCATACAGCTACCGAAGGTATTCACTAAGGAGGACCTCTCCACACCCCAAAATGTGCATACGGCTGAACTTGCCCATCGTTGGAAACATCTTAGAAGCATAACCAAAGAGCTGCCTACACAGTCACCCAACGTCAGGAATTGTCTTCTGATCGGCTCAAACTGCCCAAAAGCTCTTGAACCAATAGACGTATTAGCTATTGAAGATGGTGGTCCCTTCGCGATCAGGACGTTTGCTGGATGGGCAATAGTGGACCCTCTGTATATGTGCGGCACAGAGCACCCAAATGTCAATTGTCATAGATTCGCTGCTACGGAAGTCGGTTCAGGTAAACACCTCGATCATCACTTCATGGTAGAGAGCAGAGTTAGAGAGATTGTCACTCCACAAGCACTCAACAAGATGCTCGAGCTGGACTTCAGTGAACGAACGGAAGACAAGGAGCAAAAAAATTCAAGAGAAGACACAAAGTTTCTGGACATAGTCGGTCAGGGAATCTGTCACATGGAAGATCATCACTATGAGATTCCCCTTCTTTTCCGCGTTAACAGCCAATGGTTTCCAGAGAATAGAGAGCATGACCTTCAAAGAGCATTATGGTTAAGGAAGATGGATTTGCTTGGTAGGTACCGTCTCATCTTGTTGCTGCAAAGACGGGTCAAGTCTGGTACATACCCCACCATGGAGTTTACAATGCCAAGAAGCCAAACAAGATAACGGTGGTGTTCGACTGTAGCGCTAGATTTGGAGGAGTATCGCTCAATGACAAGCTGCTACAAGGGCCTGACCTGACAAATCGACTTGTTGGTGTCCTTACAAGATTTTGCCAAGAGAGTGTTGTGTTTATGGGCGACATTGACGCAATGTTTCACCAAGTCCGTGTACCAGAAGGCCAGCGAAACTATCTTCGCTTCCTGGGGTGGCCTAATGGAGATCTATAACAAGACCTTGAGGAATACCAAATGAATGTCCACTTGTTCGGCGCAGTGTCATCGCCAAATTGCTCGAATTTCGCCCTGAGAAAAGCAGCAGATGACTCAGCAGATGGGGCAGAGGCCGCAGATGTTCTGCGAAAGAACTTTTACATTGACGACTGTCTGCGCTCCGAAGAAAAGGAAGATACCGCTATCCAAAGGAAACGTGATGTTCGCCATGCTTGCGCCCTTGGAGGGTTTAATTTGGCCACGTTCATCAGCAACAGCAAGACCATTCTCGAAAGTATCCCGGAAGAAGCGCACGCTGCAGGAGGTAAATCGTTAGAACTAGGAAGTGACTACTATCCAGTGGAGAGAGCTCTAGGTCATCAGGGAGTTGAGGCCACCCACTGTAATCCAACGACAGTGGGCAATCGAATCGGATATGTTCAGTTTCAGAATCGTCATCAAAGACAAACCACTAACAAGAAGGGGAATACTGTCAACCATATCTTCAATCTACGACCCCCTGGGGTATAGCCGCGCCCTTCCTGTTAGTCGGGAAGAAGATTTTGCAGGACTTGTGCCGAACAAAGGTACAATGAGGGCCAAAAGTGTTGAGACACTTCCGTAAAATGGACCCTTTTTGCATAGTGGGCATACCTATCCCCTTTCCCTGTCTACCACAACCCCTTCCTCCAAAAATCAATGTTGTATTTTGGACCCTCCAGTATTTCTTTTACTTCAGACAACATTGATTTGGGGGGATGAGGGGATTTAGGGCGTTTAAAAGGAATGAAGTAATAAATGAATTAAACGTTTGATAAAAGCACCCATTTTAAGTGTGTCAACTACTTTTGTCCCTGATTGTAGGCTGGGACGACGAGATTTGCGAAGAGTTCCGCGTACGTTGGAAAAAGTGGAGAGGTCAGTTGCCTGAACTTGAGCGTTTCTCTATGGAACGATGTCTGAAGTCCAACAACTTTGGTGCCGTCGTGTCGAGACAGATCCACAGTTTCTCTGACGCCAGTTCGACTGGTTATGGTGAAGTATCTTACCTTAGAATGGAAAATGAGAGAGGTGACATCCATTGCGCATTCCTTGTAGGGAAGGCTCGAGTTGCGCCCGTCAAGACTATGACTATCCCTCGTTTAGAGTTAAGCGCAGCCACTTTATCGGTTCGTGTGGTAGAGATGATCAACAGAGAACTAGACGAATCTGTTGATAGCAGGCACTACTGGACAGACAGCACAACCGTGTTAAAGTACATATGTAACGAAAGAAGCGTTTTCAAGTGTTTGTCGCCAACCGCGTTCAGACGATACGTGACATGACAAACCCCCAGCAGTGGAAGTATGTTGAGTCCAGAAGGAATCCAGCAGACGACGCTTCCCGTGGTATTGACGGTCAGGAGTTATCCCCACAGTGTCGTTGGATTACAGTGACTGGCCTCAACTCCCTGATGACCTAAATGATATCCCTGTTGACGACCTGCAGTTAAAAGGATCACGGTACACAGTACGGACGTCGATGAGAACACGAGTTTTCTGACGAGGCTTACCTGATCTTCCGAATGGCACTGACTGAGCAGATCTATTGCTTGGATACCCTGTCTCCAGCCCAAGTGAAGTATTACTATGGTACAAGGAGAGGTGGAAATGCCACTAAATTTGAAGTCAAGCCTCCGAGAGTAGAAGAGCTGGATAGAGCTGAGATTATTATTCTTAAACTTGTAGAGTGAAGCGTTTCCCAAGGAAAAAGAAGCCTTGCAGAAGATTCAAAGAGCAGACTCCAAGGACGATTGCCAATTCGTGAAGGCGAAGAAGTCTAAGATTAAGAAGTCGAGTACCTTGTTTTGCCCCGATCCCTTTTTAGACAAGGATGGACTCATCCGTGTTGGTGGTACACTAGGTAATTCACAGGAGTTTGCGGAAGACCTTAAGCATCCTGTTATCCTCCCGAAGAAGAGTTTCATGGTCGAGCTTATCGTTCGCGACGCTCATAAGAAAGTTGCTCATGCTGGCAGAGGCATAACGTTGAACGAACTCAGAAGCCGATATTGGATAGTTAACACGAACTCACTTGTGAGACATCTCATTTCCAATTGCGTTGTATGTCGTCGTCTTCGAGGGACAACCAGTAAACAGAAGATGGCTGATCTGCGGGAGGAGAGGATAACATCTGCCCCTCCCTTCACGTATTGTGGTGTCGATCTATTTGGTCCAAGGCAGGATAGAAGTCGAACGCTATGGGGTACTATTTACCTGCTCAGCCAGTAGAGCGGTACACATCAAAACAGGAGACTTGCTAGAGACAGATTCCTTTATGAACGCACTACTAAGATTCATAGCAAGAAGAGGGCCAGTACGTGAGATCAGATCAGACCAGGGAACCAACATTGTGGGAGTACAGACCAAGCTTAAGCAAGCCCTGGAGGAGATGGACCATTATGACATCCAAAGACCCCTTAGCAAGGACTTCAATTCTGATTGGGTTATTAAATGGAAAAGAATTCCCCAGACGCGTCTCATATGGGTGGCATTTGGGAACGCCAGATACAGTCTGTTCAATCCATTTTATCCGCACTGATGCTAGAACATGATCACGCCCTTAATGGTGATTCTCTTAGAACCTTGTTAGCTGAGGTAGAATGCATCATAAACAGCCGTCCGCTTACCGTCCCGTCGCGTGATCCCGGAGATTTGGATCCGTTAACGCCTAGTCACCTACTAACAATGAAATCAAAGATCGTGATGCCCCCCGGGTAACTTCCAGAAAGCTGATGTTTACCTCCAACAAAGATGGAAACGAGTTCAATATTTGTCCAACGTCTTTTGGTCAAGATGGAGAAAGGAGTACGTCCAGACCCTACAAGAGATAGTGAAATGGAACAACCCAAGGAGAAACCGTCAAAGGGGGATCTGGTATTGATCGCTGATGATAGAGTGCCAAGAAATCAAAGGAACATGGCTCGTGTTGTTGACTTACACCCGGATGCAAAGGGAAAAGTCCGATCGGTGAAGATTGCTACGGCAACTACAACTTTGGAGAGGCCAATTCAGAAGCTTGTGCTGATTCTGGAGAATGAAGAGGACTGAAGACCTGGGGTACATCCCAGCCAGAGGAGCCACGGACACTTAGACTTTAATGAAATTTATTGCTTAATTGAGAATTTAGGGCATGAGTTGTTTTCCTACACTCTTAGGGGAGCCAGATGTTACAGCCACATACCCACGTCAGATATGTCTAGTGCTTAGTTCATTGTTTAGTTTTGCACATTCTTTTCATAATCTTTTCAGGTATCGCATTTCATATTCTGATAGATTTCTCTGCATAATTTCCTTTGTTTTTTAGATCATTTTGTAAGTTTCATCGTTTATTCTAGAGGCATTTCGCTTTAGCGTCGAAGGCAACATCATTGCAGTTTTCGTTAGCCTTCATAACTTTTTCCGTTCAACTTTCAAGTCACACAACGTTTGTAAGTGTTTTCACTTAGTTTGTTTCCCTTTCCTTTATTTCTGTCGTTTCATAGCTGTCATATGTATTCCTTAATAATCTGTAATTTGGTTTTGCTTTTAGCAACTGTAATTGCAATTTCGACGTAACCGTAATAAAAGATGAGTTGGAACCGTGGGACTATTCGCTATAATAGGCCAGATGTGAGTTTTTAAAACCTGAAGTGGTATACTTAGGCCTAAAAATTAGTGCGGTACGTCCGCAACCAGTGGAAGAGAAAATCAATGCAGTAAAGAAAGCACACACTCCTCACAATGTAAGTGAACTGAGATCTCTCCTAGGCATGGTGAAAAACTATCATTCTTTCCTGCCATGGCTAGTCACAGTGCTGGCACCCTTGCATACGCTTTTGCAAAAGGGCATCCAGTGGGAGTGAACACACGACTGCCAGAAAGCTTTTGAAGCCTGCAAGGAGGCTTAACTAGTGATTCACTGTTGGCCCACTGACCTGAATCGGGAATTAAGATTAGCCTTATGGTCACAAAAACGTAGTAATTGTGATGCACATTCCCGGTTGCCCCATGAGGACTCAAGATGGGGTGTGAAAGTTAAAGTTATCATGTGAGCGCTTTTGATGGGGATTTCCCAATAACTGCAAAGGATATTGAGAAGGCCACTGTACCCATTGCTTTGTCATGAAAGGATGGCCACAGAAATGTGAAGAAGAAGAACTAAAACCCCATCACATTCGTAGCCAGGAGATTTCCTGTGAAAAGAAATGTGTTCTCTGCAGCTCTACAGTGACCATTCCCCAAGTGTTAAGACAGAAAATATTAAAGAAATTGCACTGGGAACACCCTGGCACCTGTGCAATGAAGGCCATAGCCTGTACATTATGAGGGGTCATATGCGCCAAAATCCTACTTCAAATTCTGTTTTGAAGATCCCTGTATATTTTATTCATTTAATGAACAGAATTTAGGAAACCAGAACAGAAATTGAAGCAACAGAATAGAAATTAAAGCAACAGAAATTGGAACAACAGAACAGAAATTGAAGCAATAGAACAGAGATTGGAGCAACAGAACAGAAATTGAAGCGACAGAACGGAATTTAGAACAGAACCAAAATTGAAGCGACAGAACGGAATTTAGGACAGAACGGAAATTGGAGCAACAGAACAAAAATGTCAAAATTGAAAATTTCGGTTCTTCTGATTAACGAACCACGTGGAGCCTGGGTAGTAACTAGTTGCACATTATAATGTATGAACATTATTCGACTACAGGTTCCTGCTCCAAGGAAATATAGTCCACTTTCAACATGGCTGCTCGGCTAGAAAGCGATGATCTCCCTGCTAGGTGCATTTCATTACTTGAAGAAGTTAAAGATCTCATTGAGGCCCAAAAAAATGAAAGCAGCGGAACCCAAAGCAAACCCCAAGCTACTACATCTTCACTGGTTTCGCAAGTTCAACAGAGAGACCAGAGAGTCATGCAGAATTTTCGCTATTTGCACAGTATAATTCCGCCGGCGTCTCGTATGCAAGGCCTCCACCAGCGAAGAAGTCTCGTGTCTCTTTCCAAGTGAAAGAGACATGGACACATGAATTCTTTTGCCTCGGATTGACAACAGCTACCTGTGTGCCTTCATGTGCACAAAAAATATATTTTCTCGCGTTAAGGAACGCACATTGCTTCAGCGCTTTGCATACAGATGTGTTGGTATTTGTCGCGCGAGTTATTTTTACAGTGTGCATGATTATTTGTTATCAGGTATATAAGGTGTTCCTTGCATATTTAAGGTCACTTGACGGTATCTCTCGCTACCGTACTGTAAATTATGGATGAAACGGGCACTGATTTTTCTCAATCGAACGTCGCTGGT
>JBBMOI010000001.1:45127500-45130000 GCA_038088405.1 Porites divaricata
CGGTAAAAGTGAAGAACAGCTCCCCTAAAAGTCTGTCGGCCGACTGTCGGCCAACTGTCGGCCGGCAGTATACCAACAGTTAACCGACAGTTAACCGACAGTTGACCAACAGCAAACCGACACTTGAAAATTTGACAAGTGTAATGGCATCGCAGTCACTCGACCCTTACCGTTCTATTAGAATCAGTCGCATGATGTACCACAAAGTGCATCATCGTATATCTTGGGTAAGTTTATCTATGAAATCGCCCTATAATGCATTGCGGTTCGTTTAGCGTGTCATATATGCACTTTCAATTACCTCTGTCTGTTTGAGTTTATTTTTGGTTAATATTTTCAGTTAGTAAATATTATTTTTTTACGTAGTCACTTGTCAGAGACAATAAAAACTACTTACAAATTGGTCATTGACTTTTGTTTTATTTGGTGGTTCCTAAAGGAACCGTTTTTGTTGTAGCTAACCCCAGCAACGTAGTGCACAGGATAAAGCTCTGCAATATGTTGCAGCATCATTTGGAAACGCTCTCCCGGATATACTCTCTGCCAGTTGAATTCATCCATGGGAGGGGCGATGCCAATGAAGAAGACACTGCAGATCATGATAGAAATCTCCAAAACCTCCTACAGCGATGTCTACACCGCGGCATCGTCCTTAGCCCTGAGAAGATGCAACTGCGACTGAAAAGAGTTCCCTTCATGGGTCATCTCCTGACGAGCACAGGTCTAAAGCCTGATCCGGCCAAGGTAGAGGCCATCACCAATATGCCCAAACCCCAAGACATTGAGGGTGTCCAGCACTTCAATGGGTTTATCAATTACCTGACCAAGTTCCTCCCTAAGCTCTCAGAGGTAATGGAGCCAATTCGTCGCCTGACACGGAAGGATACACCATGGGAGTGGTCCACGGAACAAAGACAAAGCGTTTCAAACTGTGCAGAAGCTGGTAATGGAAGCTCCCGTTGTCTTATTACAACCCCTCCAAAGAACTCACCATCCAGTGCGATGCAAGCCAGAGTGGACTTGGAGCAGCTCTCCTACAGAATCAAAGACCAATAGAGTATGCAAGTTGTGCTGAAACCCGTTACGCTCAAATCGAAAAAGAGATGCTGGCGATCGTCTTATCTCTTGAGTGTTTCAACCAATACGCATTCGGTCGCCATGCGAATGTTCAAAGTGATCACAAGCCACTGGAGACGATATTGCAGAAGCCACTTGTCCGAGCACCTTGACGATTGCAGTCCATGATGATGAGGCTGCAAAAGTACGACTTCACCGTACATTATGAACGGCGCACAAACATGCATGTTGCCGACAGGTTGTCATGAGCCAACCTCCCATTCCCAGGCAAAGAAGATGACATCGAATCTGTGAATATGGTCCAGTACTTACCAATATCTGACAAACACCTCGACGAAATCAGAATGGAAACTCGGAGAGACCAGTCACTACGAAGCCTGTCCGAAACCATCCTTGTAGGATGGCCAGATGACAAGAAGGACATCCCGCCACTAACTCATCCTTACTTCAGCATGAGGGACGAGCTCACTGTTCAAGACGGACTGATCTTTAAAGGAAATGCAGTCTTCATTCCCAGGAACCTTCGCGCAGCTATGAAGGCAAAGATCCACTCCTCTCATCTTGAAATCAAGGAATATATCTCAGCATGCAAAATATGCTGAAGACTTGATACGACCTCAGAAGCCAAGGAGACCCTGATGTCCCACGAGGTTCCATCTCGCCCTTGGCAGAAGATTGCAGCAGACATCTTCACTCTTGATGGCAAAAGATTACCTAGTCACCATTGATTACTACAGTAACTTCTGGGAGATAGACAGACTGTTAAATACCAAAGCGGTTACCACTATTCTCAAGCTGAAGAATCATTTTGCTCGGTATGGAATTCCGGACCAAGTAGTCAGTGCCAATGGCCCACAGTTTAGCTCCAAAGAGTTTGCTGACTTTGCAAGAACGTGGGACTTCAAACATCTGACAAGCAGTCCAGGTCATAGCAAGTCTAATGGCAAAGTAGAATCAGGAGTGAAAACAGCCAAGTGCATCTTGAGAAAGTCAATAAAAGCTGCAACAGACCCAAGCCTCACCATCCTTGATTATAGGAATACACCCACTCAAGGAATGACAAGCAACCCTGGACAATGGTTGATGAGCAGAAGGACAAAAACACTTCTTCTCACGACCCATAGCCTGCTCCTGCCAAAGAACATAGACCTGGAAAATGAGAAGCGAGAGCTGCGACGACGCCAACAGGTCCAGGTCAAGTACTATAATACAATAGCAAGGGACTTACCCAGCCTCGCAGAGGGCGACGTCGTCAGAATGAAGCCTTTCAAACTTGGTGAGAAGTCTTGTCCCAAAGCCAAAGTGACAGCAAGGCTGGACGAGGTCCTACACCATTGAAACAGAAGATGGAGTGGTCTACCGTAGAAACCGACACCATCTTAGGCACACCTCTGAACCGCCAACCCAGCCAATCATCCCAGAG
>JBBMOI010000001.1:45137500-45395000 GCA_038088405.1 Porites divaricata
AGTTATTGTCCTTACATTTCATGTTTATTATACATGTAATATTGTTATTTTGACTGACCTGCAAGCAGTTCTGCCAACTGAGTTTGGTAAGTCTACAAAGTTGTTTTGCTTGTTTTACACTTTCACCAGGCTGAACAGATAAACAACTTCATCACTTCTGTACTTGATGAAATGATGATGTCACACACCAAATCTTATTCCCAGATTGGTTCTTGTTCTAGCTCTTTATTATCGTACCTTTTCACCTGTACAGCACCTCATACTAAGGCTCTATAATGTTGCCACCTCGTTAGTCTCATATTTCTGCTCAGCTGACTCATCACCATGATTTACTGAACCAGATCTGAACCACACAGCTACTTAGACATGGTTGTTGTATTCAGACTTAATCTGGGAAATTTTGGACTGATTTCCCCCATAATAAATCAATAACTTATTAGAAAATTTTATTGATCGACGCTTTACCAACATTTAAACAGAAATGTCAAGTAGACTGTTTTTAATGCAGAATTTCGTTCTGTTACAAGTACAAGCTAACTACATAACTTAAAACAAATGCGCTGTGATACAGAAGAGGTGATCAAGAAATCTAGCTTAGTGGTGGATCTCAGAAGGGTTGCTTCAAATAAAGGATTTGTCATTTCTAACAATGCAGCATGTGGAAATTGCATGTTCTATTCCCTGACTGAGCAATTGAAGAGGATTAAGGACATAGCAATCTTACATGGAGAATTACAAAGAACTCTAGTCAGATTTCTGAGGGAACATTCCAATCTGGTAAGTTATTACAAATATTATGTATGTTTTTATTTGAATAAAGATGGAGAGGTAGACCATTAATTGCAATTTGTTGTGTTGGTGAAGTATAATGATTTTTCACTTTGAATGGGCATAAAAAAATTCTCTATGGAGCAAAAAACTCACAACTTTACTGTTAATTCCCAGTCATCCAGTTCTCCTTTCATAGACGCTAAGATACAGACAACTTCTTCTATCGAACCCATCACAAGAGACTTAGAGGAGAAAACTAAATTATCCTCTGTCACACTCATGTACAAGTACTTTTTATACTTTTTGAAGAACTCCGCATACTCAAATCACCTGCATTGTCTCTGGATGTGCTTTTTCTTTTCAGTTTAAGGTGAGCGGTAGATACAATCAACTTAAACATCTCTTTTTCTCTTCTCAAAGAGTGACACAACAGCCAAGGTCAATTTTGTCTCTGAATACCCATCATGGCCTGAATACTTAGCAAGTATGGAAAAAGATGGCACATGAGGAGACCATTTGGTTCTAATTGCTGCAGCTAATTGCTTCAAAACTCACATCCATCTAATCAGCCGTCTTGTGCATGACTTAACCATCAGTTCAGATCATCCTATCACCAACAGCAGTCCACTTGTGTTGGGGCACATTCATGAGGAGCACTACGTGAGCCTTCATCCCGAACTAGGTAAATGTAAATGGATTAAGTTCTGTAATTTTATTCAGGCCTATAATTTTAGTTCCTGGAACGTTCTGGGCATTGGTAATCTTAAAGGAGAAGTTCATTCCAAAATGGCAGTTTTTTTTTCTTTTTGCCAACAAAAAAGATTACACAAAGGAGGGTTAGTTACCAAAATTTCAGATTCGAAAGTTCTTTCGGCAACCCTGTGAAATCCTTGTCTCAAATTATTAGCTCTTTGGAGGCTGAAATTTTGGTGAGTAACCTACATGTACCTTTGCATAGATTTTTTTGGGGAAAAGAAAAAAATCTGCCATTTTGAAGTGAACTTCTCCTTTAAAGAGCAGACCTAATTCACCAAAGTTAGCAGTTGAATGAAGTGTTTTCATACATGTAGGTTCCATTTTATAGCTGGTTTATGGCAAAACCACATGTACATTTCTTGCAATTTATGTGCAACTGCATGAATATGATTGCAAAGTGCTGCCAAAGTATGTCCTTTGCAAGAAATTGGTCACGTGAACAACTACCTGTAAACACAAAACAGTTTGCTTTTGAAAAACAAATGATGTTAGGAGGAATTGAATAAACATGTTAAGATTTGGTAACCATAAATTTTCAGCTCTATATGTAAAAAGTAGCAATTGCAATATTGCTGGAGAAAATTTTAAGCTGTAGGAGGATGGAAAATCATTTCTTGCCACCCTGACATGGTTGAAAAGTTTGAGGGATTTTTATGAAAATCTCTTCAGTTTGAGTGGTGGGAAGAGTGCATTAGGTGGCTGTTTCAGTTGCTCCCCCAAAATAGCGTTTTCGTTTTTACAGAGAGGTGAACACTAGACTGCTTGCAGTCCGCCTTTTCTCTTAAAATCCGTCTGGTTCTTATCTCAGCCAGCCCGAGAGCAAACCACGACGTTATGTATAAGAGACTGCGAGCAGTCTAGGGGAACACTTGATCAACTATTTCAAAAGCCTACTGGTCTTGAGACCTTTTGTCTTGAGAACCCAGATACTTTATATGAAACTAATAATGTGTTATTAATAATATTAATCACTTGTTTTGTTCTTGTTATGCACCTATCAATGGTTTGCCCCAGGATGGGGGCCGGGCAACCCACGGGAATTACAGTTCGTAAAGCACACGTGGGTGGGGATTTTGACATCCACAACGGTCCCCGGGTTGGAAAATTTGACTCGACCGCCTTCTTGAAAAGTGGAGAGGACCTGGGAATGAGTGAGTGATCCGCCATCTTGGAAAATACCCAGAAGTCATTTGAGCGAGTTTCCCGCGTCCAAGGATGGCTGAACGAAAGGTAAGGAGTATCGTGTTGCTTTTTTTAAGCAAAAATGTTGTTTTTTAAGCCCATCATTGCTCTGTGTTTAAAGTTCTAATAACATAAGCTATTTTTCCTTCAGCTTTGAGAACAAATATTCGCACAAGAGCTCATTTAGATCAAAATTTACTTCCTACTTACCTGTCTTCAAAGGATGCCGCCCTGCCTCACGTTTTCGATACTCTCTGTGTTTATACATTTGCTAGTATACTCCAAATGTTAAATTACATGAAATTCTGGTCAATTGTGGACCTCAGTCACAAACGTCAGTTGGAAGCGGAATACGACCTATTGCAGGCGTGACATAGAAGATGAATCCAGAAACCTGTGCCAAATCTCACCAAACAATGACAAGTAGTGCTTTATTAAATAATCTTATTTTTTGTCACTTTCTATGTCAATTTTTTAATAATTCTATCCTAAAACATTTTTGTCTACAAGAAATGCAATTTAGATTGTTTTGAGAGGATCTTGTTTAATCGTTGTTTGTTCAAATCATTGTTGTGCAGCTTTTGATGTAGTGCTACTTTGTTCCAGGTTCTGGTGGAGTTTAGCGAAAGGCGTAAAGTTCTCTCTGTAGAAGAGGGCAACTGTATAGTTAAACTAATAAAGGATGCATTTGGAAGTGAAGGCGAAATATTGTTACAGAAATTTGACAGTGGGAAGAATTCATCGATCTTGATTCGAATGCTGTTGTAGAGGACAAGTCAAAGTTGCGTGTCATTTCAAAGGTGTGCAATATGTGACAGGATTTGAATATTTACCTATTCTTGTAGTTGATTTATAAAGTCTGTATGATTTTCTTTGTTTGATTGGCTGAATTAAGGAATTAGCTCCAATCAGAGACAGTCACAATGAAAGGACTGCCAAATTTCCAAATGATTTTTAGAAAAATATTTACTTATTACTCTCTGGCCTCAATACATCTCTGTTGTTCACATTAACTGGGCAGTACCACTTCTATTGTGTGACAAAGGCTAATTAACTTTGTTTACTGATATATACAGCCATCAAGCCATGTCCCAGCTGTTCAACCCACTATGTGTGCGATATCAACAACCACAGGTAATCAAATTTATTGACACCTTTCATACCAGACAAAAGCTTGAACATTTTTCTCTACTGTAGCTGTAAATAGATAGGTTTAGAACATCTGTTATTCTTCCGTCACCTTCGACGATCTGCACACTTCCACACTTGCATGAATTTAGTAAAACAGAAGAAGGCTTGTCAGGCATCTGCCAATGAAACATAATAGATTACATATGCCAGTAGATAGTGCCATTATAGTAGTAGTGTTTATTCTTTTATATTCATAGTTTGTTTAGGAAGTCAATCAACACTTGTCATAAACAATGGCAAGATAGGGATTGGCCCCAAAGCAAAGGTCAGTGATCCTTGTGAGTGTATTTTGCTCAATGGTAGCCTGGTTCAGTAATTTTATAGTTAATGAAGGAAATAATGCCCATGCCTGTCTGAAGCAAGCAATTACTAATGCTAGTATTCCATTGTTATAAATTCAACACTTTCATTTAATATAGTTTATTTTACTGAATCATGATTAATACTCATACATGACTGTAAAGGACCTGTTTTCTCCATCAATGTATATTGGTTTATGTATTGAATTCTTAAAGTGGCTAGAAAATCACCTTCAAGGGGAATCCTACTCCATGTTTCAGGATTAATAGACGAACAATATTTTATACATTTGGTATTGGTTTTGATACATTGAATTCTTGCATGGAGAAGCAAAGGGGAAAAACCGAAATATCCATAAACTATTCATTTGTCAATATTGATGGGTACTTTGTTCTGTTGCTCTTATGCTGGGACTCTAGTTGTACTGTAAGAAGAAAAATATTTTCTCATCAAAACTGGTTAAAAATGTGAAAATGAAGTGACTGATTGTCTTTTAATAGATAGTTCATTTTGTTTGTCTCAAAGGTGACTGGACAGAGTACAAAAAATAGTCAACAGGTGATCAGTGCAGCCATGATTTATGGCTGCACTGCTTGACCAAAGGGGTATCCTATATGAGAAAGCTAAAGAAGCAGTAAGGGGTGATAGTTGCTTTGTGTTTAAGAAAGGAAAATCCTAATCAAAATCAGTTGAAGAAGTGGAGCCAGTACCATGCAAGAAACAATACACCTTACATACATTCAGAAAGGAACACACTGCCCAACTTCTTGAAGACATTGAAGGAAAGCAGCAGCAACTGAAGTACAAACAGCTTCGTCAAAGTAAAGCACAGGCATCTAAAGACTGGGAGACGTGTGATAGGCTACAGAAGGAAATGGCCACATTAAGGAAGGAAGTTTTTGAGGCCCAGAAAGAGCTGAAGTTGTTTCAAAGAAAAGAAAAGAAGTCCAAGTGGTACACAAAAGAGGCAAACCAAAGCACTGGTGTCACAGTTTCGAATCGGGCCTCTATTGACGTTTACAGGAAAGGAACCAACAATAAAAAGATGAATCCCAATCAGGCCCCTGTGGTTCTAGGGCAAGAAAACTGTACCATCATACAGCCCGGCAGTCCTTCCATGGTTCCTGTGGCTTTAGGACAAGAAAGCGGTAGTCCTCATGTACCAGTGGCTTCAGGACAAGAGACTTTGAAGGCTACACAGCCCAGTAACAGTCCCCAAGTTTCTGTGGCATCTGAGCAGGATTTTGTGGAAAGCCCCCTCAGGATCTGTTGAGGGGGCCTGACAGTGACGTTATTTTGTTAACGAGTTTTAAAGACTTGTCTTACTGTGTTAGAGTTGATGATTTTACTGACATTTCTGCATTACAAGGATTTACTCTAGAGAGTTACGTTGCCACAAAGGAAAAAATATGCATTGCAGCACATACCCAACCTTGTAAATTGTGTACTGGATTGTTAACAGTTGCAAAATGAATTGCTGATGATGGGTACATTAGATTAAATGAAGCATTCTCAACATTCAGCCCCGGTGTGAAGTGTAAGTCAACACATGCCAAAAGAAAATTTTCTTCAAATGCCTCTCACTGCTATCAGAATAAAAGAGAAACATAACCGTGCAGTTTTCTTTGTTCCAAGGGAAAGCAATTTAGAATTAGCTCGAAGCCTCTTGTCAAGACTGGACAGTGAATTAGACATCTTTGGTAAAGAGCATGTCAAGAAAAGTGTAATGCCTATTAAAGACGTTTTAGCAGCTGCCGAGTCAGATGCAGAGAGGGAAAGGATTACCTGTGCTGTTGATGCAGCATCTGGGCAAAGCAATACAAAGTTAAGAAGCATCTATGGTTTTGAAGATACACAGAGAAGAATGGAAAGGGTAGAAAATGCTTTAAGAGAAGCAAGAGAAATCAGGGAAGCGGTAGACTTCATTGCAAGTATTCAAGAAAAAGCTGTACTGTCATCATTCGGTATTCAAGTTGACAGTGATGATGAAGAAAGTGAAACTGATAAAGAAAATGAGGAGGGAGACAATAATAGGGAGTCACAAGAGGATGACCCAGTGAATGGCACGAATGGAGATTCAGTGGTGATTGACATAACTCATCAGTTTTCTCTCAGCAAGCAAATAACCGATACAGGATCAGTGTATCAGAATTCTCAAGAACTGAGGGACCTACTAAGAGCCTGTGAACTTAACTGGTTTCTTTTTGTTTAAGTTATTGAACAGAAGTTAAGCGGCTACACCAAAGCTGCTATAGATCAGATCCTCTTAGACTTCAGTGGCCAAATCCAGTTGCTTAAGTTGAATGAAAGGGAAGAAGTCTATTATAGAACAGAGCAGACAGGCATATCTTCTTTCAGAAAGACTACAAGGAAACCAGTCAGATGTGGATGATGATGCCATCGGATCTGAAACTGACGAAAGTGGTGCAGATTGGGGAAACATTCATGATCCCCTACAACCTGAAGCATGGGACATTATCTCCCAAAAGGTAAAGCAGTTAAAAAGAAATGCAAGATGAAAAGCAGCCCAGAGGATAGCAGAGGCTAGGTTTCTGAGACGAAAGAGAGGGAAGAATGTTGGAAAAATTCTCAAAGAGAGCCCAGATATTGGTTCCACCATTGAGAATTATGTGAAGAGTGCTGGAGTGGGAGCTGACAGCTGGAGAAGAACTGGGATTCTTACATTTGATCGAAATTGGAAAGTTGAAAAAAAAGCAACTTTCAGTAGAATAAAAGAGCACTTGGAACGAGTTTACCAAAGAAAGTGGTGCAAGTTTGTGTTGCAAGAAAGAAAAGACAGTTGTCTCCCAGTCGGTTAAAGGCCTTGCAAAGGTGACATGCCGCCGAGCCCGAAAAGGCTTTACAATACGATATAATCTAGATAAGCATTGGTCATCTGCCCTCTACAGGGCACTTGATGCTTTGCAGCTCAAAGACGGTACAGATATCATCAACATAAATCGAGATGACCAGGCTGGGTTTCGGTTAGATACCTTAACCACCCACAAGAAGCAAGCAACATTGTGCATACAGGATAGTGTTCCACTCACCACCGAGACAGACTATGTGAACAAATACCCCTCAACACTTCAAACGACTTCATACAACTTTTCCAGCACAGGCACAACAGCAGAGATATGTTCTGGCATTGTTAAGGCCATCCCACTTCATCAGAAGAATCCTGCACAACATGCACATGATTTGAATGTGATTGAGACATATTCAGAGGTGGAGCCAGCATTTTTTCAACCATGTTACTGGAGAGAGAAAGAGTAAGGTTTGTGTTAGAGTGGATGGAGGGCATGATGAAGGGCCGTCACACAAGGAGGTTCAATTTTGGTGGACTAACTACCACCTCGAAAAGTCATCTAAAGTGCTCATAGTAACCACTAGAGATAGTGGCTCCAGCAACCGAAACGGAGTGGAGTTGCAGAATGGATGCCTGGCTCTCGGCCATAGCAATTGGTTTATCCCATCAACTCTGAATGCTTCCTGTTTAGACTCCAAAACAGGTAAGATAAATGACAATAAACTTAAGGAGAATCTTGATGCAATTAATATTTACATCAGCAGGGTGAACAAATCCCCATGTGCGAACACCAAAATTCATCTTCATAAGGGAACAGATAGCTTATGTTACCAAACGCTGAGAGCATTATTTTGTTAAGGTATTCCTTAAAGGAAACCCAGCCGAAAAAGCCAATTTGAAGAATGAACACCCAGGAACGTATAATTGGATCGATGAAGTTTGGTCGTTACAAAATCGTCACCTGGTGTCTGGTATGCCATCCAAGTATGTTTTCCATCTATTTCTGTGCTACCAACCTAGTTGTATCCACCCGTTGTGCAAGTTAAGAGCACCACCTAAAGAGGAAACGTCGGAGGACCTCCACTGAGTCTCACCCCACTTCCTGTTGCAGACCCGAACAGGTAATGAAACAGAAAACAACGCACAAGCTCTTTCTTGTTTCTGTAGACTTATCAGCCTTTTTTTTACCTAGGTCCTAGGGCAGTCCAGCGTGTGCTGACTGTAAAGGCAAGACATGTGCAGGACACTATATGATACCTGATGAGTTGTTCTGCTGCGATGATTCAATTAGAATGGCATCTTCGCCTCCAAGTGAAGTACTGAAAACTCTGTATGACAAGGATGCAAAAGACCTGGAGGAAGCAGCAAAGCAAGTCCTTCTACCCACAAATGAGGTAAGACACATTAGAATTGTACTGACCAGAATTTAAGATCCATTACAATTTCTGCTTAGGACAATAATAGATTTAAGCCTACGGTAATAACTTTTTTTAATAACCTCAAGGTTGTGCTGTGGTTTACCCACCTAAAGACTGTTCAGGGCAACAGAAAGAGGGGAGCAGCAAAGGCAGCCCAAACAAGGAAAAAAAAGGATGCAACAAGAAAGGCTCATCGAAGGTCTGTATATTGATTTCAAGTAAAAGTAGACAAAAACACAGTTATTCCCAAATACCGTTTTACTGCAATTCAAAATTGTCATGATTTAAATTGGGCACTGACTTGGGTGCTTCTTTCCTTTAAGGTACTCTGTGGCTACTGCAAAAAAGAAGACCCAAAAGATGATAGAGCTGAAACTGTAGAATGGATCCAGTGTGATACCTGTGATAATTGGTACCACCAAGTTTGTGCATTAACCCCTCTTGATGACGACATGTTCTGACATTGCACATTTTGTGTTGCTGTAAATACTATGTGAAACCTGGGGCAAACCATTGATAGGTGCATTACTGCTACAGCGTATTAATCTTCTTTTTTAACTCTTTTAGCCTCCGATCCATGTTGTAGTGAGGATATCGATATGCCAACAAGTACACTAAATACTGAAGAGGTGGGTTACTAAAACAATCATCACTTTTGAATCAAATTGTCTATGTTGTGGTGATGGTGGGCGTTGGTTACTCCTTATTAATGGTTGTCTTCACCAAAACGCTCAAAGGGCTTTTTACTTTAATTCATTGCATGCCCTTCTGAGGGCATTTTTAATAAAACTAAACTTAACATGAATGAACTTGCAATTTTAATTTAATATTTTTTGGAAAAAGGATCATTCCAATCTTTCTGGAATCAACTTATTTTCTGGTGTTATTATAATTGTATATATTTTTTTACTTCCACAAACCAAGAACGCCACTCACATCTGCACTCAAGGGCATTGGTGTGAGTCTTTGAATTTAAAGTGTCCAAACTGAGAATCGGGCCAAAAAATTATGTTGTATGTCTTAGCATTTTGAAAGGTTCAGTTATCAGGTAACAGTTCTAATATTGAATTCAACTATGTTTTTACTGTAGGAAATCAGCTTAGATGAAGAGGAACCTTCAGACTCGCAGAATAGCGAGAATGAATCGGATGGTTTTGTTGATGATAAAATTGAAGATTCCGATTTGCTTGAAGATGTTGCTGGTGCTATTCACACTGATGGGGAAAGTCAACCAATTCCCCAAACTGTAGAACATCCGTCTCGTCGCCTGCAATCCCTTCTCATGTGGACTCTTTACTATTTGATTGTTTGGCAGTACTGCCACTTGATAAGTGACAACGCCCTGCTCATGCTGCTAAGATTTTTTAAAGCCTTCTTAGTTTGTATTGGAAGTATTATTCCAAATGGTGCTGGAGCAGATTTGGTCCTCTCTTTAGCCGCCCTTCTGCCGATGACAATGTACTCTCTACGGAATTTCCTGGGTATTGAGAGGGATAACTTTGAGAGGTACGTGTACAAAGTGTACAAAGTTATACAGACCCGAAGATTGCCTACGAAGTCGGTAATCAAGTTTTGCCAGTTGTCTGTTTCCACGATCAAAGAGAAGGAAGGCGTGTGGCAGCAAGCTTGTTAAAAAAGTTATTTTGAAGTGTGGCACACCTAAGTATTACCCTCTTAACGTTTATTGCTATAAGAGTGTGATTGATGTGCTTGAGACACTCCTGAAACACCCAAACTTCGAAGAAGCTTGTGAAGTTTGGCACGATCGACAAACTAGTAAACAGTTATATGGAGACATTTACGATGGTGCAGTTTGGAAGTCTTTTAACCGGTGGAATAATCGCGAATTCCTCACCTTACCTCGAAGCTTTGGCCTGATGCTTAATGTTGACTGGTTTCAGCCATTCAAACATTGTAAAGATATATCTGTCGGAGTATTATATATGGTGGTTATGAATCTTCCTCGCTCAGAGGGATTCAAGCGGGAAAATGTCATTATCCCTGCATTGTCGAAAGAGCCACCATCGCTGAACACATTGCTAAACCCACTGGTGGACGAACTTAATGTGCCGTGGCGAGGCATAATGGTGATAATCCTGTGTGTAGGCGAGGAGTGCTTTGGACCTGGTACTGAAAGCCGCCTCTATAAGCACGCAAGGGTGATGGGGTCATGGGTTGGCGATGAAGGTGAAATTTCGTTAGGAATTAGCAGACCGTGCCGAGTGAAGTATTTTTTGGAACATTCATTTGTTATTGATAAGAAACAATATGGACATTGTTTTGCTTGTGTGCAGTGGTTTAAAGAGTATCCTAACAATTCTCTATTTAAGAACCCACTGTCTGTTTACTATGCTAAGGTATTTAAACTTCCCGGTCCTGCAACATTCATCCCTGTTCAAATAATTCAGTCTCGATTTGTTGCTATTAACAGAAGGTACAACAACGTTGATACTGTAATCGTGTGTTCTCTTCTCCCGAGGACCTTTATTTAGAACTCCGATAGCGTATGCTTGTTGTAACTACATACATGTAACTACATGTCGAAAACGAACGAATTTATCATATACTTTTTGCATTTTGTTATAGAACGAATACTACAGATGTGCCTTTCATGTACCGGTCATCGAAGTGTCACTTGCTTTAACATTGGGCTAAAGCTAGTGCAAGTTTCTTTGTTTTGTTGGGCAAATCTCAGCCTTGGGTATATGCTTCAAGTATTCTTAAAATTTCCCAAATAAAAATGGTGTATCTCTGTGAATGACACTACCATACCCACGACTTACTTTTCCATCCCGGCTTATGCAAATGGTTCGTAAGTAAAACGCTTGAGCGAGCCGAATCTTGTCGAAGTAAACGGCGATTGTCATTTAGACCTATGATTGGCTACACAAAGAGAAATTAAAATTCCGCATCTTAAGTTAAATCATTTATTTGTTCACAATGCTAAGAAACATACACTCCGAGAACGTCTAAACTAGCAGGATACTTAAACCCTTTGTATTTATTTACATTCCGTCTTTTGCCACTGGCCTGTTTTGGTCAGATGGACAACCCTGAGTACCGTCTAAGAAGTCACATCAGAACATCATTAAGAACGTTTTACATAAAATAGTGCTGTTGCTGAGAAATCCTTGGCAGCACATCGCCTACTTAAAATTAAATCAACTGAAGTTACCAAATTTCTGTAGAAAATTGTCTGCAGAAACGCGACTGATACGGCCTTCTACATTTCAGCCAACAGAAACGCTGCGGAAACGCAACCTCATTTTGCTCTTACCTGTTTCCCGTCATAACCGCCCTCCGGAAATGTGACAGAAACTTGAACCATCAGATGTCCGCAAGATTTCCGAACTACGGAAACGCCATCTTTCACCCTGTGTTTCCACTGCAGCACCTCAGTTATGGAACACTACCCCAGAATATATCAAAAGCGCGGACAGTGTTGCTACATTTAAAACAAAACTTAAAACATTTCTATTCAGGAAATGTTTCAATTGATTCTCATGCTTAACATTTTAGGATTTTTAAGTTTTACAAACATAACATTTTAGGATTTAAAGTTTTTACAATACTAACTTGATGTATAATGTCACAATTGATTTTCATGCTGACATTTTAGGATTTTACAAGTTTTACAATACTTGATGTATAATAACACATACGCTAGAGTCTTTAAATAACGAAATGTAATGATCTTTAATAGGCTTTCATAATGTAAATCGCATTGGGGACAGAAATGCGCTTAATAAGAATCTATAGTATTATTATTATTAAAAGAACTGATATGTTTTTTATTGTTATATAGCGGCCTAAATGATTGCCACTAACTGTTGGGTTATCAAAAACAATGACTTACCACTGTAACAAACTTAAATCACTTCAAATAATCTACGGATATGATACTGTTAAGTTCTGCCATTTGTTACAAATTAAGGGCATGTTTAAAATTCGAAATGCCGAAATGATTTTTTCCTCCCTACTATTCGGACATTCTCAACCCCAGAGCTCTTCCCTTTTGTGCAGCCATAAGATTCAAAGGTTCTGTGGATGAGATTATTGTCACACGGAGCTTGTGTGATGTGCACACGCAGGCTCATCACACGTGCAGGAAATAGCCCTTTTGTGGGAAAACTAAACTGCGAGGATGAGGAACTAAGAAGTCCTCAATTAAAAAAGGATGCTAACAGTTGTAGAAATAGGAACAGAAATCACACCGAGGTGTGGTAGTTGTTGTTGTGGAAAGTGTTTAGTTGTTGGTCACACTTACTCGTTCAAGGAAGAGCAAGAGTTGAAGTTGATCCATGAGAATTTAGAGTATGATGTAGTGAATCAGCGCTGGGTAACAGGCTATCCTTGGCTGTTGGACCCATCCACCCTACCAAACAATTATCATGCAGCCTTAGCTACTCTTAGGAAGACAGCAAATTCTCAGCAAAGATAAGCAGTGGGGGGGGGGGGGGGGGGGGAGACATAACAAAGACAGATGGGGGATATGCTGGATGGAGGTGTTGCTAGAATGCTCTCTCAGGAGGAGATACAGAAATGGTTTGGTCCCTTATTCTACATCTCTCATCTGGCTGTGGTCAACCTAAAGTCAAACTCCACACCAGAGTGTATTGTGTTAAACTCCAGCCAGGTGTACAAGGGAACCTCTCTCAATTCCTGTTTGGCTAAAAGACAAGATTGCTATATGAATAACCTTTTAGGCATCTTGCTGTGCTGGAGAGAGGAACAAGTAGCTCTTGTTGGAGATATTCACAAGATGTTTAATTCGGTATACTTTATACTTAAAGTCTTTGGAGCAGCACTGTGATGTGGCGCAATCTGAAGACAGATCAAAATGCATCAATATGGGAGACAGCCCGCCTCCCGCTATTAGCACAGAAGCCATTTACAAGGTATCAGACATGTTTGAAAGTGACAGCCAAGGGCTGCTAATCTCCTGAAACGATCCAGCTATGTGGATGGTTTAATTAACTCTGACCCACGTAAATCGGAAGGACTGAAAGTTGCCCATGAAACAGAGAACATGCTTGCCAACAGAGGTTTCGCAGTAACTTGTTTGTTGGCAATTCAGTCAAGGGTCAGGCACTCACATCGGCATTGAATTGTGTGTGAAAAATGACAAGGTTACTATACCCAGCGGTTCACTTCATACATACATGGACATGTCAAAAGGCACTGGTTATAACTTGAGTGTTGGTTGACATCCATTGCATGATACTGTGTTGTTTGAAGTAACTCTCAATTTCAGCAAAAGGAAAGGAGTATACACGAGTCCAAATCTTACATCTAGTGTTGACGAGAAGAATTGTTTGAGGACAAGTGATGATGATATTTCACTCCCTCGGTTTTGTGTGCCCCTTAAAATTGTTGGGGAAAATGTACCTGCAAAACATGGTCTTAGAAGCTTGGGTGGGATAATAAGCTGCCTACTGAACCAACGTCAAGTGGGTCCCGTTTCTTCTGCTCTTTGTTAGATCTTGAGCACCTCAGTTTGGACCGTTGGTACGACCATTAAACTCAATTCGTCGGTCAACCATGGCTGCTCATCTTTAGCAATGGAAAGTGATCTCGCCTATGGTTTTGCAGCATACATCAGATGGCAACTTGACAATGGTGACTACTGGTGTGGACTTGTCATGGCAAAGTGTGGTATTGCCCCAGTGAACAAATCGTCCACTCCCCAGATGGAATTGAAAGCTGCTGTGTTGTCCAAACGAGGAAGAAAGGTCATTGGGAAAGAGATGAGGTTCGACTTTAAAAGACTGTTGCACATTGTAGACTCCAAGACTGTATTGTACATGATCAGCAAGACCAGCACTCATGTTAAGTTGTATGAAGCAGTCAGAATTGATGAAATTCAAGCTGCACAGGAATGGTGATGTTTCCTGTTGGGCCTGGATATCGGGTCACAACAACACAGCAGATTGGTTAACATTCAGGCACGCCCCTGATAAACTGAATAAGGAATCTCACTGGTGGAATGGCCCTCCTGTTCTCTACCAACCTGTGGAAAACTGGGGCCTCAAGATTGGGCTGCAGAATGGAAGGAAGAATAACTCCCAGGAGAGAAGAAGATCTGTAGTATGGCTGCAGTTGCAGCACAATCTGCTGCCACTGACTTTGAAAGACTCAGTGACATCAATCGCATCATTTGGGTACTGCCAAGATTGAAAAACATTGCTAGAAGCAAAACTTTCTGTGCTGTAAATGCCGTGCAGATAACCATGTGCATGTGAAAAAAGCAGAGGACCTCATTGCAAGGGACGTCCAGAAATCCATTAAAGGTGAGTGCAAGAAGAGTAGCAACAAGGAAGGCAGAGGTCATTATGCCAAACTGAGGCCTGTTGCTTGATATAAATGGAAAGTGGCTTGTTGGCGAATGGCTAACAAGGTACAACACAATGGTACTGGATTCATCCCTGCAGAAGTTGTTACCCAATCAGCACCCAGCTACACGCCTATTCATGCAACAAGCTCACCAAGCTGGACATAAAGGACGAGACGCAACCTTGGCCTAATTTAGAATGTGCCACTGGGTACCACATGGGAACAAACTGGCATGATCAGTGAAAATGAACTGTCAGCTGTGCAAGTTACGCGAACCTGCATTTAACCATGTCATGCTTGATTTATTTAGCACCTATATGATACCAGGCAGGGTCCAAAAATGCACCAGTTGCAAAGCATATCGTGTTACGTTCACAGAGATGGCAATGAGGGCCGTGCAAATCAAGGAAGTGTTTGGATATGACACAAGCAATTTTCCCTCAGCAGATTTGCAGGTGTCCATGGATGGCTGGAGAAAATTTACAGTGATCCAGCTTCTCAACTTGTCGATGCAGAGGGAGTGCTCACGGAAGCCAGGAAAAAGATTGATTGGAAGTCATTACAGGGAAGCTCTACGCAGAATGGTTCAACTTGGTCCTGCCAGTAGTTCTTGGCATCAAGGAGCAGTTGAGTCATTAATCAAGGCGGTGAAGCGCACCATTCATTTTTCAGCAGGTAACCAATGACTGTCTGTGCCTGAGTTTCTCACTGTCTGCAGGGGAGTGTCTAATTTGCAGAGCATGCATCCTATTGGTGTGAAACCAAGTCAGGATTCAACCATTAATATTCTAACACCCAACAGTTTGTTGCTGGGACGACCCACAAGCATCCAACAATTTCGGATGGCAGTTATAAGAGATAAACACTTGCTCTCAGTATCACCTTGTCCAGTCAGTGGTGGAGGACTTTTGGAAACAATGGATGGAATTGTATGTGGCACCTCTGTTAGTAAAGCGCAAATGGCACCTAGCGAGACGCAACTTACCCCCTGGAGATGTGGTTATCATGCAAGACAACAAGAACACGCTGGACAAGAAGGACAATAACAAGCTAAGAGGAAATTACAGCTTAGTGCTTGTGAAAGAGGTGTTTCCAGGAAAAGACGGGAAAAAAGGCAGCAAAGATGTCAACCCTGAAGCATATTCCACAAATCATATATACCATAGGCAAATGCGCCTATAGTAGTGTCCTTGCTTGTCGACGACGTGATGTTTTAAGTCCAGTAAGAAAACTGCTAAAAGAAGAAACAGAAATGGAATGCATCATGAGCAGTATCAGTGAAATGCTCAACACCAAGCTGTCTGATCAGTTAGAGTCGTTACTTAATGAAAAAATTAACGGCCTTGAGAAAAGTTTGAGAAGAGAATGAGGGTCATGGAGTATGAAATTGATATTCTCAAGGAGAATGTGCGGTCAAGAATGAACGGTATTCCCGGAAAAATAATGTTCGCATATTTGCTATAGAGGAAGAAGTAAAGGAGAATTTGGAAGAGGTCATTGGAATGGCTAAAGATCTTCTTGAAGTAGAAATTAATCCTGCTGAAGTTGAAAACAGTGCATTGAATTGGAGCATTAAAAAAGACATACTGAACATAAGCATTATGAAAGGTCTAAAAATCCAAAACCATGAGCCATCATTTTGAAATTCGTCTCAAACAAGACCAAAATGAAGCTGTTAACAAAGAGAAGAAATTTGAAGGTTGAAGGAATTGTCATTGTGGAAGATATCACCACTGACATCACTAAGCGCCTTAAGGACAAGCCGAATGTTGAGAGTCGCTGGTTTGTAAATGGAAAGATCAAATACAAAATAAAATGGGATTCAAGAGTTAAAGAATTGCGTGACTGGGGTGACTTTCCAAACGAAGAGTAGAAACTTAAAATGTAACATATAAAGTACCAAGTCTCATTTAAATAACTTCTAAATTAGTTTTTTTACACATAAACAATGATGTGTGCAAATAACATAGACATCAGCCTACTGCCTTTTCATGATTTGAATGATGATCAGTTCCAAGATATCTTCAGGTACTTTATTGTTTTCGAGTGTTTGCAAACCCTGATGAAACACAATGCAGGAGTTTTTTAAATAGCTTCTCCATCGCGCCATAAGAATGAAAGAAACTGGAAATATTCACAAATTTTTCATGTTATCAGAAGTTTGTTACGAAAAATTATATTGTTATGGCGATTTGTCTTTTCACAAAGGGTGTGAGCAATGTTATCACAATGTTGTGGATGATTATAAAATCAAGGTTTCATTTTGAATTCCACACTCTTCTGCAATGGCTTTATCAAGTTTTCAGCAAGTTAAATCAGCCAATGAAGACGCCAAGTTGATGGAAAGTGACTTGCCAAAGTCCATTCAAACAATGGCAGAAGGAGAGATTAATAAAAGTGCCCAATGTTGAAGTCACTGGTTTATTCAAAGATTACGATTTCCATTTGGTTCAGTCGCTGGATACATCTTTGATTAAGGTGAATGTCTTATCTTTGAAGTACTGGCTTTTTAAGTTTGTGCAAGAGGTAGCAAAATCTTCCTCCGAACGTTATGCCCCAAGAACAGTGTATGGTATTATTGCCAGCATCCATCAATCCCTTGCAGAGAAAAAGCCCAGTAATGATTTAAATTTGCTGAGTACCGGTACTTCAGATAAAAGGTAGGGTTTTGGTGGTAATTAGCCACCACATCTCTTTCGTAGAGCTCAAATTGCCCATTTGAGATTCTTATCTTTCTTGGTTGTACTAAATGATAACCATGTTTTTTTTCCCTCGAATTACAATCTTCCGTAAAGTGCTTGATGCTGAAATGAAGGATGCAACAAGGGCGGGAGTCACTCTTTAAAAAAACAAGAAAGAAGAGAAGGTGCGGGTCACAGAAAATGAAGAAATGATGTAGCTAACGCTAAGGCACAAGAGACACGTGGGTAATTTCCCAGGTTTTGTTGGGATGGAGTATAATTCAGTGTATATTTCGACTTCCTGAGATTTAAGAACCAGTTCATTACCCTCGTCGCTGGACTAAGTTTTACGGTTCTTTCTGTATCCTGCTGAGGAAAATTAAAGAATCAGTAACTGCCAGCTTTGTAATTGGTTTATTTTTGGATCAAGTGGAACGTATTTATCGAGTGAAAGGTCGTCCGGTAACAACAGAAGTTCTGGGAATTGGGACTTTTAGGTTGTAAGTTAGCCAAATCATTTCTTCATACAGTTTATTATAATGTAAAGTTATTCAGGCTTAGCGGCGTGGGAATATAACTGAAGCAAATTTTGATGTTGGTTCGAATTTCATCTGTTTCGAAGAAAACGTAGTGAAAACTTTTCACGGGGGTCTTACCGATTTGAAATACCAGCCAAGCATAGAAAAGAACATTTTTCATCCTTCTAAGGAGAATCAAACAGTGGCAAAGACATATGCAATCGCCATATTTCTCCTTTGAAAAGTCACATACATCAGTACATCAATGCAGGAAATGATGTCAAGAAGGTAAAAGATATGAAGAAAGCAATAGATTCTTACTCAGGAGTTAGAGGTTGTCGTGCATCAATTGTAAAGGTGGACACTAGCACACAGGATCTACATAATCACAACTTGAACAGAGCATTGATGTTTTCAAACTTCAAGTTTTGCATAGACAGAATAAGGATGTGGAAAGCCTTCAATGTTGGAGAAGGAAAGTTCGTTCGTTACAATAAGCTAATGAAGAGAGGGACCAACCAGGGAAGCAGGGTTCATACAAAAAATTGCAATCATTTTTCAAGGACCACCTACTAGGAATATAATTTCACAGATTGTACAAAAATGCACATTCCCAGTCCATTCTAGTAAAACTTTAAGGCTTGAACTGTTTGCTTCACCAGCCTCTCTACATTTTTTAGTTTACTTGTATTTAATTGATATTTAATTATTGCATAAAACAAAGAACACTTTATGTAAATAACAATTAAATTCTCTAAGCTATGATTTATATTCTGTCTTGGACAACCAACCAATTTGAAGAAGATTAAAGGACTTTTCAAGAACTTGCACAGAAATTTAAGGACTTTCCATGGAAAAATGGAATTCAAGGACTTTTCAAGACTGTGCGAGCCCTGGGAAGTACCTGATTGGACGTCATTGAGCTGTTGACATCCCTGTGGGTCATGTAGCAGCTGTTGGAAGAGAAGTCACCTAAACCCAAACAATACTAAACAATGGGAAGAATGTCATGTCATTGTTTCCAGCGACCAATTAGGAGAGCCCTTACTAGCAGCTCCTACACAACTGATCCCTGTGTGTGTTAACTGGCTTCTTGCAAATCAAAGGAAAACAAAAGTGAACTTTGTGAGTTCGGTTGCCATGAACCAGGTTGCATCAAGTTATTCAAAACGACCACAGCGTTGCAAACCCACCAGGACTTTGGCAAGTACATTTTTCACACCCAAAAGGATTCCCGGCATGACAGTATTAAGCATACATGGGCTAAAGCATGCACCAACATACCGTATTTACCCGTGTATAATGCGCACTTTTCCCTGAAATCGACCTTCAAATTTATGATGCTTATTATACACAGATTCCATTGTTTGGTCAAGAAAACAAACGAAGACAAAAGCTTTGTAGTAATTGGTGTTTAATAAACTTAGTAAAGTAAACTACCAATGAACTGTTTTCAATTTCGATTCATGAATAAATTAAAATGCCTATTTAAGTAACAGCTGGTCGAGGAAACAACATGAGAGATTGTTACTATAGCGATCATGGCTACGAAACTTGCCACTGTGAAACGTCAAAGTTACACTGTGTCCAACAAGTTAAGAATAATCCAGTTTGCAGAGCAACATGGCAATCGTGCTGCCGAGCGTGAGTTTGGTGTTTCCGAGAGTAATGTCAGACTCTGGTGAAAAATGAAAGAAAACCTCGAGAAGATGCCTTGACTGAAGCGTGCTAACCACGGAAAGAAAGCTGCATGGCCGGAGTTGTAGGTCAATCTGCTGGCTTGGATTACCAAGAAAAGAACCAACAGTCTTGCCATTCTGCCATCCATCGTGCGACTGAAGGACATTTCAAAGCTGGAAATCACTGGTGTCAGCACTTTATGAAGAGGAACGGTCTGTCACTTCGACAGAAAACAACATTAGCACAACGTCTGCCAGATGATTACAAGGAGAAGATAGTCCGATTTCATCGCTACATAATTGATCGCCCGCCGTTAAGAGCACAACTTCCCACTGCATCTCATCGCTAACATGGACGAAACTCCATTGACCTTCGACATGCCACCAAATTGTACTGTAAACGACACCGGCGAGAAAACCATCAAAATACGTACCACGGGGAATGAGAAGAATCGAGTAACAGTTGTGTTGGCTTGCTGCATCAATGGATTAAAACTGAAACCAATGTTAATCTTCAAGAGGAAAACCATCCCTAAGATCAACAACTAGCATGGAGTCGTTGTTTCAGCCCAAGAGAAAGGATGGATGGATTCAGAGCACATGAAAGTGTGGATTGAAAAAGTATGGTGTGCATGGATCGGTGGCCTGGGGAGAAGAAAGAGCTTGCTTGTTTACGACTCATTTGAAGCTCAGATACTGTGAAAGCGTCCTTCAAACTCGAGAACACTGAACTTGCTGTTATTCCTGGCGGTTTAACTTCCCTTCTCCAACCGCTTGATGTATTTTTAAACAAACTGTTTTAAGATGGAGTCCGAAAGCAGTGGATGACTGATGGAATTCACGAATTTACCACCACTGGACGACAAAACAAGGCTTCGGAGGAACTGGTCTGTTCGTGGATTTCGCAAGCGTGGAATGCCATTCCATCAGAAATGATCGCTGCCTTTTTTCTGAAGTGTGGCATCACAAACAATGTGGATGAATCAGAAGATGAACTCGTTTACAATTCAACTGAGAACACTCATGAACTTGATGATTCAAGCATCGAAAACCTATTTGAATCAGACCCTGAGTCCAAATTTGAAGGTTTTGCTGTTTAGGAATGCGTTGTTTAAAGACACTGAACATTTTACTTGAATCGAACGCAATACAGTAGTGATACTCAAGCTACCAACAGTGCAGTGAGTAGAAACACTGGTAATGTTTATGAATTGCTGTTATGTTAATAATTCAAGTTATGAATAGGGACTTCAAGCTACATGATTTGTAAAACGTTTGAAATTTATTGAATAGAAAGGCGTGTAAATAAGTGCTCAGTGCATGCGATATTTGTAGTTTGTTGTAAACATGTCATTAATGAATTCCCAGCTCTTGTTAATTAAATGGAAAAATGGAAGTTTTAATTATTAGTGTTTATCTTGAAATCTTTTCTTTTAGAATAAAGTGGTCAAAAATTAGGGTGCGTATTATACACAGCGCATTATACATGGGTAAATACGGTATGCATTATATTCCATCCAAAAAAACCTTGAAGGATTGAGCCAAGAAGAGCGCAGAGAGTACCCCACTGCTGAGCCTGATTGGGCTGGAGAAGAGACAGGAAATATGAGTGACCCTGACGTTGTTGCCTCAAACTTGAAGTCACTTCGTGGACCAGATGGTGTAAAATTCTTTTCTTCTAAAGACTGGCTCAGCGTTCAACAAGTTACATCAAACCCTTCACGTCTTGCATCGGTTGCCAGGAATGGGAAGCTTTCTTTAAACAAGAAGACTGTGTTTGAAAAAGAAGATATGCTTGATGCCCTTGTTGAGAGAGGAGATTGAGAGTCCATGCGAGAGAAAGTTTTTCAGGTTGTGGACTCATAGAAGGAACTTAAAAACCATTGAGAAAAAGATGAGGTGATGCTAATAAGCAGCTAGAGCGGAGATACTTGTTATCAATGCCATTATTGTGCGTGCTCTCCAAGGGCAATTCATAAGAATAACAACACATTTTTTGAAAAATTTGGTTTTAGACTTGAATTTTGTCCCCTCTCCGCACATGGGGCTCTACAACCAATTTTCAGGTCCCAATTGTTCAAAAGCTGGTTAGTGCTATCCACCGGATAAATCACTATCCAGTGGATAAGTACTAGGAAAACCAATTGGGTTATCCAGTGGACAGAGATTTATCTGATGGATAGTGCTACCAAATGTTTGAACAACCGGAACAAGATCTATTTGTTCTACGTTATGTGATAATGGAAGATGTCTTGGCTCTTATTCATTGTATACAACCAATGGCTCATCATATCACCTTATAAGGCTATAAAATAAATTTAAAAAAAAAGCTTACCCTTTGCCAGAGAAAGCAAAACACGAAATTTGTAAATGGCATCAAAGCAACCATTTTCTAAAGCATCAAGCAAAAGAACACTTCCCATTGATTACACAATAAATTTTCAAAAGTAGGTTGAGTTTGATCGTCCGGGTGAACTTAGTCCTGAATAGGACTGTTGTTGTTGACATTGACTGACGTTTTGACAACCAGTGTGGTAGTCATCTTCAGAATCAAAGTGAGTTGTTTCACGTCAGTTGATGGTATTATACCCTGGTGATTGATCTGAAATGACTCCTGGGTTCAAACCTTTCACAGTTTTACAATAGATTTTCTTACTGCAGGTCAGTTTTTCATTGCAGGCAATATGGCAGATAAAAGAGTTGTGGTTGAGTTATGGCCGTCCTGTCGTAATCTTTATGTCCAGAAAATGATAACTGTTGTCAATTTAAATATCAAAATGGGCATTAGTGTATTGGCCTTTTCAATGGCACCAAATCTGAGAAGTAAGTTGCAGCCTGTGTTTTATTGCACCACTCAATCTTTCTGAATGGCAATGGAATGTGCACTTATGACAGATACAATCCCGTGGAAACATAACAAAGTACAGAGGTTGGAATCTCCCACTGAGAAGTTTTTCTTGCAATTTCTTTGAAAAGTACCAGGGAAATGTAACCAATTGTTATGAATTGTAGAATTATCTTGAGTCAGTAATACAATCAGTAAAACTACTGCAATACCCAGAAGTTTTATGTGTCAGAGGAAAAGACAATACCTCTGCGTAAATCATCAAGTATTTCATTTCACTTGAAGCTCTGCGAGACGTAAAGCACTTGAGGGTTTCTTAACATATTATTTCTTGAAATAGTTCAGCTAAGGGGTTGTTTGGGAGGTATTAGCCAAAATCTGATATGAGATTCTCGATACTTTCCGACATCGGCTCTTGTTAACTAGAATGTAACATCAATAAATGCTACCTCAACTTTAGCTCCCTGAAGTAAATACAGTAATTTACACCCATAACAACAAACGCACATCAGCATTAGTCAGGTTCTCATGCAAAAGTGAAAATGTGGTACTCCTAAGTGGTTGTTTTAGTGCCCATACCTCACAGATATTTATAAAATTTCAGTAGTTTAAGAATGTTCTTTACCCTCCTTAGAAAGAGTATTCCTCTCATCCAGAGTTTGAGCAACTGTTCGTAAAGAGTTGGGGACGTAGTCCCTGGTGTGGTGGTCTACCTCTCATGAAAGGGGGGGACTGTTATGGGCCCACAGTAATTGGCCTCATGCTGTCGCGGTGACCCTGCCAATAATTGCTGAATCTAATAAAATAAAAATAAAATAGACCCAGCAGACGAAGTTCCACGAGAAATGGAACGCTCATTGCCCGTACCCACCACATTCAACATTAATGCGACAACTGTACAGTGAGTGGAAACACTGGAGTAGTGCATTTGAGATCTACTCAATAGCATCTGACCTAAAGGAAAAAGGAAGATGCAGTTCAGATAGCCACGATGCTGCATTGCCTTGGCCCCACAGTGTAACGCATTTTCAACATGCTCCCTGAGAAACACGTCAGGTCGAGAGCACAGAAGGCAAACGAGTCCTCAAGAGCTTGTAAAATCCTGCGACTTTGGCACTTTGGAAGAGGTGATAAGAGACCAAATTGTCAAGAACTGCTCTTCCCAAACCTTAAAGCAGAAGCTGCTCCAGCAAGAAGACCTTGACCTGGCAAAAACTGTGAGAATTGCGCGAAACGCAGAAATGGCCGAGCAAGAAGTGCGATTGCTGTGCCAAGGCACCAGAGAAAACCCGATCCAGATCGACCATTTGCACGCTTCTTGAGGATCACAAGCAAAAACTTTCAGCTGCTACAGATGTGGTGGAACAGACGGACATGCTCCTGACGAATGTGGCACGATCAAGTCCAGGTGTAATAAATGCAAAAAAGTCGGACACTTGCAGAGGGTTTGCTGTTCAAAGTCTAAAGCTGACAAAGGAAAGGCAAGAAAGGAAAAGAAAAGAAACCACCCATGAAGGTTTGCAGCTTTAATTCCAAACCTGGCACAGACTGGCTTGAAAACAGCTCAAATGAAGAGAGCGAAGAACCCATACTCTCCCTCAACAATAGTGACAGTTCCATCACAGTCAGGTGAACAAAGGATCAAAATGATCATCGACACTGGTAGTATGGTAAGTACGACATAATATCCTCAGAGTTGCATAAGATGCAATTTTAGAACTATGAACTGAACCAAACTCAAAAGCGTTTTACTGCGTATGGACAAAAAGATCCATTAAATTGTAAGGGTTACTTTAATGCTGCCATTAGGGTAGGCAACAAAACCGTCAATTCAAAGATTTATGTAATTGAGGGTCATGCAGAATCATTACTTGGACGAAGATCTAGTTTTAAGTTAGGAATACTTACCCAAGTAAATTCAGTTGGTCGGAATAGTAATCAAAGTGAGCTGGATTCATTGCTCAAGGAGTATGATGACGTTTTCCAGGGACTAGAAAAAGTTACTGCTTTGGAGCATAAAATTACTATTGACCCAGAGGTCAAACCTGTAAGTCAACAGCTAAGTTGCATACCTGCCAGTCAAATTGAAGCTGTGAATAATGAACTTGACAAAATGTTAGAGCAAGATATTATTGAAGAGGTTACTGAAGAAAGTCCTTGGGTTTCCAATTTAGTAATTGTTCCTAAGAAGTCGGGCGATATAAGGGTATGTTATGACCTCAGAGAAGTTAATAAGGCTGTAATTAGGGAACGTTATGTTTTACCTAAGATAGATGATATTTTACATGCCATGCGCGGCTCTAAGTATTTTGCAAAGATCGATGCCAAGAGCGGATTCTTTCAGCTTATGTTGGCTGAAGAGTTGCGTTACATTACCACATTTATTACACTTTGTGGTTGTTATAGGTTCAAGCGAACTCCCTTTGGTCTCAGTGATGCAAGCGAAGCTTTTCAAAAAGATGATAGACAAAATCTTGTTTGGCATTGAAGGTGTCCGCATTTCAGTCGATGATGTAATTATCTATGCTGAAACCAAGACCGAACTTCTGAAGCACATCCGCAAGGTTTTAGATCGATGTCGTCAGTACAACCTCAAGCTCAATCGTAGCAAATGTGAATTTGGAGTGAAACAAATAACGATTTTAGGGCGTTGTTTCTAAAAGAGGAATTGAACCCAATATGGTGAAAATGGAAGCCATCAAAGCTACGCCTCCTCCTAGCAATGTCTCTGACCTCCGATCATTTCTTGGGACTTGTGGCTACGTTTCTAAATTTATTCCAAGTTATGCCAACTTACCCCGACTTATGTAATCACAGACGCCAGTCCAGTTGGTTTAGGTGCAATTTTATCGCAAGACCAAGTCAACGTTGAGCGTAAACAGATCACCTACATTAGTCGATTGCTCACATCGACGGAACGGAGGTATTCACAAATTGAGCTCGAAGCGTTAGGTTGGTATGGGCTGTCAAACGTCTACACAATTATTTGTTTGGCATTAAGTTTACTTTGTTGACCACCAACAAGCCTCTCTCGTCTATGTTTGATCCATATTCAAGCAAAGTTTTACCTCCTCGTACCCAGCGTTTAGCTTGGAGGTTACATCAGTACAGTTTTTGTATTCAGCATATTGCACGGAATGCCAACACAGCAGATTCGCTGTCGCCATTGCAATCCAAGCAGAATGATTGTTCAGACACTGGTTTAGTTTGCAAAAATTATGTACGATTTGTTTACATGTCAAATATGTCATATCTTCAAGCGGTAACTCTTTCTGACATGAGATCCGAAACTAGCATGCTGTCCAAATTACTTGCCTAAATTCAAAATGGCAATGGTCACAAGATCCTGATCTTGAACCGTACGGCCGCATAAAGGACGAATTGTCCATTTTTGAAGGCGTAATTCTTAGAGGGAATCGAATTGTTGTTCCACAGTGTCATAGTCTTCGTGCATGCTACACACGGACCCAAGTGAACTGTCACGTTTTTATAGCGATTCGTTATGTAATGTTTTGTTTGTACAGTGGACTTTGATCTAATCGATTGACATTTGAAACTAATTAATGTATATTCACATGATCTGTGCATTTTTTTGACTTAAGGAACATTCTTCAACATCGACATCTGGGTTAGGTTGTACTGTAAACAGGCACAAAGAAAATTAAAATAAATAAATAAATACTTTATTCAAACTCTCTTGCAGTAAAAAAAGGACTGAATTATCGAGTTAAATTCACAATAATAAGGCAACATCTAGAGAATAGTAATTTACAGATATAAAGTTAAAAAGACAATTGAATCACTTAAAAAAATTTAAATGTAAAGAAGTCCTCCACTCTCTGTCCTACAGACCTGCATGTTCCGGAAAAGATAATACTTTTGTGTTTTCTACCTTAAGGTGTAGTTAGGCACGTCCAGAAGTGGGCTGGGAAGTAGGTGGTGCAGAGGGTGGCTGGGGGACTTCATCTTTGCCATATATTTATAGCACAGTAGTACTCTTCTATCATCTAACCTATCTAGTTTACCTAACTGTAAGGCATGAGCATATGACTCTGCCTCCGGATAGATTATGTTAAGCGCCCTTTTTTGCACTCGCTCTATGGCTTCGGACAGATAAGCAGGGATGTTCTACCACACTGGTACAGGGTACTGTAAAACTGGCCGGACTGAGCTAAGGTATATCCTCAAGATGTTGGGTTGGCTCACCCTGGCTCCACGGAGAACTCTAAGGGGGTAGAACTTCTTCCAACCTTTCTTAATAATGTAATCAACGTGACAGTTCCACTTCAATTTCAATTACAGTATACGATTCGAAGTTATCTACATGGCGCCCAACATGGGGCAGTGATTCACGACATTGGGGAGAACATGACAGATGAAAATCTTCCAAGACTACGCGCAATGCGTGCGGGCAACAAGGGCGTAGTTACAAAACTCATTGCAGAAGCCGAAGGTATTCTACATGGCCCTTATCAACTCGAAGAAAAAACAAGGAATCGACTGGCGCGCATCGAAAAGGTTCATAAGGAGAAATCGGAATTGATTCACGATCTCGACGAGAAAATTATTGTGGTTTGCAAGGTGGAGGATATCGAAAAGGAAATTGAAAATGCCAAAGATTTAAAAATGCGGGTTATGGATGTGATCGAAGCTATTTCACTAGGAACAACGCCCACAACTCCGCTTAGTTCAAATGCATCATCTAACCTCGCCCAAGGAACCAACACCAGTTTTATTCCTCCTTCATCACCTGGATCGTCTTCAGCGAGTCAACAACAAACACAAGGGAATTGTGGAAATGGAACGGAAACTCCAAAAGCAGCTCGAACAAAGTTGCCAAACTAATGCTATGTAGGTTCAAAGGAGATGAAACAATTTTGCACCTCCTGGGATACGTTTGAAAGTGCAGTTCACTCTAATCCTGGGTTGACAAGAATCGACAAGTTCAGTTATCTAGTTTCGTTATTACAAGGTTCTGCATCACACGCAATAGAAGGTTTACCTGTAACAGAAGAAAACTACGACTTGGCAGTGGAAATCTTAAAGAAGAGATTTGGCAAACCGTAACAGCTTATTTCCCCCCACATGGAAGAGCTTCTCAAACTTAACATCTGTGCTGTGGATAAGCCAAGTCAACTTCGTTTTCTGTACAACAAAACAAGACGCTACGGAGCGTACACTTCAGCGTTCTGGTTGTGGAACTGATTAAGTGTAAAGGCGGAGGAATAGCAAGAAATGAAATATGGTAAGAGTAAGGTGTTAATTTGTGAAATTTTGGGATTTGTCAGGATACTCTGAAAAGAGCCATATCCAAGAGGCCTACTTGCCAAAAACTAGCATTTCGGGACAAATTGTCTTTGCGATAGTAGCCCAGTTATGCTCTGATGACTCCATACAAATCCTTCTAAATTTGACTTGGGTCTAAACGTTTAGACCTAAGTCAAATATGAGGTTACTGGCGGTGAATAACAAGTCTAACAAAACAAACAGTGAAACAATAATTCTCTATTTTTGTTAGTCATATCAGGCTTCAAAAACGGCACAGCAGTCTCATGTACTGATTAAAGATATGTAAGGCATGTTAAGGAGTCAATTACGTTGAGCATGGAATTGGCCGAAACTCAATGTTACGAGTTCGAATGTTTTGAGGATAATTATTCACTGACTATCAGCCCGCAGGGATGTCGGATTAACACAAGGAAGTTTAATACCAGAGGAACATAGCCTTTAGAGAGCTTTAAAACACAGCATCCGCCAACACAAGCTTAACTTGAACTTAAGTAAAACCAGAAACTCATAACGGGTTGAAACATGTAACTCTCATATGTTTGCTTTGTCCGATGCTCGTGATTATTCAATTTCGAAAGTACCATATTTGGAATGAGAAGAAGAGATAACTGACCAATCAAACTTCGTAAACAATGTGACGTAATTTTCCTTCAGGTTCCCGCGTGCGCTTTAAACCTTATGGGTTCCTGGTAAAACTAAACAGCCTCTGCCAATAATAACAAACTCTTACGGCTTCCGTCAACTTGTAAACACAGAACTTGAAAATCGACCTTCGTCACACTTAACTAAACACAGCAGTCCAGCTTGTTGGAAAAAACTTAGTTCATCAAAAGAACTCGCTTGGAACTTGTATACCGTTTGATATAAGGTTCTAGAAAATACTAAACAGGCGAATAGTAGTAGCTTTTTGACATATTTTATGATTTCAGTAACTGATACAAATCTGCTGACTCATGCTGAAATGTAAACATGCCCTAATTAATTATTCATGATAATCCAAAAAAGTAGAGAACGTTCGAGAAAGTCAGGAAACACATGAAAGCAATTTTACTTCGTACAAAGACATTTTGTCTTTGTTGAGTGTTTATGCAGCATATTCATCATAAACAGTTGGAAAGGAGGGCTCACTCATGAAATGTTTTTTAACACTCGAAGAGAATTTCGTGTCTCTGCGCAGCCACGTAATATGCTCTATTTATTCCTCGAGTAAATCATGAAAGACTAGACTCGACGTGATCTCAAGGTATCACGAAGTAGTCCGGTCTCATTTCGTGAAATAGCCGAAACAAGCCGAAAACTCACGAACTTGTACGCCTAATCTTGTCCTGAAACTAATGCATCATTTCACAACTATTTTTCATGTGCCAAACTACCTTGGGTCGCAGTAGCGCAATCGGCTAATCTCTCAACTTAGAGTCTCCTCTGACCAGACGGGTCACACAGGTAAGTTGGTTCAAACCCGGGGGAAGCCAAAATAACAATTCTTTCTTCCTCGAAAAAGTTAAAGAATAAATCAAAGAAATCGAAGTGATCTCGAGATATCTCGAACTAATTCGGCTCACTTCGTCAAATAGCCGAATAAAACTGAAAACCTACAGACTTTGCATGCCCAGTCTTGTCAAAAAATTGTAACTTTGATACATTCCTGAGTGTCGCGAATCCTTTACTTCGCGCTCCGCCGAAGTAATAAGTGTTAACATCAGGAGACTTGAAGCATTGGGAGTCAAGTACGAGCAATACGGTAGTTTGCTCATTCCAATCATTATGGCCAAACTTCCGGACAAAATACGAATACAAGTGGCAAGAAATACGTCTCAAGATGTTTGGGAGATCGACTCCTTGCTCAATCTTATTCAGGGTGGAATTGATGCGAGGGAGATAAGCGAGAAAATTAAAGCCGCAACCGAGCAACTTAAGTGTCCATCGTCCTCAAAAACCCCGCTAAGGACAGCTGGAACCTTTTTTGGTGGCCCTTCAAACACAGAGTCGACTGTTCCAAAAAGTGTTTACTGCACTGAAAGACATTTCTCTGCGTCTTGCAGCAAGGTAACAGATATCAACGCCAGGAAAGACATTCTTAAACCCGACAATAGATGTTTTATGTGTTTGAAGAAGGGACATTTAGTTGATCAGTGTGATAAGAGTTGTAGAAATTGCAAGCAAAGACATCATCAATCGATCTGTCAAGCAAAATCACCCGGTGAATCACCGAATTCTCATCCACCTCCCGAGGAAAAATTGCCTCAAAGCAAACCAAAGACCCAATATCCCAAACAACACAACGAGAGTCAATACGGCTAATACAGAAACCCCAACAACTCATTTAACCACTGCGACATCGAGAAGCAAGGGGAGTGTTTTGTTACAAACCGCTACAGCTGTAGCAACCAATGAAGATCAGAGCAAATCGATGACTGTGTGGATTCTGTTCGACAGTGGCAGTCAAAGATCTTACATTACCATCGGTGTAAGAAGGAAATTAAGTCAGCGAACATCAAAACCTTGCATCTAAATACGTTTGGAGATGGGACTTATCGAAAACAAAGGTGTGAAGTCATCACCTTGCCGATTCGAACCATCAACGGCGAATTTGTTGCAATTACAGCGCTCAATTTCCCGATTATTTGCTCACCACTAACGGAAAGAGTGAACCTACAAGATCATCCTCATTTACAAGAATTCGAGTTGGTTGACAGTGCTGAGAGTCCAGATTCGATTGACGTCTTGATTGGTTCAGATCATTACTGGGACTTTGTTACAGGGAAAACTATTCGAGGAGATTTTGGTCCCACTGCCGTTAGAAGTAAGCTGGGATGGCTTCTTTCTGGACCCACCAACAATTCACAAAACGAAACTAATGTCGTTTCCAATCTGGTCATATCGGGCGAGCCGCATTTTTCAAACGGGCAAAAGAAAGCGACTAGATGGCGGACATGGTGAAAAGATTCTGGGACGTTGAAAGCCTAGGAATTGTTGACACCGACTGCAAAAACGCATTAATCAAACGAAAGGGAGAAATTAAGTTCAATGGTAGTCATTATGAAGTCGGCCTGCCTTGCAAGGGTGACTGTTTACCACAATCTAACAATTATGCTATGTGTGTAACGAGATTATGATCGTTGCATTTGAAAATGAAAAGTGAGCCGAATTTGCTGAAGGAATACGGCAACATAATTCAAGAGCAAAGAAGTAACGGGATTGTCGAAATTGTGCCGGAACCCAAAGATCAAATGATAGAAGGCAAACTTAGCACGAGACAAATTCACTACTCACCACATCACGCAGTCGTGCGAAGAGATCGCAAAACGACAAAGGTTAGAATCATGTACGATGGCTCTGCGAAGAATTGTAAGGACAAACGCTCTCTTAATGACTGTTTGGAAGTGGCAGAAAACTACATTCCTCACATCTTTGAAATGCTAACCAGGTTTTGTTTTTTGGATTAAGGCAGTGCAAGCATCGTCAATTGACGAAGAAATCAAGTTTCTACGCGATCACAGGCAAAACAAGACTGTGCTGCCGACTTACGTCTCACAATTTGGACTATTTCTTGAAAATGGTATTGTTAAATGCAAGGGTCGAATGAACCATGCTGAATTACTGGGAAGCGCAAGAAATCCAATTCTTTTGCCAGCTAAGCACGACTTTGTTCCATTGATTATCAAGAAAGTACAAGCATCAGTGAAACACTGCGGATTGAGAGACGCTCTCACTACGATAAGAGAGCGATTTTGGATCTTGAGAGGTCGCGAAGCAGTAAAGCGAGTGATCAGTCAACTCTTGATCTTCCGAGTGAACGAGTGTTTGAAGATCCACCCTTTGCGCATGTGGGATTGGATTTTGCGGGACCACTAAATGATGTCAATGAACGCGCGAATGGATCAACCAAAGTTTACGTGTTTGTATACATGTGCGTCGACCAGGGCTTTACACTTAGAGCTATGTAAAAGTCTCGACGTTCAAGATTTTCTGTTGGCTTTCAGACGATTTGCTAGTCGAAGAGGACTCCCTGTGACTATTGCATCAGACAACGCAAAAACTTTCAAATCTTCGAGTAAGGAGATCAGAAGGATCACAAGATCCAATGAAGTGTTACATTACCTTGTTAATCAATGAATCTCTTGGAACTTCATCATTGAAAGGGCTCCCTGGTGGGGAGGTTTCTGGGAGTGCTTAGTCCGAAGTGTCAAGACAACTCTGAAGAAAGTGCTCGGTCGAGCAACTCTGAATTCTGAACAATTGCGAACTTAAATGGTGGAGATCAAGTCAGCGATCAATGCAAGGCCAATCACCTATGTGTACGACAACACGAATTCAATCTCTTATCCGTTGACGCCTTCAGATCTTGTTTACGGGAGACATGTCACATTAACATCAAACTGCGCGCATCACGAAATTATCAGTACTCACCAGTCATTGACAAGAAGAGCTCGCCATCACAAGAATTTACTACAGCAAGTTACAAAACAGTGGAGAAAGGAATATCTCACTAGTTTATGTGAACAGTCAAATCCGAGAAACAAATAAACTTTGGGGAGTGTCATAGTCTTTGCGCACGCTACACACGGACCCAAGTGAACTGTCACGTTTTTATATTATAGCAACTCCTTATGTAATGTTTTGTCTGTACAGTGGACTTTTGATCTAATTGATTGACATTTGAAACTAATTAATGTATATTCACATGATCTGTGCATTTTTTTGACTTAAGGAACATTCTTCAACATCGACATCTGGGTTAGGTTGTACTGTAAACAGGCACAAGGAAAATTAAAGCAATTTCAATTACAGTATATGATTCGAAGTTATCTACACACAGTCTCTACGAAAACAATTTCTATCACTAGTGCACGAGACGCATCGCGGAATTGTAAAGACCAAACAGTTTCTCAGGACTCGTTTTTTCTGGCCTGGCATGGACGATGCAACAGAGAAAATGATCAAAAATTGTCAGGCATGCGTGGTGAATCAACCTTTGAATAAATACATGCCGCTTCAGCCAATGCCTCTATCTCGTGGTCCTTGGGTAAAAGGTGCAGTGGATCTCGTTGGTCCAGTCGACGGAAAGTTCATATTGACCTACACTGATTATTATTTGTCTCATCTGGAAGCTTACATACTAGAAGAAATCACTTCACATCAAGTCATTAGGGCGCTAACCGATATTTTTTCGCTAGATTTGGGTTTCCAGAGGAACTTGTTTCAGACAACGGAAAACAGTTCATCAGCAAGGAATTTGAAATGTTTCTCAAATCGTGTGGAATTAGGCATGTTCGTGTTTCTCCGTATTATGCGTGAAGTAACAGAAAGTTGGAGAGATTTCACCGATACTTCAAGAAAAATTTTTGAGCGATGATCTCTGAAGGCAAGTCCTGGAAAAAGGAACTACCAAAAATTCTTATGACTTACCGTGCAAGTCCACATCAAATTAGTGGAAAATCGCCTAGTATACTGTTGTTCAATCACGAAATTCGTATGAAGGTACCGCACATTGAGTCTAACTCAAATACAGCAACATAGGCACTTGATCATGACCATCGATCAAAATGTAGCTTGTATCAAGCAAAATTGAAAGACTATCATGACACCAAGCAACATGCGTCCCCGCATAATTTTAGCGTTGGCGATGTCGTGTTTTGTGCTAATATGAAGCCCAACAAATTGGACTCAAAATTCTCTTTGCCTAAGCACGTTATCATTGAGACCAAAGCGTGGGACACATTCACTCTAGTCAACATGGACATGGGTACCACCTTGGTTCGCAATGCAAAGTACTTAACACATGCGCTTAGTGAGAGCATAGATGATGATGGCGAAGTAGAAATTTCTACCAACTATAAGGAGGCCAACAATTCTAGTGACTTTAGTGCTAAGGTTTCTGACGCTTGTGACAACACTGAAACTTCTGGTCATGTTGACAAGCAAGCCTCTCAGAATGAACAGGTCATCACCTCCAGGTCAGGACGAGTTGTAAAGTCAACTAAGGACCGAGACAATTTTGCATATTATTAAGATTAATTTTTGCTGATTCTAAATGATCTTGTGATTGGTGAAATGTATCTTTCAAATATTCTTAGAACCCGCCCGGGAAGGATGTAGTGTATTGATTACCACAGTAACGATTATGTACTATTACCAACATCAGTGAAACTATGTGTACTAAGTGATATTAAAGTCATACAGCACGAATGTAAAAGTACTGATACTAAGTGAAAGTAGATTATGATTTGTACTACAATAAAGATAGTTATTCAGTTAATAAAGGACATTATGTAGAAAGCAATGGAAGTGTGAGTATCTCCTTGTCTCATGACTACACCACAACTGTTATGATTTTGTTTTAAATCCACAAAGCTGGGACGATGTCTGCAAGAATGGACGCATTTCCCCAACTTCGTTTTTCACCAGAGCACATCCAATAAATACTTTTTCTTGTGGGAAATCCATTTTCACGTAATACTCATTTGACAAACGAATTTCAAACCACACGATTCTCATTGTTTTTATCTTGCTTGACATCTAAATTGCCATTGTGAAAACCCAGAGAGCAGTAGTAAACAGCTTTCTTCAAAACATATTCAGCTTAATACCTCCATCTTTGTTGTCATCTGACCAAGTTCCTGCTCATCTTATCAAAATGGCTGCCCAAATATCATGCCTACATTGCAACTGAATTTGGTCTCCCTGGGGCATCTCAAGGCTTCACACCAGGACAGCCAGGGTGAAAAGAAAAATAGGAGGTGTGAATACCGAGCGTAAATAATATTTCTTGCAATTTCACTTTAGAATGACCATTAACACTAGCTGATAAAAAAACTTTGCACACCCTAGCATATGACTGCTGAACACAGGTTGGCGACTGTCATTACAAGTTTAGTCGCCAGAATATTTTTTTACTCACCATGGCAACCATAATGGTCGTAGCTGGGGGAACCGATAAGGAAATAAAACTCTGGGCAATTCTTGAAGTTTTAAACAGGGAATGTGTACTGCTTTCAAGTTTACTTAGGAAAAGTAAAGGGGGCACTGGAAAATAGCCTTGCAAAGAGGGTGGTGCGAGACCTGACTGTAACTGAACATAATAAGAAGTGGTGGTGTAACAACAATTAATCAAATTCTCGATTACTCGTGATTATGACCGTTTGGGTTGATTCATGATTTTTTGATTCCACGTTTCGATTTTAGTTCGATTTTTTGGCATACCTTTCCCAGGGTGCCCTCAGTGAGTTATTATATTGTGAAATCGAAATCTGGAACTCTTAGACGTTTGCAGTTCGTACGGTCGTTTGTGACCTATTTTGTGTTGCTTGGTAATAAAAATGTTGCCCTTCTACCACCCTTGAGAATTTCCAAATAAGGCAAACCATGTGCGACATGCTCACTGTCGCATTGTCAAACATGGCGATGAGTCAGAATGACTCCACCTGCATCTTTTAGATCCCCTGTGTGGCAATATTATGGTTTTCCAGCTAAAGTCGGTACAACAGAGAAGTCGAAAATTTGCTCAGCAGCTGGAACGGGACAGTTTAAGATTCAGGATGTTATGAATAATAAGTTGCCGTGGTCAAGTTTTGCAAACTAGAATGGATGTCACATACCGGTACGTCAGGAAACTTATCAGAAGTACTGACTTCAGCTATATCTGAGTGGAATTTACAAAGATATGAACGGAATCCATCTCTCACGACTGACAATGCCAGCAATATAGTGAATGCTGCAAAGCAAGCTGAACTTTCTCCACACGTTAGATGTGTGGCCCATACAATCAATCTGACAACCCAATGAGCACTCAAGATATCTCGGATGGACAGGCTTCTTGGAAGAATAAGGTGCACAGTAAGCTTTTTTCCATAGGAGCACAACAGCTATGGCAGTTTTGAATCAAAACAATCTTTAATGGAATTGCCACAACACAAGTTGATAACTGACGTACCAACTAGGTGGAACTCCTCTTATGACATGGTGCAGTGGTTTTCAGAGCAACAGGCAGCAATCAAAGCTGTCCTTTTCACAAGAAAATGCCAAAGATGTTTATTTGCTGTCAGAAGATGACATCTCTGCAGCAGAGGGTGTCAGCAAAGTAGTGGGACCAATCAAGACCATTACTACTATCCTTTGTGATGAGAAGACACCTACAGCATCTATGATTTACCCTCTGAAGGAGATGCTGATTTAATAATGGAAAGTTTCAGATGATGACATTATGCTTGTTAAAGAAGTGAAAACAGCTATTGTAAGGGATTTGGATGCTAGGTTTGGAAACAACCGTGTTGTCTACATATACAAATACATGCCGACCTCTATTAAGCCGCCACCCTACATTAAGTGGCCACTTTTTAAAGTCCCAATTTATTTGTCAGTAAACTGCTGTATTTGATACCTCTATTAAATAGCCGCGGCCACCTTTATTATTTATATGGTTTTTTACCTCCACTAAGCGGCCAGCAAATTATCTTTCCAGCGAAATGGTGACAGATGATATAAGGTGATGACAACAAGAAAACAAGAACTGCAATTTAATCTCCACTATAACAAGTCACAAGCCGCATACACGTGCAAACTTTTCACATCCGGCGCTATACAAACATTTTCACATATTACACTGTTGATGCAAAAAGGCCTCAGAAACTTGTCAACAACGTTTAGCATTTTTTCTGTACATTGTCAACCTGAAGAAATACTGTACAATTCAACTACGTGCCCTTTGTGTTAGAGCTAGAACTATGCATGGGCTGGAAATGGACTTGATGTTTTGTTACAACGAATTTTGGATTTATCTTCATATATGTTCACTTTTTAAAGACATTTTTCTGTAGAGTCGATAAAATCATGTTTACTGCCATTCCTATCCAATTAATATTGTACCTCTATTAAGCAGCCAACCCCTATTAAGCGACCACCCTCGGGACTTTGAAAAGTGGCCACTTAATAGAGGTCGGACTGTATATCCAAATTATAAAGAATCTTCCTAATAAAAGTTTTGTGTTAGAGCTTTCTGTTCCAAAATGAACATGCTACAGGGCTATTTGAGGTGCAAATGTAGTTTACAAATTGTTGTCATAATAATAATGGAAACTTTATTTGTGTTTTTGAATGCACAATTGTAAATCTCGCTACGTATAGGCAATTTACAAATGCTGCTTGAGATTGAATTATTAAAAAGAAAAAGAAAAAAAAATCAAAAGTGCATTAAGTCTGGGCTATCCCAGTTCCTGTTTCTACAACAAAAGATGTAATATGTTGCTCTAATGGCTATATTTATCATTTTCTTGATTATATAACGTTGCTGCGTCATTCAGGTCTAAGAACATGGAGCATTCATCAGAGAAAACGCCAAGGGAACTCATGCAGAGATTTACAAATCTCGCACATCTGTAATTTCTACTCATTTCATTGATTAAGTTCACATATTTTTCTTTCTTACGCACTGCATTGTTGTTAAGGTTGGACTCGAAACCAACTGTTAATTCTACAACATATAGGCATTTGGACTGGATTAGGAAAAGAAGATCTGGACGATAATTTTCACCAGTTATAATTGAGGGATTCAGAAAACCATTAACATCTGCATAGAGTGAAGAGTGAACATTAATTGCAGGTTTAAGTGACTTGGCAATGAAGTTAAGGATTGAGTCGTGTCTCCAGGTAAAGCGATCAAGGTACTGTTGACAACCAGTGACTACACGAAGGAGTGATTAAGGATTAAGACAAATGGAGCAATCAGGAATTTGTGATAATCCCCATCTTGCCATATTCTTACGTGTAGGGAGGGAGTTGTTGATGTAGCTGATGGTAAAATTGTAAATGTTCTTGGGTAGATGAGACTGGGCCCCTGACCAAATAGAATTTACAGATGACAATGAGAACTTGATAGCATTTGAGAAGAAGAAACCTTGAGATGTCAGGTGGTGTTGCAGTTTATCCTCTTGATTAGAACGGAAATTTTTAAGAGCCCATGACTGTAAATATCAAGAATCGCTGGCCAGGCTAAAAAAATCGAAAACCCTGATAATTTGCCTGGAAAACCCTTTTAGGGAGATACATTCAATAAAGTATTTCAAAGTTTGAAAAATCAAATATTTCTGAGAAAAAGGGGAAAAACGAGAATTCGGGTTTTTACCTAATTAATTATGCAAAAAATACAGTAAAATTGACCAACTTTGGTGTGCTAGTACTGAAGAAGGATGTTTCGTAAGAAATCGGGGGTTCTTTTACTTCAAAATATAATTCATTTGATTTTTATTTGTGGCATTTTAAGGAGCTTTGGTTTAATTTTAAAGTGCTGTCAAACGCTTGTTGCAAAAAGCGAAAAATCGAGCAACTTCAAGCCTTCAAAATGCGTCTTGGTATGTGTGACTTAATGTCAAACTACATGCTGGCACAAAGTTTGGTCCTTATACTCAAATAATATGAAATAAAAAATCTGGGTAATCCAGAAATGTGCCGGCAAAATGAAAGAGTTTTCAACGCATGTGGCCAAGGTCAGGAATTTGCATGATGCAAATCAGTTGTAGAAATCGTACTTGACAGCTACGAAGTAAACAAGATAGTTAAAGATGGTTAAAAAATTCTTAGATATGGAAATGATATGAAATTATACGATATAAAATCCGTAGACATTGCTGAAGAGGGCTGTAAATTGACGTGTAGATACGATAATTTGAATTGCAGGAGACTGTTAACGTTGACTCACTATTTCAACAGCACTACACCTAACTATAGAGAAGGGCCGCTGTATAGTTAATCATTCCTGTTGACTAGGTGTTTATTATCGACATCATTCGTAGTTGAATAGCAACGTTTTCTGCAACTGCGATAATATTTCTTGTGACACCTCTTGGATATCTTGAAAAAAGTTATGTTAGTAAACAAAGTCACGCAACACCACAAGCTTCTGCTGTGTACCTTTTCACCTCAAGGTCCTCAAGTTAGCAGCCCAACTTTTTTTTGTGCTATTTACTCTTATCTTTTTCTGAAAAATGGCCACATTTCTGTCATAAAACTTGATAAAAAGGACAGAAGTCACGTTAGCAATCATGCCGTGTTGCAGTCTGGGCGATAATTCTCTATGAGGCAATCACGGTCTTTTTGTTAAACGTAAACACGTGCGAGGTTTTTCACAGAGCAAAAAAAGAAAGCAATGTCATTCTGTACCTTTGCTTCTCTTCTTGGGGGGGGGGGGGGGGGGGGCTTGTGGTGCAAGTTCTGAAAATCCAAACGTGGCTGAATTTGTCGAATTGAAAGACTGTGCTAGGGATGTTACAGCTCACCTGAAGAGTTGTAACGTTTTGACGGATGTTGAAAGCGTCAACAACGAAAGGAAATTATTACTCACACCGGCAGGTTAGTAAAGATCATTTTGATTTACAATTTTCGATGACAACATGAATACATACGCACTATTCACTTCTACAGCATTAATTTATTAATTAAGGTTTCTTTACCAGGGATTTTCATCGCACAAGAATGTCAGTTGCATATGACTGTATACCCTAAACACAGAGATGCGTAAGGTACTCGCGGGCAAACAGGCAAGACTAGATGTTGCGTTCCAGCAGAAGCAGCAGGTCACAAGTCGACAACCTGTCGAGGAGATTGTGGAATTGACAGGAAACAATCTTGTCTTGTTTTTAAAGAAACTGGAATGCTCGTCCCAGTTGGGTTGCGTAAGTGTAGTCAAACCTTACATTACTTTAGTAGGAGAAGTATGTAAATCTAATACACTCTTATTGCTTTGACCCTCTTTCACAAATGAAACGGACGCAATGTGCCCAAGAGGATGAGGAAAACCAACAAATGGCCGATATTGCAGACAATTAACTCAGTGGTCTCTCTCCTTGCCTAAAGTATCATTGTAAATTCTCCTGTGGAGCAAAATAGCCAACCGAGCCATACAGGGGTGGAACAGGGGGTCACCTGCTGCGTTCCGTACGAGTATCTTGCATTCCTGGCTCCCGCCCCTTTTTTCTTGGCTTCTTTCCTTTATCCATTCTTTGATTGCAAAATATTTAAAAGCATTGTTGCGTGATTTCCTCTCCCGCCCCCTATTCTCCCGGGTTCCCACCCCGAAATATCCCCTTGTAGGTTACCTTAAAGAACGAGTGAGCATTAATTAGTGAGAAGGACTTCGAATACAACCGCTTCTATTACCATGCTAATTTATCCGTGCCTAACTCTTCTGTGTTTCTTTGATCTGTAGCTATTTGCAGGCAATGCAGGGATCATCTGGGTAAAATGATGGTACTCTACAGAAACTGCCTTATCTTCACCAACAGTTGCTGTTGAACCCGTGTCCGTACAGAAAAGACAGGAAACGTTTTTATTGGTAATTGTCATTTAAACAGATAGGCAGTCTATAGGTTTAATCAGTATCCTCCATTAATTTGCGATCATTTAATTATTTTTCACATTTTTCCCTCATATAGGAAGCCGAGGCAAGTAGTGTAGAAGATATATGTGACAATGTAAAACACCTTTCATTTGACGACAGCTACATTTTTGGGTCATCCGAAACCACAAGTACATCTAGCTCTGGTGAAGTGGTTCTTCCTGCCAACAAACCTTAAGGCTGCTTAATGAATTCCTTTCTGAGTGTGATGCAAAAAGGGTTGATAATCCACAATTCGAGTGGTCAAAGAGTGCTGATAGAACAAAACGAAGGTACATACAACACACTAGAGATATCCTCGTCGCAGTGTTGAAGGTGGTGTCCCCCGAAAACACAGGTTATCTTCGGTCGGCACTTCAAGCAACAAGGGCTGTCAATAATGAGCTTGGTGCAGAGGGTATAATGCTCCCATCCCAACGTCTTTATCTCGAGGCCATAGCAGAAACGTACAAAAATGCCAGCAGCTGGGACACGCTAAGACAAATCCTCTCACTTATGACTGCCACTGCGAGTTTTTCTACCATACGAGAATTTATTCCCGGTCTGTCCCAGTGTAACAGCAGCCACGTGCCTCGTTTTCATTTCATAGAATTTTATGTATTTCCCTTTTTACCGCATTTACGTCACAATCATTTTCCGCTAGCTACCACGTGACTTTAGCTTAAACATCGCGAGCACATGTAAAAACGCATAAGGCTCACAGAAATTCGACAGGAACCACCAGTTGTTGCTGTACAACTCAGAACCTACTAGAGCGTTCGCCCCAACACGTCCTACCATACAGGATCGCTGTAACAGTTGGCACAATAGACCTGAGCCTTGTGGAACGTGTGAGTCTTTAGTCTTTTAGTTTCACGGATCTCTAACCGCTACCGGAGCTGACACTGCTACAGTCGAATTTCTGTCATTCAGCAAGTCAGACACCCCTTCAAGTCCACAAAGACAAGTTCGCTCAGCCGAGCGAAAAGAAAAGTCCAGGCCCTGGAAAGAGAACACAAGTAAGTCCGTTCCTTTTATTTATCATAAACAAAAAACAAAAAAGAAGAGACGAAGAAGTACAGGAGAGCATGTGCTCCGGAAAAGAAGAATGAAGGACTATTGACCTTCAAGAAAAACGCGAATTCTCCTTCTCATCAACGAAGTCGAAAGAAGCACTCACAGACGACACGGAAGATAACATTTATTACGTCCACGTTAGAAGTTAGTTACTGGTAGAAACAGAGTGTAGAAGAAACAAAGATTGTTTCTGTGTCATTGGTCACTGTCGGACCTCTAACTAACCATGAGACAATCGCAAAGCAGCAAGCAAAGCGCAAAAACCCGCACTCCGCCAGATGAAACTCTCGATACTGGTTTTAGCGAAATCTGGGAACCCGCTATCAATATCACCGAAAACGAGGTGAAAGGCACAGAAATTTCAGAAAAGGGCGAAGAATCGGAAACACGTTTTCGGACTATGACCAAAAGGGTTTTGAGTTCCGTTCCGCAGTAAAAGAAAAATCCGCAAGGGCCACATTCAAGGTTTTTCACACTAATGTCAGCGCGTTCCACACATTCCTGGCCATTACAAAAGAACCAGATCAAATCGACAGAAAGGTCAAAGATTCAATTGCGCTCGCCGAAAAAACCAAACATGAACTGATTAGTTGGTTGGATTTAGTAAAGAACAATGCACAAGCAGAACTTGCAAGCGAACTTCTTTCAAATATGACCGACTCAATAAAAGGAGTTCAAAACACCTCGCTAAACAAAGTGTTGACATAAGAAAAAGAGGAAGATGAAACTATATCCGTTCGATCTGGCGCGTCACGCACGTCTAACAAGTCAAAAATGTCATCTACGTCCGGTTTATTGCGGCGTTCTTCAAAAGAAACTTTGATTGACGTTAAGGCAAGACGTGCCACACTCGAACAAACATTAAAATTCAGCGACGAAATCGAAGAACAGCAAATGGTTTTGAATAAACTCAAACTTCAACAAGAACTAAGCGAAACCTTAGCAGAAGAAGCCGTTTACGAGGAGGCGCTGAAATCTGAAGAACTTCCGCTCCAACAGCACAAAATAGAATTGCCGAATGAAACGCCCAAACAGAAGTTTGATCGGTTTATGAACCACAAAGATGTCAATCCAGCTCATCTTATGGCATCAAACCTATTACCGCAAATTATAAACATCCTGTGTTGACACACAAGATCCAATTTTCCCAACCATATACTCCCCCACTGGCATAATTCATCCAGTAAATCATCAATCAAGCGCAAACCAAAAACAAGAAGCTAACATAGCTGACCTTCATCAAATAACAGCCGCAGGAAATCAATCCATTCTCAACTTGGGTACAGGATAACAGGCTAACCTATACCCTGAAATAAACAATCCAGCGAACCCTAACGATCATGAAATTTATCCACCGGCTTCTCAGCCTCCTGCTGCTCTCAATAATGTGGGCACTCCAAGAACTCGTCATGCCTCCACCAGAACATCATGAGTCAGACTATTACATGAACATCACTCGCACGCACAAGCACTCCACTCCAAACATATTCCTTCAGAACCGTGAACACAAGCGTCACCTATCGACATCCAGTGTACACTATCAGTAGTTTGAAACCCGCATATCCGAGAACCTATCAATTAAGCAGAGAAGTAACGATCTTCACTCCTAACAGTTCTCCAGCCACCCAGTACCGTGAGATAACTCCAAGTCCTTTTACCTGCAACTTGAACCCTGTTTATTCAAGTACAGATAACGCCACTTAAATTGCCGAGGCCCTGGTGAAAGTCACGCAATTACAAAGACTTCCACAAGCAAAACCAGACGTCTTCACAGGTGACGAAACTGACACCAGATTCTATATCTGGGAAACGGCTTTCGATGCTCTGATTGATTCTGCACCAATCAGCTCCCAGCAGAAACTGTACCTTCTATACCAGCACCTGGCTGGAAAGGCTAAGAAAGTCGTTGAGCAGTTGCAGTACATGGTCGCTGCTAGTCCAGAAGTTGCCTATAATGAGGCAAGAAAGAAACTCAAATCGCACTTCGGTTGTCCCGCGATCATAGCCGCCGATTTTGAAAACAAGCTAGCTAATTGGCCAAAAATTGCGGTCAACAACGCTCAAGCCCTAAGAGAATACAGTGACTTCTTACAGCAAGTTGAAATTGCAAAGACACACCTGCACAGCCTTACGATTTTTGAATTTCCCTTCAAGCTGCAAACCCTAGTCGAGAAACTCCCGAACTGGTTTTACACTAAATGGTCTACGAAGGTCCAAACGCTACTGCGAAAAAAGGGCAGCGATGCATTTCCAACTTTCGCCGAATTCGTCACAGAGGTAACGATCTACGTGGAACACATGAACATACCTCAGATTAACCAGAACTCAACAAAGCTCCCTCAAACTACTCGTAGTAAACTTCCACCACCCGAGCTGCCACTTCGTAAGAAAACTCCTTTCTCCACGACAATAATCTCAAAAACACATGGCGAACGTGAGCCTTCATACTCGGAACAAACAAAGCTAGAGTCCTCAGACCAGAAATTAAAACGCCCAATTCCCCCGACATCAAATAAACTGTCTCTTCCATGGAACAAAAACCCACACTCTAAATGAATGCAACAAGTTCCGAGGACTAACCTTTGCTGAAACGAAGGACTTTTTAAAGAAAAACAAACTGTTTCAAATGCATGAGCGTCAACAAGCACAACGTCGAAAATTGCGACCAAGCTCCCCCAGTTTGTAATATCTGCCACAGGAGACACTTGACAGCTCTTCATGTCGAGCAAACACCGAAACCAAACGCAAACCAAGCGTCCCAAACCAATAGTACCTCTACAGCTTGCACGCAAGTCTGTGGGGAGGAGGAAACCGGCAGGTCGTGTGCCAGAATCGTCCTAGTCAACGCAGTGCATCAGTCATATCCAGCTAAGAAAATAACCACCTATGCAGTGTTGGACGACCAGTCCACAGACGTATTCATTTCTGACGCCCTACTAAACAACCTGGAAGTTGATGCCCCAGAGGTCGACCTACAAGTCAACACGATCGTTGGTTCAAACAGCATACGAACAAGAAAAGTAACTGGACTCTACATCAAAGATGTAGAAAAAGGTTACACACCCATCAAGGTCCCATTCGCTTACTCGAGAGAGTACATTCCAGCATCGCACGAGGACATTGCCACACCCAATGTAGCCAGACAGTGGAAACACCTGTCCCACATCGCAGACAAGATTCCCAACCGACCCGACGTCGACATTGGTCTGCTAATTGGTCGAAACGTCCCAGCTGCCTCCCAGCCTATAAGCATTATCTCCGGTAACGAGGAGGAGCCCTGGGCCGAGCAATACAAATTCGGCTGGACTATAATCGGGCGTGTCTGCAAAGATGACCAGCCAACATCCAACACGCTGGTTTTAGTCAACAGAGTTACTGTAGAAAGGGAAACTCTTCTAGACTGCCCAGAAATCTCTGAAGCTTCTCCCTTGATGACCAAGAGTTCGACATCCTCGAAAGATCTAACAAGTCCCAAACAACTACGTGAGATGATGGAGCTCGACTACAACGAAATCCATCAGTCATAGAATTCCAGGAACAGAGCAAGCAGAGTCAATGGAAGACTAGCGCTTCAACGAAATGCTGACAAAAGGCCTGCACAAGAATGCAGAAGGAAACTGGGAGGCGCCACTACCTTTTAAGGCCGACAATGTCCTTCTGCCCGACAACAAGGGACACTGCTTGAGAAGGCTTTTATCTTTTAAAAGGAGACTTCTTAACGACAAAGGGCTAAAAGACGACTACCTAACCTTTATGAAAAAGATCTTTGATAACGGCCATGCCAGTCAAGTTCCGGTAGACCAGCTGCAGACAACAAAGGGCAAGGCGTGGTATCTCCCACACTTCAATGTCTATCATCCACGGAAACCAGATCAGATCCGCGTCGTGTTCGACTGCAGCACCATCTACGAGAGCCAGTCCCTAAACAAGCACCCGCTTCAAGGACCAGACCAGCTCAATTCCTTGATTGGTGTCCTTACCCGATTCCAAAAGGAAGAAGTTGCCCTCACCTGTGACATGGAGCAAATGTTTCACAGCTTCTACGTCAACCCAGACGACAGACACTACCTGCGTTTCCTGTGGTTCGCAAACGACCTTACAAGTCCAATTGTTGAATATCAAATGAATGTGCATCTATTCGGCACAGCATCATCACCCGGAGTAGCCAACTTCTGCCTGCACCAAACAGCAGAAACTCATAGACAAGAACCTAGACCCGGTGAAAAAATACCTGTCAGCCCAAGACTGCGACTGGCTCGAGTTCAGTTTCAATGTTCCTCACGCTTCTCATATGGGAGGTGTTTGGGAATGCCAAATAAAAACCACTAGATCAGTCCTGACATCGCTACTGTATGACCATGGAACACAGCTTGACGACGAAGCACTCCAAACCTTAATGACCGAAGCTGAGAGTATCGTCAACTCCCGTCCCTTAGCTGTAGAGAGCCTCACAGATCCATTAGCGTCAGAACCCTTGACACCGGAATCACCTCATGCTTAAAACCCAAGTCGTGCTACCTCCACCAGGCAAGTTCGAGTCGCCCAACCTGTATTCACACAAGAGATAGAGAAGAGTCCAGTACTTGGCTAACCAATTCTGGCTCTGCTGGCAAAAGGACTACTGTACCCTTGTTCAAAAACGTCAAAAATGGACACAACCCAAGAGATCTCTGAAGATAGGTGACGCCGTTTTAGTGTGCAATCAAGATTCCCCAAGAAATCAGTGGCCCTTAGCCCTGGGTACCAAACTGATCCCCAGCCGTGACAAGCTTGTCCACAAAGTGTGGATTGTAACAGCAAAGGATAGAGAAAGAAAGGTCTTTGAGAGACCAATACACAAGCTCGTGCTACTCTTACCGAAAGAGGACAATGAGAACTGATTATTCTTTAGACTTTCAATACAAGCTATAGAAACTTAAGAAGTTTTAACCATGTTTTCTAATTGAGACATTTTTAGAATTTGTTATATCGTTTTTATTTTTCTTTAGGTTAATAGGTTTTTAGTAAATGATGAATCATTTAGGGAAGCAGTGTAACGGCACCCACGTGCCTCGTTTTTATTTCGTAGAATTTTATGTATTTCCCTTTTTTACCGCATTTACATCACAATCATTTTCCGCTAGCTACCACGTGACTTTAGCTTAAATATCGCGAGCACATGTAAAAATGCATAAGGCTCACAGAAATTTGACGGGAGCCACCAGTTGTTGCTGTTCGCCCCAACACGTCCTACCATACAGGATCGCTGTAACAGTTGGCACAATAAACCTGAGCCTTGTGGAACCTGAGTCTTTAGTCTTTTAGTTTCACAGATCTCTCCACGCTACCGGAGCTGACGCCGCTACACCCAGAATAGATACACTGTGGCAAACTTACATCGCCTTCAGCAAAGAGTAACGACACCCGTTCCTGTGCAGCCTTCAGCGAGGATACGGATAGACGAGGCACAACTTGACCATTTTTTGCAGTTCATTACAAGTCCACATATTGTTTAAGATATGCCTTTTGGACAAAAGAGTTTACGCCTGTCCAACCGTAATGTATTGGAAGTACCAAATGTGATTCGGTGTCTAATACCAGAGCGAATTGCTGTTCAGTATGAGCAGTATTGCAAAGAAGTCAGATTCACCCCTTTCAGTAAAAGAACAATACTGCGTGTATCAGCTGCTAGTAGCGCGACGGTCAGAAAGAGCCTCCTGGGACTGGACTATTTTGCAGCCTCTACATTTCACAAAATGATTTCACTCCTAAATCAACTTAAAGGCCTGGTTGAAGATACCATGGTAGGAAGATGGCAGGAAATGCTCAAGAGCTCAAAACTCTACCTAAAGGTGGACTTCAAGGTAAGATATTGCTGGCGCTGGCTGAGATAAGAACTAGACGGATTTTAAGAGAAAATGGGGACTGCAAGCAGTATTTTATAACTTAGAAGCATTGTCTTTTTTTAAAAATTACAACTATAGCAATAATAGCAACAATGAGCCATTTTACACATTTGAAATGAGGGGTGTGGGGGTGGGGCGAGTGACTTAAGTTTTTGTTTTTCTGCGTTTACATACTAAGAAAATAATGGTATATCAATAGGTGCATGTTGACGATGAGGCTACCATAGCAGATCATTGTATGTCATATGCTTTGAGTGATCCGAGTGACAGCTGTTTTCAGCAGAAATGTCAACACACCCATGGGGACCATTGTTTTCAATGTGAAAAGTTTGGTACTGTTCTAGATGAGATTCAAGTGGCTGTTGAAGAAGCTTCTTTTCACACGAAAGATGATCATGATGAAGCCACATACTTGGTAAAGCACAGCAGGGACCTAATTAATGCCTGGAAGGCTCATCAGCTCTGTACAGTGAGGCAAGACCAGTCTAGATTGAAGATTCTCATATTATCCAGAACTGCACCCAAGGAAGTTCCGCTGTGGTCTCCATTATGGCACATATCCTTAAAACTTTGAAATCAGAGCACCCAGATATCAATGAAGCATTTTTTCGTCACGACAACGCAGGGTGCTACCATAGCACTTATACTATATTGTCAGTGCCAACAATAGAAACAGAAGAAGGAATTCACGTTGCTGAGATAGGCTTCTCAGATCCCCAGGGCGGAAATGGGCCTGCCGATCGCATGGCTGCAACAATTAAAGGACACATAACACAATTCATAAACGAGGGGAACAATGTTACCAATGCGAAGGAAGTGGAAAACGCGATTCTATCCCATGGGGGTCTACCTGGGATTCGTGTAGTGATGTTAGACAGTCTTGGGGAACCCAAAACTGTTCCCACAATGGAACAGAAGGTTACTGGCATAAGTAAACTGAACAACTTCAGATGTTATCCCGGTGGAATGAGGCTGTGGCAGGCATTTGATATAAGCCCCGGCAAATGCATTTCTTTGGAAGGAACAAATGGTAAACCTTATGTTATATTCTCTATGCAGTTTCTAGTTAAAATGTAGCATGATCTCTCTTTAGTTTTAAGACTGAAAAATTCGGCGAGGGAAAGCTTGAAATCAAGATCACTTGAAAACATCAAGCCTGGCGCCAGTTTTGTTGTAAAATTTATTTCAAGATTTGTTTTAGTTAGAACACTATACTGGAATAAGAAACTTTTACTTGATTTAGGTAGCAGTTCACAAGCTGCACCTAACGCTATTTTCGTAATGTGAATCACACGAAATCTCGCTCTGGATAATGTTTAGGTATGTTTGGTTTTGTTGTTAATCTTTTCAGAGTCATGTTATTATTTTCCACAGAATGCCATTACCAGAATATTTCGGTTCCTTTTTCCCTCGGAGAATTTAAGGAGATCGCCCCAAGGAGAAAACTTAAAGAACCTACTAAAACTTCCACAATGGATCCCGCGGAAGAAGAGGACTATGGCCGTGAAGCAAAAGGCGATGACCAAGTGTTTCCATCTCCAAAAAGGGCTGCACGCGCAGTTTCCAACGGCACTGTTCTCTAGAAAAGCATCTTGTGTTCGGAACATGCACAAAGACGGTTGAAAGGGAGATACTTCTTGATAAAGCGAAGGTTAAATATGCCGCAAGGCTTGAGGAAGGTTCAAGTTCCTTGCCAACTATTCCTCTACTTCCTGAAACCTGTCCTTGTAACACTGGATATGTAACACTGCCTGAAGGTTTCGCTTTAAAACAAGTAAAGAAAGCTTACCAGTTTAACGAAAAGCAACGAGAGTATCTGACTGCTAGATTTACCATCAGACAAGAAAGCGGTAAGAAAGTGAACGTGGAAATTGTTGCAACAGAAATGAGAAGAGCAAAGGGACTGAACGAGGGGCGCTTGTTCAGTGTCTCTGAGTTTTTGACAACTCAACAAGTAGCTTCATTTTTTTCAAGAATGGCAGCAAAAGTGAAACAGCAGACAGCCCCCTGCGCACAAGCTGTAACTGAGCAAGATCTGGCTGCTATTGAGGAAGAATTTAATTTGTCAAATGCTAGGGAGTCTATTTTTGAGCAGTTAACTGTAACTCATCCTATTCATTACCAGCAGTACAACATCTGTTCCATGATCAAGAATAGCACCCTCAAAAATCTCAAACTTGCAATCTTAAAACTCCTTTGCGAGAGTTTCAACCTTGCATTACCATCTGGGGTTGACCAGAGAAAAAAGACATCTTACATCACTCTGCTTGAAGACCTTGTTTGATGCTGCTCTTGCACTGCAGTTTAAAAGGCAAATAGCAAAAGGCTGCTTCAAAAAATTGAGTTTTATATGAACGTTGATATAAAACAGGGGCCGTAGACCATATTTTGGATCGGAGGAGAGACTAGTTCCTGCGTAGTGTGAGCACATTGGCGCCAACTTATCTATGAGGGTCCTAGGGCCTCCCCTCCGAGGAGAGCCTCCTTTAGTCTGTTTCTTAGTACACCTTTCTTAATACAGAAAGACTGCTGACAGGGTGTCTTGGGGTATGCTCCCTCGGCAAATTTTGAAATCTAGAGCTTCTGAAATCACCCGAAACGTGTTTCAATCCTAAGAAAAATTTGTCAAAGTTTTTAATATAAAGATTAAAATAAATAATAATGATAAAAATGAGAATAATAAATTGTTGTTCGTGGGGCTACAGCACACTCAACCCCATAGCTCCGCGGTTCCTTTGTTAAAGGCACAAAAAAGGCACAAACCGGAAATAAACAAGACCCCTTCGAAGGATGAAGTCAGCTGGATGTTGTTCGATATAGACTCATAAAAGAATTTATACAAGCAATGTAAAACAAGATATTTAGGACTGGATGCTTTAGAATGGAGTTTTGACAAAAAAAGGATTGTGTCTGCTTTGCTCGGCAACTTCACCTTTGATCCAACGTGACAATTGTCACGCAATTATGTTACAATTTTATTTTCCTTATTAGTTTTCATCTCATTTCTTAGTCAACATTTGATCAATTCTCAAACAAGACAAGATGTGTCGATATGTAATCGCTTTTTGATCAACACCTCATGCAAGTCATGCAGATTGTCATTTATGCAATTTGAGTTAGGATTTAGAGATAGAGAATAAAGTGTGCTTAAACTGAAATGGCTCCATGCTCTCAAGTCTACTATTGTAACAAATATAACTAAAGGTGTGGGAATAAGTAAATAAGGACAATAAGAGAATAATTATATTTCAAGTCAGTATGCTCAAAAACGATGGTGGCTATTTTAAACAGGCTTGTATTTTACACAGGTATGGAACCTAAACAAAACAACAAAACAGCTGCGAACTATGAGCACAAACGGACATACAGAAACGAAGCTATGAAGCAAAGAAGATTAGCAATCAAGATTTCTTCAAAACTTTTAAGCCATTCCTCAGTGACAAAGGCATTAGGTCTGATCCGGATATTGAATTGAACATCGGAGGAGATATTGTGAAGGATCAAATCAAAGTCACAGAGATATTGGCAGAGCATTTCGCCACTATTGCTGATGGCATTGGAGGAACTGATGCTGAACTGTTGAACTTGAAAGACTTTACTGATCATCCAAGTGTGCAGTTAATAGAGGAGAAGTCGAGGGGTTGTGAAGTGTTTGATTTCCAGGAAGTAAATCCGACTCAAGTGAAAAGCATGCTGGAGTCTCTTGACGTAAATAAAGCTACCGGCCATGACAGTATTTCTGCCAGCATCCTGAAGGCGGGAGCTGAGGAAATATCTCTACCACTCTCTACTCTTTACAATTCGTGCATTAGAAAGGGTCAGTGGCCATGTGATTGGAAGAAAGGGGACTGGACTCCAGTCTATAAAAAAGATGACAGGCATGCTAAGGAGAATTACAGACCAATAACTGTCCTGTCATGTGTTAACAAAGTGTTTGAGCGTTTATTGGGTAACCAAATAACAACAAAGTATGATGATTGTCTTGTTGATGGGCTCACGGCTTACCGAAAGCACAATAGTTGTGAAACATCATTGATCGGCCTGGTGGAAGATTGGAAATTTGCTAGGGACAGTCATCTATTAGTGGGAATATTATCAACAGATATGTCCAAAGCATGCGATAGCTTACACCCACCTCTTAAGCTATGTAAGTTAAAAGCCTACAGATTCCAGGACAGAGCACTGGATCTGCTGCACAACTACTTATGGAGAGTGCGCATTGGATCGGTAACTAGCTCCTGGAGAAATGTGGAATGAGGCTGCCCTCAGGGATTCGTACTAGGACTGCTTTTATGGAACATATTTCAGAGCAATCTTTCATATAACTTAGATGCTGGGCTATCAATGTACGCAGACGATCACCAGATCTATGTGAAAGAAAAGGACGTGTACTATTGTCACAAAACATCAGGAGAGTGCCAATTGGTACGATTCGAATCTTCTTCAGGGAAACCTGAAAAAATACCAGACAATGAACATTCGGAATAAAAGTAAAAAGTTACATAGTAGTAATGTGTGTAAGAAAGCTAGCCAGAGAATAGGTGTGATAATGAGGACAAGGGATCTAATACCAACTAAGGCCTAATTACATCTCTTTAAGGCAGCTATTCTCCCACATTTAACATACCGCCACTTAGTGTGGCATTTTTGTAGAGCCTCGGACACCTGTAGATTGGAGAGAGTACAGGAGCGTGGACTGCGCGCAGTATTTAAAGACAAGCAGTCTAACTACCAACAGCTGTTAGTGAAAGCAAAGCTACCATCATTGTACAATAGGAGACTACAGGACAAATGTATTCTAATGCATAAGGTTAAACATAATTTGTGCCCGCAGACTATTTGTGACATGTTTCTGACCAACAGCCACACTTACAATTTACGACAGAAAGATTTTTATCAACCCAGTTTTAACGCAATTACGCATGGAAAACACTCAATTCGATACCTAGGTCCAAGACTTTGGAGCAAGATACCAAGTAAGGACAGATCAGCTGCCAGTCTTAAGCAGTAGTGGCTGCTACCTTTGCAATTCGTAATTTTTAGCTTTTCTTGATTATGATTTTTATTGCAAGATTTTAGAATTTTGATAAGTATAAATGGAGTTTTTGTAGTATGTATGTTAGTGAGTTATCATTGGTAGTTTTGATTGTAACTCTTAGTTGATTCTAGTTTCGTCTCTATATTGATTCATTTTGTATTTTAGATTGTATCTTGGAAAGTTAGTGTCCCCTATTAGCAGTGGGGAATCCCCTCTGCTGGAATTTTGCTTGACACGTTAATAAAGTCAGTAATTAATTAAACTGAACTCTACTTTCGAACCCTGGTAGCTCAATCCCAGATGACTTGCACTCCCCTGCTAACTTGAACTGAAGTCTCATTTCCCTTAGACTTGAACCCGCCATTCAGTCATTTTACTTGGATAACTCAAAATCCCTGCTAACTTGAACTAAATAATTGTTTCCCTTCACCAAAATTTACCAGAAGAAATCAAATTCTGCTTCTTGTACTTCACTACAGTTGCTATACTCCTAATTCCAAAATGGCAGCTGCCCCAGACGATCTGGGTCGAGTAGCATGAGAGTGAGGCATCGACGGCCACAACTCCAATGTTTTCATATGGTAATCGCTCGCGATAGCCAAAATATGCCTCAAAAAAGTTGTGTTCCTGGGTGTACCAAAAAGGTTTACGAAGAGGATGGCATTAAAATATCTTACCACAAGTTCCCTGAAGACAAAGAGCTTTTTTTCAAATGGATAGTTGCAATACGGAGAGATATTGGCAAAGAATTTAGAGTGACCGAACATACGAGGGTTTGCTCAAGGCATTTTAAATCGAGAGATTGTCACATCACTTGCAGGACATAAAAGAACCTTAAAAACGACGGCAGTGCCATCTGTATTTTTTTGCAAGGAAGGATCACCGGTAAAGAGGAAGTCTCCCAAGGAAATTAGTCCTGTTAAGCGAAAAAACTTAGCGAGGGAATCGGAAACAACTACCACGAATGCGGTAAATGCAGATACCAGTTCCACGTGCGATCGTGTGACAGCTTCTTGCATCAGCTAACGTAAACAAGCAATTAGCCAAGGAACAAATCTCAGTAGAAGAATTACAAGGCACTATTCATGACAAAAACATGGAGATCGAACGACAGAAAAAAAAAATCGTCGAAATTACAACTTCGCTTGCCAACTTGAAATTGGAGCTGGAGGAATGGACATGTCGTAATGCTGCATTGCAGGCAAGAGTATTTAGTGTGCAAAGATTCTTGCAGTCAGATAAAGATATGAATTTTTATACTGGATTCCCAGACAGATCTGTTTTTGAAGCGGTTTTTGAATATTTGGAGCCTGGAAAGGAAGGTGAAAACATAAATTATTGGCATTCAATTGAGGACTCCACAGTGCATACAAATCAAAATTGTGAAGAGAACATTCCAAAGCAGGGGAGACCAAGATTATTAGACCCAAAGGAGGAATTTTTCTTAACTATTTGCCGACTTAGGCAAGGATTTAAGGAAGAACATTTGGGTCATCTTTATAATATATCACAGACAACTGTCAGTTGAATAATAATATCTTAGATTAATTTTATGTTTGAAGTTCAGCAGAATCCCAGTGTGGCCATCAAGGGCCAAAATTGACAAACACATGCCTGCTGACTTTAAAGCAAAGTATCCCTCAACAAGGGTAATCATTGACTGTACTGAGATTTGGTGTCAGATGCCAAGGAATCTTTGCCTGAACAGTGAACTTTTCAGTTCATATAAAAATCATACGACACTGAAAGAATTGATTGGAATCTCACCCAGCGGTGCCATAACCTTTGTCAGCCAGTTGTATACTGGCCACATTTCCGACAGAGAGATCGTAACACGTTCAGGGTTCTGAATTTGCCATTTGAAAGGGGGGATTCAGTTATGGCCAATAAGGGATTCACAATAGAGGATCTTCTTCCTCTTGGGGTCTCCCTAAATATTCCACCCTTTTTTGGAAATAAGGGGCAAATGAGTCCAGAGGAAGTTGCCCTAACCCAAACAATTGCCTCCCTTCGCATTCATTTGGAAAGGGCAATTAATAAACTGAAAAACTTCCACATTTGGGACAGTGTGGTGCCATTCACCCTGTTTGGTGTTGTAAATCAAATGTGGGGAGTCTGTGCAATGTTATGCAATTTTCAGAACAGTATCATAAGTACTTGAAGTTGAAGTCTTGACTAATTCATTTTTAGAGGAGACACTGTTTTAGTTGCATGTGATAAGTTGTACAACCCACAAGTTATTTGTTAAAGAACAGATCTATATTACAACTACAGGAAGATGTGAAAATTCCATATTGTTCTTTGTTCTAACAAAATTTTCCATACCCCTACATGGAAGGTTTCTGGTTTGAACCCCCCACCCCTCTGGAAATTACAGTTTGGTCCCATAGTTTGTCTTTTGCCCCCTCTCCCCCCCACTTCCGAAGAATTTCCATTGACCTTCCATGGGGTAGGTATGGATATATTTTTTTATTTAAACTCTTGCCCCTGCCTCGATTGGTTGTTATTACTAGCAGCGGGGCAAGCAATTCTGCAACAATATTAAATAACCAAAATAACGTTCAAGTTCAAGTTATTTTCTGTATCCACACATGGTGTTTTCAATAACTGTACAAATGATTGATTTTTTACAAAGCAGCTACAGGAAGAAAGTACTTGAAATAATATTCACAGAGGTTTCCACTTAAGGTATCCCAGCGATCTTGTTCAAATTTGATTCTCTCCACACTCATTCCCTTACTAGTATAAACAATAAAATCGCACCACTTTGCTCCTCAAAGGCCCATGAGCCCTTGAACTTTATCATAGTACACATGTCCCCTTTTTAAAGAGGGCTTTTCATTCTTGTTTTCCATGAAAAAGGTTGGATCATCGCAAGCCTCAAGGGGAGTCACATGGCATTTTGAGGATGGACATTTTACCTCACCAAGTCCAAACCTGTCTGTACAACTCAAATCAATGACTTTTGCATCTGGCGAACAACCTAAAATGGGAATTTTGGGAGAAATAAACAGGCCACTCTTTAACACTTTTACAAGTCTTCCCAATTTCCTCATGTATTCTTCATACTCTTTCAGTGCTACTGGTTCATATTTCTTGCCATGTTCCACAGCAGCTGAAGAAAACGCTTTTTGTGCCAAAAGATCTTCAACGAATTTGGTGTGGTTCCTCTGCCTTCGAGAAATTTTGCCAAAATTAGAGGCAGTGAATCTGAATTTTCTTTGTCTCATCCACTCTTCACAGTCTGCTTGATCTCTGGTTTTCTCTTCTATTTTGTTGGCCTCAATAACATTAACAGTTAAGTTCCTTAGCAGTTCCTTTTCTTTATCACTAAGATGATCAGGTGTCAGAAATGACCCACAGCAATCATCTAAAGGGAACAAGGGGTAGGAAGGGAATTCTGATGCTGTGTAGTCATCAGCATGGTCGAATCCATCAAATGAGCTAAAAAATGTGAAATTTAATTCCGTGAAGGAAAGCTGATAAGATCCAAGTGAACCAACTGGGTATTGTCCAAAGCGAGTGTGATCATCAGGTATTGTATCAATACTTGAGGTATCGACCACTTGAGCTATGCCCAGCCTTGAACTATGTTGCTCCAGAGTGCAATAAATGTTCAAGTTTTCTCTTTTGATTACTCTTTCCTTTCCTTGCGTCTGTCAATATGCAAGTTACCCCAGTCTTCTTGCTACTTTCAGCATTGTTTGCAGGATTTGAGACAACCACCTCCATAACAGGCTGTGAGCGAATGCCTTCAGTTCTTGATTTGTGCCAATTCTGCAAGGCTGATGTGCATGCTCTGCTTGGATTTTCGTCTTCCTCATCTTTCAGGTCACAAACGTCTTTGCAATCATAAAGAGAGTATTTGCAAACTTTCATCATAAAGGCCAAAATGTGGTTGCAGAAACCTGATTTACCAGCAGCACAACTTGGTCCACAGTAAGCATACTTAACATCTCCTGTAACAATGCTCAGTGCAAGTTTTAAGTTGTGTGGTGCATGCTGAACTTTGAAACTATGAAAACACTTTGCTTTGTAATAGAAATACCTTGCGTCAAAAAGGGTTTGGATTTCATATAAATATTCATCAGCCAGAAAAGCCTTGGCTTTTTGTAGTCCTGTGGGCAATGAATGATGCTCAGTTTCGATACTTCTTTCCTGAATCTTTCACATGTTTTTACTTTGGCGGAGCGCGAAGTAAAGGTTTCGCGACGCTCAGGAATGTATCAAAGTTACAATTTTTCGCCAAGATTGGGCATGCAAAGTCTGTAGGTTTTCGGATTTATTCAGTTACTTGACGAAGTGAGAGCCGAATTAGTTCGAGATATCTCGAGATCACTTCGATTTCTTTGATTTATTCCTTGACTTTTTTGAGGAAGAAAGAATTATTACTTTGGCTTCCCTGGGGTTTGAACCGACTCACCTATGTGACCCGTCAGATCAGAGGGGACTCTAAGTTGAGGGATTAGCTGATTGCGCTACTGCGACCCAAGGTAGTTGGGCAAACGAAAAATTGTTATGAAATGATGCACTAGTTTCGGGACAAGATTGGGTGTGCAAGTTCGTGACTTTTTGGCTTGTTTCGGCTATTTCACGAAATGAGACCGGACTACTTTCGTAATATCTTGAGATCATGTTGAGTCTAGTCTTTAAAGTGTATATGACAGAATTTTTTTTATTTGCTTGATAGAATCTGTACAGTGTTTTGATAAGAAAAGCAAAAAAACGTTTTTGATAGCGATTTTTCTTCCCCGTGTTTTAACCTGCCAAAAACGTGAAATTTCACTTCCGGTGAGCTACAAAACCGCGCTAGCGAAAACAGAAGACTGGGAATGATTATGACGTCATTTCAGGACATTCTATTTCGTGGACTGGTCATTTCTTCGTCTGACAACACTGTTAGTTATACGCAAAGAAATGGTACAAAAGTGTGTTTGTGTATTGCTGTAGTAACATGAAAGATGAGAAAAAAGGCATTTCTATCCATACAATTCCATTTTTTAACGATTCAAGACCAGAAGCAGTTAAAAGAAGGCGAAAGTGGATTTCCTTCGTGAATGCCTCGCGGAAGAACTGGACAGCATCAAAACACTCGGTGATCTGTTCAGTTCATTTCTCGCCAGAAGACTTCAGCTGCTTGTACTTTGAAGGGCAAAAATATCAGCAGCGACTGAAAAAAGCTGAAATTGGGGTTACGCCTATACCTCGGGTTCATATTGTAAAGGCATCGCAGGAAGAAACAAATAAGAGACGTTCGCATGAAACGCCGTGAGGTAGGTTGGGCTTTCTCACCTTTCCTGATTATTAATTGTATGAGATACAACGTACGCATTAAACCAGATCTTCCATGCGTTTTTCTGCATGAAACTTTGGTAAGAAACATCAGTCAACCATATATGTAGGTCAATTGATTTGGAATTCTTTGTTGATGATCTTTTCTACCCTGTGTCATCAGCACACCCTCCCCCTTTGAGTACTTTCTTTGTGACCCCCATTTCTGTATTTCTCAAGATAAATATAAATACAGTATTATTGTATTTATATTTTTAGACTAGAGAGAATAGGTTCTATTTTTTATTTGTGATTTTAAAAAGTATTTATATTTATCACTTTCTTTTTTAATGTAAAGATTATGTTGAGGAGTTTTACCAAACTTACTTGGAGGCTGAAAATACCAAACAGCTCAGTGCTGCTGCAAATGAGCTATGGGACAAAACACCGCTACCGATGAACAGCATGTTGCAAAAAGAAGACAGAAAGGTGGCAGTGGAACGACGGCAGGCCAGGCAAAAAATGGAAGTGGTCAATGTTCCACCAACTACTCCATGTAAGTTGAATTTATTGAGTATGTATCAGTAGGGAAACAATGCTATCATAATCATGGCTGTGTTCTAGGACAAATTGAAGGGAGCGCAGTGCCATGAACCCATGAAATCAAGGATGCTTAGCATAATATTATAATCTCCAAGATTTTCTTGTCACCACAGAGTAGAAGGTATGTGTTAGGGGTCACCATGTGCTGTCAGAACAGAGCCGTATCTGGGGCTAGCTGAGCCTTCTGCCCCTCTCAAGTTACTTTTTTCTTTGGGAAATCTTTTTTTGGACATCTAGGGATTTTTATTATTATCAATATTACTGTTATAATCAAGAAAATGATAAATATAGCCATTAGAGCAACATAATTTATTACATCTTTTGTTTTGTCTTATTTTTGTCTTTTTAGTAATCCAATCTCAAGCAGCAATTGTAAATTGCCTATACGTAGCGAGATTTACAATTGTACATTCCAAAACACTAATAAAGTTTCCATTATTATTATTATTATTATTGTTACATATTATTATCATTTTATCAGCAATGAAGGTGGACTAAATATATTTTTCCTATTTTGCTTGCAGTATCTGTTGTTCTTGCCCAAGAGGCAGCTGCAGCTACAGCACAGTCATCAAGTAGAGGAAGAACAAGGAATTGCACTGTTTGCAAAAGATCCATGAGAGGGCAAAACCTTCTAGTTGATTGTCCAAGGAACCAGACACAACAAAACAGTGGTAGTGGACCTTCTTATTTTCATTTTGAGGCAAAGTCAATAAGTTGCCTGGTAATTGCTTAACACAAACTGGGAGAGATTTTCATCACCATTATTTCAAGTTACACTGTAGATAATTAAGATACAGATAGGTTCTGTGCAATCAGCTGATGTTTTGAGTCAATATTAGTCCAAACTACTATAAAATTTGTCAGTGGACTCTGTTTCGCTATTTGCATTTTAAAATAATGGTAGTCATAAAGGCAAAATCTTTATTCATTATCTTCAAAACCAACAAATGCTTCATTCTCTTCTGAAAGTTCTGTTCTTATTGTATGGTAGGCACATGCTGGCAGTGGAACCCACTTTCCCCCAAGAAAACTATGTACTAGTTGGGTAAACTCTCTGTAGGCTACTCCACGAAGAAACCTGTGTAAAAGAATGAAGACATAAGAATAAATATTCAAGTCATGACCTCGCCCGGTATTTCAACTCTGTGAGCCCAGTATTACCACATGACCAGTGGCAGATGCATTTCTATTCAAATCGTGCCCTTTCTTTGTGTCTCTAAAATCCCCATTTCTTTTAACATCTTATGAACTGAACATTATCAAATCAACTGTCGAAAATAGTTGAAAATAAGACCAGGGTTGAAGGGTAGAGCAGAGTAAGAAAAGATGAAAGCAGTCGACAAAAGATGAGATCAAAATGCTTTGTGTGGGGTTTGGTGCGGCTGGCACCCCCCACCTCTCCCCTCCCATGATATTATTTTACTACCATAAGCCATAAGCCAGAGAAAAGTTTGATTTTAGGGGTTCTACAAAGTACATTTTTCTTTATTCTTTATCATATGTTTTTTGTAGTATAATGATTCTACTCAATCGATTAAACAGGTAGTAGAAAGGTACACGCTATCACGCATTATTTCTATTGTCTTTTAAATTGTAGCTGTTTATTGTCCGTTTCATGGGTCAGGTAAAATCTCTCTATTAAACAAATTAATGGGCGACAAAAACAATCGATTGATTATCTTTCTCTTAAACTGGTGTTCGTACAATTAACCAATGCTTCTGTTGCAACTGTCGGGTGCTTTTGCCGGCTAACGTTTTCGCTCTGACAGAAAAAACGGGGCAAAACATTACTCACTTTTCTTCTGTATCATTCTGACGATACTTTGTACCGTCTATCCTTTGGTGTTTACTTGCGGCTGATCAGAGAGACCATCTGTTAAGGCAAACGACACTGAAACCTGGATGCAATGTAATACATTCGGGACTGATTTCCACCTCATTCAGAACGGAGGTACTACCAAGTGATTCAACGCACTTTTCGATTTCCTTGCAGCAGAGGCATTCTCCGGGATTTTGCAGCTGATCAAGAGCACAATTGCCACATGAGCACCTTTGAAATTAAAAAGAAGGAATGTAGTATTTAAGTTGAAGAATACAACTTTTATCCTTTCCTTTTATCGGCAAGGTATGATCTTAGTACGATAAGATTTTTCAGGCTAATATAATAAAAGGTGAGAACGAAATTGAGCGAACACTTACCAAGCTCGGGTTTGACAGTCCTGTCAAAGCGGTTTTGTAACTCCTGGTTTCTCGTTTCAATTTCTTCTAGTTCTCGGTTGTATTCTGTTAACCATTCCTCGTCTGCAATAGGTTCATCTATATACGGTCCTTCTGGATCTGAATAGTACATAACTTCTTCATGTTCGTCTGATCCTAGCTCTGTCTCGCAGATGTGAGTGCGCGACCTGATCGATTCCACATGTGACTGTTCCGTGTCGCTTTCAAAACTCATTATTCTTTTTCACAGGCAATTAAATTCGAGCTTAAGCATCTTTTTATTGAATCCTGCTGTTTCTGATCAAAAAAGGTCAGGGAAACTCAAAAAACATTTGCCACACACTGCCACACAGAAATAAGAAAATGACCAGGTAATTTTCCTGCCGCGAAATAGAATGTCCTGAAATGACGTCATAATCATTCCCAGTCTTCTGTTTTCGCTAGCGCGGTTTTGTAGCTCACCGGAAGTGAAATTTCACGTTTTTGGCAGGTTAAAACACGGGGAAGAAAAATCGCTATCGAAAAAATTGTTTTGCTTTCCTTATCAAAACACTGTATAGATTCTATCAAGCAAATAAAAAAATTTCTGTCATATACACTTTAAGTTACTCGAGGAATAAATAGAGCACATTACGTGGCCGCACAGAGACACGAAATTTCTCTTTGAGTGTTAAAAAACATTTCACAACTGAGCCCTCCTTTGGAACAGTTTTATGATGAATTTAAAGTTAAAGGATCCTGCACAAAGACATTTTGTCTTTGTTGAGTGTTTCTAAGTAGTAAAATTGCTTTCATGCGTTGCGTGACTTTCTCGAACGTTCTCTACGTTTTTGGATTATTCATGAATAATTAATTAGGGCACGTTTACATTTCAGCATGAGTCAGCAGATTTGTATCAGTTACTGAAATCATAAAATATGTCGAAAAGCTACTACTATTTGCCTGTTTAGTATTTCCTAGAACCTTATATCAAACGGTATACAAGTTCCAAGTGAGTTCTTTTGACGAATTAAGTCTTTTTCCCACGAGCTTGACTGCTGTGTTTAGTCAAGTGTGATGAAGGTCGATTTCCAAGATCTGTGTTTACAAGTTGGCGGAAGCTGTAAGATATGTGAAGTTCAAGTGAGATTTTGTTATTATTGGCAGAGGCTGTTTAGTTTTACTTAAGTTCAAATAAAGCTTTTGTTGGCGGATGCTGTGTTTTAAAGCTCTGTAAAGCCTATGTTCCTCTCCCTGCAGACGTCCTGTGGGGTTTGTTTTAGTTCGTCACGCATTCATTTCTCCCCACGGACGTCTGCTAAACACAGCCATCATTTACGTTCACCAATCACAGACGTAACACGTAACCCGAGCCACTTGTTCAGATTCGCACGATCAGTGAGGCTTTTGATCGGGTGTGCGAGAAGTTTGTAGTATTAAAATACAGAGTTAAACAAGGATCAGAGAGAAGCTATCCTGCAAATTTTATAGAGAAGATCGATGAGTTCATAAATTTGCCGAGGGGATTTGGCAAATCCCTTACATATCAAGCTTTGCCGCTTATTTGCGACACAGTGCGTGGAACTACTAGACATATTGTTGTTGTTGTTTCGCCCCTGGTAAATCTTGTGAAAGATCAAGCTACAAAGCTGGCAAATATTGGTATTCCTGCTGTAACGCTCAGTGATATTAGCGAAGAGAATATGAAGGTTGTCGAGAGAGGGGCTTTCTCTGTTGTTTACGAAAGCCCAGAAGCTTGGTTGAAGATCGATCGGTGGAGGAAATGGAGTGACTTGTACAGTCAGCATGTGGTCCTTGGTCCACGATTTTTCTGAGCTGCAGCATGGTTAAATATTTCGTCGAGAAATAAAATACGGTGAAAAATGAAAGGTCCAATGATTTATTGATTATAAGCGTTCTTTCTTTCTTTGAAGGAGCGAAATTAAAGTTTGTTGACAGGCAGCTTAATTTGTCGTCCTAGCTTGAAGTTTAGACTTCGGTGGCACTTAGCTTGTGAATAAATAAAACGCAACGCGAGACGTGCCTTTTTGCAGAACAAGTTTTCAGGTAAACCTTATTCTGCCGTTGGAAGCACACTGCTGTAGACTTCGAATTTTTTGTTTTACCTTTTCTCGAAAAAATATACCCAAATTTCGCGTATTGGTGTTTGGTCCGCGACCCATGACCTTGGTGGAATTACATTTCGCAAAAAAAAGGAAACGGCTTTTGTTTTGGAAGAATGCTTTGAAAATCTTCCCTATCAACGTTTACAAGTTCTCTTTTCTTAATACTTCAAATATATACAGAGTTAAAGGTAATTGTTTTCGACCTTGCTGAATACGTATACCGCTCTGTGCTCGTGTGGGAGACTGTTGTCTGACGTCTTTCATCAAAGAAAAGCAGATTATTTTACACTTAACAACTTCCTAAAAAAACTATACAGCTGACTACCGCCTTATTGCATCATTTCTGTGATTTTTTCAAAACGTTTGAGTCACCTCAGGTAGAAGATAGCAGTGCAAATAAATAATTCACTTGAATAATACAAGGACACATCAACGTCCAGAGCACGTTTGATGAGCCTTGTGATGTCAACTGCGCTTTTTTTAAACACGCGAACTTGGTCTTTTCCTAAATTACAGCTGCAAAGAAAACAAAAAAAATTCGCTTCTTACAACTTTCTTTGGAGTCTCATCCTTGCGTGGGCATGGAACAAATATTCCTCTAAAAAAGCGAGAAAAAATTCTTGGGTGCCGTTTCAGTTGTATCACAGCTTGTTATTGGCTGATCATGACACAATAACTGACCGCTTATTGGCTTATTCAAGCAAACAAGAACGTAAATGTCGGCTGTGTTTAGCAGACGTCCGTGGGGAGAAATGAATGTGTGGCGAACAAAAGCAAACCCCACAAGACGTCTGCGGGGAGGCTAATGTTCCTCTGGTATTAAACTTCCTTGTGTTAATCCGACATCCCTGCAGGCTGATAGTCAGTGAATAATTATCCTCAAAACATTCTAACTCGTAACATTGAGTTTTAGCCAATTCCACGCTCAACGTAACTGACTGCTTACCCATGCCTTACATAGTAAGTAAGTAAGTAAAGACTTTATTTTATGAGGGTTAGCACGAAATAGCCGGGGCTAATAAACTTGTGGCCCTCACATATCTTTAATCAGTACATGAGACTGCTATGCCGTTTTTGAAGCCTGATGTGACTAAGAAAAATAGAGAATTCTTTTTTAATTGTTTGTTTTGTTAGACTTGTTATTAACCTCCGATAACCTCATATTTGACTTAGGTCTAAACGTTTAGACCCAAGTCAAAGTTAGAAGGATTTGTATGGAGTCATCAGAGCATAACTGGGCTACTATCGCAAAGACAATTTGTCCTGAAATGCTAGTTTTTGGCTAGTAGGCCTCTTAGATATGGCTCTTTTCAGAATATCCTGAATAATCGCGCTTACCATATTTCATTTTTTACTATTCCTCCGCATTTACACTTAATCAGTTCCACAACCACGACGCCGAAGTGTATGCTCCGTAGCGTCTTGTTCTATTTCTGCCCGGGTAAACATCGGGCTTTTGGAGAGCGATGTGCCCCAACCGTTCAAGGGAAAAGCTACGTTCTTGCTGTTATCACTGACTGTGGTGTTTTCCAGCGGAGCCAAGTTTAAGTTGGCGGATTCAGCTCCCCGGTCTTTAGGCGAAAGTCGATTTATCTTATGCCTTGTGTAGATGGAATTGTCATCTGGGTCGACAAGAAGATGTGCAATACCTGCTTTCAGGTAGTCGTTGACTCTGTAAAACAACGAATGCAATAAGATGCAAAGCCATAGCAACCACAGATCGATCGAAGCAACTGTCTTACCGTTTGCAAAGTTTTGCTTTGGTTGATAATCCTTTACAGTTATTGCCGCGACATTTCAACCAAAATTTTAACTCAGGATTCTTCAATTCACTTGGATCTCTTCCATTAATGAGCTTCCAGGGATATCGTCTTCAGTGAGAAACGAAAGACCGTAAACAAGAGTTTTGCCAAGAGACGCCATCTTCAGATCTGGCCCTCGATGCCTCGCTTTCATGCTATTAGTTCCAGGTCATCCCCAGCAACCGCCATTTTGGAATTAGGCGTATTCCATTAGTTCTTCTTGTCATGTGATATATAAAAACTCCAAAACTAACACTTCCACAATTTGATTTTAATTAGAGCAACAAATAGATAAAGTATTTTACAGTTATTTTCATCTATTATCATACAGATGCATAATCATGTTACAAATCCTGGTTAGATATGTTTTACTTGCACTGCACTGAATACATTTTTAATACAGCAAATTGAGTATTTAACAGTCACTAGTCACTCGCAATCCTGCTAACTCAACTTACTGTTTTTCATTAAGAGTTTGAATTACCAGCGGGTCCAAGAAAGAGTTATGCAAAATAAAATAGCTCCCAAATTTAAAAGTTGTTTACTTTTTGCCCCAACTCAAAAAGTGCATCTTTTTCCTCCAGAGTCAGTTGTTGATCATAGCCATGAATGTTTATAATCATCTCCATCCACCCACTTTCCTCCAAAAGCTCTTTGACAACAGGCAACGAGATTACTAGCACTGAAATTACTTGCAAACCAAGAAACCACAATTCTGAGATTTCCGACCATGCTTCTTTGCATCTGATAGCAAACTGGGTTTCTTTCTGTTCAACAAATTGACCTCCACTGTTCTGCATCAAGGGTTTTGCCTCTTTTAAGATCTGAATAGAAGTCTGTAAAAACTTCCATAATCCATCACATGAGAAAGAATCATTATGTTCCACACTGCTTCTTATGAACAAAAGGCCAAGCACGACTTGATTAATTAGAATCACAACATTTGCTTCTGTGGAGAGCAGCGGAGTGGAAAGTATGGCATGTTGGCCAAGTTCTTTCAGCGTATAGTTGGAAACTACAAGTTTGGGTTCAGTGACAACAAAATTTAATACAATGCCAAGCAAAGTAACAAGGCATGTTTTGGAATCATGAAACTTTGTGTCATTGTCTTGTTTCTCATTCCAAATCTTCCACTGTTGAAAAAAGTACTTTGACAGCAGTTCAAGACAACCATTCTCAATCAAGATCTTGCGTGTTTTGTCATCAGCTGAAAGGTGGCATAGCGGTGGCAATACAAACCTCATAATATCAACTTTACTCAGCCTGTTACCTATTATGTTCCTTACATTTACAGTACTTACAGAGCTAGAAGTACTTGCGCGTTGTTCTTCTGATGTATTGGATTTGGCATCAATGGCAATTTCTAAAGAATGAAAGTTAATACAACCGCGTTAACTCAAGAATCAAGTTAATTCTTGAAGGAACAACACTAGTACTTGAATGAGTTTAATTTATTTAAAACAGTTTTCAATTCAATAGATTTCTTTTTTTCTTAATATACGAGTTATTTATTTTTCTTTTTATTAAATTATTTTTTGCAATTTACTTTCAGTAAGTGCTTCAGATATAATATTGGATGTTGATACTTGTACTAATATACAGTGCAGGCCAGAACTAAGCAAACCAAAATATACGTGTCAGGACAGACGAGTTAATTGTGTCAGGCCAGATGCGTCCGTGCATCTGAGCTGATGAGCCAACGTGTCTGCTCTGAAATGCGTCATTAAGACTCACCACTGTGTATGAGCTAACTCTTTGTTTAGAGGTGTTGTGAGTAAGTGAATGATCAACAAGCTTAAAACTGGTGGATCAGCCAGGCGCAAGCTAAGGAAAAATTAGATGCAAAACGCCAAGTGCAACTTTTGCTACAGGTATTTCGATCACATATTTCACGAATCAGGGAAACAGTCACGTTTCACACAATCAAAACCAAGCTAACATGATAATGCGGAAGAAAACATCACTTACAAAATTATCTTGAGTTTGAGTTGAAGGAACTTCACAACATGACAATCGACAAAAAATCAAACCCCTGATCAGCACGTGCTCGCAGAAGCAAACTTTTCCTTGTGATGACCAAATTTGCATTGCATCGACGCCATTGTCATAGATCTAGAGAGTGAGACTTTAAAAAAACGCCTTACAGATCTCAAGGTACAATCCTTTGTGTTATCACAAATCGGCAAGGCACGTGCTCGAAAATACAATTCACAGGGGCTGAATCAAAATTTCCGTAACATTTTCTTTCACAACGTGATCGACATCATCACTCTCTGAGTCTCAGTGGGAAGTGCTTAATGAAAAATTCTTTTCCGGCAATAATCACCATCAGCAGCAAAAGCATACACATTCATTCCCTCATATGCAACTTTGTTTCATGTTGATTTTGTCACAATAAAACTCTTTTTTTTAAGTCTGTAGTTTTTTTTAGCACTGTGATAGACATTGGTGCAACTTGATCCTTGTGAAGAACTTTGTTGCCTAGCATGTGACTGAAAGTGAATTGGATATAATTATGTCGTATTCACTTAGAAGAGTATCACGAACCAGTTTTTTGCACTTTCAACAGGTTTATTCGGTATACTGTAATCTCCTCTGTACACACTTGAAACACTGAAGACTCCGAGGGAGAGAGTCAAAAAACCTGGTTACATTTTCTGCTCTATTTTGATAGTCCTCGTCTAATACCACGTGGCTGCTTATATACCTAAAAATGTCCTTGTGAGAGTTAATTAACACCATGTAATAACCGCTATTTAACATGTCCACGCGGTAACGCTCTAGTGTTTGGGCGGAATTCAAAACACTCCCCCGTGGTGCGGAAAGCGAATTACTTAAGTAATTGGTTGAGCAACTAGTTTCTTTGGCTACTTAAGTTAGCTTTAACCAGGTTGTATAACTAAGGCATGCTGTTTAATTCTTCTTTTGTCGCGATTAAACATAATTTGTGAATTGGTCGATCGTAGACTGACGTTGCTGTTTTAATCTTTGCTTTTTTAACAAGACCATCTTCACCGGGATAAGTTTCCAGTACAAGTCCCATCTTCCACATTCTCCTGGGTGTTGGTTCAATTTCTAACACTAGATCTCCTTTTCGCAGATTTTCTCGCTTTCTGAACCACTTGTTTCTTGGCAGAAGATTGGGAGCAAAATATTTCATCCAGCAATTCCAAAACTCTTGCACTTGTTTCTCTGTACTTCTCATGAGGTGTCTTGGATTTACTTTCCATTCTACTTCTGGCATCGGAGGTGGAAAATGATTTCCGATCAAAAGATCATTTGGTGTGATAGGCGGACTTTCCCAAATTCCATTTGAGCTTGGGTAGAGAGGACACTGATTTATTAAGCATGTAACTCCTGCTAAATAAGTTCTCCACTGCTCTTCTGTTCTGGTGACTGGCATGAGGTACATTCTAACTCCACTGAAAAGTAGACGAAAATTCTTCTGAGACAACGCTCTGGATTCTAGGAATATTCCAGTCGTTCAAAACTTCCTTCAAGTAGTGTTGAGCTCCAATGAAATTTGTTCTGCAGTCGGACCAGCATTTCCTTCTCAAAGAAACAAATCATCGAAATGCCATAAGAAACGTGTCGGTACTTCTATCTGTTACTAGTTCAAGATGGACTGCTCTGGTCGTCATGCAAGTGAATATAATAACATGTGCTTCTTTCAGCGTTTTTCGTCCACGTCGTACCTGCAGAGGTCCAAACATGTCGATGGCTGCGTTACTGAAGGCTGGAAACCCTGCCGCTACGCGTAGTTTAGGAATCTGGCCCATTAATTGCTCCAATGGCTTCTTTCGCAGTTTCTTGCAAGTCACACATTTTCCTGTTAGATGTTTTGCCATGTGACGTACTCCCACAACCCAGAATCCCTTTCTTGATTCATAAATGGGGCTCTTGTAACCGCAGTGTGCTCGTTTTCCGTGTAGGTGATCGAGTAACAGTTTGACTAATCGATGGCTCTTCGGAAGGATAATAGGATTGCGCATTTCATCAGGTAGCGTCCTTATGTTTTCCAATCTTCCATGCGTGCGTAGTAATCCCTGCTCGTCCTTTGAGGGAATAAGCTTCTTATCTAGCTTGTCGACGTCAATCGTCTGCTGGCACCATTTGAACTACCGAAGTTCTGACTCCGTCAGTTCTTTTGGCGAAATTGGATCTCTATTCTTCGTTTTCATTCTTGTGTTGTTGACGAATCTTAGTACGTAAGCTAACGTTTTCCTGGCCTTTGAGAATGTTGAACACCTTCTCATCATATGTTCAAAGAGAGGATTGTCTTTTAATTCTTTCTTGGCAGCTGAAAATTCTGCTTCGTTGCAGGATGTTGTTCTCGCTCCAATCGGAGGTTTCATTTCAGCTGACAACTCTTCATTGATCTTCAACGCATTTTCTTCAAATTTGGGCCACTCTTCTTGTGGCTTTCTTAGAAACTGGGGTCCTCGAGACCATTTTTCCAGCTGTTCCGGGAGAATTCCTTTCATCAAGGCATCAGCTGGATTATGTTCAGATCTGATCTAGCTGAACTCTTGAGGGTCTATTGTCTCTTGGATTTCAGCAACTCGTACCGAGACAAACGGTTTAAATTTCCTCGGACTTGTTTTAAGCCATGACAGTACAATTTGGGAGTCAATCCAGAACACTTTCTTGCAGCTGCTAATCTCCGCGAATTCTAAGGCTTCTCTACATGTTCGGTATAACCTCGAGAGCGCGAGACAACCCATTAACTCCAAGCGCGATATTGACTTCTTCTTTAGGGGTGAGACAAAGGCTTTCACCATGAGCAGTACACAGGTGTAGCTGCCGTCATCAAGTTTCCAACGAAGAAACATGGCTGAACCGTAAGCCTTCTCTCCCACATCACAGAATCCGTGTATTTCTGGCATTCCAACCGCATTATCTGGCTTTAGCTTTCTTTTGAATTCGTACTTGAGAAGTTGGTTGAGTACTTGAACATTTGTTTTCCACTTTGATTGAATCTTGTCTGGTAGGACTTTATCCCAGGAATAACCTGAACTCCACAATTCTTGTAAATCAATTCTCATCTCGATGGTTGTTGGAGTCACGAGGCCTGTGGGATCCCAAAGCTGGGCCAGGTAGGCAAGGCAATTTCTCTTTGTAACAGGCTTTTCCTCTGCAACAATTTCTGTTTTCTTAAAGGTAATGGTGTCTCGAACCTTATTCCACTTGTGCCCAAGAAAATCTACATGTTCTTCATCTGTCTGATCAATTTCCTTGTTGTTTGAATGCCACTGTTTGATTTGAAACTGACCTTTGCTGAGAATGGCGTCAATTTCACTGGTAATTTGCTTGCTTTTCTCCTCGTTTTCTCGGGATCCACCAATGTCATCAACGTAGACATGGGTTCGGAGTTCCTTCGCGGCTTCCGGGTACTGGTTTTGAGAGGCTTTAGCTAAGGTAATGATTGCTCCTGAAGCTATATCTGGGGCTGGTTTGTCTCAAAAGTTAAGTCGTTTCCACTGATAGACTTTTGGCTTCAAACTTTCGTTTGTCCTCCATAGGAATCTGTGGAAGACTTGGTCGTCAGGATGGATCAACACTTGATTGAACATTTTTTTAACATCTCCGGTATAAGCCACTTTGTCAAAGTGCCAAGCCATAAGCACATTGGGCAAACTGTTTATGTAGTTTGGTCCCTTTTCGAGACACTCGTTAAGCGACTTTCCTCTTGGACCCTTCACTGAGGCATCAAACACTAGACGAACTTGCGTTGTTCGGTCAGGTGCGAAAACGGCTTGTGAAGGCAAATACCATTCAGGCTGATCATGGTTTACGTTTTCAGGGGGAATTTCAACGACGAAATCTTGCTCCAGCAACATCGTAATTGCTCTCCTTTGGGGGTCCCTCTCCATCCCAAGGCATTCGCACCTGGATTCTCCCCTTAACAATCTGAGTCGATTCTGCAATTGATTTGATAAACTTGTTCTCCTTTAGGTCATTATCTCTGCATGTACAAAGTTCTGTTGGTCTTACTCCCAACATGTCTTGTGCAAGGAGTTTTTTCATGTCTTCTAACACATCGACAGTTTCTACATCAATTGAATTGATAGCCGAGGGACGTTCACCCTGCTTTGAAGCAAATGTTCCCATGACGTACCACCCGAAGCAATTTCTCTTTGCAATTGGTTCTCCGGATTTCCCTGCGATAACGTGCATATCATTAAAGGCGTCGGCAAAGTCTGTTCCAATTAACAAATCAACTGTTTCGCCCGATACATGTAATTCATCTGAAAGAGATTTCAAGTGAGGATGGCTTTCTAATGTCGTTCTCGAGACTGTTCTAGCTGGGCTGCATGGTTTGTTTATTGCATAAGCTCGCATAGATTTCTGAATACTTGGTTCAGTGTTTGAAACAACAGTTATGTCGAGAAACTCTGATGCTTCCGACTTCTTTTGGCCTCCTGCTAAGTTCATCGTTAAATGCGTTTTGGGGCCGTGTATGCCAAGTTTCTTCACAACGTTCTTTGAAATGAAACTCGTGTTTGAGCCGCTATCTAGCATAGCGAGGGCTTCGGTAAAATTTCCATTTTGGCCTCTAATCTTTACTTTTTGAACTGGACAAATAGCGGGGACGCTTGTCTTGCCCTGGACATTGTGATTACTAGCTTCCTGACTTTCGTTTGCGGATGGAAGCGTTTCTGTGCCTTGGTCTGACTTTGCAAGAGGTATATGCTCATTGTATAAAGAACGATGCTGGCGTCGCGTACACTTATCGCAAGTAGTACCATCGGGCTTCTTACAAGAGTTTGTATGATGGGTTCGTAGGCATTTTCGACAGCGATTGTTTTGTTTTACAATTTCCCATTTTCATCAACTGTTGACTTTTGGTACATTGGACACGCAGAAAGTAAGTGCTTTGTTTTGCAACCCAGTGGGCATTTTTCATCCTGGTCTAGTCCACTGTCGTTGGCGTTATTGTCCGGAGTTCTCTTGAATTATTTCGATAATTAGTGTCTCTTTTGATGCGTGATCGTAAACTTGCTTCTTTGTTTAGCCAATCCACCAAATTTAAAACATCTTCTTCTTTTCCCATGCGTGGCATTTTGCGGTCGAATTCAATGTTATCGCTGGCATCCAATTTAGACAGAAGCTGCGACATGACAAAGGGTGCTTCCGGTGCGCTTGTTACTGCGCAACCGTTTTGTTCCATGTTGTTCATGAAGCTTAATATTCTAGCAGCGTAACGCGAGAGCGAGTTCGAGTCTTTCTTTATTGGTTTGAGATTGGTAATTTCGTTTAACAGTGTCCATTAATTTCCTCTGTACACACTTGAAACACTGAAGACTCCAAGGGAGAGAGTCAAAAAAACCTGGTTACATTTTCTGCTCTATCTTGATAGTCCTCGTCTAATACCGCGTGGCCACTTATATACCTAAAAATGTCCTCGTGGGAGTTAATTAACACCATGTAATAACCACTATTTAACATGTCCATGTGGTAACGCTGTAGTGTTTGGGCGAAATGCAAAACAGAAAGTATACTCTAATATTTACCAAAGTTGCCTTGTCGAGTCTGCATGTTTTTACACTTTCCAACCAGTGTGTGATATGTAGAATTCGTCTGCTCAAAGTGTGGCAATGACAAAACACGAATGAACTTCTGGAAGAATAATTCATTTCCTCGATTTGTTTTTTTGCTGCCGTTTCGATAGGATCAATTCAAAACATCTTTACTTTAGCATATCCTCACACGTATTCTGGTGCAAATGTTGCTGTTTTTCAGCAAACTTAAGTCTAGATTTTGGATCAATTTTTAACAGATTTTTAGAGTACACTTAAGAGTTGCCTTGGATGTAAATGTATAAAAGCTTGATGTGAAGGTAATTGGGATTATGGCTGAACTATGTTTGTGGCTAATTACGAGCCAAGTGTGTGAACTATAGATTCTCTTGTATTTGAAATTTATTTCATTTCATGTAGATTTTGTTCCTTTTTAAATTTTCAGCTCTTTAAAGAACAGCTTGTTTTCTTCAGGTGTATGAACTTAGAATTGCAATTACATATAAAAATAGGATGCCGAGCAATGTTACAAACGAAACCCTGCACGTTACTAAATTTAGCTCGATTAATCACGGCTAAAGTCCCTCATGAAAAGTTTCTTAGAATAAGCTACTACCGAGCTTCTTCAAACTCAAGAATTTGTTTTGTTTTTTGCAACAATCCACCACAACGCAAAGCTGCCACAGTGAATTAACGACGCGTCCGATACCCTCGTCCGAGCCGACGTGTCCATTTTGTCAGTTTCACGTCTGTGTTGTTCGCTTAGTTCTAGCCTGCACTGTAAATTTAGACCACCCCTCATAGTAGCATACGTGGGGTCTGGCAGGCTTTAACAAGCCAACGATAAAATACACTTAGGATGTAACCATACTTAAACATAGCCGGTAGCCTCTAGATATTATAAAGTAACCAATCAGATAGCAATAAGGTTAAGTAAATTTAATTAAACAAGCATAACTCCTGGGGTATATGCTGGGCAGTTTATGGCATAAGCAAGCACATTACAGAAGTAAGATTATAAGCACAGTGCAGATACAAATTTACAAAATAACAGAGGAAAACTGCACTGTATACAGTACAACTCAAAAGTGAGTTGACTGTCGTGACTCAATACACCCAACTTAACTAGAAATACGTTTATCGCAACACCTTGCAAAGCTGTAATGGGGCAGCAGTGTCAATAAAGGGAAACAAGCAAATAGGTTAAAAAAGTATTGTTAAAAAAAAGCAAAAAAGAAAATCTGCATCTCAACAAGCCAGGATTTTCGAAAATTCATTGCTGAAAAAGAATTTTAAGAAACAATCCAACTCTTCAAGAAACAAACAATAACCATTTGCACCTACAGAAAAATATATCACCCGTCAGCACCCACATACACATACCACTGTAATGAGCAAAAGTTTTTAGACAAGAAAAGAGAAAAAGGACCAATGAAAAGTTGTTCATCTTGCTTTCCAGAAAAACCTAGTCTGTGTATTTTTGTATCAGGCACAATTGGAATCAAGAAAACGTAAAAGTAAAAGTCATTTGCTCTCATTGTCCTTTTCATCGTTGTAGTGATTTTAGTATTTCCTAATCTTAACTGGTATGGGATAGATCTTGTCAAAACTTGCAGAGCTAAGAAAGATATGGGGTTGCTCTCATTCCTCATATCTGCCATCAACTTCTTACATAATTATGAATATCCTGTGATCATACTTGTAGTCATACTTCTGTTTTTTACAAGAAACCCAAAAATGTTTCAAAGATTTCCTGGAATTTGAAACAACGCTAACCTTCACAGGAAACTTTTTGTAATTCCCAAACTGGGAAAGTGTTGGGGATTTTTCCCATTATTGGGAAATGTTTGGGACAACATTTTCCTCTCATGGGAAATGATTGGTAAAAGTTTGGTTTTATTTTTCCCAGTGATGGGTTCACTTTGGAAAATTAAGCAAAATATTTTTTAAAATACCAATGTTGGGAATCCAATGGGTTTTCTCCCCAGAGGATGGGAAAATGATGGGACTATTTTTTCACAAGTTGGGAAATATTTCAACATGTTATTCCCAATTTTGGGAAATGCAAGGGACAAGAAATCCCCACCTTGGGAAAGGGTTGGTTAAAGTTAGGGTTACGTTTTCCCGATGCCGTGTTTTGTTTGGGAAAATATGCAATATAGATTCCAAGATCCCAACATTTGGAAACCAATGGGTTTATTTCCCAAAATATGTGAAAATAATGGGGCTATTTTTCCACAAGTTGGGAAATATTGCAACATGTTATTCCCAATTTTGGAAAATAAAAGGGACGAGAAATCCCCACCTTGGAAAAGGATTTGATTAAATCTGGATTTGTTATTCTTATGACTATTGGGTGGGAAAGAAAGAATACAATAATCTTGTGTTAGCATTACAATGTAAGGGTTAGGCCAATAATTATATTATTTTATGGGAAACATTGAATAAATTCCAACCCAAGAACAGAAAAGGATTAATAATAATATTTTTCATACACATAATGTTTGGTAACTAGTAAATCTTCTCAAATGTAGAATTTATTTTTGAAAGAAATGACAGATTGCTCTTGAAATATCAACATACATAGTGTCCAAATAATGTTTAAAAAGTTTAATTCTCCAAACATCACATCTGCCAAGTTTAGAACAAAACAGTTAAAGTTTCATTGGTTTATTTGAAAACCAGAAGTATGGTAATTCAGTGCATGCACTTGATCGCATGCAGCCGCTTCAATATAATTAAGTATGAATGATCCCACTAGGCGTATAACTCTTCTCGATATCGAGGTGTCTTCTGTTGATAGCTCAAATTTTTCCAGTTACTCGAGTCCAATCTGATTAATGAGATTGCTTTGCATGGAGTTTTCGGTGAACTACATTTTTCGCCGCATCTGTGAATAGGCCCACTGCCTTTTTTCAAAGGTTCCCTCAGCTGGGAGAACAGTGCAATATTTTCTTCTCACTGCTTTACTCTTCACGAGCGTCGGCATAATGCATTTAACTCTGAAACGGACTACAAGTTAAAGCTTTCGAAGACAGACAATCTTCTCTATCGTGCCGTATTGCCGCCATGTTTGGTACTTGAACTGGCTTCCAGTCCTCCACTTAGTGACTTGCGCGATCACGTGGGGCTTTTGAACCAATAGAAATGAGTACAAGATCAGTTTTCTTGGTTCAAATCTTTAGGCGGACTTCTGTGCTGTACAATGAATGCATCAGGTGTGCATCCAAAGATTTTAACGCAAAATATTCACTTGTGAAGTTGCTTACATTTGTCTTGTTTCAAAATCGTCTTCTATTAAACAATGACTCAGCTGGATTGCGCATTAAAGAGGAAGGTATGTATGTAAACTCGTGTTTGATTGCTCCGTTGAGATCGTACGAGGCTCGATTGTCTCTTGTCGGGTGCTATTTGTTCGTTTTTATAGATGAAGTTTCCACCTTTTTTGTTTATACAGATAACTGTGGTCTTTGCTGCAAATCGTCCACGGAATCCTTTAGAATAATTATATTCTGGCGGAATATTGAAATCGAGGACTTCGATGCATTAGAGGAAATATATTAAGAATGTTCTGACATGTCCGCTGTGTAAAAACTATACAAGAGACTGGTTCATTTATTATAATTATGACTTGACGCTGTTTTTTCCCAGGTAGGACTTAGCTATAATTAAATACTGCTCTTAACCATGAAAATGAAGTTAAAGGACATTTGATGTGTTCATAAAGGAATTGAGCTGTCTGATGAATGTACGGAATAGCCTTCGACAATATGACTCTGCATAAAGGCATTGCTCTATGATTGATGAATGAACTTAAAATAAACAGTTTAATATATTTTTCAATGATATTGTATTTTTTGGACGTCATATTTTCATATAAAGAGATACAGATGAAATACCTGTTTAATAACAATCAACCAGTTTGAATTGACACCGGCATTGTCATCTAAAATAAATGTTACTTTTAACCATATTAATATTGTCTAACTTTTATTTTGTGTTTTACAACTGGACCAATATTTTTAAAGGCTGCTTGATTGATTACAATGACATTCTGGACCAAAAAAATTCCATATTTCAGGAAATACGTTGGCCAATGTTATCCCATTGAAGATCAACTGGGGCAATAAAAACCCATCTTTGGAGTATTACTATCCCAATATATTCCCTTACCTCGGATTTAAATTGGTCAAATACTATCCCTTTAATGGGATAAAAGTGGACCAATGTTATACCACTAATTGGGGATTACCTGGGGCAATAAGAACCCATGGTTGGGGTATTACTGTTCCAATATAATCCATACATTGGGTTTCAGATGGCCCAGTATTAACCCACTATTGGGGTTCAACTGGGACAATTGAATCACATTTTTGGGGTTTTTGTGGGTTGGTAAAATCCCATTCATGGGATAAATATGGGACGCGAAAACTCCATTCCTGGGTTAAAGTTGGTACACTAAGATCCCAATTTGCGGGTTTTTATTGGGTTTACTTGAACCCAATATTGGTTTTGGTAGCATTTTCCCAAGTTGGGAAATTACAACCAAAACCCAAGAAAACCCCACGAATTTCCTGTTTTTTTCCCACTTTGGGAATCACCAAAAATTCCCTGTGCTTAGAACTCCCACTGTTCCCTCTGGGACCCTCAACCTTTGGTTAAAGGAGTCTTAGGGTCTCCGAAAGGAAAAGATTGATGGAAAACCCTGCAACGTAGACTTTTTCCAGTAGAGTTTGCTGGTACATCTGTTTGTCCAAAAGACGTCAAAAGGTATAACAGGGCTTTTGGAAGCGTTGCCGATCAGTCTACTATTCATTTCAGCTTGAAACGTTTAACAAAACCTGCAGGCAGTTACAAGTAAAGCTATCATGCATCTCAAAGTTTTTTAAAAAACAGGTAGTTTTCAATGTTGTGCAGCGGATATAGAGCAACTTTATTAAAAGCATATTTTACATAAATATGGAAATACAGATTCTTCACAAAGCGAATTTTGTCGATTTTGTAACCTCAAATGATTGTGGGCTTATCTGGCAAACAGCGGTAACAGAAACGTGTCACATGACCAATCTTTGGCTCTGAAATTGCGTTTGCGATCCTTGAAAACTTTCGAGAAACAATCGTTAATCTCTCATAAAATTGGGCTTGTTTTCTTTCCGTGATTGATCTTGATAAGCATGAACGTTTTCGTTGCCTAGCACATGATTACAAAAAGTGGATTGCATCGCACAAGACTATACACTGCTTTCAAAGCTCTTGGAGGTTTCTGAAGTTTTCTGAAGCTTCACATGTATATTCAAATCGAAACTTTTATGTGGGCAATCAAGTCTCACAAAAAGCAAAGGGCAAAATATCAAACTGAGATGCTATTGCGAATCACAAAACAGCAATTCATGTGCAAGCAATGTTTCCAGCGAAAAAACACTGACTGTAGACACCGATGACCAGAAATTCAACTGCAATAATGCCGATGGACATTCACAAACAGGCAATCGAAAAAAAATCAGGAAGTTGAATTTGACAAGCCGTAAGAACAAAAGCAACAAGAAGCACCTTGAGACTGTTTACACACCATTGATGGAACATTTATTTACACAAACTTCTTTTTATTGTGGATTTGACAGATAGAAAGTCATGGATAATTTTCAAGTTCAACTAGTGAACTAATGACTTCTGCTATTTCAATGATGCAACATGCTGTTCAGACATTTCTACTAACATTTTGATGCAAAGTATCATCCAAGCCGAGCGAACGAATGCAAATCTCCCAAAGGGTTGTCAACTGTTACTGTATCTTGAATTTGAATAGTTCAGGAAGTTCTCGCAAGAATTAAACACTGAGTAGAGTTTATTACTTTATACAATAGAACGTTTCTTGTCACATGAGAGAAGTTAGAAGATTACTGATGAATTAGTCTGCAAGTAATTTTGTGTATTTGTTCCTCTTTCGTTCTACTTCATATTGTGTAATCAAGCAGTTGATTACTGTGTAAAATCGAAACCCTGTTTCAGTCTTCACCGAGTCTTGCAGACATTGTTAAGCCTTTTGTTGCAGCTGTTGCAACAACATTAACCTAGGAACACTACCCTAGCTCTTACATACTAATCAGTTCTAATGCGAGCCTGTTTTTGAAGCGCATTAGGTAAATGGACTCATGTTAACGAATTTCTCGCTAACTACAATGTAGTTTGAAGCACGTTAACACAGACGCTTATCTCTGAGCTGTACTGTAACTTGTGAACAGAACTGTAAAAAGTTTTATTTTTTATACATTTTGGGTGAACACATCTGCACATCAGGGGCTGTCAGGAATCTTCCGATTGCTTCTAACACAAGAGATTTTCCTGATAATATTCACGTTAAAATGACCAACAAATTCTAATCACTTCAGAATATTTGATGTTCACGCTATGAGGAATGATAACAACCGTCAGATCTCCTTGATTCGCACATGGCTTTTGAAATCCTAAACTTACATCACGTCATTACAGCTTATCACTAAGCAACTAGATCAAAGGAATAAAGTTCACTTTCACAGCGTGACGGTCACGCTGTCCATTTTTCCAACACTCTCCCCCCATTTGTCTCTCGAGAGCAAATGTCTTAGAGGGCATCTTAAACTGATCAGTTAACAATGCTAAAATAATAATCATCATAAATGAAAGATAAAAGCAGTCTCTCTAGTTTTCATCATCCATTTGTGCAAGTTCCTGGATACAAGCTCTGGCAGCAACTGCAGCGTTTCTATGTGGTCTAAAGGCTGGCACAGTAGGGTTCAGAGCTGCTGGTGCTGTCTCCACTGCCATGTCACAAGTAAGTTCAAGTGGATATAAATGCTGTACTGGACGCTCAATGACTGACTTGGGAGTGCATAGCTTTGCTCTTCGGACCACACCATCTCGCCCAGTTATCAAGTCAATCACCACTCCCAACTTCCACTAAGCACGGTTCTTATCATCGGACTTGATGATAACCACATCTCCTTTCGGTGGATGGGTACTGTCACCCTTGCACTTTAGGTGATGTCTCTCATGGGCCCCCTCAGGTATTCTTTGGTCCAGCGGGACCACACCGCATCTTTACACTTGCTCAAGTACTTTGCACACTTGCGGAGGTCATAGTCTTGGATGTGCTTCAGCTCCAACTCTGGCAGTACGTTCGGTTGTATGTGCAATAGAGAGCTTGGGGCAAGGATAGGCAGCTGGATGTCATCCTCCACATAATCTAGCGGCCTGTTGTTAAGGGCAACTTCCATGTCTAGCAGCACTTCTTGAAGTAAGTTCCATCCACGACAGCAATCCATTCCCGATAGTTTTGTGCAAGGATCCCTTAACCAGCCCAATCAACCTTTCAAATTGGCCCCCCCACCAGGGCGCACGACTCAGATTGAATTTCCACTCAATCCCCCACTGGGTGAGGAACCCAGAAATCTTCTCGTCTTTCATCACTTGCTCGATCCATTTCGATCCACTCACAAATGTTTTAGCATTGTCGGAGTAGATTCGCCGTGGTCTCCCGCGTCGGGCGATGAAGCACTTGAAGCTTCTGATAAACTCAGTGGTCTCAAGGTTTGGCACTAGGTCTACATACACGGCACGTGTGAGACTGCAAGCATACAGTAGGTTGTAAGCCTTTCCCTCGGTTTTTAGTTTCTTCTGGTACCTCAATGGCCCTGCAAAGTCTACTCCAATCACTTCGAAGGGTGTTTGGCCCTCTGTCCGATCCCTTGGAAGATTCCCTGGTGGTGGAGAGGTATAGGCCTGCACCCTGAACCGCTGATATCCATGACAAGACTTCACAATCTTTCTGGTTAATCTCCTCAGCCGTAGTAGTAGTAGTACTCTCGCACTTTTGCCATCATACTCCCAACTCCCCCGTGCAGCGTTACAAGATGGGCCTGTGCCACCAACTTCTCCGTGTACCGTTGTCCATTGGGTAGGTATATCGGGTAGTGCCCCTGAACTCTGCCCCGACATTCCAGAACTCCATCACAGTTTGGTTGCAGGTTCAGCTGGAGCAGGTCGTCCTTGTATCGCCCATCAGCTGTGGCTCGTACCTGCACTCACTTGTCCCAAAAAAGCTCTGCTTTCTTTGTTTTGTCCGCGGTTAGTGGTCCCCCAGCCTTTCGGTCTTCTTGGCACAAGAATTCTGAATGTATCGGAGTATCCATGCGGTCACTCAGATTGTTCACCACTGGCTGGATTTCTCTAGGAGGTCAGCCAGCTCGTCTGCTGCTGCGACTGCTACTGAAAGCAGGTCTTGTTTTGCTTTAGCCTCTGCCAATGATTCCTGTGTGGCACTTGTCACTATGTCAGGGAGCCAGGATGCTTTATTTGATAACCACTCTGGTCTGTTCAACCACAAGGCATGGTTGGTCACTTCTCCGCTACGGCTTCCAATATCAGCCGGGTTGCCTGACATTCTCACATGATGCCACACTACATCAGAATGCGCTAGAATCTTCTTAACTCTGTTGCTTACAAACTGTTTGTACTCTCCTGGGCGTCTTATCCAATGCAGGGCAACGGTGCTATCAAGCCAGCAGTACTTCACGGATACAGGAAACCCTTCTAAAGCTTCACTCACATTTGACAAGAGGTTCACCGCCATGTGGCCAGACACCAACTCTAACCGAGGTATAGTCAATCCTTTCTTCGCTAATCTTGCCCTTGAAGCAACTAGCCCTTGGTTGACACCCTTCTCTTGTACCACTACAGTATACACTGCAGCGGCCACACCGCATCTACAGCCTTTTGTCTGGTCCCAGTGCAATTAAAGCAGAGGTGTTTGTTGCTTAGCACTCACTTGCGCTCATCGACTGATGTGACTGTTTTGCAAACAACTGATTTGTGGTCAGGTTTCTCGCAATAAACACACCCTCGAACTTGTTCTTCCTTCTGCTGAGCTTGAAATGATCTATCTCGCGGGAAAGGTGGCTTTTTCCAGTCAGGCAGCTTCTTGGGCGGTTCACGTTCGGCAGGGATAGGATTTCTCTCTGTCCACTTTCTTAGGGCTTCCACGAATTTTGGAAAGCCCCACTCTCTCCAGTTGTTGTCCGTCCTTACCAGATCGCCCCTGATCCCTTGCAGCTTGTCAATAGACATTCTCACGTATCCATTGATTTCTGTCAATTTCCCGAGTGTCTCCAAAGACTGCATGTTAAACAACAACTTTTCGTAGAACTCATGGATCTTTCTTGGATGTGAGCCAGTAATCACTGGAAGCACCATTATGTTCTGCACGTACGCGTTTACAATTTCGCTCATCTGACCATATTTCAACTTTAGGATGTTTTTAGCCCGCTGGTATCCTTCTGTCGTGAAGGGCAAGCCATCAAGGGTGGTTTTAACCTTGGGATCCACAAGCTCCTTGAGGTACGAGAACTTTGTTACAGCTGCCACTTCTGCACGATAGATTTCAGCTTCGAACTGATTCCAAAAACGTGGCCAGTCCGTTAACTCTCCACTAAACTGCGGGCAACGCCGCAACTTGACCCATGTTTCTTTTCTTCGCTTCTTCCATCTTCTTCTCAAATTCCAGCTTCTGTTCTAGCTGTGCGTGCTCGAACTGTAGTTGTTTGTCTTGATCTCTCTCGGGCAGCTCTTCTTAGCATTTCTTTGCTTCCAAACTTGCTTTATAATTGATTTGAGCGAGTGCTTGCGATAAATACGTGATTTCCTCGTCAACCGTTGCTTGTTGCACCTTAACTCCAGCGCTCCATTTAGCTAGCTCGTCAACTTGAACGCCACTTTCCAATTTTGCTTGTTCGATCTGCGGTTTTACACTTTCGATCCTCTTCACAATCGCTCGAAGAGCATCATGATGTCGTTCAATTCCTTCGGTGTTTGCTTTCTCCACGATTCCCGTAGTTTTCCCTTGAGTAAACGTAAGAAGTTTAAGTTGCACATCCAGCTGAGGTCAACGCCTCCATTGTTGTCTCGTTGTTGTTCAGGTCTGTTTCCCATGCTTTGTTTCATTTCGCTGACGGTCCCATCGGAGGTGCCAGTTTGTGTCAGGAATCTTCTGATTGCTTCTAACACGAGATTTTCCTGATAATATTCACGTTAAAACGACCAACAGACTCGAAACACTTCACAACTTAATGTTCATGCTATGAGGAATGATTACACTCGCCAGATCTCCTTGATTCGCACATGGCTTTTGAAATCCTTAACTTACATCACGTCATTACAGCTTATCACTAAGCAACTAGATCAAAGGAATAAAGTTCACTTTCACAGTGTGACGGTCACACAGTCCATTTTTCCAACAGGGCACTACATTATGTCAGCAAGTACTGCAATGCAGTTCATGCAAGTTTCCTCTAAAAATGACCCTGAATGAAAAAGTCTTGGAGAAACCTTCAGTAATCATGACGTTTGCCTTTAGAAATGTTCAGTTGCTGCAGTATGTGTTAAAATGTTGTAAATTGCATGTTAAGTTTAAGCAAGAGGTTTCAAATTACACACAACATATGCAAATTTCACTTCAAAGTTGGCATTTTCCATCTCACTATAAATTCATGTAGGTACAGGCATATGGATATTTCTCATAGCCTATCAGTGCTCGACTTTCAGAAAACAGTCTTGGGGCCAGCTGGCCCCCAAGTTTTCACTTTTGAACCTGCACTCAAGCATAAATCTCCTCACACAGGCATTCAAGCTTAAAGTTCTTGAAACAGAATACACATTTAGATAAACTTTAGGAATCACAAAAAAACTTGTTAGGGTTATTAAAGAACAAAATCTGCAGAACTTGTTTTGCATCCCATGTTTTTGCATGTTCAGAAATAAACAACGGTGAAACTTGATCTATTTCACTGTTGCCTAGCATGTGATTGAAAGTCTCCAGAAAAGCTGTTACGCGGGTAATCTTTTGGAGGACGAGTAGCTTGCAAACTAAACTGAACGCAGGGTTGTCGGAACAGCAACAAGAAGATTTATTCCAAAAACGAACGTAGTTTCCACGAAGTAAAACTCCACAACAGCACTTAACTCGATAAACTTACACGGCCTCCGCCAACTTCAATAAAATAACACGGCCTCTGCCAACTTGAATAAACACTGCGTCCGTCACACTTGACTAAACACGACTAACGTCGAACTCTCTTCGCTTGTGGTAAACTAGTTAAAACTCCACTCGAATTCGCTTACTTATATACTTTTACAATAATATTCGAGAAGTTTCTAAATAGTCTAATTATAGAAAGATTACAAAAGGATTACAAAATATCCCACTTTAGAAACACTGACACAAGATCCTAAAATAAACAAATTATGAACTCTCGCGAAGCTTCTAGAAAGTCACACTAGTCACGCGATACAGTTTTTCATAACAAAAGCAAACATGATTTCGTGAGAAGTCTGTTAAACAAACAGCATGAGTTCAACAGTACTTCATTAGAAGTCAATAAAATATGGCAGAGCTTCTATTTGGGTTGTCACACTCAACAGAAATTTGCAAAAAGCTATTTACAAGAACCGCGACCGTTAGAGCATTTAGGTAAAAAGTTAGAGCGTTAGAAAAACCATTAGCTATCTGTTATACGTTTTGTGGTCATTCTTCAATGGCTTGCAAAAAAGTTGAAGTTTTTGAGAAAAAATTCATGGCGACTAACATAATTCAAGATCATATTTATCTATGCTGTCAAGACGAACACAATTTTAAAAGCTTACTTACCTTCACACATTTCATATTCACTTAAATTGTATGGTTCCAGAAAATATCCATACCCCCCATGGAAGACTCTTTGATTTGCACCCCCCACCCCCCAGGATTTTCCATTCCAGGGGGGTCTATGATGTCCCCCCTTCCCCCAGGAATTTCCAGAATTTTTAAACGGGGACTTCACTTACCACCTTCTGGAAATTCAAAGTGGTTTTGGTACTTAATAACTCAGGTACGAAAATACGATACAATTTTGTTACAACATTTGTTAAGCTTATTATTCAGCCAAACTTTTAGCTTCTTCGCCATCACATTTGCAAATTATGTCTGTGTTGTTTTCATGTAAGCTTATAAGCATAAATATCTGGGTTGCAAAGTTTAAACGTCGATTGTTCTCTGTTTTTGTGCTTACTCTGACACGAATGTTATGAAGAGAACTTAAGTTTTAAGTTTCACCCGCTTAAACAACTTTACAAACAATAGCAAAAAAATAATCCAGAAACTTACAAGGTTCCTTTCTGGCTGTTTATTTTCCTACACATTTTGTCAGTTTCTTCAGGTTGATTATCATTTAAGGGAAACTTCAATAACACATACCAACGCGCTAGGTTTCATGAACATTGTCACGATTGGAGAAGTAATACTAGCTACAATGAGGGACAAGTGTTGAGACACTTCCATAAAATGGCCCCCTCTTGCATAATGGGCATACCTATCCCCTTCCCCTGTCTACCCCAACCCCTTCCCCCCAAAATCAATGTATTTTGGACCCTCAAGTCTTTCTTTTACTTCAGACAACATTGACTGGGGAGGTGAGGGGATTTACGGCATTTAAAAAGAATGAAATAATAAATGAATTAAATGTTTGATAAAAGCACCCACTTTAAACAAGTGTGTCAACTACTTTTGTCCTTGATTGTCTGAAATATGTATCTATGTTTTCTGGCAAGGTTTTTGAGGCTGCTGAACAGTATCCTGTTACTGCGCATAAACCAAACTCTGATTTTCGGACAGGATGTTGCGCTAGGCCGAGTTGAATACTAACTGAAACTTCTCAGGATTACAGATGAATGGTATATTGTTCTAATAAAGTTTCGATTTGGGCGAAATGGGGATTTTTTGGCATTACTTTTACTGCCGTTGGCAAGAGGACCAAAGGATGGGAAGCGCTTTTATGCCGATTGAAGGCTTATTTCTTCTGCCAGCTTCCATACAAGCTCAGATAATTGTGAAGGGAATATGCAGAAATGAAACAGCAACAATAAAGACTGTAAGAAAGAGACCATTGAGACATTGATGGGACTGAGGAGATCTTGTGGAATTAAGCTTCGTGTAGCAGAATGTTTTGAAACTATGCGTTTTGGTCCCTACAGCCGACAAAATCAAACAAAGAGGCGCTACATGTTTAGAAAAACTAGAGCAATGAAATCATAATATAATTTTTGACTAACCTTCGCAATGATTCATAGCATTGAGATTGCACTTTTATTCATATCTTTCAAATGCTTTAGGCTAGAACGCGAGCAAATCAGGCAAATATTACAGGACTTGGAACAATTGACCTCTGACGCGAGTTTCACATTAGAAAAGCTGTTTTTAAAGCAAGCAGAACGAGATTTTCGGTTTGCGAGGCGGCCCTGCTGGCGATAAAATCGTGATGAGTCTTTGTGCCGCAAGCCAAATTTAAAGTAAGATGAAAGACTTCTTAGAAAGTCTAAAATATTACTTCAGAATGTAAACAACACATCTCCATCGGCGGTGTGGTCCGGAAGGAAATCCGTTGAGTCAATATAACAGTTCTATTGTCTTTTGAAGAAAAAACAGATGACGCTTGCGTGTGCGATAATCGGGACACTGACGCTTTAATCTTGTACTCCAGTGCGCTTTCCTGGTTTAACCCTGTCGGATCGAGAGAAAATAATTTGTGTCGGTTGTGATCACTGCCATTGCTGCGGATGTAATGTTTTCACAAGTATCATCAATAGTTGAAAAACAATGGAAACACTAAGGTACAATGGAAATTGTGACCAGGCACAGGATTTCGTACACTAACGCTTTACCGTTTAATGGAACAATCCGTTTCCTATCCGTTTACCATCCGCTTAAAACGGATCATCAAAGCGTTTAAACGCTTTCCTCATCCATTTAACGTTTTTGACAAAACGATTAAACGGTTAACCTATCAGTTTAAAAAAATTTGCATCTGCTTAATGATTTGGCCTAACCGTTTAAACGGTTAACCGGTTAGCCTATCCGTTTAACAATAACTAACTTGCATCAGATTCTGTTAAACGTTTTTGACAAGCAAGCGTATGAAGAAAACAGTCCTGAGAAGCATCCGTTGAATACTATCGATCCCGCTGCGGTCGAGCGGCTCTGTTGCTCTTCGATTCAACTTACCGTTTTTAACTCTCTGGACTATTAGAAGGTCTTTGATTAGAAGAATTCTCAATCGAAAACCCACATCAGTAATAGCCCTATAATAATTGTTATTGATTCTATATATCAAAAGCTTCATATCTTTTCACGGCAACAGGATTAAGGAGTATAAATTTAAGACTTTAGAGGACAAAATATTCAGGGGTGAGTACATCGACTTTGCGTAACTTTTGCCTGATACATTATACCAGTTCCAGACCCCTGAAATTCAGCTCCGTTTGGACGACTCGTCCTCAGGCCCCATGGGTTCTCCGGTTACCATGACCAGAAAGAAAAAACCGGTAATTGATACCTTTCCCAAGTGGCTCGACGCCTACATGACCTACATGTTAGTACTTGTGAATGCCTACCCACGAAGGGCGCTTGAACTTATCAAAAATCAACAAATTATTAGCAGAGCAGTCGCTAAATTTAAGGGTTTGGTTTGGCTCTCGTACGACCAGCAGTTCCGTCGCCGGGCGGCCTACAACTTGTCCCTGAGCTGGGATAAGGTCGACCTTGAGCTGTGGACAGTGACTTTCGCAGGCCTCGCTAAGCCCCACTGTAATGCTTGCTCGAGTCCCTATCACGCTGAGGATGTCTGTCCTTCTGCTGACCTTAACAGAAAATCTCGCTGCCCCCAGACAGTGTGCTTCGACTTCAACAGGTCCTCTGGCTGCCGGCGCCGAAACTGCAGCTACCCCCATGTGTGCCGCCGCTATTCCAGTGCCCACACCGCCCTGGAATGCACCCAGCCGCAGGCCAGCAGTGCCAACAAGGCCCCAAGACCCAGCGACTGCAGCAAGAAGTAAAGTGGAGCAGCAACGGCGTTATCACAAGCCTTTAGTATCCTCACCTATTGACATTTATCGTTTAGAGTTAGAATTAGCTACTCATCCTGATACAAACTTTGTATATAATCTACTTGGTACACTCAAGGAGGGGGCTCACATTGGCTATAGAGGGCCGCGTTCTGCCCGGGTCTCACCTAACCTCATTTCGGCAGCTCAGCACCCTGAAGTAGTTTCTTTGAATCTGTAGAAGGAAGTAGCCCTGGGAAGGGTAGCAGGTCCATACCCCTACCCCCCATTACCTAAGTTTCAATGTCATCTGGTAGGTGTTATCCCCAAAAAGCACTCACCTGAATGGCGCACTATTTACCATCTCTCCTTCCCCCAGGGTACTAGCATTAACGACCATATCCCAAAAGACCCCTATTCTTTAAGTTATGTACGGGGTGATGATGCCATCCGTATCCTCCAGTCCCTGGGAAGGAGAGCTTTCATGGACAAGACTGATCTCAAATCAGCCTTTCGTCTGATACCTATTCATCCAGACGATTGGAACTTACTAGGCATTTATTGGCAATCCCAATTCTACATAGACATGTACCTACCCTTTGGGCTCCGGTCGGCCCTGTTCCTCTTCAATCAGCTGTCTGACGGCCTCGAGTGGATCCTTAAAAATAACTACGGCATCCAGCATGTTATCCACATCCTCGACGATTTCTTTATTGCCGAACGCAACAAATTAGACTGTTTAACCAGCTTTAGTACTCTGTTAAAGGTATTCATGTCACTTAAGGCCCCGGTAGTTGCTTCCAAGACGATAGGCCCCTCCCGGGAGATTGAGTTCATGGGTATTATCTTAGACAGCGTCTGTATGGAGGCCCGCTTGCCCCAGGACAAACTCGTCAGGATCAATCAGCTGCTCAATTCCTTCAAAAATCGTCGGTCAGCGCGCCTGGTCGAGTTACAGTCACTGCTCGGGACTCTCCAGTTTGCATGTAAAGTAGTCGTGCCGCGTAGGACCTTTCTACAGGGAGCGATTAATTTGACCAGGGGGGTCCCCAGTCGTTTTCACCACATAAGGCTTAATAAGGAATTCCTTAAGGACCTAGCCATGTGGAAAATTTTCCTCTCCAAATGGAATGGGCACTCCTTTTTTCTCGAGTCTACTCTTACCCCGGCTCAAAATCTCGAGCTATACACCGATGCTGCGGGCTCTATAGGCTTTGGGGGATATTTCCAGGGCAAGTGGTTTCAGGGCCGTTGGCCTCCAAACATGCAGTTGAACCAACAACAGGGTATTAGTATTGAATGGCAAGAGCTCTTTCCCATCGTTGTTGCCTGCGCCATCCGGCACCCTCTTCTCGCCGGAAAACGCCTTCAATTCTGGTGCGATAATTTGTCTGTGGTATCTATTATAAATTCAGGCCACTCTAAGACCCCCCGCATTATGGATTTGGTTAGACGTCTCGTGCTTCTTTCCATGCAGCACAACTTCGTAGTGCGACCACGTCATGTGTCCGGGGTTTCAAACGCAATTGCTGACGCACTCTCCCGATTTCAGATGCAGCGCTTCCGGGTCCTTGCCCCCAACGCCGACCAGAATCCTTGTACCATCCCGCCTTTGCTCATGACCCTCTGAGGGAGGAAGTCCTGCGATACGCTACCTGGGGTCTTGCTGAGAACACAAATCGGGCCTACAGCTCTTGGGAAAAACGGTTTTTACAATTTTGCCTTATGGGTCATATCTTCAGCTCAGACGGGGAGATGTTACCTGCCTCTGAAGGGACCCTTATATACTTTGCTTCCTACCTAGCAAGAACAGTACGGCATAATGAAATAACAGTCTATTTAGCCGCCGTTCGCAATCTTCATGTGACAGCAGGGTACCCTGATCCCCTTAAAGGAAAGCTCCTTCTCCGCAAAGTTTTGCGCGGCATTCTTCGCTATCAGGGCAACCAGCGCACCCATCGCCTACCTGTAACCCCTGAGGTTCTCCTTGCAATTTGTCCAGTATTTACAGTCATGGCTTAGCTCCCGGGATTTTTCTATGATCTGGGCCACGTTTAACTTGGCCTTTTTCGCTTTCCTGCGCTGTAGCAAATTTACCTACAGCAGGGTGCGCAAATTTCGTCAACAGTTCGATCTTTCTACTGATTGCATAACATTTCACCCCAGTCTGGCTCGCCCGCAGCGCATAACAGTATATCTAAAATCGTTTAAGACAGAAATTGCTAGGGAAGGTCAGTCACTCACTATAGCTCGCACCTTGTCGCCCCTTTGCGCCATTGCGGCTATGCAAGAGTATTTTCTCTTGGTTAGGCCTCAGCATGGACCTTTGTTTTATTTCGAATCAGGTCATTACCTCACCCGGGGCATCGTATCTAACTTCCTTAGGGATAGTGCTAGGGTCACTGGCCTACCTCATCAAAGCCTAAAAGGGCACAGCTTTCATATCGGTGCCGCCTCCGTGGCAGCCGCCACCGGCCTGCTACCAGATGTACATCAGAACTCCTCAATCTACATTAGAGTCTGTGGCTCCCAGGATGGCTGTCGTTCCTGGACGCTTCCAGCCAATCTAGCTTCCTTTTTCTTAGTTCTCCTGTTTGGGCTTGGGGGGATGCATTGCCTTGCATGCATCAGTGGCGGTTAACACTGCGCAGCGACTTCCCCCAAGCTTGTTGGTCGCGTTGCCGTTTAATATTGCATGCAAACCGATACTCTTGTCCGATCCAGCACGTGCTGTATTGCATTCAGCTCAAAGTGCTGGGGAGATAAGTGAGGTTCTTTGGTCATAACCGGAAGTCACACAGGCTAACCTAGCACAAGGAAGTGCTCCCCCATTAACGCCAACTTGTCATCATTGGTTTTTATAATTTAGTTACTGCGTTTAATACACATCGCAAAGGAACAGACATTAAAAGCATTTTACTGTCACGCCAGTAAAATGTAGTTAATGGAACGTGACACTAGTTATCAGTAACCCTTTCATGGCGGTTCTTTTCCTATAAAGCAATTGTGTAGTCACGCTGCCAAGGTCAACAAGCTCTAAGATACATTGTCTTCTAGCTTAGAACTTTAAGGCCTTGTTGCCTTTAGCAGGCTAGTACGATCCACAGCATTGGCCAACTTTTCAAAGCACTATTCATGGCTAAGAGTTCACACGTGCAACGCTGAGCTGCCTTGTAGTACAGTCTTTTCTACTGGCTACGCCAGCAGACGTTTGTCTAGCTATAAAAGCCTAGAACAAGTGTTCAGAGTTCACTTGTGTTCTGTTATCCAGCAAGGTTAGCACTCTGTATATTATTCTTGTAAAATTTTTCCCTCCCTCCCTCCCTTTGGAGACGAGGTTTGGGCTTTGTTCTGTGCTATGCTATCAAATAAACTAGGGACACTCCTCGGTGGTGCAGTTAAGTCTGCGCAGCAACTTCCCCAAGCTTGTTGGCCGCGTTGCCGTTTAATATCACATGCAAACCGATACTCTTGTCCGATCCAGCACATGCTGTATTGCATTCAGCTCGTAGTGTGGGGGAGATAAGTGGGGTTCCCAAGCTTGTTGGCCGCGTTGCCGTTTAATGTCGCATGCAAACCGATACTCTTGTCCGATCCAGCACGTGCTGTATTGCATTCAGCTCGTAGTGCTGGGGAGATAAGTGAGGTTCTTTGGTCACACCATCGCCGGAAGTCGCACAGGCTAACGTGTAGAAGAACTTTAAGCGAAAACAACTCCAATTATTTCTGGAGGTGACTAGAAATATTCATCATGTCACATCCTGTGAATGCATGGAACGGAGGAAGCGCAAGTGCAGCCTTTGTTAGTAACTACCTTAGCAATCTCGTAGGCTGCAAGGTAGTGTAGATGTACATCAGTACCAAGATATATGATAGGGAAGCTAACTTGGCTTCATGGTAGAGATGCTTCATGGTTAATTAAAACGGAGAGTGGACTTAACGAAAATGTCTTGGACACAAACAACATAGAGACTTTTAATATATTATATCTTAAAAGAAGGGAATCTGCTTTGTGATAAAGGTTAACAATAAATGCTTTCTAGCGAATTGACTCAGTCAAACGATGAAGGGAAAAGACTGGGACATCTGGCCCTAGACGACATGTGTTGCTCAAGGTGCAAGGAATCTAAACAGCACCTGCTTGTTTCGATCTTTACAAAAGAACTAACTTTTTTCAGTTTCTTAGTATAGCTCCTGATACACGTTTACCCCAGAACTTAGTCTTCAAGCTGTTCTCGGCCCGACATATTTGTCACATACTATTTCCAAGAGAATAAGTTTTACATGCTCAGGGGATTAACGTAAGTGATGCATATTCGGAAAACGCTTTTTCTTTATTTTCTTGCATGTGGACTTCAGCATGATAATCAGTGCTGTTCAGTCCATGATATTTAAATGACATTCTGGAGGTGGTTACATTGAAGATTAGAGACTAACTCTCACTTCTGTCAAGAGAGGCACCAATTCACTTGACAGTGAAAGACCTGAAACACAGGTGGATTAATTAAACCACCACCCAATTAGCTCCAGGTGGATAAGCACCGGTCTACTGAGCAGGAAGCGCTGTTTCAAACCCTGACCGGACCAATTCTCGATCAGGATCTTTAAATAACTGACAAGAAGTGCTGCCTTTTAAATGTCATCTCCAAACGGTTAGAGTTTCTAGTCTTCTTGGGATAAAAAAACCCGTAAGCCCCGTTTGACAGTCTTTGTTCATATATAAAATGCTGTGGGAAGTTAAAGAACCCAGACACTGTTTGTAAGAGTACGCTGAGTAGGGGACCCATTTACCTCCCAAACGGATTTCCCAGAAACGTTTTGAAAATGGTATCCTTTGAAATGAGCAGATGTTATCGTGAAAGCAATTTCAATCCAATATGTACATGTACAGAGTGTTATTTATACTCTTCAATAACACAAAATGGTGGATCTATTACACCTCAAATTACTTTGAAAGCCACAGAGCATTCTGCATTCTAGTTAATAGTGGATCAACTCTCTTAACCTTTACAAATTCTTCAAAGTGGTGTCTATACATTTCCTTAAAAGGATAAGTTGAGAGAATGTGATAAACGATCAAAGCAGTTTTTCCTTAACCTCTTGACCGTGTATGGATATTGCGAGTCAGAAGAAAATTGATGTTGGGACTTAAAGGGTCAAAACAAGTAAAAATAAATACTCTGTTTTTTCCTATGCTTAAAAATGCAAATCATTGTTTCACATTTTCTTGTAAATTCACTACTGAAATGAATTGCTTTGAATGAGTTGCATTATCCATTGTATCCCGCTTTTACTCGCAGTTTTCTTATTTAAACTGCTAATTTGTAACACAGTTGACTTTTTTATACAACACAAATATCCGGAAAAACACTAAACAATTTCGTAGTCATTTTGACCTTAACATACTAAATTTCATGTACTTTCGGTTAGGTGATATTTACTTCAGGTCAAAATGGCGGCCCATTTTTGCCGATTTAGTAATAATGCCAAAAACAGGTTTAACAGGAAAAATTTGCGATGGTACCATATCACATATCAATAGTTATAATTAGTTGTCATTCCTGAAAATTTGGTGCTTTTAACAAAAAGTGAACAATCTGGCCCCAAATCTGCACATATCCCCACTACACATAACCCCACTACAGTTAAAGTAAAGAACAAGAAATATTCACTAAAAATATTTTCAGGATGCATACCCTTGAAATTCACCAAAAGCTGTACATGTGCGCGAGTTTCAGTGTCAGTTTTTAGCATGTAAACCATATCAATGTCAATTCTTGATATCGCAGCCCTTCTGTTAAGTCATCACGTAATTTGAATTGGCCCTATAATTCGGCTGTGAATAAGACAATGTCACCCCCACCACCAATAACATAATTAAGTCATCAATTCCCTTAATTTCAGTTAAAATCATTGTCATACAGTGCCCAACTCGTGTGCAGTAGCACAATTTTGCATCCAGACAATGAGGGACAAAAGTGTTGAGACACTTCCGTAAAATGGCCCCTTTTTGCATAGTGGGCATACCTATCCCCTTCCCCCCAAAATCAATGTTGTATTTTGGACCCTTGACCTTAAGTCTTTCTTTTTCTTCAGACAACATTGATTCAGGGGGTGAGGGGTTTATATGGCGTTTAAAAGGAATGAAATAATAAATGAATTAAATGTGTGTCAACTACTTTTGTCCTTGTAGGTACATGTAACTGGCCCTTGTGAAGGTGGAGCAAGAAACAAGAACAAAAGTACTCTCGTCTCATTGCATTTTTCAAGAGTTACTACCCCAATAAACACTGATAAAACATGAAACCTATCAACAATGTGTTTCCTGAATGTGAAGGTAGCAAAAAGGGATACTCAATGAACAGAAGTGAAAGCACTTTAATGTTGGTGGGATGAAAACAAGACTCTAGTTATGCCCACCATTATAAATCGTTTCGGCTTTGTTCGAAAGACTTATCTTTCTTCTGGAGATTGTAGCACTAGCTAACTCAAAGAAAAACAGAAACATTAAAGCTAATGATGTTGACCTCACCTCAATGGCCAGGAGTACCGACTTTTGTTCAAAATAACATACGTTTTTGTGCTTCAGATTGATTGTACATTGCTTTCAATGTTTTGTACGTGGTCTGTCACCCTTGGAAAGTAGTTTCCCATGAATGCCCCCCCCCCCCACCCCTCACAAATTACTGCCTTTGAACACCCGCTCCCCCTCGGAATTTCTAATGATCTTACGTGGGGGGGTAATGGATACTTTCTGGAACCACACAATAAAATGTCTCATAGTACACGAGAAAGAATTCATATAGAAATACAAGGACTCAGAATCAAGTTTCCAGTCGAGACTGTCAACTTGCTTTTCAGAAGTGATAGCGCTGAATTATTTTAAAAAACCCTTTGCAAGCCATCTTAGAATTAACACAAAACATATAACAAAAATTGAAAGGCACAGATAAAGCTGAATAACTAATATACGAAATCACCAAGTGTAACATTCACAGACTTTGAAACTGTGAGTACAAATGTACAATACCGCTGAAAAGTAAGTTGACACTCGAAACTCGAGACTTGACCCTTGTGTGTCGAAGCTCGAACACTTCGAGTTTTGAGATGCGAGGATCAAGTCTAAAGTTTCAAGCTTCGAGGTTGGAGAAGCAAGGCTTTTACGCGAAATTTTCTTTTTCCCAAAGACGATGTTCTACAGTCACGTAGCTGTTCAGAAATTCACACTGTCAATCAGTGCTTGCGGTGCAGTGTTCTGTAACTGTTTTAACTGCCAGCCTAGGCAAGCTTTCAATAAGTGTAAATCAATAATTTCAGTTTCGAAGATTTATCCTGCATGCATACATTGTATGAAGCCTTTGCTTGCCGTGTTCCAAGATTTTCACAAATTTTATGCAAATCTTGATAAAGATTTATACAACATGCTTTGTTAAGAAGTGGCATTTTCACAAGCATTTGAGGCAACTTGGTAAATTTGCTACTAAACCCTTTCGTGTAAATGCAGTTTAGAATGATTTCATACATGTAACATGTAGCCTTTCACTCGCCAAGAAAATTCGAAACACATCTCAGCGGCCATTCCGTGGCTTGTCAAGCCTTTACTGTATGTAAATCTACATAAAGTCGCACAATAATTTAACCGAAAACTTTATTTGTCTTAAAAAGGGACATTTTCACAAGAGTTTGCCATTAGTCAAGTTTTAAACTTGTTCGTGTAAGGGAGCATCTCCAAATTAATATCGGAAATTTGGTGTCCGATTGCCCTATCAGCATTTTCTGATTCCGACAGCTTTAAGTGTATTTCAAGAAATTTGCGAGTTGAAGTTTCTAAATTCTGATGAAATCGGAGGTCAATCAGATTATCTCTATCTATCCTATCGGAAAACAAAGTTCCAATAAACATCACATCAGCATCGGCACGCGATAATAGCGAGTTCTTTCCCTCAAAAGTGCTGTATACCTGTCATACCTAAGCAAACGGCGTGTAAATGAAGGCCGGTAACTCTCTGCTGTTTCAATCTACTGTCAAATTTCCTATGAACACAGACTGTCAAAATCAACATTTAAACAAAACTAAAGTTTTCAAGTGTTAACGAATCTGCTTTCTTGCAGTCTTTGTCAAGTTCTAAAAAGTATTGAGTGACACGCAAGCCGTAAACTAAACAAATTGGCATGCACCTATTAGTCCTGCATGCCGATCACCACAATGCTTGTTGTACAAAAACAAAAGAGTGCCTTTTATTATGCTAAATCAATTAAATGCTGTTACCGTCATTAAAAAGTTGTATTTTACTCCTGTAATTGTCGGAATAACTTCGAGTTTGTCTGTGCAGTGAAACCAATAAAAGGGCGAAATGCAAATCGTCCGGTAATCCCTTTTATAATTGTGTAACACTTTATCAGTAAATGGCAATTACAATTATTTAGATTTGGTCGCTTTGTGCTGGCACTTATCATTAATTTTGTGACACTTCAAATGATGGAAACACTGACGTGTACATGGGAAAAAGCGCTTTTGGAAATTGTCAAAGTGAACAAAATAAAAAGTAGGCTGAATGGAACAATCGTATTTTTTGCAATTGCGAGACACAAACAATTGTTATTGAAGGGCACAGCAAAGTGGCAGATGGCAAACGAAAACAACAACCCGGGTGACTCAAGAAAATAAATGTCATCTTTCAGTTACGAAAGCAGAAGATTAAGCAAGTGAAATCAATTGTATGCATGAGTTATTTTATTTTTTAAGCTCGTGGAAAAAGTAGTACTAAAACTAGACTGTGGCAAAGCTACTAAATGACATTCAGACTACACGTGACAATTATTGTCTTTGAGCGCTTGTCGGATGGCAAAGTCATGAAACATCAAGTCATCCGTAATCCGAACGACACGAAATCAACATCAACTCTACATTCAAACAAAGAGGGCAAAACACCCCAATGGCTGAGACCCATACTATCATTACCTTTATTTCTCTCAAGAGCCGCTCGTTTCACAAGAATACTGTTCTTGTTGCCTCATTTATTCGCATGAACTGTTGAAAAAATTTAGCCATGCCAAAAGCAGTGCTCCAAGCTCAATTGTTTTTAAAGGGGTCTTTTGGCGACCTAAAAAATGATACTAATCTTTGTATTAATAATGGCACAGCCAGGATAAAAGGGGGAAATTGTAAAGAAAAATGGGGCATAAACAACATTTCATGCAAATGATTCACGATATCACTAAAAACCAACTAACCAAATTAACATGAAGATAAGGTTACGTGATGTATGTGAATCTGACGACGGAGGGCACGGACCATTACATTGAGTCACGAAAAGGATCGGGCTTCAATTCGAAGAAAGCAAGAAAAGAAAAAATGATAAAACATGCGGAGAACATGCCTCATTTCATATCGTGCTCTAAACTTTTTTTTTAAATTTGCCATTGTGTTCCTTCCCTGCTAGCCGAGGTCTTGACGTGTGTAAAACAAAAGACATTGTTTACATTCAGCGATCAGCAAACAACTCAGGGGTATGTTTCCCTTATCGGCTTTAATGCATATTTCGGTTTGTGTGAACTTTCATCTGCAAAATCGTCCCCAGCAACGTACATGCTTTTCCAACGACATCAGAGAGGCAAATAGTTTTCCCCCGATTTCATTGGAGGAGCGCGTCTCATTAATCGTAATAAATGTTTTGTACAATCTCTTCAACTGTAACATTGTGTAGGCACGAAAATTTACGCCGAAGTCTGATCATTTTTTGGCCATATTATTTACCTCCTGCAGTTGTAGAGCTCATAAACGGAGAATATTCAGCAAAATTATGACATTTACAACTTCATATTTTTGCATGAACGGCAGGTATATCTCGCGTGATAAAACAAACTTGAGCTTGATCTTATACGAACTTATTTTTTATGGAGATGATCTAATTTCAGTTGATGTACTGACGTACACGTGTCGGATGTTGACCTTTCGGAATTCCGATAACCACTGATGATCTACCGATTTGATCGGAAATGTGTACTAAAGTTTCCGATATAACGTCCAAATAATCGGACGATCGACCTTCTGAAATTTGGAGATGCTCCCTAAGTGCGGCTTAGAACCTTTCATTCGCCACATTCATTCGAAAAGACAGCTCAGTGACTCCTTGAATTAATATATAAAACTTGCTTTTATGCAAATCTAGCCGATGTCACCGGAAACTTTCTTTGCTGAAGTGACACTTTACCACACGATGATTTGGGTATTAATAAAAGTTTCAATCTTGTTTCGTTCAAACGATAGAAAGTCACAAGGAATGCACAAACAAGCAAACGAGTCTGGCAGAAATTGGAAAAACAGTTGTCACATGATTTGGAGTTTGACAGACAGACAGACCTCGTGGTATCGATTTTTGAGATAGATAAGATCTAGTTTTCCAATCAAAGCGTGTGAATCTGTGATCTTGTTTTGGAACGACTATGGTTAAAAAATTTGGTTTGAGTATGATTATCTACAGAGTCATTTAGTTATTGTTTACTTTCAAATAAAGGCTCTTTTTTACCACTAGTCTGGCATAAAAATTATGAAAAATGGAAAGTCAAAAAGAATCACAGCCATACACTGTACATAAGCAATATCAATACAGTCATTTCTTGTATCAGTTGTTTCATTGTTGTTTACTTTCAAACAGAGGCTCAATTTTTACCGCTATTACAATCATCTTACATTCCACTTCTAAAAAGCAAGTTTCCAAAGGACTTTTAACAGGAGACCATAAGTGAACATTTTCAATTTCAAAGCGCAAGCTTCATTTACATGAAAGCAAACAGGTCTCACCCAAGGCATGGGATGGTACTTTTTAAAATAAAGGTAAGTGTACACAACAACTTCAGAGTATTTCTCAACTCGAAATTTGAAACTTAATCCTTGATCATCGAGACTTGAGACTCCATCCTCGAAAGTTTCAAAAATCGAGTCTTGAGGATCCAGACGTGGGTGACTGTCAACTTACTTTTGATCGGTACTTTAAAATGTGCAAAGTCATGTTTAATTCTAGCCTGAATTTCAGCCATCTCCTTGAGTCGTAAACTCCAAAGAGATGTCTGTCTGTACCAGGGACCTTCCAGTTTCTGTTTCAGGATCCCTAATTCCATGTCTTAGGGCTCAAAATACTAACATGTCATAAATTATGTAATAGTAAATACCTGAAGAGGTATCCAGGCTTTCTTTCACCAATTTCAGCAGGAATGGTAGCAGCTTACAGATGCTATCCTGCAGTGCAGCAGTTTCCTCTGCCATCCATGCACACAATACTCTGACTGAGGCATAAACCAGCTCACGCAGCTTCACATCTGCTATTTCTTTGTCCTCCATGGAGATGACATTTCCCAGGAACTGGATGATGGAATGAATAGCTTCAGTTGCAAGAGAATATACTTTTGGGAGATTGTTGTTCACAAACTCAGGCAACTGCACATCATTTGTTATATCAGTGTTCATAATAACAAAGTTGATTGCTTTCTCCAGGATGTTATAACAACTGATCAAAAGATCTGCTTTGGGGCTCACTTCCACCAATGTTTTCCCATCCAATATCATTCTTGTCTCAATACTTGCAATAGTCACACTTAAGATAAAAAGCCCTGGTGATTTCTGTCCAATTGGTTCAATCATCCAGTCCATTCCCACAAGTTCAGTCACCAATGAGACCAAAACAACTGCAGGATCCCTTTGCTGTGAAGAAACTTTTGACTGCAATATCTGATTAACTCCTATACTAATGTCTTTTAGCCACTGTTTTTCTTGGAATTTCTGGAATACTGTTTTGTTAATACTGGCTATTAAAAGGACCAAAGAACTGCACAATTCAAATTTCGAGCAGTCTTGAGCCTCTTTAAAGCGTTTGCTCAAGGCACGTACAGTTTCAAAGACACTCTCGGCTGGTGATCCGTCTTCCTGCAGATCAAGTGGTGAACTGTTTACTACTCGAACCATGATTTCAATCGCTTTCTTTGATTTAGCCTGGTTTGCTCCACAACTTGCGATACGGCTAAGATTTGTAAAAACATCTTTTCTCCCCAGATGACTACATCCTACCGACGTTGTAGTGAGAGCGGAGAGAATCTGATAACAATCGTTCACAATGTTTACGCTCTCTTCTTCGTCCGAGAAGCCCGCCAGAAATTGAGGGATCTTCGCCAGCATTTCTGGATGCACGAGAAATTCATCGTCAGTTGCAAAACAGGCTAGAATGGTTAGAGCCAACGAGCGATAAACATCTTGAGGGCAGTCTTCCGGTACTTTTCTCGAGTTCAACAGCCTGATGACGAAATTAAAGCCGACCGCATGGAAAAGGCTCCGTCGCCCTGCACGATCCAAGCTGTTTGAGTTTACGAGTTGCGTAACCAAAAGAAGTGCTGCAAATCGTTCATTGTCATTCCTTGCAGCTTTCAGGTATGAAATACACTTCTGAAGTGATAACTGATAGTTGTTTCCATCCTCGGAAGCTTCCACAACCTCCATCCTTTTAGCTACTTCTCGACGCGCGAAAAACAGAGAGAACGAATTCACATACCCTGTTGCGCATGACAAAATTCGAAATTCCGCTTTCCACGAGTATTGCCAAAAACAAATATGGTGGACAAACAAACAGATACGGATTCCGACAGATACATTGCACGTTTTCAAGAAGTTGCCGTACTCATTTTGACAGAAAGTAGACCTGTGTTAGTCAAATGGCCAGCTTACTTGGCCATTTACATTTATGGTCATTAAGAAAGTTTGCCGTTGGTATAGGTAGGTGGAAAATGCTTTCAAAGTTATGTACAGTATGTGGGGTGTCTAGAAAACGAAGACTCGACCTATAGACTGTTCACAGTCCTCAATTTTTCCGTAAGATCGTCGAAATGGAGCACTTTGCGTTACGGACTGCCATCTTGCATGAGTGTCAAAACTACTTAGGGGGTGGGGGCGGTTTGGGAGGAAGCGAGAAAAATAGAGGGACTGTAATAACATCACTGCAGCTCGGGTTCAGGAAGCGTGACAGGAATTTCACGCCTTTTACCATTCATTAATTAAGAAATTCTGCTGGCGATGAAAAACATGCCAGACATGTTTAGCATCTTTTTCGCATGTTTACAAATATCTCCTTTCGAAACAGTGATTTTATACAGTTTCTGGGCCATTCCTCCAAATAAAATCGGCCAAACATGCACAGGTAAACATTTTCCTAATCGAAGCGCTTAGCATGCTTGCTTCACCACAGATTAAAATGGTTAAGCCTCCCGATAAAAAGCCAGGCATTTCTGACGGGTCGTCTTTTTAGCGTTGGTGTAGCGTTAAATTTCAGTTCGTTTGGCAGAAACTGTGTTACAAAATTCCCCTGGCCGGACTGCTTCAAAAGCATGTTACGTGATTCATCCTCAGAATACCAAAAGTCCGTCATGTATTGTGTTGGCTTAAGATGTGCCTTAAACCCAGCCTATGAAAGTGTACGTTTTATAGAAATGACGACTTGTCAACTAAACCTGTTGTCAATGCAAATTAACATCTATTGTCTAATGACCAATGAAACGCCTGCGTTGCTGGTACAATGCCAGTCAGCAACTCGTTAACCTCACAATAATTGATGGCATAACTGTTGAACAGTCTGTCATCGCTCCACAATCTCCCGTTTGGAATCTGGGTGTGTGGCTAGATTCTAACCTATCAATGAGTGATCACAACGAAAACAAGCTCTGCAGCATTCTATTATTTGTACAATATCAGGAGGATAAGGAAATATCTTAGCAAAGAATGTACTGAAACTCAGTACAGGCCACGGGCATTGCAGCATTACACGTGTGTTTCATGCGTGGAAATCCGTCATGTTGGACGCAAATTCCACGAGAAAAACATGCGTGAAACACTCGTGTAAAAATATACATGCAAACATACACAAGAAAATACACACAAATTAGGAAAATTTGTGTGTAAAACTTTACACACAGATAGATTGTTATCATTTGCATGTATTCGGTTTACTTGAGTTCTTACATCACTGGCTGAGCATTTGCAGTTGTACTTGTGTGGGTGGCTTTAATTTGTTAGTTTAAATAATATGGGCGAAATATCATCAAATTACTCTCTCTCAATAACTCTCGCTTTGTTTCTCCACATAAATCATCACATGTAAACTTTGCTGACACAGTCGATTTATTCAAGATCCTGGACGCCCGGGGGGGGGGGGGGGTACTCGATATATCTTCGGGTGGGGAGGTGCGGCCCGACCCCTCATACCTTGACCCTGTTTAAGACAAAATTTGCTGATTTTCTTACCCTGTTTAAGACAGAATTCCGATTTTTGATACCCTGTTTAAGACATTTAACCCGAAACCAGAAAAAAAAGTTTTGCTCTAGTTTAGTTCGTACAACAGACGCGCAGGTCGCAGGCTGTTTATCGTCCAAGAAAAGATACCGTGTTTAAGACAAAAATTGATAAAATCGATACCCTGATTAAGACAAGAAATGATAAAATCTATACCCTGTTTAAGACAAAAATCCCGAAAAACATACCCTGGCTGGCCGCACGTCCCCATTAAGCCCTTATAAGGAAGTACCCTCCCCCCCCCCCCCCCCCGGGCCTGGACGTAGACAAGCCGTCTTGAAAGGGACACATGGATGCCGGCCTTCAAAACAATTTTTTACTAAGTCTCTGGCCTGGTCAGAAATCAACATCAATTTTGCTCTTGCCGAATAGTTTTGACTCCTAAAAGCTACTTTTTGAGGCCAGAGACTCGTCACCGCCCACATCAAAGCTTGCAATATGATGCCTTTCCATCTCAAGCCCGAGATCAGTGTTTCACCCGTTTAGCCAAAATGAGAAATACAGTAACGTATTGGACGACGGCAGACTTTGCCATGAGATTTGTTCCTTCATAAGGGTTAATGATGCCTTTTGGAAAACTTTGCTGCAGGTGGCCAAAAAGAAAACTAGAAAATTAACTGACCACAGAAAACAACTTCTACCGCACATGCTGATTTCAAAATTCATAGTGTTTTATGACAAGGGGAGAATGATGGGAAATGATAGGTAGGGGAGAGATGCGGGTGGGGGGGGGGAGATGTAAACAGCATATTAAACACATGTTTTTCGATTTAATGGAACTTGTAAGGGGATTTTTGTACTGAAAAGATCATTTAAAATGAATGGTCAAGTACTGAACAAGCCTCAAATGAGACTGTTGCAAAAATTTCTGGAGGTACCTTTTATCAAATCTAGACAGATACATAAAAGTACGGTTGATAAAGTATATATAAAAGTATATCTGTCTGGATTTGCAAAAACGTGGCTACAGAAATCTCTCTTATATACCCTCTGACTGAGTCTCATAGTAGAGCAGTTTTTTTTTTTTCGCAGTTACTTTTCATTTATTTAATCGGTAACGGGTAGGCCACAGTAGCTAGACTTTGATGAGTTTCTCACTGGCTATTAACCTATTACCGCCCTCCCCCCCCCCCCCCCCAAAAAAATGTTTTTCATAACTTCCCATAATTCTCTCTATATGTCAGTTTGAAATCAGCACGCATATTAGACTGAACTCGGCTCTCATGGTGGGTTGTCTTGGATTTTTTTTTGGCTGCCTTGAGCAAAGGTTTCTGGAAGGCATCATTAAGCCTCATGAAGTAACAATTCTCACGTCTGGCAAAGTCTGCTGTGTCCAGTATCTTCTGGTATTTCGTCTCATTTCGGGCTACACAGGTGAAAGACTGATCCCGGGCTTGAGACAGAAAGATTGGATATTGTGAACTTTGTTATTGGCAGTAACAAGTCTTTGGCCTCTCAAAGTAGGTTCTAGGGTTGAAATCTATTCGGCAAGATGGAAATTGATTTCTGACCAGGCCAAAGACTTAGTAAAAAATTGTGTGGAAGGCGGAGACTGTATGTCTCCTTTTCAACTACTGGTTTACATCCGGGATCTTGAATAAATCGATCGTCAGTGAGTCGAGAAAAGTTCCATGTGACAATTTATGTGGAGAAAGCGAGAGTTTTATGGAGTAATTTGACGATGTTTCGCCCATGTTAAGTGTATTATGAGTGGTTTTGGAAGTGTTGTGATTGCCGCCAAAGTCATTTATTGTGTGATTTGCCGAAAGTGTTGACAGACAAATCTCAGGTACGTGCAGTTGAGAATACTTTGTGTCAAACATAAAAACGCTTCGTGAGTCTTTGGCTTAGGTGATTTTGTCTTAGAAAGCCTATTCTGTGCTCAAAGATTGTGGATTCTTAATCTGTTTTCGGCCGACACTGAGCTGTGGCCTCACGGTTTGGCTGACTAAAAGACTACAATTTCTGGACGATTCAAATGTTGTTTATTTCATCGCAAAATCTTGTTACTTCTGCGAGAGAACTTTACCGTCTATTGCCAGCAATAATGCTGTCATTGTTTAGCTTCAGCTAGCGACTTTGAACTGCTTCCCATTCCACTTAGATGTCAAATAGTTAAAATGTACTTGAAATTTCTTTAGCAATGTTTTAACAAATCCAGACAGATATATAAAAGTATATATAAAAGTACAGTTGATAAAGTAAAGCAATAGGGGGAAACTGAATTCCCATATAAATGCTGCTCTCCAAAATAAAAGATAACACATTAAAAATAGCATATCTAATATGTAACTGTACATTGTATAAAAAAGGCTAATAAACTACTTGGATATTAATAGTATAAAAAAAGAAAATCCAAAATCAGTAAGAAACAAAAAAATATATGGCTATTTACAAAGATAATTAAGTAATACAATTTTAAAAGAGTTCAAGCTGGAAGCAGATATAACAGAGTTTTGTAAAGAGTTCCAGTCATTAATGTAACGATTAAAAAATGAAAATTTTTAAAAATAGTCTGTCCTTGCTGCTCTAGGCCTGATTTTAAAGTCATGGTTACTCCTAGTCCTTGTCGCGCCAGTCAGATCCACATTTGGGGTGGAGTCAATATCAGAATATCCACAAATTATCTTGTAAAGTTGAACCAAGCAAAGGTATTTCCTTCTAAGTTCCAGTGTTGACCAGTTTAGTTCAGTGAGCCTTTCAGAGTAAAGTTTATCAGATTCACATATCAATCGAGTAGCATGACGTTGCTGGATGGATTCAATACTGTTTATGTGTTTAACCAAGTATGGGTTCCACACTAGACAGGCATATTCCAGAATAGGGTGAACTAAAGCATTAAAAGCTGTTTTGATTGCCACAGGATCTTTGAACCCAAACGTTCTCCCTATTAGACCTAACACTCGATTCGCCTTACCAACAATGAAATTCATATGAGAGTCCCACCTTAAAGAAGATTCAATCCAAATGCCCAAGTGCTTATATGTTTATCAACAGCTGACAGATTATTCTCATTTATCACATACTGATGAACTAAAGAACATTTAGACTTTGTAACATGTAGGGCCTTACACTTTTTGGACTTTAGCATGATCTTTCACAAGTTGCACCAGGAGGCAGCAGACAAGAGGTCATCCTGGAACTCAACACAATCATTTTCAGATGCAGTCTTACGATAGAGTACACTGTCATCAGCAAAAAGCTCTGTGCTACAGCTTACACTTAGGGGGAAGTCGTTTACATAAAGCAGGAGAACTTACCATTATCCAATGAAAAATTAAGCAGCTGAGTTATTCATGGTGCCAACTCAGCAGCGCAATTCCTTAAGAATTCTAGGTGAAATTGCATCGGGATGATTGGCTTTGTTTACATAGATGGAACTAAGAACTTTATGAACATCAGCCACTCAACATGATAAGTCATCAACCGTGCTCTCAGTGAAAGGTGAAACATCAGGACATAGCAGGAAATCATATTTGGATACATGCACTTTGGAGAAACCAAAGAAACTAAAATCTGTACTATTTACATGTAGCAGCAAGAAAAAGCTAAATAAAAGAGCTCAAAGAAAATAATTATTAGTGCTTAACAACTGCATCTTAGATCAAACTTATCCTGTGTATAAACCACACCAGAAACCACTAAACAATATTATTATAAATGCCTCATGTTCTCTCAGTGTCACTGTTTGACTCCACAGATACTCATTAGAGCAGCCAAATTACGATTTGCTCAGTGAAAAATTAAAATACTCTGTACACTGCATAACCTAAACTTACGTGCATGCTAAAAAGAAAAAATGGAAACTTTAAGCTGTTTGTTTTGAAGGATGCTCTAAGGCAGTCACGTTTCAAACTCACGAGCTATGACTAGTGCTTGTGTTAGCCTGTCAACACTTTATTTCGAACTTAATTTCCTATGCGAATCTTGTGACAATTTTGTGTTTCTCAATGCCAATGCCGATTTATAGTGTATACATGCTCTAATAAAAAAACTCTCAAAAATGATTTTTATTTTGCATTAAGAGAGGATAAACGCTCTTTATCCTCTGCTGGAAAACTGATACATGTTGGGTTGTTGGCGAAGACCTCATCAATAAGCAATTTTCATTGAGACAGAGCTGCTTTCTCTAGTGAACTCCTGCAAGCCAGAGCCGTTTTGCTCTTTGGCAGCTACTGAGGCCAGATTTTTTTGTTTTCATCAAATTCACAGACAAAAAGGACAAAAAGTGCAGCATTTACACCACATTTCTTAAATCAAGGTCTACAATATTATGATATGTACCAAGTTTTTCCTAATGGTCCTCAAATTAATACCACATTTGTCTATTTTCAAGGGCAGCACTTATTGGTAAAGGTTTTAAGCTATATGTGTGAAGTCAGCTTATGTACATGTTCTGGATTCTGGACATCTCTCATAGGTTCTGATATAGGAACACATGTTTACCATGACAAGGCTTCTGGGTCAGGTAAAATAATATTATAGCCGTACTTTTTTGAATTGTAAGGTTTATATATAGGTAGTTTTTGTACACTTTGAATCATCACCCATAGCAGTCAGTTAATTAATAATCTTAAAATAGTGAGCACTGTGACAGATGCTGTGTCACATTTATGACGGGAGATGGGCAGACAAATGACCATTCATTGAAAATTGGTAGAATTCATGATGAACACAACCAGGATATCAGTGATGCAGTAGGCAATGGTCAAGAGCTACACCAGACCTTGACACAAACCACTGAGATTGTCAGTCTTCAGATCAACTCCTTTAATTGGCATAATTATTAAATAATTTAATGTGAGAGGAAGGACGCTAATGTTCACTGCTTGTAAAGATTCATTGTTAGATTAGAATTAACTACAGCCGTCAGTCAAAATTTGAAAGCAGTAAATTGCTTGATTAACAGGCTCCACTGGAGATGAAGCCTATTGTGAACAAAGAAAACAGTGGGGAGAGGACAGAGGAGTGTCATGGATACTAAAGAACCGCCGACCAGAAAGGCTAAGAGACACACTGAAGGAGTTGGAGGTGAGAAATTTAGCATAAGACAACAAGTGTCTCCCATTTACAGCATTTCAGTATCATCTAGACATTTGGTAAATCCACTAAATTTAAAATTAAACTAGCAATAATCAAATATTATGGAGTGTGCTCCACCAATCTCCATATGAAGGTCTTTCTACTTTGGAAAGTTGGTGACCTCATTTGCCCCTTACCAGGGGTGGATCCAGGAGGGGTGGATTGGTCCCCTTTAGAACAGGCAACCAAAAAAATAAAATGCGTGGAAAAACAAAAGGAAGTATGTGGGGTCCCAAAAACCCAGTGAAGCCAACCAGCCTTACAATGTAAAAACTAGGAAAAGAGACCAAACAATTGAATCTTAGCCCGAAACTGGAAACGATAGTTAGCCGAGAGGTGCTGGAGCCGATGGGACCACTCATCACCTCTCTTCAAGGAAGGCTTGTAGAGGTACATGGGTTTTAAGAAAAATATAATTGAAAGAGTTATCAAGTCGTATACAGAGATACGCAATGTGATTGACTCCTGGTTTCAATTTACCATGAAAACAGTTAGTCTATCAGAAGTGGTAGGAGGGGCTGAAGAATGTCCACGTGTTTGCGATAGGCAAAAAAATCGAGAAAACTACCCAGCAGAGTCAGCTGCACAGTACTGGAAGCGAACTGTGGCAATGCCTTTGCTAGCTATAGACTTAAGCCTGCATAGTATGGTGGTTCTGTCAGGCGTACTACGGTACTGAGCAGTGAATCTATAAAAAAGGGTACAAATGAGCGGCAAAAAAAAAAACCACCTGCCCGGATGGGTGGCCTTTTTAACTGCCACCCCCTTTAACTCATTTAGTCATCCTGTTGACAACTTGTTTGGTTTCCATTTCACCAGCCAATCAGAAATAAAGTTTTCACAGGCTAAAAATGGCTCGAAAGCTCATGATAATTATAATGTAAAACGTGGCCTTGGAGTTTGCTTGCACAAACACAGGTTTTTCTTCTATTCTATCTTGCCTGTAGGTGACTACAGTGTGTTCTAAACTTGACTGAGTAAATCTTTTTTTTGCCCCACAAAGTCTTACATTTATTTAGAGGTCATATGAAGCTAGTACATACATGTACATATCCCTTTATTATCTAGCACCATTGGCACTAATAGGGCACACAAATTAAAATAAACTAAATTACAAAGATAACCTAAAATACAGGATGGTTTCATTCATATTGAGTAATTATTTCCTGTGGTTGATGCTTCTGTAGGTGTTTCTGATAGGATTTTTTAATCTCAGATGCAGTTGTAAAGCTTTTTATTGTACAGCTAGATAAAGATTTTTGGTTTTCTCTGACTGAAATGCATGGATTTGAATAATGTCATACCAAGGATGACCTTGAGTACATACATGTAGTTTCTTTGTCTGTGAATGTGATAATTTCCAGCTGTGTTTTGACACTGGGCCCGACTTTTAAGTGTTGTTTGCAGGATGCTGAATTTTACGGATAGGATTATTATTATTATTAGTGCGATCTTCAGATTTGAGTTGTAGCTTAAACTAAAGCTACAGTAAGTATGGAGAATTATGCTGTGCATCTTTCTTCTACTGTGTGCGATTCATCAACCACAATCACTGACATTGTTTAATGTAGTGCTCAATTAGTCGAGCGTGCTTTGAGCAGAGCGAGACTCTTAAAATGCAGTCATTTTTCTTCTGCGGGACCTAGTTTGTAGGCCCCGCGTTCCTAGCGAAGACCATGGAAACTGGGGATAAGAATCGTGACGACTTTCATTGTATGGAAATGAGTCTCGTGATGAGCATGTGGTTTATTTTGGGGGATGACTGGAATAACGCGCAATGTTTATCACGTTTAAGTGCTTTTCTTCCATGTAAGAAATCAGAGTTTATCTTTTTAATTAAAACAGGTTACGTTTCATGCTTATATGACATAGTAAGCCGATAAAATCGTAAGTGCAAAACAGACATGACAAAAAGTAAAACTGTAAACATGTGCTCTCTCTGATCTTATGGTAATTTGGTTCTGACCTTCACGTGCGAAAAAGTAAATATACAGCTAAACATGACAGAAAGAATGGTTTTGTAAACACGTGTTCTGGGTCATGGTAGCGCAGAATCTGGGGATGAAAATCGACACGATGCTCTCAGGGCGCGATCCATTCAACCAAAATGCCAACCGGTCAGACCAGGAAAAGTGGTCCACCTCAAAAAGGTGGACCCGTTTTTTCAAAACTTTTCCGGTTGGACCGAACCGATCCATTGAGTTTTGGACCGAAATTTCCAGTAATTTTGGTTGAATGGATCGCGCCCTCAATCTCTGTGAACACTTCGAAAAACAACGTACCATTGTCCGAATGTTATGTTTTGAGACAAAACATTTGCAAAGATTAATGGATTATATGGTGATCTCGCTTACAAATCCACACACCATTCATGGTAGACCCACACTAAAAGATGTCTAACGTTTTCGGAATGGGTCGGTCTACGAATTTTGTCGTTTCAAAGCGTTGATAACTTTGAAAGAAGTGAATACATCAGATGTTGAAACAAGGAAGAATGTTCATGAGCAGAACTTCGATGATGAGGTAAAAAACAACAAGCAAATCGTCGTTAATTTACCTCTCCCTGTCAACGGAGAGGAAATGTATGATCTGATGGTGATTTAAATAAAAGAAGGATTTACGATTTAAGCGAGCTATTTTGTGCCCCACAAGTTCAGTACAATAATGAACATACACTTTATTTAGACAATGATTCAAATGACGCACCATACACAGGATCCAGAGGAGATGTGTTTATTAGAATATCAAAACCTGTCGAAAACCTCTGAAAAAAATGGGTTATTTTAACCGCGTTACAGTTCAGTTTCGTTACACATTCTATAAACCGCTAACCAAGACACTGAGAGCTCGCAAGATCAACTTACAGTATAAAATACGGAAAGGGAGGAAACAGATTTGGGGCCGATTTTCTAATCTTTGAAACTCATATGAAATTCAATGAAATCGCCTGATTTGACTAACCTGTCCTCCGCAACAGATGATGACGGAAATGACATAGTAAAGTTAATGTGTTCAAGATCAAAGCAATAAAAGGAGATGGTAAACCTACACGACTTTACCTCATGCCAAAATGCTACTCTTTTGAGTATAGTTTTTTTTCGTCTGCTGAGTAAATTATGCTTTCACACTGAGAGATCATGACACATATATCGATTTACTGTGGTTATTAGCAGGGAGGAATGTTGCGTGACGACACTAAAAAAACGACTGTGTAGCACACTCTTTTGAAGCTTTTTATTATGCCTAAATAAGGGTTCCAATTTTCTCTGAAGTGCCTTCTAGACCTGAATAACTAAGCGATTTTCTTTAGTCCATGAATGTAATGTTTTTGTGCAATGCTGTATCACGTTAGGCCCAACTCATTAGTTTTGTTTGGAGAATCTTAAATTATTATGGGTAGTGATTTACATGTCGTGTGTGCTGTTGCAATAAAACGTAATACTGAGTAGAGTGGAGGTACAAGGCAACTGTGATATCATGACTGAGCCATTCTTCGGTGGTTCCAACAATCTTACCTCTTGCGTCTTTGCCTGTGCATTTTGCGACTCAGTACTGGGAAGCCTTTACACAAGCGAAACCTCCTTAAGACATCGAAGACTGTTGACATGTGCACAACAAATCTCCAGTCTTGGAAGATCTTAACTCCACTTAAAATTCTGTTGCCTTTGCATAGATCTCTAAGATCTTTAAAACTCCCTCCGCGGCTGATGTTTTGATTCTTGAATTAGCAGCAGTCTGTAATTGCTTTTGCGTTTCCAGTCTCATTCACTTCCGTCACCGAGAAATGCAGTTCACAACGAACTAAGTCACGTGGTACAAGTACCCTCCCTTATCCTTTTTTTTTACTCGCCACTTCGCACTTCGGGCGCCCTTCAAATGACGGTCTTCCGTCACCCTTCGGACGACCTGCTGTGCACCAACGAGGATATAGCTTGCGGTTATTGATTTTTAAAATACCAAACAACAAAGTCGATCTGGATCAGTGTGATGGCTATAAACATTTTTCACGGTGAGACTTAAAATAAGTAATTCTTTTAGTCACACGCAACTCCTCTGGACCCTGTGCAGTAGGTCAAAAGTATAATTCAACTTTTTCACTTACTGTCCGTGACTCTGAGAAATTATGACGAACATCGGTGGAGGGGGACTCTGCATATGAAAGGCAAGAGAATGCTCGTCGGAAATTTTAAATTTAACCCCTACAAGAGACCGATCCGGGTGTAGCCCAAGCTTTTTTGACCCCTAAAAGAGACTATGTTACGGAAAACACAGACAATACACATTTTTATATTTTTGCACGTGCAACCCTAAATGAGATCTTCACAGCTAAATATAATAGCGTTTTGCCCAGAACACCGTAAGTGAGATCAAAATCCGAAATTTACACCCCTAAGCAAGACGACAAGCATCCCCAGCCCTTTTATATGCAGAGCCCCCCCCCCCCCTCTGAATGACGAACGCTCGCACTCTATTTGCCTCCTCACTTCTCATCGTATCTACAAACATGTGAGACTCAACGCTACTATATAGAGCGTTCTTGTTCTCTTTTAAAGCTGCAAGGAACATCTTTTCTAACACAGAGCGATAGAGAAAATTGAGGTTGACTTTCTCGAAGCAAATTTACTGTTTCCATCATAAGCTCCATTGCCGTACAGCTCAGCAGCAACATTTCGGAAATCTGGTCATCTATAATACTATTTAGAGGTTAAATTAAAGTCACACAGGTTTTCAATGAGGACATTTCTTCTTTGGCCAGAGTAAAGACAGTAAAGATCTGCTCTTGCCAAAACCTGTTGACAAAATTGCCGTAACATCTCTCCCATGAAGAAGGTTGTAAATAGCCATTTCCTGTTCAGGCTTCAGTACAATTACCCTGTTTTCCCAAATGCCAAAATAATGATATGTCACTTGGAACTCTCTTGTGGGAGATTACCAAATATTTGATTGATGAGCATACATTCTGATCAAATTGGCATGATTCGATTACTACACCAGCATATGGACTACTTAAAAAGCCTGCCACTCTAAGCAGGCAGTTTCTTGTTGCTCCTGCCCCAATCTTCTCTCAGTTACACTGCCCCCACCTTGGCTTGTTTGCACCCCGACCAAAACTGCCATGCTACTCAGGCTATTCCTTGACATAATCTGGTCAGAACTTAAAAGTCGCTTCAGCAAGGAAAAGAGGGAAGAATTTGAGCTTTGTGCCCGTGACTTATTCCTCAAGTAACCAATTGCACCTCTAAGTCTTGAGAGGCTGCAGAAGAACTTGCTGAAGTAATGTGTGATAAGTGGGACCATCTGTTAATCCCATTAAAGTCATCTTTCGAAAGTGACCTGTTTTGATAGGTAAACCACTAGAAGTGACAGACAGCATCAGATTATCAATCCATCTTAGTCTCCTCACTATTAGCGAAATACACAGACAACATCTTCCCAAACGTGAGGAAACTTCTAAAAATTTTTGCCATTTTGCTTATGGGGAGCTTGGAGATCCATACTTGACTCTGTAACACAATGACCACCAAATGACTCTCAGATTTGACGGTCATCACCATGCGTGCAAATGCAGTTACCATCAATAGAAATATTGTTTGCGGGAAATTTGTGGCGCTGCACCCTAGATGAATGACAGCATCTTCATTTTTGGCCGAAGAGGTTAGTAAGGTATTTCCATAAGCTTTATTTGTTCTACTTTGTGTCATTTCAAAGTTTTGCAAGTGTGTATACAGTCTCCAATAGGGAGAAGTGTGACATCACTTTACCATGGTAGCACTGTACTATTTCTGGATGACAACAAAACCAACAACGATGGCAACAGCAAAGTGAACAGCAAAAAATAGTATATTTATATTAACAAACAACAACTTTGCATGTGCATCATGCCATTTTGTACATTTCTTTGCTGTTGTTGCACCACTATGACATGAAACTTCCCAATTTCATGAGTCCGCTGTATGGAGTACGTGTAGGTGAACACAACACAAAAATTGTTGCTTTCTTTTTCTAAAGTTAGATAGATACAGTCCCAAAGAAAATTTCACCAAGATTTTCCAAATTAAATGAAATTGAATAAGATCATGAAGTTTGAAATAGTGCAAATAGACTTTTAAGTGGTTTGTTGTCATCCAAAAATTTTGCTACCATGGCAATGTGATGTAACAACTTCTCCTCTCTATTCGTCCTTCCTAAATTGCCATGTTTTGGGACAAACGTAGGACAACTTAAAATAAATTAATGTATAGTTTGGAGCTTGATTGGTATCTGCAACCCCACTTGACTCCCCCATTGAAAAATCCTGGATCCACCCCTGCTTACATGACCAAAGATCCATTTTAATAACATTTCCCCATGCAGTCACACTCTGATTTGATTAAGGAGTACATTAGTTTTTAATTATTACTTTGAGCACAGTGATATTAATTCTGAAGGATGCCCTTGATACTGCTTTCAGAATTGAAGGTTTAAAAAGCAAACATTTCCTTTTCTCTCAACCCTCTTGATCTCTTTTTGCTCTCATTCCAACTTTCTCAATGAATTTGGCAGACACTTTAAGTGTCATAATAAGTCTTATTATGCAGGCTAATTAAATTGGTTAGATTGGTGTTAAGCAATATGATATTAACTAAATTTTGGCTATATATTGAGGAAGATAACTGTGTTAATGAGCAAACCATTAAGGGCTATAAAGGGAATTGCGAGAACCAACCACTGGGTTAGTTGCTCTAGATTTCCATAACATTTTGCCTCTTACTCTAGACTTGTCTTCCTTTTTTTCCTCTGAAATTTGGAAACAGTGTTTCTTTTCCCTTACATTGTAAAAGTTTCTGTATGTGCTAACAAAGACTTCAGGAAGGAAATCAGGAAGCAGAATAATTTGAGAATGCATTCTCGTCATGACTTTCAATTTTAGGACATGCTTCAAAACTGTAAAGTTGTTGACATAAGATGGAGGACTTTAAGGAATATTCAGGTGATTGTGATTATTTAATGATTATTATTTTGTTTATTACCTTTTTTAAATGATGATTTTTTTGACAAATGATTTTTGCCATTTGTCTTTTAATCCTTTAAAGGAGCTGTGTCACAAAATTCAGCCAAATTAGGAAATTACAAAATGCCCGTTAAATTAAGAGAAACATAAGAATAACTGCTTAAAACTTTAAAGGCAGGTTAAAATACCATAACAGAAACAACACAATGCCACGGATGGGCAAAACTGAAGAAGATTCAAACAGATTGAAATTACGGTTTTGAAAACTGTTCAGCCTAACAGTTTTTCAAAGTTGATCCCTGCTGCTTGCAACTTCAAATATAATGCTCAGGAGACATATTTGTTTGTCTTGGATCTCTAAATTTTGTCATTTACCTGTAATTTTTTTGCTTACTTTAAGTTCCATAGCAATTGAGGGCAAGTAATTGGCAAAATTAAACAAAATGAACCGGACTGCCGTGACACAGCTCCTTTAAGTCCCAAATGTGACCAACATCAATGTTCCCCTGATAGCAATACAGAGATGCCAACCTCTGGAGACCTAAAATCGGGAGACTGTCTCTTTTTTTACTTCCCCCCCCCCGGAATTTCAACGGACCCCCCCCCCCCCCCCCGAAAAATTGACCCAGCCCCCAATAGGAATGACTTAGGACATTATATGACATCTTACATGATTTACATACTATCAAAATTCGAATGCTAGAAATAATCTTTGTTAATGACAAAAATGCCCCAGAAACCGTACTGCGAATAAGAAAACTTCAAGTTTTGAGCTAAAAATGGGCTAAATCTCAAACTAAGACTGTTTTATTTTTTACTAAGTATTCAATATTTATAGTGAACATAAAAAGCGGGAGATTTATGTACCAAAGCGGCAGAGCGGGAGACGAGGCAAAAAAAGCGTAAGTCTCCCACCAAAAGCGGGAGAGTTGGCATCTATGGCAATATCAATACTTAACCAAGAGATTATTGTGAAAATTGATAAAATAATCACCAAAAAATGCTTTGATCTCTTATCAAATTCTCTTTACTTATACTGAAAGGAAATGTATAGAGTTTACGATCAGTCTGGAGAATTGGTGTATGGATATCAGAGCTTAAACAATTAAACATTAATTTTGTTTTGTCACTTTTTTAAATAGCTGCTTTTAAGCAATGGAGCTGTTGTGTCTGTTCTTGTGTCTTTGAACTCTGGCAATATTGAAAAAATATCAGTTGATAAAAGCTTGGCAGGGAAGATTCCTGAGCAAATTAGCCAAGGTATGATATGATATAATATGAGGGATGGAAATTAGTGTTGTAGATCGAATTGAATTCAGGTTAAAAATTGTAAGTGATGATTTTCAATTTCTGTTATGATGTCCTTTCCCCAATTCATGAATAACTGTGGTTTTGGGACAAAGGACATTGAGAATAAATCTAGGTTCAAAGATTTTAACCTGACTAAACAGTTTTGTCCTGTTACAGACAGATATTTGCATTTTTGTGCTTTCACTATTGATTGTAAGTGCTACATGTACTTAATATTTAAAGCACAAGATGCTGCAGCATGTTCAAAATGTGATCGATTTTCACAGCCAGAAGACCTTATGTTCCTCCCACCACTTTTGGTATATTTTCTGTTGTTATTTTTAAGGTCAAGGTTTATGATATTTGATTGTCCAACCAGAGAGAAGAGAGTTTCAATAATTATTAGGCTATAGTTTAGGGGTATTTACTCAGAATGAAAAAATTCTTACAGAAATTTATATGTATGTTAATATTTTCATGATAATCATTTTTGTTTTGTTTGAATGCTTCTCACTAGTCTTTTCATTGAGCACCTTCTTGTAGGTTAGTGTGATGTGGTTTCTGGTTCAAAAAGAAACTCTTAGGAAGTTAAGATATTTGGTACTCATAACAAAACAACCAGATAGTAGACACTACATCACCCAAGAAAACTAGTGTTCAGCTAGATTCTCTATAAACTAGAAGTGGAGTGTGGAAAAAGCCCTAATAATATGCCCTCCAATAAACAAATAGATTTTTCTGCCCAATTTCAATTGCCAAGCATTGTGTGAGACCAAAGAAGGACGTGAATTTATAACACTTAGGACCTTTAAAGTTCTTAATAGAGGTTTGGTCATTTTACTGCAAACAACAAACTGCAGTTTGCGGTTAATGGTTTCACTACCCATCTGCCCACATTTGGGACTTTTGGGAAGATTCATGCGTGGTAGCTCATGGCTGCCATGTTGGTTTCATTCATCCACTTACTTCTATTTTAGCTGAGAAATTGTCTTCAAATTTCATTTTTTGAAATATAGAATTCGATAAGCAAAAAAGTTCTAAATAGTCGTATTTCTTCTCAAACTTGGGATTGTGATGTTTTAGGGTGCAAAAAAACCTTGCGGTAAATCACTTACCGGTACCTCTGATCTGGAGCTTGGTCTAGCCATACAAACGTAAACCTCAAATCACAAACCTGACAGCAAGGCTTTGGTCATATGACTTCTTGACATTCGCAGTTTGCGGGAAATTTTGAAAAACTTTAATCTTAAGGTCTTTAATGTCCCCACGCAGCAACCAGGAATATTATTTTCTCTTGGCTTAAAAGACAAGAGAGGATAATTATCAATGCATGAAATTGTTTTTTATTTTAATTTTGAGATTGACCTGTACAAATATTTTGTGTGTTAAGTTTGGACCTTATTTCTAATCAGTTGAAAATGTGTCGCCCAGGTTGTGGGTATAATAATGTATATATTACCATTGATAATAGGTAAGTGCTGTAAATAGGATGTCAAGTTGTCAGGTATTTACAAATAGTAGTCAGGGAATTGAACATGGAAACCTACACGAAGGAGGTTCTTTTGTTTCATTTTCTTTATGTTTCTATGAAAGTAGCATATTACCCATTATAGCAAAGTTAGAATGTTATTATTAACAATGAACTGTCATCTTTATTTTCAGCAATTCTAGCAGATTCTTTTCTATTGTTCTCTCTCATGGACAGAGCCAAACTTTGTTATGTCTACCTTAACAAGAAACCAACCCTTGACTTTAAGAAGCTTGATAAGCTGTCTACACTTGAGCCCAAGGTGCCAGAAATATGGATTATTTGCATTTTATATGTAATGTGTTTTAGCCATACCATAAATTCCACTATTTGGCCCCCTCCTACCCTTTCTGATAGGAAGGAAGAGTTTGAGGTCCCAAAAACTCCATGAGCCCATCCGAGGTTACTTCAGGTAAAAATTAAAGGTGAATATGTCTGGTACATTGTACACCATCTCACAGAGTAGTTTAACCCAGGTTAAGATTATTAATCAATCAATCATCTCTAACCTACATGTTGGAATTTTTCAACTACAGTATAGGCTTCACCGTGCACACAAGTACTACTGTTTCAAAACGTACTTCTTCTGCCTTGTGTGTCCAAGTTCAGCTTTTCTTTTTCTCTTTCCTCAATTGAATCTACAATACTCATCAAAAATCTTGAAACAGTTGTGTACATTTCCCCCTCCTCGATGTTGACGTGGGTATTACAGTCATCTCAGTGCTCCAAAATATGCGTGGCTCAACATTGGGGAAGGAGAGGGGCCATTTGGGCAAGAACAAAGGTGTTAATCTTTAGTGAATGTAAGAAATTTTCGAGAACATTTAAGTGAAACAGTTTCTGTTTCAACGATTTTTGACGAGTATTGTAGACTTGCACCATGCTGACATCTTAAATATCACTAATACGGGGGTATATTTTTGTCAGTAACTCTAAGACATTAGCACACAAAGCAACAGTTATGAGCAACCCAAGCAAGCAATAAAACAAATCCACATGACCTCAGAGGTTTTTGTGAAAATCTAATATAAGTTGAGTCCAGCCGTCAATTAACTTGCTAAGTGCAGCTGCAGCCATTATACACTGTAGCACAGTGGTGTGTAATTGTTAACTTAGTTGTAACCTGGCTTCAATGTAACAACTCTGCCCAAGAGGAAACTGTGTAACACACATGATAAAACAGCATGGGATAAAGCCAGTTTAATATTTTAAAAAAGGCAATGAAAATCAGCTGTTCACCAGCATACAAGACCAAGGCTGTACAACAATAACATTTTGAAAGGAAGAGAAATGAAGCAGCAGAAAGCTTAGAAAAATTTCTAAGCTCCAGAAGAAATTCAAACTCATGATCTTCCAAGTTCTAGATTGGATGCTGTACCACCAAGCTACTGGAGGCTCTATGGCATCTCTGTCATTATGTTGTATTTTGAAACTACAGTACTTGTATTACAGTCTTATTTCTATTTACTTTTACCAGACCTCATACGTTGATGTTCCTGGACCGTCAATTAAAAGACTTCAGAGACATTTGTCAGTCAATTCAAGACAAGATATGGTAAGATGTTAAGTTGCCTGGAACATTAATTTGATAATGTCCTCAGATTTCTGTTTTTGAACCCCTGAGGCCTGATAGTAAGATACCAATGAAATGACATTCATTAAAGGGACCACATCAAGAATTCACCCAAGCATTTGTGTTGATTGTGCTAGAGTTGCAATTGTAAAACAAGACCTTTTAACTTAAACAAAAAGACGTGAATTTGTAAATATCACTGTCAACCTTGAACCTTTTTTGTCACCAAGCATGGCTGCATTTGTGCTGGTGACAAATTAAAATAGCCTTTATAAGTAGGCAAATTGTCTGCAGATATAATTTTGTTCCACTCAGTCTATTTTGCTGTCTCCTTTGTCTTTTTTTCAAATATTCATCCAATGGCAGATTATCTGCTTTCCTAGCAGAAAATTTCAGCTTAGTTACTGTCTACCCCTCTGTTGTCATGTTGAGCTGTACTCTGGCCCTCATTGACAAGACGTACACTCCAATTAAGTAACACCTTGAATGACACCTTACATGCAGCTCCCCTTTTAGGGAAAAAGTAGCTGACATGTTTTGTCGGTCGTTGGTGCTTATTGAAACCCCTGAGAATTATATAAGGAGTTTGGATTAGGCATGGGGTTTGAGTCACAGAACCTCTAGTCACTTTTGACTTTTTAAAGTTACATTATATTTTACGGTATTTCTTCTTGTAAAAGGTGACATAGACACTTGTTTCATTATTTTAATACCTTACTGAACTTATTTCAGGTAGTTGTTTGGTGGTCAGTAAGTGAAGAAGCATGGCCTTGGTCTCCAATGACAGGCGAGAAAGACAGAGCAAATATGGTCATCTTTGGTTTGAATGGGTAACATGATGTCATTACATCTATATTTGTACTGCAATGGAAAAAGATTTGAGAGATAGTGAATTTTGTTTCTTTCCAAAATAACCAATGAAATACTCTTGCGTTTTTGTTTCTGCAAAGCGTCAGAGAAAAATGAGTTAAAAGTTGCTATCTTCTTTTGGCAAATTGTATTAGCTTTCATACAGGAATGGATTTGAGAGGGGGGCATAAGGGGGGTACGAATACCACAATACCACACATGGTAGCGCGAGAATCCTGCAATACCGCATCAAAATGTAGCCAAATACTGAAACCGCAGTTAAAAATGGGAAAAATTAGACATTGTCAATACTACAAATCCTCCTTTCAAATAGAAATAATACTTTTACGTCAGTGTTTCCAAGTCACGGTGCATCGAAGTCAAGAGTGCGATAAACATAAGATCATCTCACTCGTTTAATTTTGTTCATTACATGTATACGTTTACGTAAATGATACAACGGGAGTACTTGGATTGATTTTTGCTGGATATGTGCCGCTGGCCTCTCAGAGCCCCTAACCTATAGTCTATTCTGTGGCCAATTGTAGACCCCATCTTAGTCACGTTTGGACAAGTATTTAATTTTCGGGATCCCAGCTTAGTCATTTTAGTCGTTTAGTCGTTTTGGATTGAATGAAGAACGCTTTTAATTACTTTTCATCTACAGTACAAACATTCTGGTACGTTTGCTAACAGTAAATATGAAGAACGAGTCGTTCTTACCGCCAAAAATCAGAAAATGCACAACCCCATTCTAGTAACTCTCTTGAAATTAGTCAATCCACTCGTGAAAATGCGACCCCATCCATTGGCACATCCCCATTAGCCTCTTATAAGGAGGTAACCCCCCCCCCCCCCCCCCGGGGCTGCCCTCTACGTAGGATAAGCACACACGAATAGTTACTTGTACATTCTATATTCCTGCGTGCACAATGAGAAGGACAAGTAATAATTTTTAGACCACAGCATCTTCATAGATTATCTTTCGACACTACACAATTTATAACAACCTCACTGACCTCACTATTTGCTGGAATATCTGACTGATCACTTAGTTGACCCTCTGGATCGCTCACCATTGTTTTGCGACTGGCATGAAAGCGGCGGTAAGATTGGTAAGGAAGTTAACCAAGCTGACTATTCCCACAAGGTCCATGAGGTCATAAATAATGTGACATGTGTACGTATCATTGGATAAGAAAGTTAATGTCATTAATCATATCAAGTATTAACTGAAATTACAAGCCATACAATTTGCCTGGACCATTTCCGCAATACACGATCTCCAACTGTGCAACTATAGGAACACACGCAGGCTAGCTAGGGAGACCTCATAGGATCTGTATCCTCTTGTCATGAAAAAGAAGCAGATCACCGCAACACAACGTTTTTTTCACCTACTACCGCGATATAAAATTTAAACTCACTGCACACCTCTTGGACTCTGAAAACCGCAATACCATACTTTGAAATAAAACTTACTGCAACACCGCACCAAAAATAACCCAATACTGCAAACCCTTATGCCCCCCTCATTTGATAAAAGACACTTTCTCAGACTACAAAATATTTTATATAATGAATTAATTGTGTACCCTTGACCCTTAGCCTGCAAAAACACAGACTTAATTCCAGTCATCACTTCATCCAAAACTTTCAGGTGGAGAGAAGCGACCACCAGAAATACGTCTGCATTTGCTGGGTCATATAGCTTAAGCCATGTTAATCCATTTCTGCCCTTCACCTATTTGACCAGTACTTTTGTATTATTGTATCCACAAGTCCATAATAGAAGGAGTCATTGAAAGCAAGGTGCCATCATATGGCAAGAGTTTTTGGTTCTCCTGATAAATACTCTCTTAACAATACAATGATCTTTTTTGTATTATTGCTTCATTTGTAATACATATCCAGTCTCCATGCATATTGGTCATTGTTTTTTACCATTTCCTTTTGAATAATTTTTTCCAGGCCAAAGTTGGAGTTACTTGGCTTTGTAAGAACAGAATGCGATCCCATCTATGCTGCTTTCAGGTGTGTCATGAAGTGGATGGATTTTTCTCCCTTAAGCCAGCTCTACAGTTGACTAATCATTGGTTGTACATTAATTTTAAGAGCAATTTCTGCACTACAGTGTATGTATTGAAAAGGGGAAACAGTTGGTATCAAAATGGTGCCTATCTGGTGCTAAGTTAAGACATTTGTCCAGAGAAAAGAGATGAAGCTTTTAAGGGACTTCACTGAAGTTATAGCAACATTTTGGGACAGTCTAGTCAGGCAGATTATTGATAGCCTTTGCTTTGGCTCTCTTTTTATATCTATGTCAAAAGGTTCTCTTCAAAAGAGATGTTAGTCATGTACTGTGTTGCAACACATCACGACTGTTTGTCTTTTCTAAAAAGTACCCTCTCTGGCAGACAAAGTAGCAGACATATTTCTGAAAGTACTGGAGGCAAACTTTTTTTGGCACTGCACGGCACCTTGTGAGCACCAAAGGCACAAGCTATCTAGGGGAGTCTGGGGGCATGTCCCCCAGGACATTTTTGAAATTGAACACTCCAAAACACTGTTTCTAGCGTTTCTGGAACCCAAGAATCAGTTTTTCAGGCAAGGCTGGAGTTAACTCAATTTCTCCTTTAAAAAAATTTAATGGAATTGGACAGTTGGTATGGGAACAGGGAGGGGGAATGGCATCTTGACAGAATTTTCAGTTGTTTATCATTGAGAATTTATTTTTTTATCTATTTCCCAAAAAGACTAAGGTAACTGAGGTTTCAATTTCATTTAAATGAAAAGGGAAAACAATCAAACAGCAAAGAAACTTAATTACTTATTCTGTTAGCTTCTAGTCAGTAAGTTTATGAATTGCTTATTTAAAAAATTATGATTATAAAATTATAAATTAAAGTCTCCAGTATTGGCATCAAAGTACCCGACATAGAATGGCAAATGAGTGGACAAAACGAAATCCCTGCTCTCAACTAGCAGTTGACGTAGTGTTAGCATGTAAGGTTCACTAAGCTTATAAAATACTGGAAGATAGCTGGTGCTCATAACAGGCCAAATGGGATTTCAATTCAGTAAAGAGTGCTGTTAGTACCATATAAATTGAAAGTATTCTGTGGTGCTTTGACCAGCAGTGTATCTGAAATCTTTCATCAGTTTTAATCAACCACACCATGTGCACACATTGGAGCAGTCATCAGCAGGTGGTGGTGATTCTAGTGTGGACAGTTGTATTTATGAATACACAGGCACTAAGGTTAGTTCATCTAAACCCTCTGCAACAAACAACACTTCTAGTTCAAGTTCAAGTCATTTTTTTTATATGTTACAATATGTTTACAATTCTATGGACCTGCAGGTAGCTAAGCTAATCAAGGCAGGTCAGTCTCCCAAGTTCTAATATTACAGAATTTGAAAAGGGTTTGAAAAAGAGAGATTAACAAAGTAACAGTTTTTGCAATAAAGGAGAGAAACAATGTCATGTAACATGGTTCCTGTTTTACTTGCTTAGATTTCTCTCCTATCATTGCCTCATAAGCTTCAAAGTCATAACAAAATTCTAGAGTTTGCAGAGCTGTTTCAACGTGACTGCTTAGCTCAAGCACACGTGTCTCCAATAGATGGTTTTCACAGTGACGTCATCAAATTGTAAAGTCAAAATAGCGAGGGTTTACATATTCTTATTTATACTAGGTTGAAGATAAACAAAAAGTAAATCTTTGTACAATTTCCATTTCCGTAGCATGATTCATTTCGAAAATACAGCAATTTGAACTTCCGGGTTTCCACAGTGCATGACACCAAAATACTTTATAGGAACACTGTCTCCTTGAAAACAAGTCTCTCCTCTTGATTTTCAGCACTATAATCATTTCAACCATTAGAAGATATGTTTGTGCGCACGTATAATAGTCCTTGAGTGAAAAGAAAGAGCTTTTATAGAAAAAGTGAACTCCAGATGTTTTTGTTGTCTTCCGGCAGCCGTATTGGTGCACCAATATGGCGTCTCCACATAAAGCTCTACAAAGGTGCATGAAACATTTTTCGGCAAATAACTTGGACAATTGTTTAAAAATTACCAGTAGTCTTTTATAACATTTCATTTTCTTGGCTTCTTCCACTGGACAGTTTCCAGTTTATTTTTTTGTTGCATGACAGTGAAAATGATCTATATTAGTATTTTGTTATTTGCATTACTTTAACTATTATGGTTATTGTGATACCTACCTTAGGGAGCTATTTCTAGGTTTGCTCTCTTTACACTGTGCATTTATTAATGCTTCAAGTGTATTTCTGTTACAATGGTTGTTGACATGAGTTGCCCCTCATCAAATAGTTTATAGTTTATTTAATATGGAAGTAAAATTCAATAATTTATGTAATGTTTATAACATGAACAGCAGTGATTTTTCTCTAGTTAAAAATTCAAGGGCAAAGAAACGTCAAAAACGTCCCCGGAGTATTCCATTTCAATAGGATTGCTAAATAATGCATTTTTCTTTTTAAAACAAGTTGATTGAGAAGAGTTTAACAAAAGATCCAAAAATAACAATGAGCAGAAATTTTTCTGCAGATGCATAATGCAACTGAAGTAAACAGTTTAAGCATGTACATGTACATGTAGTTGTCTCGAGTTTGTAGGCTTTATACTTTTATATTTTTCTCAATGATCTAGACTGCTCCTTCAAAAAAAGACTCTTTCCAAATGTGCAGACAACTCTATTGTTACAGCAATTGGCCCTGATATGATACCGAATAGGGTCTTAAAGGATTTCGCACCTGAACTCGCCCTGCTAATTATGGATATTTATAACTTACTGCTCACTCAGGGAGGGCTATGTTCCTGATCTGCTGAAGCAATCCATAATCGACCCCCTGCCCAAGGTTTCTCCGCCTCAAGAAATTCAATCTGACTTGAGACCTATCTCTCTGACATGCACCCTTGCCAAAGTCATGAAAGGGTTTGCAGGCAGCAGGCTCATGGCACAAATTTCGGAAAAACTTGATCCACGCCAGTACGCAAGGGTGGGACACTCCACCACGGATGCCTTGATTTATATTCTACAGGTGATTCATGAGGCACCTGATAGTGGGAATTGTGGGGCTAGAATGTTCTTTGCTGATTATTCAAAGGGTTTTGACCTGATTGACCATTCAATTCTTCTCAGGGAATTGGCATTTTTTTATATAGACACTGTCTTAATTAACTGGATTAGGGCCTTCCTGACTGGGAGATCGCAAGCTATAAGGATTGGAAACTCTCTGTCTGATTGGAAGTCACCCAGGGGAGGTTATCCCGCAAGGGACGCAAGTGGGTGTGATTTTGTTTGCTATAATGACCAACAATCTTTTGCGTGACTGGCATTTGACGATTAAATTTGTTGATGATACCATGGCATTAGAAATCCTGCCAAGGAACGGTATTAGCTTACTAACTGTAGCTGTCAATGATATTCGCAAGTTTTCTATCGAACATAATATGAAATTAAATCCAAAAAAGTGCAAAGAAATGTTAATTAACTTCATACAAAATAATAATTTTACTACAAGACCAATTGTCCAAGGTAACAGCACAGTTGAATGTGTAACAACTTATAAATTACTCGGTATTATTATCGCTAATGATTTAAAGTTGAACGAGCATATTGATTACATATTGAAAAAAGCTTCAAAACGCTTGTATTCCCTGAGGATTCTTAAATAAGTGGGTGTTAATAGAGAGTGAATTCTCAAAGTTTACTTGACAGCAATAAGACCTATACTAGAATATGGCGTACAAGTCTGGCAAGATATTCCTGAATTTCTTTCAAATAAGCTGGAGTCAATTCATAAAAGGGCACCATACATTATCCATTCATACCATAGTTACTTAGATGCCCTTAATACTACCAACCTTAGCAGCTTGAAGAAAGATGAACTCAACTCTTCTGTAAATATATTCAGAAGATGACTCAAAAGGACCACCCCATAAATTCCTCAAGCCGAGGACAGCAACTAGTGGTCATAGTTACAACTCTCGGGCCAGCGACAACAGTAGAAATATTGTTTACACTGATAGGAGTTGTTGCCAGACCCAGGGTTCAGGTTCCTTTATTTCATTCGCTAGTAAATATGTGAATATGTAAATAGTTATTTAAGATATTTTTATTGTTTCTATAGTAGTAGTTAGTGTTAATTATTTGTTGATTGTTAATTTATAACCCTTTCATGCAATGTGGCAAATAAACGGTATATTTATTTATTATAATATTTTCTTGTGTAAGCAGCAACTGTAAACTGTCTGGCTACCTGTCTACAGGGCGAGTGTAAAGTATTAATGAGTCAAATGAGTCAATGAGTCATGAGCCAATGAGTCAATGAGTCAGATCTGAAAAAATAAAAGTTTCGGTAGAAACAATAAAATTAAGCATTACTTTTACTTATTTTGTCAACTTCCTTCGTTGCTGCCTGCACAAGGCCTATTTCTAACATGAAATCCGGTGACCTGGGCTGTTTGTTAGCAATTCCCAGGCCCTGCCGCGTAGCACCCGATAAAAAGCAAAAAATAAGGCAACGTAAATTTTGTGAGTGCTGCCGAAGAAAGTCTTAATTCCCTTTGAACACAGCACCTAAAGTAAATTGAGACAAGCCTGTTATTGAGTTTCTTAGCGTTCAAATACTCAATTGTGGGAACAGTCATTCTTTGACAATCAACCCACGTTATCGAGATGACACAACAGTTTGGGCAAAATGAGTTTATTGAACAGTGCTGAACAACTGCAAGACCGATAACTGGACAATAAACAGGAACAAAACTAGAACTAAGAAAAACTAAGAAAAGTGAAAATTGAAAATACAAAATCATAAAAATAATAGGGTGGGAGAGGTGGGTAAGAGCTTACGCCTCGTCTCTCAGGATCTCACAAGAGATGAGACGCCAGACTACGCGGTCGATTATAAGGGACATTTGATATCTCTTTTACTAGTTAATTAACCATCATTAATAAATGATTTCTCATTTGGTGTGTTGTTGTTTGGGCCCTGTTTGCAGTAGAAAACCAGTTACGAGTGCAAAGGAAAGTTCTTCTTTCATGGTATGGATTGCTGTGGATCATGAAAACACTGAAAAATTTTATTGTTTCAACTGAAACTTTTTTTTTTCAGATCTGACTCATTGACTCATTTGACTCATAAAACATCCGTTCTCGTACAGGGCATCTTAAACCTTATATTATCCCAAACTCTTTAGGTAAATGTCATATTTTTTATCCTATCTCCATTAAGGACCCATCTCTTAAATAAATAGCCATACATCCATTAAGTCTCCACAAAAGACAATGTGCCTCCCCTGTGGTGAACAATAAGCACTTCATATGTACCATCATGAATAATAATAATAATAATAAAAGCTTTATTTAAAACTGAAAGACCGATTAGCAAAGTCCGGGAGGAAGACGCTGGTATAAACCGATGATCAGTATCATTAAATTACATGATAAAAAAAGAAAAAAACAATAAAAAGTCTAAACACTACATTTATGATCAGTGTTATCTAAATCAGTAAAAAATTTAAAAAGCTTAGTCTTAAAAATCTTCAGACTACTGCAGTTTCGATGGTCTGTTGGGAGGTCATTCCATTCCTTGGCAGCAGCGTACATGAATGTGGACTGGCCCATAGCAGTTTTAGTTCTAGGAAGATGAAGTTCTCTGTTGTCTCTCAAGACCTTACCACGAAGGTCGGATCGTAATACAAGATAACCTTGTAGTTGCCTGGGACAGTTATAATCGTTCACGATTCTATAAACTAACTGTAGACGCATATAACGCCGCCTATTGAATAAAGTTAGCAGACCAAGCTTTTCTCTCATAAACTGCATGCATGTTAAGCGATTTGTTCTCAAAATTATTCTCATTGCCTTATTTTGCAGGCTTTCTAAAAAATCAGAGTTCTTCTTACTGCAGAATCCCCATACGGTGCAACCGTAGTCTAAAATAGGTAGAATTGTTACTTTATAAATCTTCAATAAAGTAGCCGGGCTAAGAAAAGATGAAATTCTGTTTAAAAGTTTCAGTTTGGGATAAACCCTGGAGGCAACATAAGACACGTGATTGTTCCAGGATAACGACTCATCTACCACTACGCCGAGATACTTAAAGTGCTTTTGTTGTTTCAAAATTGAATTTCCATAGAATATGTTAATGTCCCTGGTGGTTTTAAGTGCATTCTGGGACGCAATAACCATAGTTTCCGTTTTTTTGTGTTACAAATAAGGCCACTTCTGCGGAACCATTGTCGTACACTCTTGAGGTCCTCGTTGACATTGTTCTCAGCTAAATCAATGTCCTTAGAACTGGAATGCTTCTCGGTGTCGTCTGCGTATAACGAGACAGTGGTGTATGGCATGCCTTTGATTTATTATTAATGTTTAAATAACGTTGGTCCTAAAACCGACCCCTGCGGGACACCAAAAGAGCGATGCAACGGAGCCAAAATAGCGTCCTTAAAGACGACACACTGTGATCTCTCAGAGAGGTAACTGTAGAACCACCGAAGTTCAGATTCTTTAACACCATAAGATTGAAGCTTGGTGAGCAAAACGTCATGTCTGATAACATCAAAGGCTTTTCTTAATATTCAAACGTAACTCAGTACAGGTCAGTCAGGTTTTGATAATAAGTACTTCAACTATTTATTTAGTTTATTTTAAGGAAGGGTAGCATAGGATTATGAAGTTCTGTATTTTATTTGTTATAAAAATTTATTATATTCTGCTTTCAGGCCATTGGAAAGCCCTATGACAATGAATCATAGATTAATATTATTGTCATGGTAATAGTGTATATGTGCAGTAAATAATTGTCTGGGTAACCATAGTCATGAATAGAATAGTTATTATTACAGACCTGCATGTGGATGGTCTTATTTAACTTAAGTGATATATTTTTAGTTTGTGATGTGATTTTGTACTTCTATATTTTTAAACCTTTAGATTGAAAGGGTAGCTGTTACTACTATCCCAGTAAAAGGTATGTTACAGTTTATCTACATTTATCCTATACTGATCATTATTTTGCAATAAGTTTTCAGTTAATATGTCAGGTAGACTTTTCTTTTAGTTTTTCATAAATTAAATAGAAACCCACAACAGATCAGAGTAAGGTTCTGTAAAGCTCCCCACCCCCACCCCTCTAACCCAACATTAAATACACTAATCTCTTACTTGGAGCAAGATGTTGGGTTAGGGGAGGGATAGCTGAGCAATTTTCAAGCACATTAGACTGATCCCATTCATGCATTTGTGAACAACTGAGCTATGAGTACTGATTAAGAAACTGTTCAGCATTAGTGCAGGTGAGTAATAAAAAAAATCCAGGTTTGAATCTCGGCCAAGGTTTTCTTTCCCTTTTTTGGCTGTTATTTGTTTTTGTATTTTAACTACCATATTGTTTTACTTATTGGTTTGTTTCCCCCTGTCCTATAAACAGCATTGCTAGAATACTTCTCTTACACAAAGTTTGCTCTTGTCTTCCTCTTCATCAGCAAGGGGCTTGTCATTCAATGAGCATAATCTCTTAGCACTGACTTGTAAAAGCACTGTTCTGTTAAGTGGTTATTTCATCCATTTGCTCCAGGAAATTTTGCCGAATCGAGCAGTTTTCTGGTCACTGTCATGCTATAAAGAATTAGAACTCACCATAAAGCCATTAATTTACAGGTCGTACACTTCACAGCCTCCTGATCCAGATGCAAAATATTACCTTGCAAAGTTTGGGCATTCACAGAAAGCAAAATTTATAGATAGTTTTTTGGTTTAAAAGTGACACAGCAGTCTTGACTTTTACTTTTCACTTTCTCTCCTCCCCTCTTTTTTTTCACTTTTCTTCCCTCATTTTTTTTCTTTTGCTGCATGGGCATTTTAGTAGGCTTCATTTTGGTGAGAACAGTGGTGTGGGTTTTTTTACGTGCCACAAGAACCAGAAAAAATACTGTGAGGTGTGACGTACAGTTTTTCATCCTTATCCGAGAAGACTAGAAAGTCATTACATTCACAGATGTCCTTACAAACGCAGCACTGTACTTTCTCCTTTGTGCAGTTATTTTAAAGACCCTGAGTGTTGGTCCAACCAGGGTTTGAACTCATGACCTCTCGCTCAGCAGATCAGTGCTTTCCCAACTGAGCGAACCAGGTGGAGGCAAAAATATGTCACTAAAGTTATAACTCAACTCACTGCTTTCTTGAGTTAATTAAAATCATCATCCCTATGTTTGCACCACTTTGTGTACTTTTCTGTCAGCCAGCTTTGATAAGCTACTTGGTGAACTTCCAGCGTTGAGGTCAACTCTGCTAGTTAAAAACAGCAGAAAAACTAAGTTTCTGTATTCATTTTCTGTAGAACAAAATGCAAAATTGTTACCTTTTTTGTCTATGCTTGTCATTTTAATAGGTTAAAAGTTAAGAAAAAGGCACCTTTTTTGAAAAAGAAGTCAGGTATTTTCAGCTTTCAAGCGAGTGATATTTTGATGTCAATATTGCCAGCTCTTCATCCATTTCTCACTTTACCAAACAATGACTTAAAGCGCGAAAAAGGTACCTTTTTAGCAGTTGGAAGCGATGTTCTCAAAAGCACCAAAATGGTACCTTTTTTGCATTTGAATCTGATTTTAAAAGTGCGAGAAAAGTACCTTTTTAAAAATATAAAAAATTGTTTTCAAGCTTTTGGGAAGCTATTTAAAATCCTACTGATTGATTGTGATGACCTTCAATGAACGATGCACTGACTTTTTAAGGGGATTCTAGGTGATCCTGTTTAAATTGAAATGGTCTACAAGGGGAAACAGCGGAGTAAAAAATTTTAGCTCACTTCTTTTAGTCAAGATCAAAAGTGAGAAACTAGAAGAAATCCGAAAATACTGGCCACCAGCCAATGGATAAAATGGCTCCTGATGAAAATGTGACAACTTCTGGTACTTTAAAACTAGATGCAAGAAGAGAAGTTCATGCAGGAAGCGCAATTTTAAGCATGGAGCAAAGGTGCTCATTTTTCTTTTCGTCTAAGTCTAAACTGAGCAGGTTCCGAGTGGGTCATTTTAATAACTGTCTTGTTTTGTGGGTGATGTTTTTCACTCCAAAAAGGTTATTAGAGACTTCAGTCTTGGGGTTATTTTTGTTTGCTGTAATATAAATTATATAAATAATTTAACTTCAGGTGCTTTTTGAGCCATTAACAGTACAAATGCCACCATACATGTACCTTTGACACCCCCTAACTAAATACCAAAGTAACCCTGAACAGCTTTCCTCTTCTTAGACTTTTGTACAGCATTCCAGCCTTTTTTTTTTTAGAACTATGGTGGAATTTCCTGAAAAATTTTTTTTTTTTTCAGAGAAAATGAAAATTAGAAATTTTCAAATAGAAAATAAACTCTCAAAAGTCAAAATAAAAAAAATTCAAATGCCACTGTTTAGGAAATTGTCTTTTGGTGTATTAAGCCATTAGCATACATTCTTGTTGTTTTAACACTTATATGTATCATCATCGCACGTTTTAGTGAATTTTTTTAGGCTGATCATGTTATTTGAAAAAATGGAGCATTAAGGTAAAGCATTTTAGCGAGGAAACAAAAAAGCATTTTAAATACACAAGAGCCTGGCCCAGTTTCTCTTCAGGTTACTTATAACTGACACCTGTCATTCATTAACCACCGAACCAGTGACAATGCTTCCAGCTTCACTCTGACACTGATCAAAGATCACAGGAAAAACTAACGGATTCCCATTTTTGGATATTTTAGGGTATTTAAAGAATACTGTTACGCCACAAAATGTAATAATCTTTTAACGCAAATTGTAATAACTTTTCTAACGCATAATGTAATAATTTCCGAATAACGACGTGCATGTTTTTATTTCAAAATTCGACCCACATAACAGCATTAAGAACAAGTCAGCCTCTATTAAGTGAGAACTTAGGAAAAGTAAGCCACAGCCAAAGTTGTCTGGTTCTCATGGAGAAAAGTGACTCACAGATATCTTATATTTTAATTGCATTTGAATAATGCTTTGAAAGTTGATTCTATTACTTGTTTTCAACAACAGCTATTTTATTCGACTGAATTAAATTCAACATCTGAAATTAAACCAGGTCTCTCAGTTGCTACAGTTGTGGTACAGTACAGCAAGCTCTTGCAGCCATTATTGTCTCATCACGCAATGCTCCTCCTCCTTTGTTGGGGAAGAGTGTTACATGACGAGACAAAACAAGGCTGCGAGGGAGACTAGCTCAGCACGGAAGTAACATGACGTTTCAACCGTTATTTCATTAATGATACTAATAAGAAGAAGAATAAGAAGAAGAAGAGGAAGAACATAAATATTATTATTATTATTAACATCATTACTGATAATAATGATAATAATAATAATTCAAATGAAGATCTGGATCAGCTACTGATTACTGAGCCACAATACCGATTTTCAAATAATAACATGCACGTCGTTATTCGGAAATTATTACATTTTGCGTTATTACATTATGCGTTAGAAAAGTTATTACAATTTGCGTTGAAAGATTATTACATACCTTCTTTTGTGTGAGGCAAGGAGCTGGAACTACTGTTTTATGCAAGCCCGCTTTCCGTTTCTCTCATTTTTACCTTTCTAAGGCTGTTAATTTTTATATACATAGTTCGTAGTCCGCCCTTTTTACCTAGTCCGTATTTTATACCCAGTCCGTGGTCTGCGGTCCACAGTCCGTGTTTTATACTAACCGTTAGCCTTATTAACAGTCACGTTAACATGTTTGCTCCAGGATAAATCCGAAGAAACCATAATGCCTAAATCCTTGACGCACTTTACACTTTTAAGCAGGAAAATCAGCATATTTTATCTTAGATCGCTTGATCATTCGTATAAGCCCTCCGGTTCATCAAGTGATTAAGTATATTACACAATCGGTCAGTATAAAACACGGACTGCGGACTGCAGACTGGGTATAAAATACGGACTAGATATAAAATGCAGACTGGAAAATACGGACTGGGTATAAAACACGGACTAGGTATAAAACGCGGACTACGAACTATGTACGTAAAAACAGGTTTAGAAAGGTAAAACTGAGAGAAACGGAAAGCTGGCTTGCATAAAACAGTAGTTCCAGCTCCTTGCCTCACACAAAAACATTCCGTAAGCTGGTCACGCCGTCTATATTCTCCTCATGTGAAGAAGGAAAGCATACTGCACGGACAAGGTTATGAAAGGTTATGCCGCTATTCAAGGCAACTGAAATTAAACTCTGAATTTTATTAAAAGAAGGAGTTAAAAGAGAACCAATCAGAGAAGCACTGAATAAAAAGAATAGCATTGGTGATAGCCAAGTCAGATTAAAATTCTTAAAGATGCCTCTATTCTGTTTCAGAAAAAGCCTTGGGAATATGAGAAAATGAAGAACTCGGACGAGAAGGTCAATATAGGGGCATTCTGCAAAATAAAAAAGCAGTATTTAGGGGGGAGGGATTACTCACCTATATGTGAATAATAACCGAAATGAATCATCCAGCCCAACGTTATATTCTACGTGATGATTTTCACCCTGCTCCTAAACCCTGGAAGGGGGTACTCCTAGGAATTTTTTGGTGGGGTTGTGCCCCCTGGTTCTCTAAATCCTTACCCTGTTTCAGAATAAAAAATGTCATTTTCCACACCCATTTTCAGACCTGATCTGTAAAATCCATACCCATTTTCAGACTTGGCCTAATTTAGCCTGTGAGTCCAGGCTTTCAGATAAAGAGGAGACTACCCAGTTTGCTCCCGTTTTATTTTCGCGGACCCAACTATCTCGGAGCCTGGAACAGGCTAAGCATGATTAGGCAGAAATTATATCATCATTATATATTGTAGATTAGAGTGCAACAGTAGATCATTCTCTCTTGAGCACAAACAAAAAATTCTTCTATGCATTTCAAATATTCATATTTCTATTTCCTTCTTATTCATTTATTATTGAAAATGATAAATACATTCGTACATGTACACTCCCGTAGTTTCCTCGAGAACCATACCCGATTCCAAACCAAAATGGGCAAAGCGTTTTCAGACCACCAAACCGGGTCATAAATCCTACCCTTTAGGGCGGCAAATAGGTATATGGCTTTTATAAGAGAGTACCCCCCGGGTCCTGACCCCTTTCATGATTGTTAGAGACAAGAGAGAATGAGCTAAGAGAGCGAATCCCTGTGCCCCATGATAATTTTTTTCAATCTATTTAAAGTTCACGCGCGTGCTGCGTAGGTTATTTTTAGAGGATGTTAGCATCAACAACGAGTACGAGAACGACCTCAAGCCGTACTCGTACTCGAAGTTGTTTTCTCAGCTTTCTATGTTAGCGATGACACCGAGTTCGAGTTTATAGAAAATATTTGAGTCGAGGTAGCGCTTCCACAACAATTTCGAAAACAAAGAATGACTCTAAAAAACGTTCAAGACTGCTTGTTATTCGGTTACATATTGGAAGGTTTTTTGGACGAAGAAGAATTTTGTGCTTTATATGATGTAAACAGCACAGATTATCCTGTATTTGAGCATGGAAAGTATCGAAGATTTGACCTGAATCTTCGGTCTTAAAACACGCTAAAACCCATCAAATTCAACACATCAACCACACTGGATAAAGAAGTAAGTATTCTTTATTGATATCTTCGACTGCTGGGATATTTTCGACCAAATAATGGCAATTTTTGGGTTTATTTCGTGAGCCTGTGAGGCCTGTGGAGAGACATGAAACTTTCCCGGGTAAATGCAAATTTACTCTTTGTAGGAAATATCGCGTTCAGTTGCTTTAACTTGACTTCAAAAGCATTTTTTACATAAAACATAATATAAGAAATGTTCAAGATGATAAAGAGAGGCTAGAAACGAAAAGAAACTGCATTAAACGATCGGAATTTACCTTTGAAAACCAGCTCTTCCCAGTCGTTCTGCCCACTTCGAGTTTTTGGTGAGAACTCGTCGTAGTGCAACTTGACAGGACGACTTGAAAACGTGGAGATGCACACTAACGGATGCACAGTACGCAAAATCGCTGATCTCGTTCTGGAACTCGTACTCGTTGTTGATGCTAACATCCTCTTTTGTCTGTTGTTTCCATGACGCCACTCTAACCGACCAATAAGGTGGCATCCTTAAAATAACCATGCAGTATGACACAGAACCAAGAATAGGTTGAAAAAAATTTTAATGGGAAGAGGGTCATGTATGGGGGATTCACTCTCTTAGCTCATTCTCTCTTGTTAGAGACCGAGACCATGTCTAAAATGGGTGTAGAAAATAGCATTTTTGTCAGGCTCTTGATTCAGAGAACCTCCACCAAGAATTTCTATTTTATACCCAGTCTGCAGTCTGCAGTCTGCGTTTTATACCTAGTCCGTGTTTTATACCCAGTCCGTATTTTCCAGTCCGTATTTTATACCCAGTCCACACTCTGTAGTCCGCAGTCCGCAGTCCGTGTTTTATACTGACCGAATTTAGAGCTTTTCCAGAATGGGTCGGTCCAGGAATTCTATCGCTTGAAAGCGTTGAATACTTTAGACCAAGTGAACACTTTTCAGTGGTTGAAAAAAAAAGAATAATCTTAATTTGCAAAACTTAGATCATGATGAGAGTTGTAAACTTTCATTGTATACAAATGAGTCTTGTGATGAGCATGGCGGTTTATTTTCAGCAATGATTGATGAAATGACGCCCCATGTTCTCATTATGTTTTTTGTCTCTGGCAATGATGTAATTTCTCTCGAATCGAGGCCTCTTGGCCCTTGAATTTTTGTGTAAAATACGTGCGTATAGCCTATGACTGTAGACTGATTCCGGTCATCACTAACACTCATATTTTAAGAGCATTCTTTTTAAATAATATTCAAAGTATCACCTTGTCAATTTTAAGTGACTGTTGTCATTTATTTTCACCTTGAATATATATATGGTCATCCTTTGAATGGTCACATGTTAATGTAATTATTTGCTTGTCATTCATTTTGCTCTCATGATACCGTTTTGCTGGTGGAACCCCAAATAATTATTGCTGGTGCTGGCTTGTCTATTTTCTGTCTCAATGGGCACTCTATCAAGAGTAAATCTGCTATATGTGATTATGCATAGAACTGATATTGAAGCCTTGACTGAGACTTGACTATATATTTAATAATGTTTCAGTCACTTTTGCTGATTACACCAGCTGAATTAAGAATTTTATCGAAGTTGACTAGGGTCTTGACAAACTGTGAGTCACGCGAGGCATCGGTAAAAACAAGGAAACACAGATGAGGAGTTGAGCACTTATTATAAATACTGATTAGGGTTAAGCACTCATTGTACTGATTAGGCCTAGGGTTAAGCTTTCATTTTACAGATTAGGGTTAAGCACTCATTATTTTTAAGGCTTGGGTTAAGCGCTATGTAGGGTTAAACACTTATTTACAATCGTTAGCGTTCAGTTAATGTTTTCCATATTACTGTTTTCGATTTTTATGGTGTTTTTTTCAATGATTCTTCAATGGACTTCATGGCTCGCATTTTATACACACTCAGTTGACTACTTGGGATGGGAATCTAGATAACTATACTGTTCTCATCATTGATTATTTGGATATTCAGAGAGTTAATTCAGATTAAAGATTGTTTTAAGAATTTTTTCAATGAATTGTTCAAGCTTCTGACTTAAAACCTCTAGTCTTGTTGTCCTTTATTAGCCACCTTTGTGTGTTTGTTGATAATATTGATTCATTTATCCCTGAATTTACCAATCATCTCAGTCTTTCGTTTTCTTACCTGAACCTCCACTGATTTCTGGTGAATTGTATATGACTATTTTAAAATATTCATGATTCAGTAATTAGATGATAATCCATTCTAGTTAATTTCTGTGTCATTTAGAACCAATACCTCACCTTATTTTGTCTTTTTTATGTCTATAGCTGCCATTGTCACACAGCAAAGAAATCATGCTGAAGACAAACTACTGCTGGGCTGTACAGATGGTACATTGGTAAGATAACACCTGTCACCTGTGCAATATTTACTCCAGTTTGTTTATTAACTCATGTGGATATTAATAGCCTGCGAGCAAGCTTTCCGGGGTGCTCTGGCGGTGGGGTGGGTAAAGGATCGAAGGAGCAGCTTGCAACTATGTCTCTGGAATTTGAATATCTGCATTGAAAAAGTCGATGCGAAACGCTGATTAGCAGAGATGACATAAGTAATGATGTCATTACCCTTGGCAATGGCTTTTAATGTTTGTTTACATTTGCACTCGTTTCCGCTTCTTGCTGTTTGGCAGAAATCTGACAGCTCAGTTGTCGGGGAGCCATAGGGGAATTGGAAGTGGAATTCAATTTCCAGAGATGTAGTAGCAAGCTCTCCTCCCTTTTCTCACCCCACTGCCAGAGTGCCCCGAAGACGTTGCTTGCAGGCTGGGATATCGATGGCGTGTCCAACAAGTTGCTGTCAGTAGGCACTGCAATATGCAAATCAGTGTGTCACCCACTCACTCACTCACTTAACATGTAGACTCATCTTGGTGATTAGTCTTGTGTTTGAAAGAGAGCGCCCAACATCAGGATGACAATGATAATTCTATGGATTAATTGTGTGCATCAGAAGCAATAACTTTAGTTATCAAATATCCATGAAAATCATGCTTGCAAAGCTACTTGTTATGGCAGCCACATTAAGATTTTTGTAGCAACTTCTAATCAGTACATCCCAGTGGCATGACCCAATTTAATTTTGAAAAAATGATGCCATTGTAGCACATATATAGGATATTATATTTTCCTGGAAAAAATAAATTTGAGAAACATCATAAGACAACAAGAGTATTTTTGAGCTATTTTGAAAAAATAGCTCATATGTCAGTGGTGTAAGCGTATGTATCTTTGTGGCTCTGTGGCTTTGTGGCTTTGTGGCTTTGTATGTTGGGATGTTTGTTGCAAGAGCCAATAAGGTTGAAGGTACTATGAGTTGATGCTTAGGAACCAATGAGATCTTGGCATCCATTTAAACATGGCATTGGTAAAGGTCGAACAAGGGCACTTTGAGACCGCCATCTTGATCCTTCACAATTTTTTCGTCTTTTATTACGGGTACAGGTGTTTGGAAGCATTACATAAAATATCTTCATGATTCAAACGCTATGAACAGTGATGCAGCTGCTGAAGGGTTCATATCATTTCTACCTAATTCAGCTATCGGTACAACGCACGTCAGTATGATTCTGTTTCACCTGCTACAACTGGGTAGAGTATAAAAGATCATATATTTTCAAATCTCTTCCAATGAAGCAATAATTGATATTTAGATGTAGACTTCAATTCGAAAGCATGCGCCCTATAAAATGTGGTTTTAGAAGTTTAAAAGGCAGGGGTTTTTTTTCTGAAAGCTGTATCGAGTATTGTTAATCCCGTAAACAAGCTTTAAAAATATTATTCTCTCGCTTACGAAGTTCAACCGACCTTTTTCATTCTATTTAGTAAAGATGCGTAACTTATGTACAAATAGTAGCGTTAGGGAATAAAATTGGAAGAAGCTAGTTGACACAATAATTAGATACTGTTAAATTCAGTGGAGTAACATGATATAAGTAGAAATATATTTCAGCAGTTTGATAATTTTCTTGGAAGTAAATAAATGATAGGCTATCAACCTTGACGTTGCATGAAACATAATTTAATTGCAGATGTTATAATGAAACCGAGGTGATTTCTTAAAATCGTTTGAGAAAATTTTTTAGTAAAACAATTTGCATCTTTTTACGTACGAATTGTAAAAGGGCGAAAGACCAACATCTTCATGTGCAAATTGTGTGCATGAGTTATTTTTATAATTCTGTTTACTAGATTACTGTGTGATAACTCGAATTCCCTCACGTACGAACCACGAAAGGGGGCAAAGTCCAACACTTTCACGTGCCAGCTGTGTGACTGTACATCTCATGCAGATTGGCTTTTCACAATGATAAATAGTAACTTGGACGTATGAAGACCTGTTTCCTTTTGAAACCAAATCCTTAAAAAAAGCTCTTGTCTTCTGAGAAGAAGAAATAAGTTGTCGGAGTTAAAGACTGTTTCACTGAGTAGAATCGCACGTGAAAACCTCGTGAATTATGATGATGCAACCATCTGCCACAATGATAAAAATCCTGGTATTTCGTAACTATTCAGTATTCGATGAGTCACATTTTGGCTTAAGAAACTCTGAGGAAACCTTAGAGTTTTCCTTCTAATCAACGTTTGGTGAGTAGAAATTTATTTCACTTAAACGATTTGTTTAACTTGCACCAGATGTAACAGGGAAAGACAGAAGAAATTGAATATATAGCTTGAAGATCGATTCAGCTGAGCGTTTCGCATTTTCATTTATGTACCGCAATACGCAATTTCGCACAAAAACCCAATTTACATTTAGGATGAAGAGGTAGATTCATCACTTTTGGTAAGGTTACACCGAAGCATTAAAGTTACACTGAAGCATTTAAAATAGCTCATGCACGTTTAACGTGCCTATGTTTAAAGCAAAGCACATGTCATGTTCTGTGACATGAAATGTAAAAGATCATGTCAGGTATTGCACATTTTTGCAACTCATAAATATCTGCAACATGTTTTCACAGGTAGTGTTGACAAACACTAAAGTTCACAGCAGCCGCAATTTTTCTTGGATGTTTCATTTCTTTCTTAAATAATTTATTTTGATCATCTTCTATAACCTGGCTTCTCTGTGTTCTAAATGATGTATCCGCAAGTTTCCTGTAGTTTCTTCTTTGTTCCAAAAATCAAAAATGGTGATCTTCTTTACAGGCAGTTAAACGATCACAGTAATGATGCTAGTTGATATCTTTCAATAATAATGATTGCTATTTAATGAAATAATATATTTCCAAAATGTGCTGTTTCTTATAGATGCTGTACGATGATCATAGGAGAGTTACACAGATGACTAAGGCCTCTTTGGTGATTAACTTCTCTGTATCTATTTATTTGTTAACTATTGTCAGCTTCAGCAACAGAAGATAACATAGTGCTCGACTTACAAACAGCATTTTGGGTTAGTTTTGGTTCTTCTACGCCACATACTGTTAGTGACCAGAAAATATCTCAGCTAGCTTCAAAAGGCACTTTTTGGTGACATTTTCGGGAACAAATGGGTTAAAGTCCATTAAGAAAAATTAATGACAATGTTGTAGTTCAAATGAAATTCAAGTTAAAATTGGGTCATCATAGTTTGATTCTCTATTTCCTTTTGCTCAAATCCTTATTATTCATACATGGTCTGTTATGAATATGAAAAAAACTGTTGTCATTGTCTTTTGCCATATTCTCAATCATAAATAATTAGGGCTAGAAGTCAGTGGAAGCAACTCGGGTTGAAGCCATTTGAATACGAACTTCCCTTTCAACTTGTACTATTTATTGTTAACTGCATGTTCTTCAGATGCCATCACTTATTCAGTGGCACCCAGGGGATGTTGTGGTACTTGTTTGTAGTGCTGAGGGAGATATTCAGGTACTTTGTTAAATTTTACACTTTAGCCATCAATCACGGGTTGACTTCAAAATAGTTTCAAAGTTTGTAATGCATTAATTAAATTATGTTAATCCTACCATAATTCAAACATTGAGAACTAATAACTTATTAATAATACATTGCAGGGTACAGTTAGTTTATGAATAATGGAAGGTCTAAGAAACTTGGGGTTTGAAGAATACTGATGCCTAGGTGTATTGAAAGCTATATTAATTAAGCTGCAACATTGACAGTGTTAGACACTAGATGTAAATATTATTTCTCTTTACAAAAAGCGTGTCTACCCAAAATTGTCTACCCAACTGAGATCCACTTTTTTCAGTAACCAGTTGTTGACAGGGGGACTTTGGGGGGTACCCAATACTGTAGTACCATAAGAAAAATTGGCAAATACTATCCTCTGGATAAATTTCTATCCAGTTCCAGGCCAGTGGATAATGCACTTTGGTTTCCTTAATACTTATCCACTGGTTAGTGATTTATCCAGTGGATAGCACTATCCAATGTTGGAACTACTGGAACCTGTTGTTAACTGTTAGTAAGTGCTTTTATTGGTTATTGTTGCTATTTTGTTCTCAGATATTTGATATGGCTTTAGCTCCGGTGTTATTACAGCTTGTAGCAGAAAACCCTTCTCCAAGGCATTTGCTGGAACTGAAAAAACTCTTCACGTAAGCTGTTAAGAAATGCATGCAACAATTAAGTGTGTTATATATTTTAACCCTTGACTCTGAATAGTAGCCAAAGGAAATAAATAAAAAAATCAAATTTCCTTTTGGAAAAAAATATTATTGAAATTAATGAAACACATTATCTGCCAAAGAGGTTTCATTTGAATGGAAACACTATGGGATTACATCCTCAGATTAAAAGTTGGAGACTGAGTGACAAATAATTCCGTCATAATATGTGGTCCAGGAGTGCAAACATTAAAGCTCCATAAAATTTTGAAGGGAAATTTACCTACATTTGACATCTTTAGCCAGTTCAAATATACCCAACAAAGTTTGAAAAAACATGAATTCACTTTCATAAAGACATTTTGATAAAGACTTCTTCCTTGCTGAAACTCCCTAATTATCCGAATGACTGATGAGCATGTCAAACACTGCACATATGAAATCTCATGGATGTCACGAAAGCAGTCTTGATGAATTCCCGTTTTGATATGCTGTACAATGTCGATGCATGTAAGGTGCAAAATTAATTTGACCACACTTTAAAAGGTAATTAAGACCCAACTGAAAATTATTTCCATAGAATCCCAATAAAACTGAGGAGTGTTTCCTGGTCCTGTGAAGCTCCCATTGCAAACATTGCAGAAAACAGTATTGGTTGCCATGACAACTTAATTGTCTTCCTTGACAGGTTTGTTAATTTGCAATAATATAATGCTGGTATTAATGTTTATACATTCAATAATTTTCAATATTACAAAAATCCATCCATTTAAAGAGAAACAGGGTTTTCTTTAAGGTTTTAAGTAGCTGGAGTTTTTTGAAAAGTAGACTGTTGTGGGTCCGGAGGAGCCATATGATGGGCTAAAGCCCATTGTTTCTAGGGGTCTGGGTGCCTGCTCCCCCGGAACATTTTTGAAAACTGAACGCTGGAAAATACATATCCTAGCATTTTGGGCCTTGAAACGGTGACATCAGGCGGGGGATGAATTAAGCTTTTAACGTTAATATTTGCTTGAATGCTTATGTTTTAAGAAATCGTTATTGATCAAAAATCATGTTACTTGAAGAAAGACAAAGCGAAATTTCAATAATACAACCGTGTAAACAAATAGTGGAATGATATTTTTCTGTATCTTTATGGTGGTTTTGCTGGAGCTAAGGATAGGTACTGCAAATTTATATTTTTATTAAGCCTAAGTTTAGACCAGATAAACATCATCTCCTCACCATATCTTGACTCTTGAAGTAATGAAAGCAGTGTTCTCCCTAAATTTTAGCTCAGCAGGTAAGGGACCATTCCTGACCAGTAAGGAAAAAAAATATACGCCAGACGCGCACTTTCCTGCGGGAGGGGGGGAGTGGGGTGAGGGACATGGCCCTACCCTCCTTGGGATTAAAACTTTAGATTGAAGCTCATCATTAAGTTGTCTGAAAAGTCATTCTCATATTTTAAGACCGTTTTTAGGCTAATCTGCTGTTGTAAGCTATCAGCCTTCCAATCTGAGGTTAAAAACTTACAACTAATTTTACAATTCCACAATTTATTGTACTGGGCTTAAAGACCTCTTATAAAATGAAGTCAGCAGTATACCTTTTCCCTTCAAATTTATAGTTTAGGTCTTTAGACAACAACTTAAAACATGTGATTCCAATAGTTTTATCTTGTTTTAAATGTTCTCTTTCCATGATGCGTGGCCCATATAAGAAAGAATATCACAACTTGCAAAACAACTTGTATAATTTTAGTAAACTTTCACACGATTGCAGGCGATAGCCAGTGTTGCTTCAAGCAGTAAATTTTACTGGTTACCGCCTGATAAGGAGAACACTGTGAAAGTAGCGGTGAAGCCTTGCAGGGAGGCCGGGGAACTTTGCTGGCTACCGACTCTTATAGACAACCCTGGAGAAATTGTGTGGCGGTCAATAGAATTAACCAAGAACAGTTTGAAGCAAAGTTTTTCTTTTGGTACTAAAGGACCAATTGACCAACATCATGGCTATCTGATGTCAAAAAAGCTAAATTTCTGACTAAAACTGAACAGAAGAAATGCAAGAATAGCAAAACATATTGCTATTTAAATGTTATCTACTTTTTGAGGAGTATTTGCAAGAAAAAAAACATCTGTTTATATCCTAATCCATGCCGAGGAGTCAGCCAAAGTTTTTAAGAAAGTCTCCTCTTGTTATCATAAGAACTTAGAACTATTTTGAATGAATAATAAAACAGTTATTGAATTAATGGCTTTCACATGATGTGGAGAGTTATGGAGATCTCATAGCTAGATCTGCATAATTCTTCACATCATACCCAGTCTCATTTCAATAATTGTTAAATAAGTTGTAATACTGTGATAATTAAATGACTTACTTATTTGGAAAGCCATTTGAAATATTTATTGTGTGGCATTTTTTCTGTGTTTATGGCAGAGGCCCTTTGTGCCTTTTAAGATTTGAACTTGGTGTCCTCACTAATGGGAGGCTTGGTACAGTTGAGATGATGTCTGAGTACATCAAACATGATCAAGCTGAAGAGGTACTTGTAAATGAAAAAATTTTTATTAAAATGTGTTTATATTATTATTATATATATTTTTTATTTCAAATAGTATTGTAATTAGGTTAAGCAGTGAGTGGTATTTAGGAGCCCATCCACCTTTCTGAGACTTTCAAGACTTTCTTGAATTATAGAAATATTTTTTCATTACTGTTGAACCCTAGTATTCACTATTTTGCTGTAGGTTGTATGGTATTTCTTTTTACTACAGGAAACTGGGCAAGAAAACTAGAAAGGATGGCTAGTTGTTTTTTTTTTTTAATTAAATCTTCTGGGTCTGACACAATATTCAATACGACCCATTTGTCTGAATGTGACAATTTATAAATCTTGAGTATAATCATATCTCAAAACTTATGATAAGATTAATATATAGATTTAGCCAGGGCTAAAAGCGAAGCTCCTATTAACTCGAATTTATAATTTAAATAAAACAATTAACTTGTATTCCACAAATCAGTTAACTTTAGAGCACATTCATGTGACATTTTGAGGGAAGGTTAAGTGATTTTAGACAAAAATAATTTGCAAACAGTCCAAGCTATGAGTGAACTTGATCTTACATCTAGTTGATAGCCTTATATGTCACCCAAAAAATAGCATAGCCATGATGGCTCTTGATCACAGTAGATATGGCCTAGAAAAACAAATTCTTGGAAAACAAATCAGGCCGAAGTTTCTGCATTCAACAAGTTTAGTTTACAAAATCTTGCCAACAAGTCTGGGGACGTGTACACCAACCTTTTATACTTTTTATACATCACATCTGAGGTGAAACAGTACCATGAGGTGCTGTTTTTATCATACAGACCTCAGACAGAATGCAGTATTTCACAATTTTGCAATACAAATTGCACTCATGCATTCAGTATTCAGGACTATCAAAGCACGCGTGGGATGGGCTTTTAGCGAAACCATTAATTAAAAATAATTTCCAAAATCACCTATATGGCTAGCCAGTTCTCACTTTTGACATAGCGCCAAAGTGGACTGTTTAAATTGACATTAATAGAGTTATACACTTCAACATAATAAAGAATTTATTATGTTTATTTTTTTATCTAATGGTTTTATAAAGAGTCTTCAAAAGCGTTTGATATGCATGGCATTTTGACTACTCCAGCAAGCGATGTTCATGAGCGACTGAAAACAAATGCCACAGCGATTAAAATTGCAAAGAGACTACTAACAATCAATAATAAAAGGAAAATAAAAATAATTCGGTGAAACATATACAGAGACAACAATTTTCATTCACGAAGACAAGTATTTTAAAAAGTGTCTCTGAAAATCCTTGTTTATGTTTTAAATAAGCCGGCTTCCCGGTGTTTGCTTTTTTCAAAGATGAACTTGAGGCAAGAAAATCACTCAAAGCTTTCTTTTACAGCCAGAATTATAACTAAATATTCTTTGGAACATTTCTTTCTATTTGTGGTGAGAAAATGTCTGAAGGCTTTTTAAAGTTCTATGAGAAAATCGCCTGATCGCAGGTTAGCAGTCAGTCAGTCGGTGTACAGTCACGTGATTACCAAATTTTCTGGGATGGGTAGATTTACTAAGCTATGGTGCTCCGCCCACGCACGTGCGTGGAGCTCCGCTATAATTACTGTATTATCAGCAATGCAACCTTGATTTTGTCAGAAATACACTGTACCCATACACAGCAATAGCTTTCTACTGACATGTGCTGTCCTTGTCCATTTAATTAAAGTGATTATATTTTTGGTGGTTGAATATCATTTAATGAAGACTTACATGGCTTAGTTTGAGTCCCAGTTTGACGTGGGACTCTGGGAATCTCAACTGAGCGGTGTTTCACCAGTTCCCACAAGAGGTTGATCATAATTTGTTCAAGTCTCTGTTAATTAAATTGTAGTGTTGTTTTATATTACACTAAGCTTAATTCTTGGAAAGAAAATTGGAGTATTAAGATAAAGTTCAGTGATTTGACTGTATTTTTGCTTCAACAGGCAGTCAACTTTCTTAATAGTATGAACTGGAACACAGAGGGTAGAGCATGCTTTGCCTGCTTAATGCTCATTATGAACTACCTTTTGAAACTTCCACTTAATTCAGAGAGAGAAGGTGTGAACAAAATATCTTTCCTACTCTTAATTCTCACACATCCAACCATGTTTGGTACGGAAATATCTAATCTTTTTTTTTGTTAATTTTTTTTGTCATTTACTCTTATAAGCTGTCCATGTCTGAGTTTATAGGATGTGCAAATTCATTAAGTCGCCTTGAAATGTCTTATAGCTATAACAGTTACTTTACATTAATTTTCTTCATTTAGAAGTATTATTTAGTTTTAATTAGTTTCTATAATTGTTCTTTTGAAAGATTAATTATAACTTCATCATTCACATTAATTTGAGTCATGCTAATTTGATTTTATTACATCAATGGTGTATTAAAAAAAACTTCATAGTAACACTCTCAATTGTTGTTACTGAAGAAGCACTGGGCATATTATTTGTGCAGGTACTGTTATACACTTGTCTGTTATATCCATCATTAACTTCAGGTCTTTTAGAAGAGGCACTGGGAAGTTTCTATGCTCCCAGTCGACCACTATCAGATGTTACAGTGTTGGAGTTCAGAGAGCCAATCAGCAAGCTTTCCAGAAGGTTCTTTCACCACTTACTCAGGTGTTAATCTGAAATTATTATTGTAGCATGATTTGTAGTGATATTTGGAATAAATACCACAAGTGATATTTTGAAATTGTTATACATAATTTCATGAGCCGTTAGGCAAGTGAAATTTGAGACAATTTTGAAATGTCACGAGTTAACCATATACAGTTCTTTGTATTTCAGATGCACTCATCAATTGCATTTGTTTCTCTGATTTAAAATATGCGGTCACTGAAATAAATTAATACTTTTATTAACAATATTGTGGAAACTGTGTTGGTATAACCTAATTTCCCGCTAAAAAGGTCACAATAAACCACTATCATCTTTTTGTTGCCTTCCATTCACTTATTAAAAATAAAAATTAGGATGAGCCGTTGAGAGTTGTCAGCAATGCCTTAATCTTAATATTTCATCTAGCTTAATTTCTTGATTATATTAGAACATTTTTAGCTGACTTCATGATTGTCAACTTTAGATATAAGAGGTTTGAGAAAGCCTTTTTATTGGCTGTAGACATTGGAGCTAAAGACCTCTTCATGGTAAGTTGTTCTCCAATTTTTATTATTTTTTTCACTGGCATTGCCTATAAAGCTGAAAATGCTTCCTTTCATTGTTCAACAATTAAAACCTTTTATTTATGTAGGTTAAGGAGTCCATTCTACTTATTTCTGAACCACTCACCCATATCATAAACTTATCAATCCAGCATGGTATTGTTCCCGATGAAATGAAAATCGCTCGCGTGATACCTATTTTTAAATCTGATGATCAGTCGCTTTTCACCAACTACCGACCTATCTCGGTGCTTCCCAGCTTTTCAAAATTCTTCGAAAGAGTTATCTATAATCGTTTAATGCAATATCTGATGAACTTCAACATCCTCTGTAGCAACCAATATGGCTTCAGGAAAAATCATTCCACTGCACTTGCGCTAATCGACTTGCATGATAAGATCTCCACGGCCTTTGACCGAGGTGAATTTTCCGTTGGTATTTTTCTTGACCTCTCAAAAGCCTTTGACACTGTAAATCATATCATCCTTTTTGATAAACTTGAACATTACGGTATTCGTGGCTTAGCGCTGGACTGGATAAGAAGTTACTTTTCAAACAGAAAGCAATATGTTGAATATAATGGCCACCACTCGTTTAGAAATGAAATCTCTTGTGGGGTCCCTCAGGGTTCTATCCTCGGACCTCTATTTTTCTTACTGTACATTAACGACATCAACAATGCTTCTAATCTATTAAATCTGATATTGTTCGCTGACGATACAAATGTATTCATGTCACATAAAGATCTTACCTGTCTCTCAGATATGTTAAACTTGGAGATGAACAAACTGTCAATCTGGTTTAAAGCTAACAAGCTTTCTCTAGATCTTAAAAAGACTAAATTTATGGTCTTTAAACCAAGACAAAAGCGTTCAATTTGTTATATTCAAATAAGTATAGATAATCAAAATATTGTTGAAGTAAAGGAGACAAATTTTCTAGGCGTAATTTTGGATGAAAACCTAACTTGGAAGTCGGAAATTTCACACGTTGCAAGTAAAGTTGCGAAGTCAATCGGTATAATATCCAGATGCCGCTTCTTTCTTCCCAAATCGTCTTTACGTATGCTCTACTTTTCCTTAATCTATCCTTATTTTTACTACTGCAATATCGTTTGGGCTTCGACCTATAAAACCAATCTCCGCCGCCTTGTTATCCTGCAAAAGCGCATTATTAGAATTATTAATAAATCACATTTCAATGCTCATACTGATCCCATCTTTAAGGACCTCGGTATACTAAAATTTAATGATATCCATTTGCTCCAACTGGGCCAATTTATGTATTCTTGCAAAAATTCATTCTTACCCCCAAACTTTAATAACAAATTCTCTCAAAGCAATCAATTCCACTCTTACAATACAAGAAATTCCCAGGCCTACCGTCTACCGTATTGTCGTACAAACACGAAGAAGTTCTCGCCCTTTTTTCAAGGGCCTAAGTTTTTTAATTCACTAGACAACAAGGTCATCGACTCTCAATCCCTCTCCTCTTTTAAGAAAAAATTGAAGATTAAATTATTTATTGAGTAAGTATGAAAACAGTTTATAAATCTTTCCATTTTCGACTTTTCGCCTTCCTTTCTTCTATTGATGTGAAACAGCTCTTAGACTAGCTCATAGTTCGAGGAGGCCTAACCTCTCATAAGCTCCTATAGTTTCTGTTAGGTCTCCTCGCCACTTCTTTTTTTTTTTTCTTCCTCTTTTCAAATATTTTTTGTAATTATTATGTGGCAAATAAAATAAATAAATAAATAGGTTGTTAACAAAGTCTATGTTAAGCTTTATAAAGGAGCAAGATGTTTCATTTATTTACACCGTCAAAAGTAGTCAGACACAAATTATATACATTCAAAGACAATAGATCAAATTCTAGTTTCCATTAATTAAACTATCCTCACGACAATTTCTGATAATGATTTCACCAATTATATCAAAAAGTCTATTTAAATCTCAAAACTACAATTCAAAGTAAAAATTACAAATCAATGGTGATAACCATGAAGAGCATTAATGTAGTGCTGGATTACCACCTGCTCTTTTTATGTGAAGATCAATAAGAAGCATTCAATATTTGATTGCTGGTCTTTTCTTGTAACACCATCAAAAATGCCATATATCAACATAGAAAATTAAGAATCGATGAATCAAAAGAAATTGGGGAAATAATGTTACATGCAACTATGTCCCTGAGATTAATTTTTCTGCAGTTTTATCGTGCACAAAATAATCTGAGAAATATTGTTTTACCCAAATGTTAACAGAGCTTTGTCTGTTGGTGTTTCTCAACAACCAACAGATCTGAGCCGTGACTTGGGTCATTAGATCGTTCTTGGGTGAGACACTTTACTCTTTTACTCTCACACCACCCAAGTGTATTAGTAGGCACCAGTGAATTTAATACTCTGGCTGGGAGGTAGCAATAAACTTGCATCCCTCCTAGGATGGTTGGAGCAGAAATATTCCTATTCCAACTTGGCTCTTATACAGACTCAGTGACCTTTTACTAAGTAGCTGAACAGTGCAGCAACATTTTGACCACACTGCAAATATTCTAAACAATCAATCAGAATATCTTGTTGGTTTAATCTTTTAGGATATTCACTACCTAGCATGTGATATTGGTAATTATCCTCTTGCTGAAGTAGCAAAACAGAGAGCGATTCAAATTGATAATGAACCTCTTACATCAGGTGGGTCGTCATCTTTACTCCTTTATATGATGGCTTTCGTTACCATGGAAACCTGCTGCCTTATGACCATAAGCACATTCGTTTTGCCCAGCAAATAAATATACTCAGTCAAATTCGTTTCTTCAAAACCTGGTTTAATAGTATCCTCCAGAAAACTCTAAAAGATGAGGGAGAAAATTATTTTAATAATGTGGTGGCAATAGACTAGATTCAAAGTCATAAGGTGGGGGTGGTATAGAGGGGGTGACCCCACTCACTGTCACAGACAGCCTCCATTTGCAGGAGTCCAATTGTAATTTTAAAGGCCCAGAAAAGTGCATTTCATTTTGATCAACCAGGGGAAGGATTTTAGGCATGAGGGTGGCCTATTTACCCACTTTTGCTTTTATTAGTTTATGCATGTTTTTAGTGAACAGAAGTGTTGAGACTGAAACAAATGTCAGATATAGTGTTCCTCCAAAACATAATAGTGTGAGAAGTTGGATCTTCCATCACAACCAGACTGCAATTGTTTTCCAGAGCTTCTGGAGTACCCCCATTTGTTAACACAAGCAGATGTTTATGGTCCTTAGGTGTTTGCATGCATGGTGTCCCAACTTTTTCATCGAAGGGAAGTTTAAATCCATTCTAGACGTTTCTTAGGCAACTGTTAGAAACTGTGACCCTAGCGTTGATTGGAATTCTTCTCTGATTTTTCTGTCATTTCATAATTTTTTTTTCCTATTATTTTAGTGTCCCCAGCAATTAGCTTTTATAAGCTAAAGACATATCAACACTTAAATAAAGTTGTTATGTTATGTTATGTTAGACACCGGTGAATCTTATGATGATGAAGATGACCTGTCATACACAGAAGAAGACATAGCAGCCAATGGTCAAAGGACCAGAGGAGCTAGAGCTGTTTACCATGGTGATGAGTATGTCTACATACATAATCACACACTTTCCCCTCAAGGTCTCATGCCTTTAGGTGAAGAAGATGATGATGGAGCTATACTAATGTTACAAGGACCTCAAAGAAGTGAGTCAATAACTTATTCTATTATTGCAGGCACCCTTGGTCTTCATTGAGTTAGTGTCCATGATATATGTAGTTGGTTGCATGAGGACATGTTTTTGAAAGCATGAGCATCAGAAGTGTTACATCATCCATTTCCATTAACATAGTCTCACCCCAAGCACCAGAAATATTTAAGCGGATTTTAACAAACTTATTTTGTTATTTTGTTCCAAAGTCAGCAATCCTGCAGTTTAGCTGGCCTTGATGGGCAACATTAAAAGCTTAAAGTCTAAAATATGGTGCTTGATGTGCATTATTGCAAGGGTTAAAACAATAAAATTGTGATGCTGAGTCTTGCTTTTTATCCAAAGATAGCACAAGAATATATGCTTCATTTTATATGGAAAACAAAGTCTTAACATGTAGCCTGTGCTATGGTCTCAATCACTGCAAATATGAGAAAAAAAAAGTGGGCAAGCAGCGCACAAATGAAAAATGGCAGAAAGAGATAAGGGGCTTGCGGTAGTTTGCGAAACGAAATGGAAATCTGTAGTTTGCGAAATGGGAATCTGTAGTTTGCGAAATGGAAATCTGTAGTTTGCGAAATGGAAATCTGTAGTTTGCGAAACGTGGATAATTGGATATTCTAAACAGAAAATTCCCTCCAAAAAAGCCGTTTCGCCCAGAAAGTTCAGATTAAGCAGAATGCGTGACGTTTTCGTTGCCATGTATAAAGTTTAAATTAACCTCAGGTGTTTTTGAGTGACGGACAGCAACCGGAAGCAAGACCTCTGCCCTTTTTATATGCCTTGACGCCACCACATTTGTATTGATTAGTGGCATTACTCTTATAGAAACGATCTGCCTGAAAATTTACCCAAGAACTACTGCCCAACGATGCAAGAAGTCCACTTCCGGTGGCCGTTAAAACGCCTTATCTTAATCAGAAACGTCACGCGATATTCAAACGAACCGATAACATACATCATTGTGGCTTTTTTGTTTACTTTGGAAAATAGTGGTTTTAACGTTTTGTATAGATAAACAAATGCCGGAAAAAAGTATTTCCAGCAGAAGTTTTTGTTGTTTAAGTGTCATTTGACAGAAGGAATTCCCTTTGGAGGAAAGTCATTGAGTTTGCTGCATCGGTTCTTACAATGGCCTTCACTGGACGGAAAAACGGAAACTTTTCATCACCTCTTATAAAGAAATAAGTGATTCAATTATAGAGAAGGATAGATAATTTAATTTCAACAAAAACGGTTCTAAAATCTAACAATAATTGATAATGAAAATACACTACCGCTACTAAATGATTAAAACAATTTCAAAAATTACTCAGAACAACTTTTCTTAAACTTAATCATTCGCAGAATGGAAGAAAAAGAAAACCTTTACCACATCAATTAGCTAACGATGAGAGATAGTCCAGTTTGCTTTTTGAGGGGTCAAGTGGGGTTGCCAGGGGAGTAGCCAGATTTTCGAGTTGTTGTAGGCCTGGCTAATTTTCATTTCCACATATCCTGTAAATTGTACGCCTTGACCTCACCAACACTTTGAGCTCTTAAGCTTTTTATCTCGCCCCAACAACGCATCAAACCAAAACTTTGTAGGCACGGGCCTACAGTTATATGTGCTGGCTACGCCCCTGGTTGCAATAAGAATTTCGGCTTAGTTTTCGCAAAAGAAAAATACTAGTACTATAAATACTCGCGCTTAAAATAATTGCCAGTAACCCCCTCCCCTTTCAGAAAAGCTTAGGTCTATCCCAATCCAGCGTCAGCCTTGCAAACTAAATTTCATCAGTGGATTATAACTGGAACTTATCTGAAATATATTTCACATCTAATAATGCACATCATCCGTACCATAACAAAGATCGTGGGCAAATCATCGTCTTACAATTACAGAATGTGGCAGTTTGTGTAAAAGCATTTAACTATATTTGATATGCCCTACATGCCCAATGGATAACGAGATTGAAACTGGAACTGTTTGTTACATAACATCCAACAATACATATATTATACCGCTATAATCTTATATTCATACATTTGCTACGTAGGAGACCCTTGCGTTACATTTTCTAACGGGTCAGGCGATCACCCAGGGCCGAGGAGCAATCAGCCCGCAGAAGCTAACTTATTTCTCAGTGGAATACATTTGCACCTTTCTCCTTATAATTATATAGTTCAATATGCATTTCAAGAATGGAACATCAGAGTATGTACTTTCCACCGGAAGTGGACTTTTTGCATTCTTGGGCAAATTTTCAGGCAGATCGTCTCTATAAGAGTAATGACACTTATCAATGCAAATGTGGTGGCGTCAAGGCATATAAAAAGGGCAGAGGTCTTGCTTCCGGTTGCTGTCCGTCACTCAAAAACGCCTGAGCTTAATTTAAACTTTATACATGGCAACGAAAACGTCATGCATTCCGCTTAATCTGAACTTTATGGGTGAAACGGCTTTTTTGGGGGGAATTTCCAAGTAGACGCAGCGAGAAAGTAAATTTCCATTTCGCAAACTACAGATTTCCATTTCGCAAACTACAGATTTTCATTTCGCAAACTACAGATTTCCATTTCACAAACTACAGATTTTCATTTCGCAAACTACAGATTTCCATTTCACAAACTACAGATTTCCATTTCGCAAACTACAGATTCCCATTTCGCAAACTACAGATTTCCATTTCGTTTCGCAAACTACAGTAAGCCGAGATAAGGGAGATCATTAAAGCATCTTTTTAAATACCTCAGTCTGTCCACTTCATCAAAAGTTAGTTTCATTCTATCATTTAACTTTTCCTTTTTTAGCTCACTATTCAGGACAAGACACTGATGAGGTGATTAAAAATATTAATATATTTCTTAGAAAATGATTTAATTACATTTATAAAAAAAATTAACATTGTGTCCACAATGATTACAGTGCAACCACACAAACTGAGGCCACCCAGACAAAATTGGCATGTATTGAAACCCAAAACAACAATACAAAACCATTGAAATGAGCAAAATGGCTGTAATAACCAAAACAAAATCACCGAAACAAACTAAACAGCTAAGACAACAAAACAAAACCACTGTTATAACAATAGAAAAAAGCAAAAGCTAGAATATAGCTGACATTGTCATTATCTTCTTTAGCTCACTTAGAAGCTTCCTAAATAGGTCTTTTTTACAAAAACTGTTCAACAGAAAGCTTGTCTGTATCTCTATCAAGTATTGAAATTTTGTGACATCCCAGTCAGTTAATAATCCCATCTCCCTATAGTCTCCTGTAGAGCTCATCCTACCCTTCTTCTCCACCTCCTCCATCTCTGTACCTTCACCCATGAAGAAGTGTTACGTGAAGAGACAAAGAATGGCTCCATAGTGAGGCTGCATAGTAAACTGCAGAGAGCTATTCGTTTACAGCCAACGGTTACATGCATACATGGAGCTGGCGTTTTGCTCTCGCCTTAGCAGTATTATCATTACTATTATCTTGGAGAAAAGCCACAGACCCTCTATGGGACCAGGTCAGCACTGGACCATACCACCCGGGGCAGTCCATGATCTCCCCCTTCGAACCCCTTTTTATTGGGCGGAGGCGTCCCTAATGTATAGACCAGTAACAATAAAAAGGAAAACAAAATGATTTATGGTTAGTTTGCCACTAACAGTATAGCCGTGAGATTCAGAAATCCCTGTAAATCTTGTTACTTTTAGAGTGAAGAGTGATGGAGGTCAGACGTGTCGTTCTGCTCTCCGTATTTTTATCGAATTTGCCGACCTTGGAGCTCTCGGTCTCATTGAATTCTGCATGGACTCCTCCTGTTACCACACAACTTGCACATTTCGGGATTTTAAAGTTCCAGGATTGTCGAATTTTGGTTCCAACATCAAGATTGACTTTTTACTTGAACACAAGTACTACTACTGAAACCATTAGAATTTGCATATTCTTCGGTTCTGGATCACTACCTGCTAATGAGGTATTTCGCGTTGCTTTGTTCCCTTCATCAGTGAAACATCAACGTATTGTTTTTCTAGTGCTGGTGAATAGAAGATCCAAACGATGCTGTTTGTATTATGCTAACGCGTCTGCAACATTCCGACCGCTGATTGGTGATATTCTTTTCAAGTTGAATCCTGGTCCCAGCACTAATCAGGGCGAGAACAATGCACGTTCTCACCGTTCCTCTAATGTGGCCTTTTGTTTGCTGAATGCCCGTTCCTTAGAGAATAAAACTGTGTCATTTGTTGACTACGTACAAGATTGCAAAGCTGATATTTTTGCTATTACTGAAACTTGGCTTGCGCAGAACGATGCTGTAGTTTGTAGAGAAATCACTTCTGCTGGTTACCGACTGCTCCACTGTCCTCGTGCAGACCGCACTGGAGGTGGTACTGCACTCCTATTTAAAGACAGTTTTAACGTACGTCAATTTGCTGCTGGTGAAAGGAGTTCTTTTGAATTTTCTGAGTATTTGGTCGACGCCTCATCTTTTCAGTTTAGGCTTGTAATCATATACAGGATACCATATTCTGCGGTTCACCCTATCACTTCAAGTACCTTCTTTCTGGAATTCAGCAACTACCTAGATTCGTTATTACTATCCAAAGTTCCACTCTGCATATCTGGCGATTTCAATTTCCATCTGGATGTCAGTGGCGATGTAGATGCTGCTAAATTTGCTGACTTGTTGGAATCGTTGTGTCTTACTCAACATGTTAGATCACCCACGCATATTCAAGGACATATTTTGGACTTGGTAATTACTCGTAATTCTGATAATATTATTAAAGGTAGACCTATCTCCGATAGGTATATTTCCGATCATTGCTCTGTGTTGTGCAGTCTCTCTGTTCCCAGACCATTGCCTACAGTAAAACACATCAGCTTCAGGAAACTTAAATCTTTGGATCTGACTGCATTCAAAGATGACATTGACATTGCTCGTTTTGATTTGTCTAATGATGCTGATCCTGATAAACTTGTTGATCTGTACAACAACACACTGCGCCTCCTTTTGGATTGTCATGCTCCGATCATGTCTAAGAAAGTCTTATTTCGACCCAAGGTTCCTTGGATCAATAGCGATATCATCAAAGCTAAACGCCAACGTAGGAAAGCAGAGAGAAAATGGAGAACCACGAGATGTCAGTTTGACCTCATTCTGTTCAAGAAAAGTAGGAACTTTGTGACCTTCGTAATGAACAAGGCTAGGCGGGAATACTACAGTGATGTCATTTCTAATAATAGTAATGATCTCAAACATCTCTTCAAAGTAAGCAAGAATCTCTTGAACATTGCAAAGACTCCCGTTTTGCCACCGCATGAGGACAAACAGCTACTCGCTAACGAGATGGGCACCTTCTTCATTAGGAAGATTGCTAATATTCGTTCCGATCTCGATAATCATTTACCACAAGTCTGCAGAGTTGGCTCCAATGACTCCAATGATTGCAAAATCGATCTCCCTATCTCCAAGTTTAATTTGCTATCCCAGGAGGAGGTGCGAGACTTAATTCTTGCATCCAATAAGAAGACCTGTTGCTTGGATCCGATTCCTACAAAATTAGTTCTCGATTGCCTGGATATTCTTCTTCCTGTAATTACCAAGATTATCAACTACTCTCTCGAGCATGGTGTCTTTCCGTCAGTGTGGAAAAATGCCCTGGTTTTTCCTCTACTTAAGAAAGATGGCTTAGAACCGATATTCAAAAACTATCGACCTGTCAGTAACTTACAATTCATCTCCAAATTGACTGAGAGTGCGGTAGCCAGGCAACTTCAGTACCACATCAACATGAATAATTTATTTCCCTCGCTGCAATCATCATATCGTAAGTTTCACAGCACGGAATCCGCTCTCTTGAAAGTTAAAAATGACATTTTATTAAACATGAACAGACAGCATGTCACCTTGCTTGTTTTGTTGGATCTGAGTGCGGCTTTTGATACCATTGATCATGGTATCTTACTTGAGAGGCTTAGGTCGGCATTTGGAGTTCGGGATATGGCACTGTCCTGGTTTGCATCATATTTAAGTGGTAGAACTCAGCAAGTTTCAATCGACGGCACACTCTCGACGAAGTTTGAATTGGAATGCGGCGTACCTCAAGGCTCGTGCCTCGGGCCTTTATTGTTTGTTGTCTATGCTAGCAAGATATTTGAAATTGTCGGCAATCATAATTTAGAGATCCATTGCTATGCGGACGATAGCCAGCTCTATTTATCATTCTGTCCTAATGATAATGCTAATCAAGAGGCCGCCTTGGCTAGGGTCGAAAGGTGTATCGAAGACATTCGTAACTGGATGCTTAACGACAAATTAAAACTGAACGATGAGAAAACTGAATTTTTGATCATTGGCACATCGCAGCAACTGGCTAAAGTATCTATTAACAGCCTTCGTGTTGGCACTGCAACTATCCATCCTGTGTCGTCTGCAAGGAACTTGGGTTCGTGGTTTGATTCCAAGCTGACGATGGCAATTCATATTTCAAAAATATGTAACTCTGCCTTCTATTATTTGTATAATCTGAGACACATAAGAAAATATCTATCTAAAGACAACACCAAAACTCTGATTCATGCCTTTATTACAAGCAGAATCGATTACTGCAACAGTCTTTTATATGGCCTCCCGGAGTATCAACTCAATAAGCTACAGCGTGTGCAGAACATGTGTGCTAGATTAATATGCAATGAAAGTAAATATTGTCACATTACTCCTTTATTAGTAGATTTACATTGGCTGCCTGTAAAGTTCAGAATTGAATTTAAAATCCTGTTGATTGTTTTTAAGATTTTTAAGGGCTTAGCACCTTCGTACTTACGTTTTTTAATTACTCCTAAGCTTGTATCTAAATATAATTTAAGAAGTTCTAGCGACAGTACCCTACTTAGTTATCCGAACGTTAAGCTTAAGGCAACTCTCGGTGAACGGGCCTTTCTGTTTGCCGCACCTAAGTTATGGAATGCCGTGCCAAGAATTATTAGGGAATCTACTTCAATTGACACTTTTAAGAGAAAATTGAAGACTCACCTTTTTAAAAAAGCATTTTGTGCCACTTAGATTATAAGATTGTATTCTTAGTTTATTAGATTATAAATAATTTTTGGCTTATAATTTTTAGTTTTTGCTAGCAGATTTTATCTTTTTAACTTTTGGTCATTAGTTTCTCTATTCCATATCTATATTATTATCTTATTTATTATTAGTAGTACTATTATAATTATAATTATAATTATAATTATTATTATTATTATATATATATATTTTTTTTTTTTTTCCCCTATGGCGCATTTGAATATATTTATATAGATATTTGCGCCTTACAAGTTTTGAAATTATTATTATTATTATTATTACTTTTGGCTTTCTATCTTAGTCAGAAGCTAATTGTTAGTATGGTGTTATTTTTCCTTCTTTTCCTTTTTGGTGGTGAGGAGAATAAGTGAGCCAGCTCCAAGTATTTTCTTCTTTAAGAATTCAATTCCAGTGTTCTGACAATCATTTTCGAACTCTCATGTCGCATATTTGTAAGAGAACAATAATCTATGACTATATTAATTGAGGGAGAGAGGAGTTCCATATGGGTTCCATCTTTTAAGTGTCCCAAGGTGTAACTGTTGTTGTTTGGGTCGGGATAATCTTGTACCCAGATCTCTTGTTGACAAAGCTGAAGGTGAGATCAGGCCAAGTAAGAAAATTAATTTTTTTGGATTGGTTAGACTGTGTGCGAATGACATGAGTGTTGTCATCTGCGCACCAAGTTGACATGTGCCTTTTATTCTTTTTGCAGTCTTTAGTTCTGTTCAAATAAATATTTTCACTAATAAAAGAAGTAGCTTTCCTTCTCAATATAACTTGTAAAACCAATTTTTATCTTATCTGTTGAGACCGTTCAAAACTCTCTCTGTTTCTATGAAAACTTTTGAAGAGGATAAAAAAATTTTCTCATAGAAGTTGATGTGTACTGCTTTGACAAAAATTTTGTGTGGTATCAATGTGGGAGTGAAATACAAAGATCGATTTGGTTACTGCACAGGAGTAGAAATGCTGACACTCGGAGCACTACTCCTTCATGAGGATTGTGGGTTGTGGTTTAAAACTGGGTGTTGGAGCTATGTAATAAGAGAAACATCAGTGGTGACATAATAAAAACAAGAATAAAGAAAGTACTTTGAACAGTTGAAAGAAAAGCATTCATTGTCCATGAGGATAAGTGCTGTATGACATTAATTTGAGTTAAATCACCAGCTCTCCGTCTGTTGAACGGTCTTCATTCTTTAGATGTCTGTAAATGTGAGACAATCGTTGAGGAGACATGAATGAAACACGGAAACAAACAACATGGATTGATATCCACTAATCACAAACCATGACCTTTTGAACTCATTGAAGTAAACATGTGTTTCCTAGGAGGTCTGCTAAGATGGTTGACAGAAAAGAAAAACCCAAAATTCCTTTGAAGTTTGCAAACACGCAGCCCAATATAACAAATTTGGTTCAAAGTACCTTTGCCATCGCTCTGTTCTCTGCTCTGTAGTATTGTAATAGTATTGTAATTTTCTCGAGACACAAAATGTTATTGCAGAGTGTACAAAATTAATGGCAAATCAAAACTGGCCAGTCCTTTAGAACTGCAGATTCTACAAAGAATCGCTCTCCAATTGGAATTAAGCAGGAGAGAAAGTTAGGAGAGAAATTACTGCTTGAATGTCCATATAAAAATCTTGACGTAGTAAAAATGATCTATATGTTGCATGGAAATTGTGATTCACTCACTATTTGCCATGAAATGATTGGCCCTAGCCTTTAGTTCGGATTGTTCAAAATTTCTTTACTGCTGGCTTTGATTTCAGCCAACCCAGACAATGTCAAAACATTTTTTTCCGCTTGATTTATACCATCACAGTTACTTATTCATATTTTATATCCTGTGGAAAAATGGTTTGTGACGTATTTTGAACTGGCCCAATTTCATTGTTTACGTCTCAACTTGTGATTGGCTCATTTCAAAAATTGACTAAAAATTTTGTCTGGCTGGCCTCAGTTCATGTGCTCACACCGTAAGTGAACTAGTTCTGAAAAATACTGTTGTGAAAAACTCGGGGTGTGTTCCATTTGAGTGATCCTGATCAGGATCAGTGATTCAAGATCACTCAGATCATAGCACATCAAAGAGACAATGAATCCAATGATCCTAGGCAAGGATTCATCAGCTCTTTGATGTACCATGATCTGAGAGAACTCAGATCACTGATCCTGACCTAGATCATCCCAACAGAATCCACTCTTAGTCTTATTGTGCTTCTCATGATCATCCGTCTGTCAATTGTTTTTTTCCTCATAGTCAGGTGATGGGTAAGTTATTTTTCTTTTATTAATGCTGCATTATAAAGATAAAGCGTTAATGTAAAAGAAAAACACTAATACTAGAATAGATATTAGTGATTTAGTATTTCACTCCTTTTTAACTTGTGATATTTTGTTTCATTGTTTTATGTTTGATTTGTTTTGTCTTCACAGTTGGATCTTGACCCTGTTGATCAGAATGAAAGCACTGCTGGCAACCTTAAGATTGTACATTTTGGTGTGGTGTAGATAATGATGAATGTATTTATTTAATGGGAACCTTAACCTTTAACCCCTAAGAGTGACCAGCATCTAGTTTCTCCTTATGGTAACACCTCCCAATCAGGCAGGGGGGCAGCGTGGCCGAGTGCGAGTGGTTAGAGCGCCGGACTTGCAATTCGGAGGTCCCGAGTTCAAGTCCCGCTCTGACCGCTAGCTGGATTTGTTCACGGTAGTCCCGAGTTCAAATCCTCGGTCACACTTGTAAATGGCCAACTGGTTTGCCTCCGGCCAGTTGGGATTCTTAACCCTGTTTAGTTTGATTTGAATTATTTGTTTCAGGCATTTGCTCGGCCCCACTAGCATTAGTGCTATAAATACTGCCGAGGGTAAATAATGGAATTATTATTATTATTATAAGCATAAAGGTTGTGAGAGAAAAGAGATCAGCAAGTTTGAAGGTCTTGATTCTTGAGCAAACTCTCCTCACTTCTCCTTGTCAATATCATAGGAAATTTTTTTAAAATATTGGGGGCAATATACATGCTGATATTAGGGTTTAAAGGGCTAAGCAGTGACAGACGCAACTACAGTGTAAAAGTGAATTCATGTTCTTTCCTTGTGCCTATATTACAAGTAACTATTCAATGCATCAAATGTAGTAAAAAAATTTCCTGGAGTTGAATTTTTAGGGACTGCATCCAAATTCAGAAAGATGAAGGAAATTCATTATCTCAAGTTTATTTTCATGTTGTGGTTGTGTAGCTGGGGCATCAGATGGGGATAAAAATTTACAAGTAGGTATGATTCATGCACAAAGTTTCAGTTTTACTTATTGCCTCTTTGCCATCACCATTGTAAGTTCCCAAATATTTGACCCATTTTTTCAAACTCTTTAACAGTTCAGAGAAAGGAAGGAACCAATGGTGTTTTGTCATCATCGCAGTTAAATTCTCATTAAAACTCAGTGCCAAATCCTTTTACTTGTTAAATCTCTTATAGCACCACTCAAGTGATACCAAACTTCAACATTTGTTCAAATATGTACATGTTTTATTAATTAAGTGAATTATAAACTGTAAATAACAAGACTCTACTCCTCCTTTGATTTCTTTTTCCTAAACAAGTAAAATAACAGTATTGTCAATAGAGAATGTTTTAGGTAGATTCTGTTTGTCAATAAAATTAATATTTTACAGTATTGTCTTACAGAGTGAATATTGTGCTTTTTTCAATGAGGCCTTTCCTGTGAAAGCCTGAATTACTGTTTTATAATTTAAAGCACTCTGCCACCCATTGAAAAAATAAATAAATAATGATAATAATAATTGAAATTAGCGCTTTCAGCAAAGAAAGGGATTGCACTGCAATAAGTATGTATCTTTGAAAACATGGGAACTAAACCATTTTAGACCTTATTAAACACTCTTCACACGATATTCAAGATCTTACAAGCCATTATACAAGCAGGACACATCTTAGATTCAGTAACTAGTTATACCACCATTCAAAACATTATTTTCTGTTTCTCCCAGGACTAATTCTTCATAATTAGCTAGTGTTGACCAAATTTGAAAGATGTTTACTGTTAATATAATTTATGAATGATATTGATCATAATGTTGAAAAAGGGAAGGACATAATTCTTGAAAAGAAGCAGTGTAGTAGCTCAGCTATTTTCGCATTGTAGGCTGGGAGGAGATAGCACTTCTAAGATCTCACACATTATGCAAAGACAAACAGCCAAACTATTGCCTTTAAAACAGCATAAGTAAGTTACTGCTATAAGAAATATCTTCTCAAATAACCATCCCTTTATAACTGAAACTGCCACGAAAGAAGCTTCCATTTTGAAGGAAATTTACATTTTATTATGCGTATTTCCTGGATAATAATTCATACAAAGGCTTGACTTCTTGAAAAAGTCTTGAAATTTGCCCAACAATTTTCCAGACCTGAAAAAGGGTCATAAACCCGAAACGTTTGTGTTTTTTTAACAACATTTTACACTTTTTGACATTTCTTTACTGAATATCACGTCATCAGCTAAATGGAGATAAAGTCTGGCAAAATGGTAAAAAATCTTGAAGTTTTTTTGTTAAAAAAAAACCAAGTGCTTTAGAAGTGAATTTTTTTCCTTTTGGTAAAATCTTCTTCAATCTCATCCTTATGTTTGGAATGCACCATAAAAAAGCTCTGTTACTGTTTGTTTAAGGTTTGTCTACTGGTCACCTATATGATAATCTTGAGTCTGGAAAAAGAAGCTATTGTTTTAGAAAAAAATCTGGAAAAGGTCTTGAATTTTGGATACAAAAATCTGCACGGACCCTGTAATCTAATATTGTTTCTTTGCCAATGTGTATTAGGTTAAAGAAAAGGAAAAAAGACTTCCTCTGGCCACTTCCTCAGGAAGCACAGATCTCCTCCCTTTGCAAGTCTTGTATACAATGTAACAACTTATTTGCTGCTCTAGTTTCCACTGTTTTGCTGTGATTCTTGTAGCTGTTGAATTCCAAGATCTGTCCACTTTTGTTCCTGTTCTTTTAGTGAGTCTGTTATTCCATTGTCTACAAGTTGAAGGCAAAATTTATTGTTTTAAATTTCTGAAAACTAAAAATACCAAATTTGTAAGTGTGGGGTAATACGATGCAGAGGGAGGCATATGTCACACAACTCGCATCCAATATTCCCTTTCTTACACAATAAAATGACATGTCCAATACAACTGGCAATAAGTGGACACCCACTGCATCATAAAAACTAACTTTGTTTAGAGAGGCTAAAACTGGACAGTTCCAACAGCTCATAAACTGGCAACCTCGTTCCCAGGGTTCTCTCCTACCCGTCCCTACGGAGCGAGAGAGAGAGAGACCCTGGTTGGGTCTGGTCACGTGGTCCCACACCAAAATTAATTCCGAGGGAGGAGTCCTTCGTCTCTCAATTTTTTGTCTGGTTTGTTTTCACCGTTCACGCAATGATCGAAAGGGCAAGACAGATTTGCTAAGCCTCCAACTATAACTGAAATTCGGGAAATTTCTGCCTAAACAGAGCTATCACTAGGTAAACAAGCGAATTACCAGCGGAGAAATAAAAAACTCGTGTTATCGCAGTTAAACCGATGACAACAATTAGATACTAAAATCTACGATCCTTAGTAAGACACAAGCGCGTGTTTATCCGCATTGAACGGAAAATCCCTGTTCGTTGAACTTGCATTGAAAGAATCAATGTTTGTCGGTGACAGCGGCTGGTATAATCGGCCCGAATCAGTACATGCAAAACCTAAACCATTAGCGGTGACAAAGCAAAGCAGTTACGTTGAGAGCAGAGGATTCATTTTTCATTCACGGTCAAAATAATATTTTAGCTCTAATGACTTAACGGAAAGCTGTAGTCTGAAATGTCAGCTTTCTCCTACCCTTAACCTTTTTTATGATGATGCGGCAACAGAAAAAACGTATCGCTTTTAGTGGTAAATAGAGGTAAAAAAAAATATAATATGCATGTCTACACGTAGTACGTGCATAAGCAAGGGATGACCAAAACGCGACACTGAAGACACAGGAGTAAACAGACAACATAACCCAGTGATAACCTTCCAAAGCGAAAGGATTTCTTGTATAAGGTCAAAATGAAAGCTTTATTAAAAAAACAAATGTAGCTCAGTGATTTTTTTGAATCCCCTAAAGCATATTCCTAACCCTCCAGAAAATTAAACAAAGAACAATAAACGGTTGGCAATCGTGCAAGCCATATTTTTTAACAAAGAAACTTATACGGCTATTCTGTTGATTTTAAACGACGACAAAAATACAACACAGAGCCGTTGGATAAAAATATACTCTTCTAAGATTCTGTTTACCTCTTTTCATTTGAACAATCAAACTGAGTCCGGGCGGCGTATTCTCTCTTTCTGTTGCTTCTGTTTGATTCTAATATTTTCGAGGTCGGTGAAGACGGCAACGCTTGATCGACTACATTTTTATGTCTACTACACTGACGTACATCTTTTCGGCCTCCCTTCGAACTGCATAATCATAGTTTTTAAAATACATACGTTTGCTTTCCAAAGGTGGCCTCCATAACATAGAAATTGGCAATTTAAGCCTACTGCGTTTCGGTATGAATACAACCGCCTAAAATATTTTTGACAGCACAAGTGGTGAATCCGTGATTTCCTTTGCAACATCCGATAAACATCCAGATATTCTGCAGGAAGTTATGCTTTCGCTGTCAAAGGATTCGGCGTTCGAGGTTTTGTCTTGACTAGTCCGGGAACTATAAAAAAACAGGACCCTTTAGACAAGGTCGGATACGCAGTTTCCACTGATCTCGACGTCTACCCTTTGTAGAGACAAATCTTACACTTACCCGCCCCTTCCACAAGTCGTTTGTTTGTAATCTCCCAGATTCTGGGAGACACGTGACCAGACCCAACCAGGGTCTCTCGACGGGCAGGAGAGAGAACCTGGGAACGAGGTTGATAAACTGGCTGTGGCCCTCTAAGTGTTTTCAAGTAATCAGAGATACTTTCCACACCAAATTGGAATTTTCTGGCTCACTTTAAAAAAATAAAACGTAATTGGCAGTTAGAGGTTTCAACACATTTTTTCAGTTATTACAATTACCAGTGCAATAAGGTTTAATTTGAGGAAGGGTTTTAGGTCTCTGCATTTTAACTGTAATGCACTACCGGTAGACCACTTGCACATGAGACACCCTTAAACCTATCCAGTAACCAATACCCCTAAAGGGTACCTACATAGTACCTAGAAACCCATAAGGGTTGAAACGTGTAACTCTCATATGTTTGCCTTGTCCGATGCTCGTGAATATTCATTTTCACAAGTACCATAAGGTGGTCCTATTCATAAGCCTTATTGGCTTTCTTGGGCTTCCTTGCCTTATCTTTTTATTTTTTTAAGTTTTGTATTTTGTGTATGGCAAAAACGACAATAACAAAATGAGAAGAAAAGATAACTGACCAATCCAACTTCGTAAACAATGAAAATTGCCTTACCACCTGGGCCAAAACCAACATTATGAAACTCAATCTTCATAATTTACAGGCCATGTTGCCACATTTGGGCAACTTTTAGGCTACGCGAACGTCACGCAACCAGGGATTCCAAATATGGTCAACATGAATATTTACGAGCATTGAACGTAAGTTACACATTTCAACCCCTTATGGGTTTCTGATAGTACAGGTTGCAACTCTTTTTTTCTGTTCACTTACACCTCGGAAACACATGAATTTTCCACTGGTAATTTCGCTTAAAAAAATGGAATACAAAAGTAAGTCAACAGAAATACTTACGGTCACTGTCATCAACCGGTGGAAGTTCAAATTCAGGAACAGAAATCTCTGAAAATAATAATATAAAGTGAAAATTCTCTGTCTGCCCACTCAATAGTGTCCAAGATCAATCTTCTCCTTACAATTATCCATACACTGTAAAGAGATAAGTTATGAGAATCAATAAAATGATCACCCAAGAGAAAATACTTTGATCTTTGAACAAATTCTCTCAACTAATTCTTTAAGGAAATGTATGGAGATCAGTTTGGAGAATTTGTATGTGGATACTGGGGCTTAAAGGGTTAAAGACATAGTGTGGGGCAGTTGCATAAATAACATAAGATGTAACGGCTGACAGTCCAATCAAACCTTAATTTTAAAGCTAGACATTAGCAGCTACATTTGACACGAACTTTTATGCAAGTGGTCCCAGAGGAATAGCAACCATGCATAAATGAGGGCATAAATGAAGTTAACAGATTTGCGACAATTTTTTCCTTTTGTAACCACCATGTAAATGGCAATACAATTTATCATAATAGAGGGTCACCTTTCAGTTGCCACATCTTAGATAGCTTAAATATATGACAACAGCAGGGCTGTCAACTCTCCCAGATAATCCGGGAGACTCCAGATTTTGAACCATTTCTCCCGGTCTCCAGATTAGAGTCTGAAAACTCCCAGATAATCGACCAAAGTTTGCCATTTCTTGTAGAATCGACTTTCTGACAATGAAATTTAAAATACTTTGCGTTGTTTGTGCTATTTTACTTTTAAAATCAAACGTTTCCTCACAAACTCTGGTATGCCATTAACCCTTTAAACCCTAACATAAAAATTTCAATTCTCATTTGTTATCCCTATAATTATGTTTTCAGTAGAAGAAGTGGGGAAAATTTGTTGAAGTATCGGTTAGATTCATCTTGTGTGATCATGTCCTTAATTCTCATGGCCATTCTGTTTTATAAAGCAGTGATGTTACAAGGAGAAATTTGATGCTGATCACTCTTAGGGCATAAAGGGTTAAAATATAAGCAATAATGTGATTGGTGGGAAGTAAGCCAATTTGGTGAAATGTTACAATTCCAAAAACATCTTTCTCGCATGTTTTTTTTTTCCACAAATGACGTCATGTGCCGTACACATTATGACGTCATTTATCATCCCTCCCCCATCAATTCTCAATATTTGAAGATGTGGGGGGTTGACAGCCCTGCAACAGGTGTTTATAATATAGACCCTAGAATTCAATTGACAAAGCCACTCCTTAAATATCAACTTAGCAGGGTGTTTTTTAAACTGCTAATTGACTAAAACGCACCGGTATATCCCTTGGCACCCTCATACCTTACCTAGCCTGCATTGCACCCGGACTTGTCACTAGAGACCCGGATAGAGAACTTGATGTAGTCTATATCAGGGATTTAGACTGTAGGCGATGCAGGCTAACCCTACCCTTTGTAGAATAATATCTACTCAATCACTGCTAGTCAGACAAATGTAGCTGCCAGCCCCAGTTAAAAGCTTTCACATTCCTGGTCATTACTTGGCAATTACCTTGATTAAAGATTAAAGATTTTGTCGCTTTTCACGAGCGCGAGCCCACTGACTTTTTGAAACTGTTAGTGCTAACAAAATGTTGGGTCACTAACAATAATGATAAACCCCTACATAACTGAAGATATTTCCTTGAACGCATACGTGTTAAGCTTCAATTTTCTACGTTTATAAAATGCTAGACACTATTAAATGTAACTTTCTACCGTCGTTGGGCAACTTGTCCTTGTGCCAGGCTTCGTCGATCAACTCCAACAACCGCCCATCTCGATGAGCGTAAGAAAGTTCACTATCCTGCAACACATGACAAGATAAAACAAAACAAAAGAATTTGAAAAAAATGCTGCATGAAAAGAGAAAAAAGATGACAAAGTGGACAAACCTGCGACATGTTTTCTGCGTAGATGTCCTAGGCGTCTTATGGTTCACGCGCCTGAAAAAAAGCCTGGGTTCAGGAGAATATGTGAGTAAGACCACAGGGTACCCAGACTCACAACAGACTTAGCGCTAACCCAGGGTTAAATTTTAACCCGGGTTTCTCCATCTTTTTATCAAAAGCTCTCTCTGGGGTAATTTTCTATATTCTTTTCAGAGTTTCCAATCATCAAATTGTAGGCAAAGTGAATTAAACCGAATTTGCTTTTTAAGAGCGAATGCACAAAAAAATCGAGCAATCCGTGGCCACAGCTCAAAACCTAACCTACCCTCATCTTCAGTCTGTAATAAGGTTTTGATGAGTTTATAACACTGCTGAGGTTTAAATTTCAAAATGCGGACGAGTTTGGGAATTATTTGAGATTTTCGATTTCAACGGTCTGCGGGCCTAAAATTAGCCGGCGAATACGGGAATATAGCCCAGTAGCTCCCAGTGACAGAAGTGAGCTGTCACTTTCATAAACGAGCGAATATATTGGCAATCTTCCCCTTTATGCACCTATCAATGTTAAGCCCCAGAGTGGGGGGGGGGGGGGCGGGCTACCCACGGGAAATTGACTGAGCGTGCTTTCCCCCGGGTAGGAATTTTCACATTTAAGCGTTGCCCCAGGGCGGGAATTTGGCATGGCCGCCATCTTGGAAGACCGAGAGAAACTGGAAATGAGTGACCTGCCATCTTGATAATACCCAGAAGTCACCAGAGGTAAATGACCTCTGCTTTTCTTGAAAGTAACAAGACAACATGAGCGAAAGAAAGGTGGGGAATCTGTTTTATTTTTCGGTATATATGAACCATCACTTCTTTCATTGTATGATCGAATGTTTATAAATAGAAGAGTCTTCATTCCTTCTCTTTCTGTTTCTATGTGAGGTTGTAAAAGACATATCCTTTCCAACCTGTCAATTATTAAGTCCTAACTCTGTTAGAAAAAGTTACCCCAGAGGCGGGAAATTGACATTTAGTAGGTGCCTGGGGGTGGGGAATTTGACTCTGGCTGCCATTAAAATGTCAAATTCCCCTGGGTCTGCCCGCCCCCCCCCCCCCCCCCACCCTGGGGCTTAACATTGATAGGTGCATAAATTTCACAAAACAGATATCTAACAATTTCTAAACGGCACATTTTTTAGATTTAGAGAGTAAAATATCGACGAACGAGCACAATTTTGAAACGTAATTTGCATAATGCTTATAAATACAACAATTTACCTCTAAAACCAAAATCGAATTTTCTATATGGGGGAATTCTCCAAATCACCCCAAATCCCGGTTACTACCCAATGAGATATAGTACTTCAACATTATCTGAAAGTTAGTCTGGTGTTCTCGCGAACGCTTGTAAAATAGATCGATTATTGTGACCCCAGGGTCAATTAACACGTGCACGTCACCTTCGTTTTATGCGTCGATTTGAGCTCGTTAAAAGGGAGAAACTAACAAGATTCTTTTTATATGTACCTATTTTAATGAAATGCATGCAATCTTCAAAAGGAGAGGCCGTTTAATGGGTAATTTCAGTTCTTGAGATCTTGTAGATTGTAGCATGGCGTCTGCGAGCGGACCTGAGTCTACGTCTGTTTTTCCGTGACTGCGAAATCAGAATAACATCATGAAATAATCCTCGCTAGAACCTTCGTAAATGAATCAGCTTTGCAGTGCCTTACCTGAGATACAAAGTGGGCCGAATAGGAAAACATTCTAGCGCAATTTGGATCCTTTGCAGCACGTAGTGTATTTGCTAAGCGGCGACGGTATCATACTCATCTCCGATTGCGTGACCAAGCAATTATCCATTGTCTCCTGCAAAAAATAAGTGCACGGGAAACCAAAGCTTTCGGGATACAGTAAATTTATTTTCCTGTATATGACCAGTTGCCCTTTTGTCCTATTTTAAAAGTGGTTAAGGGAAGATGGTTAGCAAACATACTGTCCCACTTTTAAAAATGGTACAGTAACTCAGAATGTTCGGTTCTTCTGATTTTACCCCCAACCGCGAAGTGTTCAAAAGATGTATTTGCACTATGCATGAAAGGCAAATGAATTAAATTTTAAGGTTCAAGGCGGTTTTAAGGCATGGGCTACCAATGGATTAGTCAGACTTGTCATAAGGTGCATTGCACGGAAAATTGCAGGCATGATAACTCTGCTATGGTTTGTCCATTAAGTGATTTTCCAGTAAACATTTTGACTTTTTTACCCCAAAAGTTTTTTCCGTTCGATTCTTACAGATCCAAACTTTAATAGTTAAATTTCTATAATTTGTTGTTATTAAAATGCAATTCTGCAAACAACTAAGGCCTGCTTTAAACGTCGTGCTACTGCCGTGCTAAGCTGGCTCGACTGTAGCTCGACTGCAGCACGACACTAGCACGACTTGGTTTCAGACGTCGAATTTAATTCAGTCGAATAGAACGGCTGTTGCCGAAAACAAAACACAATAATAAAGAAACGGCTCAGCAAACTTTTAAATGTATTCTAATGCATTTGTAATTTATGAATTGAGTTCGGCACAGTGATAGCACGACGTTTGAAACCAAGTCGAGCTACTGCCGTGTAGCACGGCAGGGCTTGCCGTGCTACACGGCAGTGGCACGACTTGGTTTCAAACGTCGCGCTAGTGCCGTGCTAAAGTCGAATTTAATTCGATCAATTGAGTTCGGCACGGCAGTAGCACGACGTTTGAAACGGGCCTAAGTATTTAATTTTGCGTAATAGCTACATGAAATTGTACTGTTTAGCCGTAAATCATTAAAAAGAAAAAGCATCATGCTTTCTCTTTTCAAGTCTAGTAGGACTTAAGCAGTGGCATTGCTTAAGTCCTACTAGTTGTTCTCCATGTCTGCTAAGGAGGAAACAGTTTGTTCTTTTCAAGAAATTGTTCTTGCCCATTGTGGTTTCAAACCAAGGAGCAGCAAGTCTGTCGTGGTCGTACACCGCTACTTCAGTGCAAGCGAAGCATAGGCGCACAAGTCAGCGCTTGCGTTTAGTCAGGTGCCAAAAATGAAGTGGAAACTTAACCCTAAGGGCGTCCATGTTCGCTCCGGCTCGAAAAGGTAGAATCCAAGATAGTAAAGCAGTTGTGCAGTAAAAAGTAATGCGAAAAACCTGCGGGGGCTGGGGAAAGAAAGGCGTCTTATTTTTCTTTGCCTTGTTCTATTTTCGCAACGTGGTACAGGCTACGAAAAACTGACAAGCTCACTATATGTCTTCACCACCGAGAGTCACTTGCCCTTGGCCGGACACGCCCCTCACGTATCATATTTCGTTCCTGCTTCTTCCAAATTTTAATTCCCTGACCGCACTCAGCGGCCGAAGGCAGAATTGGGGCATGACCAAACGAATGTCACAGCATATTTTGCAAGAAACCGGCATCCTTGTGCCTATCGGCTCATCAGAATTGGAGTGCTGGAATGGAAGGGAAGGAAGAAAAGGAAACCGCCGCGCACACCTGTTAAGTCTTTTATACATGTCATGGTAGCAAGAGTTTTTGATGTTTCAGAGTCGGAAATTGATCAATAATTTTATTTTCTCGAATAATCATCAATGTAATTATACTAAAACAATTAGTCGTCTCAGGCGACGTGAATATCGGCGAATAGTCACCGAGACTTCGTCTCGGTAACTATTCGCCGGAAGTCTCGGTGACTATTCGCCGATATTCACGTTGCCTTCGGCGACTAAACAGTGGGGACATACACTATTTTAAAACGAGCAAAGCGAAAATAAAACGTGCGCGACTTGGGAATGTGGGCGGTGGCTGCGGGAAAAATGGGAGAGAGAGCCTGTTAGCATTTCTTTAACGACCCTCTTCCGCCCATTTTTGTCACGTCTGGACTCGGCTGTCAAAACTGTTGACACTTCAGTTAGCTACAATCATTCTCAAGTTTCTCGCGCGAGCATTTCGCGCGACGCGAACTTCTTGTGCAAATGTGTGGAAATCCAGCGACAGCATCTGTTTTTTTCGGCTCTATTTTCTAGTTTCACCCCGACCGGAAATTCGTCTTCTGTTCGCAGGCTACGGTTTTATAGCAATAAAAGAGGGCGGTACGTTTTTTCCTCTGTTGGGTAGTTTATCCCCTGGAAGTCCTGGCAGATTTTACATTTTCACTGAGCAAATGTGATTTTAGCCGCTTGTTTCACACCGAGAGGTCATGGCACACATATCGATTTACTGTTGTTTATGTTTCTGGTCGGCAGGGTTTGCCTCGGATGAAAGAGCATTTTCTTTGACCTCTTTTGAAGTGTAAAGCTTTTTATTGCGGCTGAATAAGGGTTTTAATTTTCTCCAAAGTACCTTGTGGATCTGACTAACTAAGCGATTTTCTTTAGTCCGTGAATGTAATGTTTTTCTACAATGTAGTATCACGCTGGGTTTCTTTGCAGAATGTTAAATTATGACGGATAGTGATGTCAGTGATTTACAGATCCTAAATTATAAGTATAAAGTGCAGCTTAAACTGAAGCTACATCAACTCAGTAAACTCCAGCTTAGTGTTTTTCTTAAGATAGTGTGTCTTTTGACTGGAGCGCGCAGTTCCTCCCTTGGTAATAGCTTTTAAATAAGCTTAACAGTCTTTGGACTGTTTTGTTATTGCCACTTTGTGATCATTCAGGGCACCGGACTACCGAAAACAATTGCGCAGTTTCCTTTTCTCGCTTTCTTCTCATCCTCCTCTTCCTCTTCACCGATGCCAATAGCTGCGGCCGAAAATTCAAACTTTTTCAGTTGTTCCACTTGGTCTGGCATTAAAGATATCAGCGGCGAAAAGACTATTATCGCAGAGTTTTCTAAGGTTAGAGCAGCTTTATCCAAGCGTGGGAACAGCTGAAAGATTAAACTTTTGCCAAAACCGGTGGGCATAGTAGCGAAAACATCTTACCGCGAGCCAAGTTCGGCAAACACTCGTCCACAGCGCAAGACAACGCGGATTCATGAAGATCACACGCGCGATTCGCGTTGGCCATCTCGGTGATGAGAAAACTGATGACCACGCTAGTAGGTGATGATGTTAGCTGTAACAATTGACCAATTAGAGGGTATATCAGGGGCTGATATACCGGAACAGGCCGTTAAAAAAGTACGTATAGGCTGCACCGTCCTGTCTCTCCCTAGCCCCCGCGCGTTTTTCGCATTTCTTTTTACTGAACGACTTTTCACCACTATCTTGGAGCCTGGAACAGGCTACCTGAAGAGTTGTGCCTGTGCTGTTTTCTGTTTCTTTCCAGGAAACAGAAAGAAAACAATAAAAACACAACTCTTAATTAACATTTAATGAATGAGGCTGAGTATAATAAGGAGAATTATTATTCATTCAAAATATTTCCTCGATCCTGATTGGGCTAAAAGCACACGCATGATTCACCATAACCAGCTACTGATGACCAAATTTGGAAGAATTTTGCGATTAATCAACCGATGACGTAAAAAGTGCAGCCTTCTTGCAGGTTAATGCACCGTTAACCGAGAAGACGAGTTTGAGTTGTTTTGGGTGTGAAAACAAAAATGGCGCACATTTCACTCGTTTCAAGAGTAAGAACTAGGCGAAATAATAGCTAAAAACATGGCAATAGGCGAACTCGAAGGGTGACATCCGCTATTTGGAGGATATTTGCAGAGCTGAACAACTCTAAACGTGCACTACCGAAGATGAACTTAAATTGATGGAGGGATAACACGCTCCTCGATCTCCATGATTACCCGTGATGACGTAAGCAGCCAGCGTACATACATACATACGTACGTATACATACAGGGCTCTTTATTATTGTGTCTGCTCGTTCTAACGTCATCGGCACTAATTGGGGACTAGGCTGCGAAAGGCAGACGTTTCTCCTCGCTCATCGCCTCTGAGGAACGTTTCGCGAGGAGAAACGTCTGTCGTTCGCAGGCTAATTGGGGACACGAATTAAAATAAACTAAAATACAAAAATAAACTAAAAATAATTTCTGAAGAGAATTTCTCAAAATATCTAACTTCGATATCAAGAATGTATCACAACATTTTTCTTATAACTGCCTAAAATATGCTACCAACTAAAACTATAGAATACATTATACAACTAGAAATTAAAAACTGTTTTATGGCGGTACAGTAGGACCAAGTTGAACATAAGTTACAGTCTCTCCCACATTTCCTCTACAACATCAGATATGTTATGGCAAGAACAGCAAGAGGACATAAATTCTGTAGCGCATTCTTTTCGGTACCGGTACCGTCGATATTCGGTAGCGCATTCCTTTTGTATTTTTTTGGGAGTCAAAAATTGCCTTGTTATTTCGGCGGAGTGCGAAGTTAACGATTCGTGCAGCTCAGGAATTTTCAAGTTGCCTCGGAATTAGTTCGAGGTATCTTCGAGTTCTTTGATGTATTCTTTCAGGGAAAGAAATAATTATGAGGAATAAATAAATAAATAAATAATTATTCTTTTTTTATTATGCTAGGGTTTGAGCTAAAGAACGTTTCGCTCACTAAGAAACTCTTGAGGTCAACTTGTAGTAGCATGTCTATCAAAAACCTTTTTAAAAGAAAATGTTGTTACATGTACATGTAAGTGCGCGTTGATGTTCAAAGATCGTTCCACTTGGATTCGCACGTAACATAATCCTTGACTATGAACGCGACAAACTTCAAATTAGGATGGTTCATTTGTTAGTTTTTCAAAAGAAATTGTTACTTCTCCTCTAGCCTGTTCCAGGTTCTCAGATAGTGGGGAAGACGCGAAACTAAACGGCACGCGAAAAGTTGGCGGGGCGAAAAAGAGGAAAAGGAAGGGAGAGAGAGCTCCGCCGCCCCTTCTCTCCCCAGTTTCCTCCCGTTTTACTTTCGTCTTCTCGCTTTCTCAATTCAACGGGCCCAATTATCTCGGAGCCTGTGGAACAGGCTACTTCTGCTCTGACAGGTGTAAAGTACAGACGGCGACGCGAAAGAAAAGTTTTGTATTTTAAAAAATCTCTAAACAAACACGGGAGTCGCGTCAGTTTTATGATAGTTAAATATTTTTACCTGTTTTTCACAGCTGTGTCTGCGAAACCAAAACATAATTTGATGTAAGATTTTTATTCCAGTAAAATACGATGTATAAAGAAAGAAAAGAGATGAGTATTACTGTCATTGTCTTAGAAAAAGGTCAGTGTGAATCTATAAAGTCCCGCATTGTCTTTGGTGTCATGACAAGTCATTACGTATCACATATAGTACTAAAAATAAATGCGGGAAAGCTAAATTTAGCGGTCAAAAAGTCGAACTAGCTGGCTAACGAATCCACAAAAAGCTAATTTGTCCTGAACATTTCGTCGATAATATAAAACGATGACTTCCAACAAGATGATCTATTCAAAACAGATAATAGTTTTGGGGCGACCGCAGTTTCGTTGAAATTCAAAGCAGCTTTCCCGGAAAGCTCCACGGGATCTCAGTCATTTAATTTATCTTAGCCGAATTTTCTTTTCAACTTAACACCTGTGCCTGTTGTTAAAGACTTAGGTGTTCATCTCGACGCATGCCTCATTACAACGAACATATCACTAAAACCGTTTCGAATTGTCTTCTTAAACTGAAACAAATTAACAGAATCAAGCATCTGCTGGACAGGAAAACGCTTTTGTTAGTAATGAATTCCTTTGTTTTTAGTAAACTACTGTATTGTTCAACTGATTGGAGTAATACCAGCAACAGCAATATTGCCAAGTTGCAAAAAGTCCAAAATTTCGCTGGACGAATCATTTTGGGACTAAGAAAGTATGATCATATTTCGGTTGGGCTGCGATCATTGAACTGGCTTCCAATTAAAGAGACTCATTCTAAACGATGCAACCATGATGCACAAATGCATTAACAAACTTGTTCCAGACTATCTTGTCGATATGTTTAAACTACGTTCCCAAGTCCATAATAGACAAACTCGATCGTCTAGTGCCTTGGATATACCCTTATGTCGCCTGTCAACAGGACAACGCTCTTTTACCTACAGAGGAGCTAAACTCTGGAACTCCTTAAATAGTAACATTAAGTCTTTAAAATGCCCGAGGAATTTTAGGCGCCATTTCGCAAACTTATTATTAGGTTAATTTTTGTTTATTTTTTATTTATTTATTTTTTTAACATTTACAATATTTCTGACATATTTATTGTAATTATAATTGTACTTATATTCTTAATTACCGGTAATCTAAATTTAAATCTGTATTTTTAATTGTATTGTATTGAGCTGAAAAACCCTTTTTAGGGAGCGTCAATTAAAGTATGTATGTATTTATGTAACTGATCAGTAAAAAGAATAGTGTCCTTATTTTTGACTCCAACATTTTTATAAAAATTACTTAAACAGACCACAATCTTACTTACTTTCCCCCCCTGTCTCCTGTGTCCCCTTGTGTCCACCTGTGTCCCCTCTCCCCTGTTTCCCTCGTGTCCCCTTACGTACCCTGTGGACCCGTTTCACCTGTGTCCCCTTGTGTCCCTTGTATCCCCGTGTCCCCTTCTGTCCCTTGTGTTCCCCTGTGTCCCTTGTGTCCCCTGTTTCTCGTGTCCCCATGTGTTCCTCTGTGTTCCCCTCTGTTAGCCTGTGTTACTTTGTGTTACCCTGTGTCTCCTTGTTTCCCCGGTGTTCCCTGTGCGCCTTTGTGTCCCCTGTGTTTCTTGTGTCCCCTGTATCCCTTGTCCTTGTGTCCCTTGTGTCCAGTGTTCCCCCCGTGTCCCCTTTTGTCCCTTGTGTCCCCTGTCCCGTCTGTCTCCATGTGTCCCCTTGTGTTCTCTGTGTCCCTTTTGTCCCCTTCCCGTGTGTTGCCCTTTGTTACCTTGTGTTCCCCTGCGTTGCCCTATGTTACTTTGAGTTACCCTATGTTCCCCTGTGTTGCCCTGTGTTCCTCGTTGTTACCCTCAGTGTTACCCTTATGTTCCCTTGTGTTACCCTATATAACCATGTGTCTCGCTGTGTCACCCTGTGTGACCCTGTGTTCTGTGTTATCCTATGGTCCTTTGTAATACCCTGAGTTCATCTCTGTTACTCTGTGTTACCCTATGTTACCCAGCTGTATTCCCCTGTTTTTCCCTGTGTTCCTCTGTGTTACCCTGCTTTACCCTGTGTACTTTGTGTTCTCCTGTTTTCCCCTGTGTTACCCTGTATCCCCTTGTTTGCCCTGTGTCCCCTGTGTCCCTCGATTCCCCCCTTGGTCCCTTGTGTCCTCTTGTGTCCCCCTGTGTCCCTTGTGTTCCCCAGTGTCCCCTTTAATCCCCTGTGTCTTTTGTATCCGCTTGTGTCTCACAACAAATCTCCAGTCTTGGAAGATCTTAACTTCACTTAAAACTCTGTTGCCTTCGCATAGATCTCTAAGATCTTTAAAACTCCCTCGGCAGCTGATGTTTTGATTCTCGAATTAGCAGCGGTCTGTTGCTTTTGCGTTTCCGGTCTCATTCACTTCCGTCACCGAGAAATGCGGTTCACAACGAACTATATCACGTGGTACAAGTATCCTCCCTTATCCTTTTTTTACTCGCCACTACGCGCTTCGGGTGCCCTTCGGGCGACGGTCTTCCGTCACCCTTCGGACGACCTACTGTGCACCAACGAGGATATAGCTAGCGGTTATTGATTTTCAAAATACCGAACAACAAAGTCGATCTGGATCAGTTACAAAGCAAAGAAATCCTTTACAGTAGATTCATATAGATCCCATTGGGCTAATTAATCGCGCTAAGCGACAGCTATAAACATTTTTCGAGGTGAGACTTTAAATAAGTAATTCATTTATTCACAAGCAACTCCTCTGGACCCTGTGCATCAGTAGGTCGAAAGCATAATTCAACTTTTTCACTTGCTGTAGCCCAAGCTTTTTTGATCCCTAAATTAAGAGAGACTATGTTACTGAAAACACAGACAATACACATATTTTTATATTTTTGCACGTGCAACCCTAAACGAGATCTTCACAGCTAAATATAATAGCGTTTTGCCCAGAACACCGTAAGTGAGACCAAAATCCGAAATTTACACCCCTAAGCAAGACGACGAGCATCCCCAGCCCTTTTATATGTGGAGCCCCCCCTCCGAATGACGAACGCTCGCGCTGTATTCGCCTCATCACTGCTTATCGTATCTACAAACACGCGAGACTCAACGCTACTTAGAGCGTTCTTGTTATCTAATTGATTTCATTACTATCAAAAAGCAATCCAGGTACTCTCTAAGGTCAAATGAGTCTATATTCCTCGAGTTACCAGGCATTAAGACCCATCCGACTCTTGGCGATCGTGCATTCCAGTCAGCTGCACCTTATCTCTGGGATGCATTACCTTCGGCAATTCGCAACATGAAGACATTGGACACTTTTAAGACTGCTGTTAAAACTCATTTTTTTCAACTTAGCTTTTAAATAGATTTAATTGTTGGCTTTTTTTTCATTTTTTTTTTAGTTTTTAATAGTTTTATTGTAGTTTTTAATAGTTTCTCATGCCTTAGTCACCTTTAACATAAATTTAATATAACAATATTGTAAAGCGCAACCGAATATATTCATATAGAGGTTTGCGCTATATGAATGTAAATTATTATTATTATTATTATTGTACCCTGTGTCTCTTGTGTCCCCTGTGTCTCTTGTGTCCCCCTGTTTCCCTTGTATTCTCTGTGTCCCTTCTGTCCCATGTGTCCCCTGAAATATATGGCAGCGTTGCCCTTGTTTCTCATATTGCGTGAAAACTTTGATGGGTTTGATTGGTTTCATATGCCACCTTGCGGTTTTTTTTTTTTCGCACGCGCAGGAGGTCAAAGGATGTGACTTTTCTGGTTGACTTGTTTAGAAAATAATTTGTTCAATTTTTAATAATCAGCTAACAGCTCTCTGCTTTATTAATTTGGGCGACCAACGTGGAGGCCCGGGCACCCCTGTTAAAATGCTTGGGAGCCCGAAGGGCTCCTCGAAAATTTTACTTGGGCGACCACCTTTTAGGCCTGGGCACCCCAGCTAAAATGATCAGGAGCCCGAAGAGCTCCCTAAAAAATTTTCTTAGCGGACAGTCTTGCAGCCCTGTAGTTATTGGAAGTGTGATACATTACATGCTATTATTGAATGTGGAAGTGCGCATATTGAGGATATTAGTAAAGCCGGAATGCAAATGTTAGTGAACTACTCCATACTCTTAACATTTATGGTGGTAATATTGATGTAAGTTTTGTTTTGGCGAGCAAAGGAACCCTTGTTTGTAACTCACCTTCTAGCCTGCGTGGCCGGCGTTAAAAGGGGAAGGGGGAATTTGGGCTATTCGACAGAACATCTCCGTCTCTCCTGCACACATTTGTTGTTGATACACTGCTCAACTTTCCAATGCCATTCAACATAGTTATTACTTAGACCAACACATCCCCCATAAACGCCCTCGGGTGTCTTCTTGTTCTTCACAAGATACTCAGCCTCATTCATTAATTGCTAATTATGGAGATCGAGGAAGGTGTTATCCGTCGAGGCCGTAGGCAGTGATGGAGAACACCCTGTGACGATAGGGTTTGACCTTCCAAGCTCAAATCGGGGAAATAAGCGTCAAGAGAGTTGAGCGACTTCGGCGTGTGAACAACAAGGGGAAAAACTAACTCTGCAACTCGCTTGGCTAGCGGGAAAGGAACTCGTCACTGTTCCACGGTACTAGGATCTGCTTACAACTGGAAAACAGGACAGCACTCAAGCTTGGACTACAACAGTTTAATCTTCAGTTCGTGGACGTGAATCATACATACATGTGCATCCAATATGTAAATCATCCGTGAAAATCGGCAATGTAATAAGAAAAATAGGGATAACAGTGCTATATTTATACTTAAAAGGAATCGGAAATAACTTATCAAATGTTAGAAGTTGCATTATTTTGCGATCGGGAGAGAGCTTAACCTTGCTAACTTTTCTGGTGAAAAAAAACAAAAACAAAAACAAAGACAAAAATGCAATGAAGCCTTCGAAAAGGTCGGCGAGAACCAGTGTAACTTCACCATTTTTCATTGCCCGGAATAGATCGTCACGTATACCCATAAGGACAGTGCAAGTATAGCGAGCTCTTTACGGATATAAAGTTTGTTTGAGAGTATCTTCTTGTCCCCAATAGTTATTTATCTGTTTCGCTACCAGTCTTTCAAAAAATTTAGACAGTGCTGGAAGGATAGATATTGATCTTAAGTGTTCCTCAGCTGTGGGCAAATCTACTTTGAGTATCGGACTGATCCTTGCCTGTTTCCATGCGTTTGGAATGTACGATTTCCTGATACAGTTGTTAGCAATTGCTGTCAAAGGTCCAACTATGGTATCCGCAACAAGTTTGACAAATTTGATGGGAATCATAATGTCGGAGCCTGTTGAAAAATCAGATCTCAAGGATTTCAAAGTTCAGAGCGAGATACTTCGCCAAGACTGAACATAGTCCCATTAGTCTCAGGGAATTCGTTGGTCATACCATCCAAGCAGTCCGATGTGTCCTCCTCAGATTGAAGTGTCCTCTCAGCAGTAGAGCAAAAGAACGCATTTAATTTGGTTGGATCAAACCGCAGGGGCTGAGGTTGGGTCTAAGGATGTGGTGAATAACGCGCAACACTTCTTTGGGCTTCTTTGAAGATAATACATTCTTAATGAAAGGTTCGCGCGCATGTCTAATAGCTGAAGTAAATTGAGCTTATTTCTGCCTGTTTACCGCAAAAAGCTGACCACGATTCGGGACTGAACGATATTGGTGAGTTTCCTTTCTTAATTTTTCTCTAGCTTGTTGTTGTTTGTGTTCAAGGCTGGCATTCGCGAAAAATCTCATTTAAGAAGATAAGTTGCTTTATATAAGTCATATATAAAGTCCTGCTGCACAATTTTAAATTTCATAGCAAAACGACATCTTTTCATGTGTACAGTACTGAATCTTCCCTACATCTTGCTAGATGTCTTCATTGTACTACGAATACGTCCTTGTCACTAAATAGGTTTTAGTTGTTCAAAACTCCTCGGTAGCCAATAAAAAAGGGCGCTTTTAGAAATTGTCAGGACTGGCACTCACCGCACCACGGCTGGACCAGACATTTCTTGACAATGAAATAGGCTTTTAGCTAGAGTTTGTGCTAAAAAAAACCATCTCTTACGCACATGTACTATTTAGGATTTGACTAATTTGGCTGGAATTCACATTACGACGGAAATGGTCTGGGCTGCTCTTCTCCTCGCTCCTTTTTATTACCGGCGGCTCTCACTTTACTTTCCAATTTGGTCGATTTGGCCTCAAATTGGTCAAATGGCTGCAAATTCTCAGTACACTGTCAGTAGCCAAATCTTTGCAAATCCAGTTGGATCTTTTCGAAAAATCGTGCGAATCGAGTCAAATAGGCCGTTTTGAATGCAAACAGTGCTTTCTGCCTTTGGAGCCTTGGTAGCCAATTGTGATGAAATTCCTCTATGAATTTCTGAAACAAGGTGACTGCGCTAAAATAGAACTCTTACGTCATTTTTTGTCGTCCTCTTATCTAGCTGACTTCTTGAAAATTTTACTGCCCTTGTCGTTCAATCAGTTTTTTCGTTTACAATTCTAAATTAACCAACAACAAAAAAAATAAATCATTCCTTGATCTATCTTCGCTTCCTTCCCTGGTCCTCGCTCTCTCTCTTTTTTCAGACAAATGGCTGTAACTTTGCTAGCCCAAACTAGAGACACATTACACAGACACTCCTCAAAGACACACTCCTTCCAAAAGACAAACAGCTCACAAAGCGTGTTCCCTGCTATTCCTTAGTTATTCCTTGACTGTCTATATGGCGGAGATCTCCCCTCCAGGCTCAGGTTTAATTTACCTTTTATCAATTTACGACAGGACAATAAAAGGTCGGCCAGGAGCCGGTAATGAATTGTCATCCTTCCCATGGCCCAAGCGGAAATTCGGAAAGAACACTCTTATCCCACCACCGTTTTGTGGAAATGACGTCACAGCTAGCGTTCCCCAGGGATCCCATGATGGCATATAGATTCTGAGCCGCATCTCAGCCGCATCTGACAAGACAGACAAAACAAAGATGGCGGACACATCGCATAATGCGGAGGTGGAAGAGTTGAGGTTAGAGTCTCTTTTATCTAATTTAAAGGCAATTGATGCAATATTTTGTATACCCGAATGTTTCAAGTTGAGGGAAAAGTATACCTTGGAGAGATCAACTCTCAGAAAGTCGTTATCTTCCTTCTTGTGTATTGAATCGTTGCCTGAAGATCGATAATAATAGCCATTGTGTGCATAGAAATTAACTTTTATTTATATTTTAGTTGCTTTAGTTCCCTATAATTCGGAGATAAAATATATGTTTTGTTTTGTTCTCCAAGAAGCAAACTTCACTCTATGTTTTGTTTTTAAAGCGTCCGTTTCCTGCTTATTTTTTTGTGTTTGATCGTATAGAAGAAGTTCTTTGCCATCGGGCTTTTAAGCTTACTTTGCCAGATCTTAATTCATTTTTTTGTCTTTTTCAAAAATATGCAGGCTCGTTTATATTCAGAAAGAAAAATTATTTTCGTTATTTTGAAATTTCAGTAACTTAAATGTACCAACTTTTTTTGTGAAAGAGAAGATAAAAGTCGGAGTTCAAGAATTCTTAAATTTAGCTAACAGCTGACATGTGAGGTTGATAATACTTTATACAAGCAGAAACGAAGCTTGTCATTATTATTAAACAAAATTTATTCTGTATTATTTGCATTTCAAATTCAGGATTTTGCTCACACACTCTGAAGTCACGTTCGTTCATACCTAGGCATGTATTTGTTTCTGGTATCATTGATGTTATTCGGGTTTACCCAGGAAACAGTCTTGAACTTTGTTCTATGTTGTGGCTTAGTTTTCATATTTTGAAGCATTTTATTTGTTTGTGTTCACTTCCATGTCCTCATTTTCATATTTGAAGATGCCAACAAGTTATGTAGAAATTAATTAAAAATGTGTAAACATTGTAATACATAAACTTAAAATGATGTTATTTATCATTATAAAGAGGTATAAAAAGTTACCCTAGGAGCATAATTCCTACGTGGTAAAATAATTGATTGTGTATTCTTTGTATGGAATGCCTTAATTTCATGTACAATATAAGCTACTCACAATATTTTAATGTGTGAACATGACTTTCAAAACCCACACAAGAAGGGAAAACATGTTAATTGACCCTCACTTTCCTGGTTGCAAGTAACTAAACCATCAAAATGACCTCAAAATATTCCCTTAATATGCTGACTAGAGTACATGTAAACATGATTGTCAGCCGCATAATATTATCCTTATTAGCTCAAGAAGAACATGTTATGCTTGGCATATAATAAAAAGGAGGGAAGTTGCAATATAGAACTGGTACCACTGAGAGATGAATAAATGGTTACAGGGGTGCTATTTCAGTATTCTTTAAGGCCAGTTAAAGAATATCCAGTTATCCAGTGGATAGTGCTTTCCCACTTTTCGAACAACTGGGGCCAGGACTTTGCTAACAGTTAAGGGACCTGTCATTATTTATCGAGAGGGGGGGGAGGGGGGGCTGGTGCAATATGAAATATGGCTTGCTTGATTTTTGCTGACCCACCCTTCTCCTTAAGCATGACTTTCCAGACCCCCCCCCCCCCCCAAAGAAAAAAATAAAAAATCGGACATGCATTAACTAAGAAATAAGCAAAGTAAAGCAAAGTTAGTGGAAATAAATGTTGATTTTTAGAAGTTATTTTAATAGTAGTCCTCTCCTCTCTTGCTGTATTTAATTATAAAGATGCAGCTCAACATTTTATTGGCTTATACATTTGCATGTTTTCTTGTGGCCCCCCCTTAAACTTCTGCATAAAAAATGGTGACCCACCCCTTATTTGCACCAGCCCCCCCCCCTCTCGATAAATAATGACCGATCCCTAAGGCCAGCTCCATAGTGTCATTATTTATTTTCCTTTCCTTAAAAATATAAAATGAAACAGGTGAGAATTCTCTTTTTAATTATTCCAAGAATACAATGTCATTACTTTTTTTATAACAAAATGTTGTTTAAGAACTGTTCCTCATTAAATGGATTTTGAACATTTCAAGTTGTTTAATATGTGAACAGGCCTTGTTATTTGATTTGATTGCAGAATACTTATTTATATTTGACTGGCTGACCTAGCTTACATGTGTATGAAAGGGAGGTTTATAGGAAACAAAGCAGTCAAGGGCATGCATGGCCTATAGCTACCGTAAATTCCGTTGGTCCAAGTTTTGCTTCAGAAAAGATAATGTTAAAGTTAGTTAAATCAGGGACAAGCTTGAAGGGCAGGGAATTTGAAGGGTTTGCAGTCCATGTTTTTTTGGAGAGGAATCATAATTATTAATGAGGGATTTCACTAGTCAGGTAATGTTTGTGAACTAGCTGTAAACAATATACTTATAATTTTAAGGTGATTTATTGCATGTGATGTTTCAGCTGGTACCACTACAGTATAAATCGACATGCAGCAGAAGGTCTTCTCATGGCAAATGGAAAAGATGGGAGTTATTTATTAAGGGCAAGCACATCCAATCCTGGAGAATATTCACTCTCAGTAAAGTAAGTCAGTTTTGAAGAAGCCTTTTACCTAAATCCCTTTTTGCAGACTTCTATGTCATTTAGGTAATGGCAAAATAGTATCGTTGGCCGTGGAGCATGACAATTTCTAGCGTGGACACTATTTCTTCAAAAGATCATTATCTAATTCAAGGTTTTGACAGTCAGGAAAAAGTCACCAAGAAGACAAATTGTTTAGACAGTCATTGAGATTACATGTAAGAAGGGAAAAATATTATAGATAATAGACAAACTCATTTCAAAGTCAAATGATTGCATTTTCAAGTTGCCACATGGGTTTGCTGAAAACTAAAATGCCTTTAAACCTGGAATATAATTTGTACAGTAGCTGATCAACTTCCACCCTCCAAATGCTAAAAAAAACCTTGGATTTCTTGAAAAATGGTAGGAGATCAAATGTGAAGAAAAAGGAAATGCAAAATTTCAAGGTTAGAAAATTTCTTTTTGAGGCCAACAAAAAAGGATCTGAATATTTTTGGTTCTATGGTGTGGCAAGTTAGCAATCCTGTAATGAAAATAATATCTTAGCTTTTTATGGTGCTTACTCATTGAACCGATTTATAATTTCCATTTTACATATGTGTATTTCATTACTTTTCTGGTCATCTAGAAATGGAAGAGAATTTTGTCACACCCAGTAACCTTGTCATACCTGCGTGTACTTACATGTAGATGATTCATTGTTTGGTGACTATTGCCCTGTCATCTTTTATCTCAAAGTCCTCCTCCCCTGGCAGGATTAGATGTATTTCTGTATTGGTCACCACATTGAAATGAATGCTGACCAAAGGACAGCAAGAAATGAAGCAAAATTATACTCCACCTGAATTCTAGAATTGAAAATGTTTTGGAATGGCAAATGATTTTATTAAAAAAGTGTAGGTCTAGTCATAAAATATATATGCATGTAAATCAATGTATGCAGTTGTTTTTTTGAGTTATACTTGAGCTGGCCATTAATATTTTGAAGCTACATGAAAGCATTCTCTTATCTTTTGTCATTGGCATCATCCCTCAAAACGTATTGGACTACTGTTTTTACTGTTGACCCATTGGGAGCCAAATTGGCTGCCATTTGGCAGATTGGCAAATCTTTAGCAATATAAACATCATTTGACTTTCAGTCAACTGTTAGCAAGTGCTGTTTGGACAGTGTCAGTATAGGTTGTTGAGCTTATGAGCCATATTCTTACAAACACCTAAAGAATTAATTTTTTTTCATGATGATGATGTTAAATTTCCATTTTTGTGTTAATTATTAATAGAGAGGAGGAGTGTGATGTCACGTTACCATGGTAGTACTATTTCTGAATGGCAACAAAACCAACGTCAATGGCAATGGCAAGGAGAATAGCAGAAAATAATATGTTTATATTAACCAAACAACAACTTTGCTCGTGCATCACACTATTTTGTACATTTCTTTGCCATCACTGCACCACTTTGACATGAAACTTTCTAATTTCATGAGCCCGCTTTATGGAGCAGGTGAACACAACAAAAAATTGTTGCTTTCTTTTTCAAAACTTATAGATATGGTCCCAAAGAAAATTTTGCCAAGATTTGCCAAATTAAATGAAGTTAAAGTCTGTTGTCATCCAAAAATTTTGCTACCTTTGGTTCCATTTTGAGCAGTCTACCAAAGAGTGCGTAGATTTGAACAAGTTCCTTAAGTTAAATTTATCTCAAGACATTTCATTGTTTCTGATGCTGAACAGTACTTGGGTAGAGACTTATAGAATTCAATTGATACAAAAGCACCCAACAGAATATCCATAAAGCAGAAACCAAATGTTTAGAACAAAAATCATGTGTGTTTTGACCATCTGTCATGTGAAAATACGTACAGCACAGCGATGGAGCAAAAAGCATTTTGGCCTTCAATCATTGTCACCCACACTCTGTAACCTTTGGTTATTTACATACATGTGTGGCAAGCTTTCTGCTAAAAGCTCTTGTTAGCAAACTGCCCTCAATATGTGGATCGCATGGTTGCTTACGAGAACCCAATTCTTGTAAATGACCAGCTCTCATCTAGGTGTGAACATTTTATGAATTACCGAAGTTGTCACTTACAAGAGCTTTGACTGTATTAAAAAAAGAAAGCAATTAAGGAATGGTGATTATATCAGTTTGTACATTTTTTTCCCTGTAAATGGCCATTTTGGAGAGATATTTGGCAGGGCAACATAATTTAGTTACATGTACATATATGGGACACAAGAAGGTGATCATTGTGTTGATTAGTCATTTTGGCTTTAAAACACATAAAACTTTTCAGTCCACTTAAGGATCTACCTACTAACTGTAACAGCAAAATATTATTTTGATTATTAAGGAATTTGCCACTTTTATTAGAAACAAGAAGAAAACTGGGCTGATTTACAATGTAACTTTTGCAAAGACATCTGAGACTGTTACTAGGCCGCTCTAAGCTGACCAACATGTCCCCAATTATGGTCTCAGAAACAATATTGCGTGATACTTTTTGGCTCCAGTTCCTGTCTCCTTTCAACAGTGGGGAATTGAAAAGAGGGTAGCAATACTTCAAATGGCTCTGTTTTTGGTACTGGCTTGTTAGCACAGCTGGATCAATTTTCATTTTCCCTGTTTTCAGGTGTGCCAATTCAGTGAAGCATTTCCAGATTGGTTGGGATGGTTCACAGTATAAATTTGGAATGGGTACTTTTTCATGTTTGAGTGAATTTGTAGAACACTTTGAAAACAAACCTTTGATTGGTGGTGATTCAGGTAAGGTTTTTACATGAAATTCAGCCCTAGCTGTGTACTTTTGTTGGTAAATGTAAAGGTAGTACAAGAATAATTTAGAGGCCAGGGCCGAGTTGTTCAAAGCTGGGTTAAGTGCGAGATTTGAATTCAGATTTGAAAGCTTAAAAAGCATTTCAGTTTTAATTCGTTTTGTCTACAAGTTGATGATTGGAAGCTGTAAAAATAACAGAGAAAATTATCCGAGAAAATGCTTTTGAACACAAGATAAAGAAATGCAGGTTAACTTTAACGCTGGGGTAAGGGCTAATCGGTCTTTGAACAACTGGGCCCAGGCAGCAGTGTTGTTGCAGACTCCAGGTATGGTAACAAAATGTGATTTTATTCCTTGACTATTTTACCTGTCTGTGGCTTCCCTGAGAGGGAAACCTAGGCCCGTGTGGAGAATGTTTCTTCTAAAGTTAATTCTTGGGATTCCTCACCCAAGGGAAATTTCTTACTTGTTGCATATACGTGTACTACAATATTGTTTCTCTTCATATTATAAAAAGGCTGCTTGAATAATTTATAATGAATAAAAACAAACAACTTTTAGACTCAAGCAAAACTAACAGTTGTGGACTGACAAGCAAAACCAACAAATTTGAATACTACCGTATATCAATAGAGAATGCATCACTGCAAAGAGGCCTAATGGTCAAAGCAACCTGAGCCTGGCATTGACTTATAGACTAGCTTGGTACTACATGTACATGTAAATATATGGTCTTTTCAGAGATCATCATGCACACATCAGCTATTTTGGTGCAGTTGATTTGTATTATGTTTTTTTATTATCCAAACAAATTCATTTGTTCAGAGAAACTGGATAGATGCTACTCACATGACAAAAAATAAAATGGTCCAAGCTTACTACTAGTTATCATTATTGAAGTTTTTCTAATTCAGGTTGGTGTTGATCATTTCTTTATTTTTTTTTTAGGAGTCTTGACATTATTAAAATACCCATATCCAAGAGACATAGCAGAACCATCAACTTATGAGAAGGTGCGAGTACATGCTGAGTGGGGCAAGAACAGAAGAAGCAGTGTTGAAAACAACCCTGATGATGGTGTTCAGTCTGTGAGTACATGATTATCTGGTTTCATACATGTTTTAGATTTATGGGTAAAATAATAATTATTGTTATTTAATTAACAGTTAATGAATGAGGCTGAGTATCTTAAGAAGAATTGTGGAGATCGAGAAGGGTGTTACGGCTTTGACGGATAATACCCTCCAAGATCTCTGAAATTCTTCATATGATACGAAAGCTGAATTCAATAATTGTTTTATTATTCATTCAAAATAATTCCTAGTTTAAAAACATAGCTAAAACATGCTTACCTCCATCGATGTTAAGTTCATCTTCGATAGTTTACGTTTAGGTTTGTCCAGCCCTGCAAATATTTTCCAAATAGCAGATGTCACCCTCCGAGTTGTCTTCTTGCTGTTTTTGCTATGTTTTTAGCTATTTCTTCACCTAGTTCCAACTGCTGTAGTTCTTACTCTTGAAGCAAGTGAAGTGTTGGCCATTTTTGTTTTAACAACCAAAACAACTCAACCTCATCCCCAGGTCTTCTTGGTTAACAGTTCATTAACCTGTAGTGGGCTGCATTTTTGACATCATTTCCTCAGTAAACACAAATTCTTCCAAATTTGGTCATCAGTAACTGGTTTTAGGGAATTATGTGTGTGCTTTTAGCCAATCAGAATTGAGGAAATATTTTGAATGAATAATAAATTGTCTTAATAAGAGAATTCTCAACCCCTCTGACTATTTATCTGCATGAGGTGTATAAGAGCAGCTGGACGCTACATTTGTATTTTTCTAGTGATTTTCTACTCAGTCTACAGTGGTTTATAATTTCTTTGTTCTGTGATAGAGCTCATTGAAAAATGTTCTGTTACCTTTACCCACCAACAAATGAAGAAAATATAATACAAAAACAACTCCGAAAAAGACCTTGCTAACTTAGAATATAAGTTTAAGCAAGAATTGACACAAAATATATTAACATAATATTTCGGTTCTTATTTTAAGACCACTATCAAACGGGAAATACAAGATGGAAAAGCACTGAACTTATAAAGAGAGCTAGCCAGAAAGGTGTAACTGAATATTAACAAACTAATAATAATTATTAGTTTGTTGATATTGTTATTGTAACAAGAATGTGGAGGAAAGTATAACAAAAATGTTGAAATTCAAATTAAACCTAAAGCTAAAACAATACAAGCTCTTTGGCAGCTTTAAGGCCATAGTTATTAATAAAGATTCCAGAAAACATAATTGGTTATAGTTATTGTTGCATGCAATAATTGTTGCATTATTCAAAATAGTTTGGTGAATGTGGGAAGTGCAGGCCATCTGATAGGATGCAATAAAAAATCAGAAATTGTGCGATAAGATAGGACTACTGGTATTATGTGATAAATTATGCAATTTTTGGGGGCTAATTTACATTGTTTTACCAGGTTTCAAAGGAGAAAAACCATATAATGTTGTTTAACAGGCAATTTGAATGTAAAGGAATAATTAAACATCTATTTTAAAACAAAATAAGCTAAATTTGTCCGATTATCTTGACCCAGAAAAGAAAAAGGTCACTTGTTTAATATTACATGATGTCGTTACACTGCTGACTACACTGCTTGTCTCTGAAATCAAAATGGCTGCCCAGATACCGCGATCGAAGGTTTCAGATGTCTTGCAAGGCTTTCTTTAGTGGTACAACTGTAAATGATCTTAAATAATAGTGTTTAATTAGAGTTAGAATTCATTGTTTACTTTACTTGAATTTAGCATTTTCTGAATTATGCGATTTTCCTCAAATTGTGTGATCGGATGCAATTTGAGGTCAATTGTGCAAAATCGCACCATCGCGTAACATCAGTCAAATTATTCAGAGAAAACAAAAACTTAAATGCTTTGCAGCTGTGTAAGTGTTGGAACATTGCAGAATAACAGTCAGAGCTGTGTTCATCTAATCTTACTCTGAGACATCTATCAGTCTTGCAATTGCCCATGTATTTAGCATTTCAGCGGGACATGTCAGTTTGTATATCACATGAGATTTAAGATACACAGGGATTGGATCTTTGTTCGAGCAAAATGATTAAAGTTTCTTAGTTTGATAGAAAATTTTACAACTTTCCTCCACATTCTTGTCACAATTATTAGTTTGTTAATATTCAGTACAGTCACACCTTTCTGGCTAGCTCTCTTTATAAGTTCAGCACTTTTCCATCTTGCATTTCACATTTGTTAGTGGTCTTAAAATAAGAACCGAAATATTACGTTTATTTGTTTTGTGTCAATTCTTGCTAATTAATATATACATATATAATTTTTAAGTTAGCAAGATGTTTTTCGGAGTTGTTTTTGTATTATATAATGTTCTTTTATGTAATATGAAAGTGACATTTGGAATGCGTGTTAACAAATAGGGAGCCTGAGTGGCAGGTGTTTGAAAGGGAAGGGAAAGAGCATTTTGTGCATGAAAAAAGAGCGAGGGGTGCGCGAGGAAGGAGGGAGGAGAATGCCTGCAAGGATGATATTGTTTTTTATGTTATAAACATCCACCAGATGAATGTTAAAATGCTGATAGTTCAGTCTTGAAAACATGTCAATCACAGCCTTAATACCTTAGTCTGATTGGTTGAAATCAACATCACACTATTTGAGTAACTTAATTGATCTTTCAATAATCATTAAATACATGCATCGTGGACTTATTTGACAGCTAGACATTCAATGTTGTGTTATATTTGCATACATAATTAGTATGCAGGATGGCAAAAACAATGGCTTCCTTGCAGGCATTCCCCTCCTCCCTTTTCCCTTGCACACAGTCCCATGCCCAAATTTCCTTCCCTTTCCCTTTCGAACGCCTGCCATATATCCTTATCTTTTGACAGAGATATTTTTAAACAGTTGCCTTCGTTTTGAATTAGGTATTAATTACATTATCTCATAATCTATGAGCTCTCTTGTGATGTCTTAAAATGTATCACTTTCAATAGAAAAATTCAAAGACGTTTTTCTGATATTTTCTGACTGCCATTTGTTTTCCCTCTTTCGAGGGACATTGACGTGCCATCTCCATTTTAAGTACTTGAATTATAATTTGCCTCTGAAAACATTTTGTTATTTAATATCCACATTAATAATATATCAAAGGCATGCCATACATCCACTGTCTCGTTATACGCAGACGACACTGAGATGCATTCCAGTTCTAAGGACATTGATTTAGCTGAGAACAATGTCAATGAGGATCTCAGGAGTGTATGACACTGGTTCTGCAGAAATGGCCTTATTTGTAACACAAAAAACGGAAACTATGGTTATTACGTCCCAGAATGCACTTAAAACCACCAGGGACATTAACATACTCTGTGGAAATTCAATTTTAAAACAACAAAAGCACTTTAAGTATCTTGGTGTAGTGGTAGATGAGTCGTTATCCTGGAACAATCACGTGTCTTATGTTGCCTCCAGGGTTTATCCCAAACTGAAACTTTTAAACAGGATTTCATCTTTTCTTAGCCCAGCTATTTTATTGAAGATTTATGAAGTAACAATTCTACCTATTTTAGACTACGGTTGCACCATATGGGGATTTTGCAGCAAGAAGAACTCTGATTTTTTAGAAAGGCTGCAAAATAAGGCGATGAGAATAATTTTGAGAACTAATCGCTTAACGTGCACACAGTTTATGAGAGAGAAGCTTGGTCTGCTAACTTTATTCAATAGGTGGCGTTATTTGTGTCTACAGTTAGTTTATAGAATCGTGAACGATCATAACTGTCCCAGGCAACTACAAGGTGTCGACCGTTATCTTGTATTACGATCTGACCTTCGTGATAAGGTCTTGAGAGACAATAGAGAACTTCATCTTCCTAGAACTAAAACTGCTATGGGCCAGTTCACATTCATGTACGCTGCTGCTAAGGAATGGAATGACCTCCCAACAGACCATCAAAACTGCAGTAGTCTGAAAATTTTTAAGACTAAGCTTTTTAAATTTTTTACTGATTTAGATAAGACTGATCATAAATGTAGTGTTTAGACTTTTTATCCTTTTTTTTTATCATGTAATTTATTGATACTGATCATCGGTTTATACCAGCGTCTTCCTCCCGGACTTCACTGATCAGTCTTTCAGTTTTAAATAAAGCTTTTATTATTATAATTATTATTATTATCTCTTTTACACTGTCAGTTTGAAAAACCATCATACAGATCTGTATCTTGGCAAGATTTTTTGTATATTTATCCCCTTTTATATGTCAGAGTCTTGACTTTCAACAAGTTGTCAAATGGTCAGTAAGATTATTATATTATTATATTAATATATTATATTATTATATTAATTTTATATTATTATATTATTATATTAATTTTGATGGACGGTGCTGGTGCCTAGAATGCAGATTTTTTAGACTCCGAAGTGGCAACTAAAATCCTGAGCTTCAGGTCACCAAAGATGTTGGCTTTCCAGACTCTATCGTGCCATTCAATGCTTTCCAGGCAAGAGCCTTAACTTGCTCAATCTGACATCTTGCTCAGTTAAGGAAATGCATGACCCATGATACTTGAAGTTGTCCACCTCTTCGAGCACTGTGCAACCGCACATTACTGGAAAGATCTCAAAGGGTAGCATATTGCAGGACAGTAATGTTCCTTATAGTAGTTTCTTCATTGTTTAGGAAAAAGCGGATGTGGTTGCACTCCCTCTCACTGCTTTCCAGCAGTCTCTGAGCCCAATCAACACAATCAGATAACCATGCAACTTGGTGTCTGCAAAGTTCAGGTCCATGATAGTTATACTGTAAAATAAAATGATCTAATAGTTGCCCTTTATCAAATGAATGCCTCCTCTTTGATGTTAAGTTTGTATTACATGCCCCTCTCTGATAAACGCTCCCTGTCTAATATTTAGATGCTGCCCATGACATTTACCTCAAAACACTAGGAATTAGCAAAAAGGAACAAAATTATTCAATGTATCCAGTTTTTGGTTGGTTAATAGGGGTTAGTCTGTTTACATCTCGTTCAATGTCAACAGTAAGGGTAGACTAACAATAACAAGACAGTGGCCCTGAGCAAGGATTCTGACATTGAAATTGAAATTTGAGGGAGTGATCTGGATTTCTAAATGGCCTACAACCTCGTTCCCAGGGTATTCTCCTACCCGTCCCTACGGAGCGAGAGAGAGAAAGACCCTAGTTGGGTCTGATCACGTGGTCGCAGAACAAAATTAATTCCGAGGGAGGAGTCCCTTGTCTCTCAATTTTTTGTCTGGTTCGTTTTCACCGTTCACGCAATGATCGAAAGGGCAACACAGATTTGCTAAGCCTCCAACTATAACTGAAATTTGGGAAATTTCTGCCTAAACAGAGATATCACCAGATAAACAAGCGAATTACCAGCGGAGAAATAAAAAACTCGTGTTATCGCAGTTAAACCGATGACAACAATTAGATCATAGATACTAAAATCTACGATCCTGACTAAGACACAAGCGCGTGTTTATCCACATTGAAGGGAAAATCCCTGTTCGTTGAACTTGCATTGAAAGAATCAATGTTTGTTGGTGACAGCGGCTGGTAATCGGCCCGAATCAGTACATGCAAAACCTAAACCATTAGCGGTGACAAAACATGGCAGTTACGTTGAGAGCAGAGGATTCGTTTTACATTCATGGTCAAATAATATTTTAGCTCTAATGACTAAACGGAAAGCTCTAGTCTGAAATGTCAGCTTTCTCCTAACCCTAACCTTTTTTATGATGCGGCAACAGGAAGAACGTATCGCTTTTAGTGGTAAATAGAGGTAAAAAAATATAATATAGTACGTGCATAAGCAAAGTGACCAAAACACGACACTGAAGACAACAGGAAATAGTATAAACAGAGACAAAACAGACAACACAACCCAGTGATAACCTTCCAAAGTGAAAGGATTTCTTGTATATGGTCCATATGAAAGCTTTATTAAAAAAATGTAGCCCAGTGATTTTTTTGAATCCTCTAAAGCATATACGTAATCCTCCAGAAAATTAAACAAAGAACAATACAGGGTGTCCCAAAAGTTCGTTCCTCTAATTTCATGCACTATAAGTTTTGATCAAAACTTTATTTTTAAATGAAATTTCTAGAAGATGTTTATTTCTCTATCAAGTACATGTATTCAGAATTTCAGTAACTGGCATGCCCTTTTTGTTTTTTTATAATACTCTCTAGCCGTTGTGGCATGAAGTGGGATACAGCGTGTAGACCCACAAATGATCCATTTTGCACTTTTTTATCACCTAGTGAGCAGGATCCAGTTCAACCCCCAAACAACATTTGTTTAGTTTAGGCAGCTGAAAAAAAATGTATTTTGGGCATTCATCCAAAAAAGATAATAATCCTGGCCCCCTTCCACAGTAGGGCTTTTGTACTTCTTGACATATTTGAAACGAGCTGGGTGTTAATTGGCAGACTAAGCAGAGGTTTTTTTGCCATCTCAGGGACCTCTAATTTTAAACATTTTAAACAGCTTTTCATGACCCTTTTATTTGGCTTGCTAACTATGTGAGACTGAGCATCCTTGTCGAGTCTCTTATTTTGTATCTAGCCTTCTGTAAAACTATTTTAGTTACTTTATTAAGGGCTTTTGGTCTTCCCCTTAGTTTCTTGCCTTCAAAACCTTCATTTCTCCATGATCATTCTACCACCCAACATTCAGATTTTTCCAGTTTTTAGCAATTTCTACAACAGATAAGCCAGTAAATCGAAGTATATGGGCTAATGCTCTTACGCAGCTGAACGTTTTTGAGTTAAGGGGGTTTATCTTTCGTGATATTCACAAAACAACAAGGAAGGAGTTTGAGCAATTTGGGCTATCCCTTAACAAAATGAAATATACTTATAATATACTCCAAACATACAAGAAGTATACTACAATGGGTATACTTTAGGTATACTTGATGTATACATTTTGTATACACTTGATGTATACTTTTTGTACTAGTAATTTGGAACCCCCCAATGTATACAAAAAGTATACCTCTCCTAGAGGATGTATACTAATAGTATACATGCTTCATGCACAGAAAAGACTACAAAAAGTATACTTTTGTACGTAGGGTAGAGGTTCTTCCCTAGAACCAAGATAAAAGTATACAATTTGTATACTTATTTAGTAAGGACAAAGACATGCATGACCACCCTGGCTCTATATATAATTATAAATTCACCCAAAGATGTCTAATGTTTGCTTGTAACAATATACCGGTATTTTTTTTTTTTTTTTAACTCACAGTAACAGACAAAATTATGTCAATTTATAAAACATAATATTATTTCAATGCAGAAATAGCTTGAATATTCTAATATATTTTTTTCATATTCAAGCCTAAAGACTGCTTGCAAATCAGGTTTTGCCTAATAACTTTGTACATTGTATTCTTCCTGAAAAAGGACATTAACCGAATGTCCTAACAAACTCACAATAAAATTAATTATTATATTTAATGCAAATTGTTCTTCCTTTTCAATGGCCAAAAGCACACAACATGACCTGCAAATAACTGCATAAAAATAATGGTCTACTCATACATGCACAATCTTGTCCAACTGTATTTGGCTGCAAATAAAATTCTGCTCATGTGTAAACGAAACCACGTTTTTCTCTTTTTTTGCGATTGCTCTTGCGTGAAAAATGGCAGATCGCTTCGGTTCCCAAAAATATATAAATTTATCAAAAACAAATTATTGGTTTCGAATGATAAAACAATTCGTATTGAATTTGGTCATCATAAAATACCGTAATTTGTCAGTGTCTCACAGATCAATTATTAAATAATTATTGATCTGCTCACCAATGACAACTTAGGATATTTTGTTCAACCTCGTCCAATAATTGTTAATAATCTGAATCAGGCCAATAATGGGCCTATTTCAGATTACTTATTTGTCACAACATTAACGTTTTCTGTGTACATAATTATATAACAGAAGAAAAAAAAATAAGTTAATATCTTCACTCCTCCTTCTTTAACTGTCTTGAATCCAAAGCACTCAGTTCGTTTCTTAAAGCCAGCTTCAGAGAGGACTCTGTTGGGAACTGTCTTTGGTATTCTCTCATGACAAATCCTGTAAAGAGGGTCAAAAATCATTACAACACAAGTAGTGAATTTATGGATGAGAAAATTTAAAAAAAGCATGCAGTTACTTCACCTTGGAAAAGGATTCAAATCACTCTGGCACAAGGTAAACAAATCTGACAAACAATAAAACTAAGAAGGAGAAAAAAGGTTCTGGCGGGCCGGGAAAGAGCGTACTCAACACAAAGCCAGCGTCGTTTTAGCAGGAAAATGTGGTAGCCGTCGTGGTTCTACAACAGGTTTCAGCGAGAATGTCGTGGTGGCGGGAACAACTTATCAAATGTTAGAAGTTATATAATTTTGCTTTCGGGAGAGGGCTTAATTAACCTCCCTCTGTATAAATAACCGTACTAACCTACTTGGTGAAAAAAAGGAAAATGAAGCTTTCCGGGGTGTCTTTTTTTGTTGGAAAACAGGCGAAAAAACTTCACGTTAAATCTCGGACTCGTTCTCGTCCTCTAAAGCTCTCCAGTAAAACGTTAAAGCCTGAGTTAGTTCCAGTTCATAGTATGCTTATAAGCCTCACACAAACATAAAATGAATTTTAAGCTGCGAAGGTTTCAAGAAGTTCTAAGAGAGCATTTCCCTGGCTTAAACGCTGCATTCGACCTGAATGAAGAGGGTAAACTTTTACCATTTTTTCTCACCGATTTAGCGAAGTAGACGAAGTATACATTATCGGTACACTAAAAAAGGTATCTGATCAGGATTTTCCCAATTATTATACAATGTACTCACCATTTTCCTGGATACTCGACAAAAGGGGAAGAAAAAGTCGAAAAAGAGTCGAGCAATTCACGTTTCACAGCTACTCCAGCTACTGACCGACAAACGTGCCGGAAAAAAATCCCGCCAAAACGAAAACAAACAGACGCCGAAGATCGAGCAGGCGTAATATCCGTGAAGGCCTGGGTCGGCTCATACGAAAACATGGCGACTGAAAATTCTAAAACGTGTGATAAAAGAAGACGTATACTTACCTGTCTTATCTTTCACATCCGTCGTTAAAAGTTCCCAGAACATCAAAGTATCGACAGAAACTGGCTAAAACTGATGGAGAAAGGAATGCGGCATCTTGTACATGTAACGACACGTCTGTTGATCATGAGTCAGACTACCTGGACTGCTCGTAAGCTCGTATGCATCTCGTGGGATCGAAGAATACTCTCTGCAAGACTGCAATAATGTTGATTTGTTGGAAGAAGATGGTCGGCCATCTGAAGCAGAAAATGACAGAGATGACCAGCCAATTAAAGACTCCATCGCTGATGAAATGTTTAAGGAGCTCCTGAACAACATGACAGTTGAGCACGACAGCTGTGATGGAAGTTCACAAGTTTTTCCTGAAGATCCAGCGCTAAGTTGACACAACGTACAGAACTAGCGAGTTCCATGAGGATTTGAACGAGCAAGATAACGGCGTGGATGAGCTTGGGAAGAGGAAGATAGGAATGAAAGCAGCACTCAAGATGACTACGTCAAAATTACTGAGCTATCGTCATAGCAAGACACCCCTTTGTACGACGGGTCCCCCGTCACTTTTTCAGTCAGCTTGCTGCTGATTATTATAGCTTCGCCATAAGGCAGAATTTGAGCGAATTGGCTTTGGCTGACCTTTGACGTTAATTGACATTCATCTGATTGTACCCAACTGCTTTGCTAAATCGACAGAAGAAACCTATCGAGTTCCACTATTATTGTTATTGCTGTTTTGAGTACATTGGGCTGAAAAAGACCTCCTGCTGTTCTAACAAGTATTGTCTGGCAGATTTTTCCCAAAAAGGTCCACTGGCCTACTTTGCAGCACTGATGTATACTTATTGTACACTTCAGTGCTGCTTAAAGGCCTTGAGGTATACTTATTGTATACATCATTGCTGCTTTAAAATCTTGAGGTATACTTGTTGTATACATCACTGCTGCTTGGAGGCAATGATGTATACTAATTGTACACATCAATGTCATTGATGTATACAAATAGTATACATCATTTTTATATTGCCAAGGCAAATCTTGATTGATGTATATTTGATGTATACTAAAAATGTACATGATGGCAATGTAGTACATACAGTGTACACTATTTGTATACAAAAAGTATACTATCAGTGCTCTAATTTTGGTAAGGGATGGAATACAAAAAATATGGCTGGAACATATACTTGAGCACGCGCACCTTTAGCGCGAAAGTACACAAATCAAATATTGGAGTCAAAAGATGGCACAAAAAGTATGAAAATAGTGAATTATATTGAAAGACACAACTTTTGTTTAAAAGATTTGCTTACCAAGTCCAATCGTACTGAAATACAGACTTATGAAGTAGAGGAACGAACTTTTGGGACACCCTGTAAATGGTTGGCAGTCGTGCAAGCCATATTTTTTAATGAAGAAACTTATACGGCTATTCTGTTGATTTTAAACGACGACAAAAATACAACACAGAGCCCTTGGTTAAAAATATACTCTTCTAAGAATCTGTTTACCTCTTTTCATTTGAACAATCACACTGAGTCTGGGTGGCGTATTCTCTCTTCCTGTAGCTTCTGTTTGATTTTAATATTTTCGAGGTTGCTGAGGACGGCAACGCTTGGTACATCTTTTCGGCCCCTTTCGAACTGCATAATCATAGTTTTGAAAATACATACGTTTGCTTTCTAAAGGTGGCCTCCATAACATAGAAATGGCAATTCAAGTCTACTGCGTTTTGGTATGAATACAACCGCCTAAAATATTTTTGACTGCACAAGTGGTGAATCCGTGATTTCGTTTGCAAAATCCGATAAACATCCAGATATTCTGCAGGAAGTTATGCTTTCACTGTCAAAGGATTCGGTGTCCGAGGTTTTGTCTTGACTAGTCCGGGAACTATAAAAAACAGGACCCTTCAGACAAGGTCGGATACACAGTTTCCACTGACCTCGACGTCTAACGCTTTGTAGAGACAAATCTCACACTTATCCACCCCTTCCCCAAGTCATTTGTTTGTAATCTCCCAGATTCTGGGAGACACGTGACCAAACCCAACCAGGGTCTCTTGACGGGTAGGAGAGAGAACCTGGGAACGAGGTTGAATGGCCTAGTATCAATTTATATTCTGCTGTTTATAAACTTTCTTAATACTTTTTCTGAAAGCATAATTATTAGTTTTGTAGAGATAATGTTCCATAAATGAAAATAAGGGCCTCCCTCTTTTAAAACCCTTTTACCTGTTAAATGTGCCCTGTTGGACCCCTAAAATAATTTATTAGTAAAAGCCCGAGGTTTCTATTAGATCATTTATGGTACCTGGATTTTTTGCACAAATTTCTGGAAATGATTGTGAAACTGTGATGCCTGTATTCTAGTTATATGAATGAATACACCATCTGTACAACTTAGTCATGCTCAAATCAAGGAAAAAAGGCCATCAGAGATACTTATAGCAGCAATTGACACTCAGTTATTGAAAATTCCCGGCATTTAAACGTAAAGGTTGCATTTTAATATTTTAAAATTTTTTCAGTTTGGATCAAAAGAAGGATATCTTACAAAGCTTGGTGGTAAAATAAAGGTAAGGATAGCTCCTGATTATTGTATCAAACTCCAAACAGTTTTTTGCTGTTTGTAGATATCAGTTACAGTATTGTGGCAATTGAAAGTATAGGATCTATCCTGAAAAGCACCAGTATTTAAAATTTATTGAATGAGGCTGAGTATCATCTGAAGAATTATGGAGTTCGAAGTGGGTGTTATTGGGCTTGGCAGATAACACTGTCCAAGATCTCCATAATAGACCACTGTACAGTTGTGGACTCAGTACCCCTAGCCTTTGAGTGAATGCGAGGTTGAGGTTGACCTTGTTTTGATACAAACATCTTCCATTTTGTAATGGAAATTATGCTTGAAAAATACTAGTTAGCATAAGAACAACATGATTTACATAATAAAGCAGGAGGGGTTGTATCAAAACAAGTTCAACTCCAGCTTTGTTTCCACCTTTAACTGTAATGGGCTATTCTTCAGATGATACGAAAGCCAAATTCAATAATTGTTTTTGATATATTCAAAATAATTCCTAGTTTAAAAACAAGCTAAAACATGCTTACCTCCATCTAGGTTAAGTTCATCTTCAATGGGGCATGTTTATCGGCAGTTTAGGAGATAAAGGGTTGTTCAGGTGTGCAAATATTCTCCAAATAACAGATGTCATCCATCGGGTTGTCTTCCTACTGTTCTTGCTATGTTTTTAGCCAGCACTTTGCCTATTTCTTACTCTTGAAACAAGTGAAATGTTGTGCCATTTTGAAGTCACGACCAAAACAACTCAACCTCGTCCCCAGGTCTTCTCAGTTAACGGTTCAATAATCTGGCAATTTTACTGCACTTTTGACGTCATTTTTCACATATCACAAAATTGTTCCATATTTGGGCACAATGAGGTAACTTTCTGTCAAAACATCATTTTAATAAATTTTTATTTTTAGAAAGACTGGTTTAAGCGCTGCTTTGAAATTAATTCTCCTCTTTGACCTACACCCTTTTCTTTTTGTTTTTACTGTCCTTGTTTGGGGTCGTCGATGACACCTGATGACGAAATTTACTGGTCGTGCTTGCACAGTACACTGTAACTCACTTCCGGTCGTCATCGTGGTTCTTAAGTTCCCTATTTGCAGCTGAACTGTTAACTGCATCCAGTATTTAAAATTATTCTTGGTTCATAGTAACAGTGTTTGAAATAGGACATGTGTTCGTTACCTTTTTTTTGACCCTTTTGTTGACAGCACCTAGTTAATATGTAATTTTCAACGGGTAAATTTTGCTGTTCAGTTGTCATTTTAGTCACCAAACTTAATTTTAACCATCATCTCCTAGTTGTTCATTTAATTCTATCATTGACTGTGTATTTATAATGATTTAAAATCAAATTGCCTATTTTCATGGCCCATTTGCTGCACGCACTTACATTTAATGTTGTGGTGCATTATTTCTGAAATCCCTCAAATTCCACAAGAATAATCTCTGCTGTGGGGATGTCTAGGGCAAAAACCTTTCACATTTAAGTTCCAAACATCACACAGCAAGCTGTTGAATGTTACATGTATGTCGACCATGTCACTGGCCTTGAGCTAAAACCCTGTTTGTGACTTGCTTGGTAAAAGGAGAGTTGTAACTGTTCCCTCTAGACTTGTTGATGAAAGTTAATGAATACTAGCAACAAAACTAGACTCTCAATCTTTAGTACCTAAGTGGGTAAAAATAATATTTATTTTAGGACTGGTCAAAGGGTTCATTGCATATGCCATTTAAAGCCCCGAGTTTACATAAAACATCGCAGATTTGAAGATGCTAATTATAATAAGTTCCCCTTTGTTTACAGCAGTAATTACTTAATATCCATTTAAAATAGTTTTTCCTCCTATACGTATCCTGTATTTGCAGTTACAATAACTTATTGGTCTTAATTACTTTTAATCATGTTACCTCCAGCAGAACTGGAAAACAAGATGGTTTGTGCTCTTGAAGAATGAGCTGAAATATTATAAAACAAAAGGGGTGAGTACTAACTTTGATGTGGGTGAACTTAAGAGGATGACCTAAGTAACATTTAAAAATCCCTTGTTTTTTTTTTGTGTTTTGCAGACCAAAATAAAAAGGGTGTTACGAAAACTAAGACCTAAGACCTAAGACCCGTCTTAGTTTTGGGGATTACGAAAACTAAGACCCCCTAAAATCGAATCCGTCGAAATATAAAGTCAAATTGTAACCGAAATAGGTCTGATCTGTCAAATTATATCATGTTCGATCCTTTCCACCAAGTTTTAGGACAAATTTAATGGTAAATTTAGGGGTCTTAGTTTTCGTACTTTCGAAAACTAAGACCCGTCTTAGTTTTCATAATTACGAAAACTAATACCCCCGCCAAAACAGTCTCTAAAATTTTTACAAAGTCGAATTATGACCGTTTGAAGACTATCATCCGTAAGACAAACAAAAACTACTATCATACGCGTGCTGAGCTACGATCCGCTAACAATTTGAAGACTCGCTTTGAAAAGAGGACGAAAGCCATAGACTTCCTACATGTCTATTGTACACTGAAAATATGCCTTACCCCTATTGGTCTTTAATTTTGTTGTTTATCCTTTAAATCATGAAATTGGCTTTCCACTGGAGATGGATGTTCTTCTTTGTGTCTCTGCGATCGAGATTGCATTACCTGTAACTATCACCTGAGGGGGTCTGTGTCCAGTGGTTGTCGTGTTTATTTTATTGATCTGAAATTCTCGAGATGATGCTTTGCTAGTACAGGAAATTCATTCACTCATCCTTTTTTTTATTATTATTTCATGAGTGATTTTAGCGATTATCCCTCACAGACTATTTCTCCTTGCCCCCCACCCCTACCCCTCAACTACCTTTGCATTGTAACCCGGTGATCTCCAGGGTAGCCTGCGTGCAGACGATAACTAAACTCTGATTCTACCTCGTACCCAGACGTCTCTCTTTTGATGAAAATGTGCACGCACAGGAAGGCGGGAAGGAGACAACGCGCAAGACCTAAACCTTCCGTCTGTACCCTTCCCATGGTCCCTTGCAGTTCATCACCAGTCACTCGTTTCGCGCTCGCCTCTGCCATACGAAAAACGAAGCGCCTGAGGAGGAGGCTGACTCTGATTAGTTAACCAGAGTTTAATTTCGTCTGCGCGCAGGCTATCTCCAGGGTGGCAAGACATGTAGCCCAAGCTCGAAATATGAGCATCGGTGTGCATCAGCATTGTTGTGTAACGTTTAAAATATAAGGATTTGTATGGGAAAAAAACCTATCGTTTCTGTAACCTACGAAAATGAAAGGATTTCAATAAAAAACGGCTTACCTTACTTAAAATGTGTGTTACATCTGTCCTGTGTGGTCCACCAGCCAATTTATGGCCGTTTTATGGGTTTTTATGTAAACGGTTTTCTCATATATATAGAGAGAAAACCGTTTACATAAAAACCCAGAACACTGATTACAGAAACGATAGGTTTTTTTCCCATACAAATCCTTATATTTTGAATGTTACGTAACAATGCTGATGCTCGCCGATGCTCATATTTCGAGCTTGGGCTACCTGTGGTGGCAACGATAAAAACAAACACTAGAAAAACGCAATGTAGCATATTCTCCTTTTTTTTGCTCCCTTTTTATAAAAGCACTTTTCTATCTATGACCTGGCCAGAAAAGGAAAAAAAATCCATATTTTTGTGTGATGTTTAACCGATAACGCCGTTGACCACTTAGCGATCAGGCATTCAGGTCGCAGCGACATGTCAGCCCGCAACGAAGACAAAAATCCATCTCCAGTGGAAAACCAATTTTATGACATTAAGGATAAACAACCAAAATTATAACGGTAAGGCATATTTTCAGTGTACAATTATACGTAGGTAGTCTATAGCTTTCATCCTCTTCTTAAAGCCACAATATTGATAATGTATGTCTGCAAATTGTTAGAAGAAGCGGATCGTCTAACACGCATATGATAGTAGTTTTTGTTTGTCTTACGGATTATAGTCTTCAAATGGTCGTAATTCGACTTTGTAAAAATTTTAAAGATTGTTTTGGTGGGGTTCTTAGTTTTCGAAATTACGAAAACTAAGACCCCTAAATTTACCGTTAAATTTGACCTAAAACTTGGTGGAAAGGATCGAACATGATATAATTTGACAGATCGGACCTATTTCGGTTACGATTTGACTTTATATTTCGACGGATTCAATTTTAGGGGGTCTTAGTTTTCGTAATCTCGAAAACTAAGACGGGTCTTAGGTCTTAGTTTTCGAGGGTCTTAGTTTTCATAACACCCAAATAAAAATATGCTTGTGTTAGGAAGGTTGCTTACCTTTAATTGTGATTGTTTATAAGAAGTATTTCCTTGTGCATCTGATGGAATTCCCCATCAATATCAAAATGTGGATTATCTTGCCTTATTGTAAATTTACTGGTTGCTATTTGTTACTTATAAATCCAAAAGCACATGATATTAATTTTTAGTATTTGAAATGTGCAAATCCTGGCTTCTGCTTGAATGGTGACTGCATGAGGAAACAGCATTGTGCAGGGTAGAGCTGTAGATTGCAGAAAAAGAATTTGGTCAGCTAATTGCATGGCTCAGAGGACCATGTTGAATTGCCGTCTGTCCCATCTCCAGTAAAAAATGTAAAAATGTTGTCCTCAATATTTTAAACAGTGCTTTTGTGCTCATTACACTGACACTGGTGAATTACTGGTTTTTGTTTTCTATCAGTGGGAAGACTTTTAGTGACCATAAGATAGAAAGGGGCTATATTTATCAAGGGTGTTGGTTATTGAAGTAGAGATTTACACTTTCCAATAACAATATCTGGATGATTGCTAGGACAAGGAGCCAATTAAAACAATAAACTTGGAAGAATGCCAAGAAGTAGCCAGAGATGAATCACTAGGGAAAGGAAACTGTTTCAGGTACAAGAATTATTAATTAAATTTTGGGGGTTGGATCAAAGTTTTCATGTGAATGTGTTAAAAAATGTCATATCACACACTGTCAAGTATTGCTAATTGCACCACTTGTTCTGCCTTTGAACACAGGATTGTAATGCCATACCGAACATTTTTCTGTTATGCTAATTCCACACAAGAGGCTGAGGAGTGGATTAAAATGCTACAGTGGAAGCTGGTATGTAGTGATTCTTATTGCTTGGGCATTTCCATGGGCAGAGCAACTAAACTATAAAATAGAAGGGGTTTTCTTTTCTTCTGGCACAAATTGCCCTCTGGCACCTTCAAAGATTGTGCAAGATGTAAGAGTATGTGTAATGTGGGTCAGCATTCTAAACCAGAGCATGGGCAGATGGCTGCCTGAGACACGTTGAGCAAGGCATCTGTATCCAGTGTAGAAAACTCTGTGACCACGAGAATGAATTCTGACATTTGTTATATGCGAAAACTTTATACCAAATGCACACACTGTTTATCTCTAGACCTATTGTAAAAGATGGTGAGCAAATGGTTCAGTTTCATCACAGACTGACTAACTCTTCTGAGTGAACCTTATCAAGAAGCTCTCTCAAAGTAGTAAGCTACAAATGCAATTTGGACTGAGTGTTTTTGATTAACTAGGGAGTCTTGTTGAAGATGCTAGGAATGCCTCCATATTGAAGCTTAGTTGCCTTGCAGAAGAAGAAACAGAAAATGAATTGAGTACTTCAATTATCTTTTGTGTAACTTTATCCTTGCTCTTGATGTCACTGATTTTATCTTTTGTTTTTATGACCTCTGCTATACAATTACTGCAATCTAATGCGGTATAGTCACGCAAGCATTGTATCCAGATGTTTATGCTAACGACTGTTGTTTATATTTTGATATATGAAGTTTTCTCATTTGAATTTTTTTATATGGATGCCCGAGCTCACGCAGTGTATGTGTCTAGTTCTGCAAATATTTCAAGATTGTTTTTGTCTAGATTCCCACTATTCCGTTGAAGGCCTTTTATGTACCGTAAATCCTATATAAAGCCCCCCTGGGGGCTTATTTATTTCAAGCCCATTTGAGCTGGGGGGACTTATGGGTAATAGAGACAGGGGGCGTATTTGAGAGGGGGGGCTTATTTAATTATAAAGACGATGGTATCAGTTCTCCATAAAGAGCTACAATAGAATACAAAGCGGAGAAGCTCAAGATCAAGAAGGTTCGAGGTCATTAAATTTAGCCAAGGATCAGAATCAAATCCGAACTTCCAGTTGGTAAATGAACCATCCCAGATCAGTCCACACGAAGCTTTACGGTCGTGAGTGATCAAAACGGTCTCTCATTTTAGTATTAGTGTTCAAAGAATAATTGGGGGAGGGGAGGGGAGGGGAGGGGGGCTTAATAGAGAAGGAGGGAGCTTATTTACTTTCTCCCACGGTTATTATCAAAATCTTGATTGGCTTTGGGAGGTCATTTTCAGACAATGAAGTAGATAGATAATAAATAAATAATAATTTAGTGGTAGTACATCCACAAAGTAGTCCTTCATCTTCTAATCTACATCGAATTGCAATTTTGAAATGTTGGGTTATGAGAAGAGGGGAATACTGGAGTGTAGCAAACCATAAGGATGCTGCTGTATGTTGTAATAATCTCAGTTGATAAAAATACTATACTTTGCCCATTATTTTTTTTTCCAGGAAAATGTCACTATTTCAAGGCACAGGCAGTCTACCATCAGATAAAAGTGCAAAGAAAAACAGCCATGAAGATATTTTATCCAGATTGTAATTTAAATTTAAAATGCTCTTTAGAGAGCAATTTGTAAATAGCTATCTATGTCAGCATTCCAGTATATCAAAAATAATAGGAAAAACCACCACCTAGGAGATCTCTATTGTTATAATTAATTTGTACTAAAATGTGGGCTTATTCAGGAATATCTTCTAGTAGTAAGAAGAGGCCCTGCCAGGGGTGGGGGAGGGGACCCATGTCGCTCATCAGAATTTTAAAACGTCTCACATTGGTGTATATAAATGCCTCATGTTGCTGTCCGAAATTGAATGAAAATTCTTTGTCTTTGTCGGAATTTTAGAAAAGGGGGATAGCGATGCATTGTAAAGAAACTATTACAGTTCTGCAATTTCTCAGTTAACATTTTGCATACCAAACACCAATACATTGCCGTTCACAATTCACAGGAGGGTCCACTGAAGCTCATTGAAAAGAGACGTTCTCTGAAGTGCAAAGAAAATTGACAAAAATTACTTCTTCTTAGCATTCAGACAGGTGTTAAATTAGCCAAACCACAGTTCTTTGTTGCTTTTTCTCGGCTTTGCCATCACTGTTGCTGTTTGGTAGGGAGGTTGTCTCTTGTCATGATTTCATTTTACGTTCTGTCGCTACTTTTTGGGTCATGTGGCTTGTCGGAATTTACCCTGGCAGGGCTTCTAAGAAGGCATAGTGGAACCAGACATGACTTTTCTTAAATCCTCAGGTATGTTATTAATGGTGGTTGTTTGCCATTTATGTGCAAACTGGTTGGTTCACAGTTTAGGCAAATGGTAAGAAAAATACAGAACTGGTAAATTTCACTCCAACCTCGTCCCCAGGGTCATCTCGTTTTCCAATATGATGGCGTCAGGAAAGAAGACACTGGGGCACAGCAGATCACGTGATCAAAATCTCCAGTGAGGTTGGAGATTAATTCAAAATGGCAGCCAAGCAGAAGCTGTGAGAGGATTTGGGAACAAGATGATTGACCAAGGCCAAATAATAAAGCAAAATGTATGGGGTGTGAAGGAATGCACTGCCATCTTACTTGTTTATATCTCTGGATGAAACCCGTCGACCAATCTGGTCCATGAAAGAATGAATATTCAAGTTTTGCATGAGCCAATCAGCAATTGTTTTAGATCGCTGTGTCCCAGGGTCTTCTCTCCTGCTGCTGCCATATTGGGAAACAAGAAGACGAGGGGGACGAGGTTGATTTCATTCCAGAACGTGTTTAGCATTTGCACAAATTAAATCAGTTCCATTTACAAAATATACCTGAATGGGGTTACGTTTCGCAAATGGTAGACAACTACTGTATCCTTATTTTTAAAAATAAGTGGAAATGTACCACCAATTTCTATCATGTAACCTTAACGGAAAATCTTTAAACTCCCTAAGCCACAGAAATAGTGCAATAACAAAATCATAACAAAGATTGATTAAAGATTAAGCACTGAGTTTCCCTGCACTAAGGAAACGTCAGTCTTTGTTTTGAAAAAGAAAAATTGTAATATCTCTGTACATTGCATTCAGTGTGAACATGTTAACTTTTCATGGTGTTATGGAAACCATTCTTGGTTTGCTTGTTTGTTGTGGTGGGGGTATCATTCACAGTGACAGTGTCTTTCAGTCTTTTGTATTAGGACATTTGGTGATCATCCACAACACCAAGAAACTACTAATTTCTAGTATGCTAGCTCCCAACTATAAATGCATTGATCAACAAATAAAACAGAAGAAGTATTTATTTAAATGCTCCATTATTATTGACCAACCTAGGTTTTGTTTCAAATGGTTTTTCAAGTGGGAAATCATTGGTATTAACTAAAAAGGGAGTGTCTTGGCTTTTATTAAGTTCCAAACTCTACTCAGTAAAACAGTGAAAAAGTGAAGAAAAGTAAAACAAAGGCACAAGCTATGCATTAATACCCAAAGTTGAAAAGTTTCACTAGAAAACTAAGATTGGCAATTACATAATTATGTTAATTTACTTGTATGTTTTCAAAAGAACTGCATCACAGCAATTTAGTCTATTTTAGATCCCAGTAAAATCTCTATAAAATGACAAACACTGAAAAACTGTTCTGTTGAACATGAGTTTCCTGAAGGAAAAAACACAAAATCTAATATCCATAACCCATTGTGTTCTATTCTATTTGTTACTGAAGTGTTTTTTTCAAGAATGCTTTCACTTGATTTAGTGGCCATAAGATCCTAACTGTTTAATTTAAATGGCTAAATTATGTGACAGTCAGTTCCTTTAAGTTAGAAAGAGCACTGCTAATAAGAATTTCACAAATTCAACGATAACATTTTTTGTTTCTTTCATGTTTTGCTGTTATTTAATTGAAAGAGTCAAATGTTGTGCAACTTCTTTCACAATATATTTCACTGACTCTGAGTGCAGTATGGTTAATAGCTAGTATCTAGTTTAGTATCTTGGAAGAATTATTTGATAAAGAGCAGCCAACATTGTTAAGGTTTGAGCGTAATTACTTGTTATTGTACCAGAGAAATAAAAGCATTCTGATTGTAATTAACAATTAGTAGACCATAAGCGGTCCAGGCTGTCATTCTTTCCTCAGAGCCTCATGCAGCAAGTGAAAAAGTAAAATTTTGCAAATTAGGGGTCCTCGTTTCTCGTGTTCTCTCTTCTTGCTCCTCAATTTATGGCAGGACAGAGTATGCTGATGCCTTGGCCACGGCAAGCCTAGACACACTTAAAGGCAGGCGAGTTGCTGCCTGTCAGAAGTTCATCATAAATGCACAGCAACATCCTCTCCTTGTGAAAGTTATCCCCTCCCCCACATACCATGTGTGAATACTCTCTTTGTTCCCGCAATCGGAGACCGGTACTTGGTTGGGGTCAGACTAATAGACTAAATGAGTTTGTTACAGTCAAATATCAACACATCATGTATGCTTATTGCTGGCCTACCCAGCAATTCAGTCAATGCTGCATTTGGGTGAAATAATCAAGCATCTATCAGGACTGGAAAGAAAAATAATAAGAGACTACTCACAGTCTAAACAGTATAGCAACCGAAAATATTTCACTCTAGAATTTTTGTATAGCTGACATGACTGTTCTGAGTGCAGCCCTGTTTGGTTATTTTACCTTCTTTCCTTTTTAAAAGAGTAGTAATAAAGGCTTGTGGAAGCACTTGTCAGTGGGGCAAATTGATTGGAAAAGATATAAGGTTGCTGACAGACTTTCTCAAAGTCCTTTACTTATTTAGTAATAGTTTTTTGGTTGGTTGGGCCAGTGGTATACCACTGCCCATAGCTCCTCTTAACGACGTTTGTTAAGATTTTTTAGAAAAATGATCTTAAAGCCCCTTTCCTGGTCATTACTGCGATGCCTATTCCATCATCAGCAGCTGAATATGGAGAAAGTTATTGAAACCTCTCCTGTTCCTAGGTGTGATTGTGGAAAAATACTGGTCTCGCAAGGTAGAGGAGGTGCAAGTCTTCTAATTAAGTTCAGTTCAAATGTTCAAGTTGACCACTGGTATTTGCCAATCATCATGTTCTACATATCCATAGAGACCGGCATGTAATCTTAATCGCTTGGTTTTGCCGACATCAATCTTTACTCCACGTAATCTTAACCTTGCTAAACTAGCCTCAGAAATATCTCTACAATCCCTGACTTCCAGCGTGTTCAGATAAGGACAGTATTCTCCAATCAGTTTTATAGCGGTGTTAGAGACTCGCCAACACCCCTTCAGTCCGAGATGGGACAGTTTAGCGCATGAATTGGCGACAATTCGAACCGAGTTATCGCTGATGCTGTAGCAATCATTAAGGAGAAGAGTTTGCAATCCATTACAGCAAGAGGCAAGAGACGATACGCAAGAATCTGTGACTTCCCAACAGCCTGTGAGATCGACATGCTGTAGGCCATTACAGCATAACGATAACTGAATAATAGCATCAGATGAAACCCAGCGACACTCACGTAACTTAATTACTCTTAATCCGAAGTTAAACTCCGCCAATGTAAATAGGGATAAATTTGTTAAACTTGAACATGCAGTCAAATCCAAGTCACTAATTCGCGGATTTCGCTTTAATACTTCCACGAGGGAAGTTTCATTCAGCCAGCTTTTGCAATTTTTCAAAACCACCTGCTGTAAAGACGAACTTGCTTTAGTTAACAGAGAAAATGCATTTGTTGTGAGACGGGAAGAAACTTCACTGCAATCTAGACTTCTTTGCCAAGCGAAATACGAATCGCAAACTTCTCGGAAAAATCTGCTAACCCGTCTGCACTTGAAGAGCTGTTGTATACTAAAATGAGGAAATATATGTAGAAAAATCACGTCTTCCCACGGAAGATTGAAGAAACTTGGGCAAACACCTTTTGCATCCGCCATGTTTGTTTCCTCTTCATCCTCTCCCCCAGGGTTCTCTCGTATTCCAATATGGCGGCAGGGAACCCTATCACGTCCTTAAATCACGTCCTGGTAGTCAAGTGTGACCAGGGCGGATAAAGGTTGCCAACCTTTATCCGCCCTGAGTGTGACTCTATAGGGAGGTTATTCTTTCATGTTACGCTTACGCCAAATAGATATATAATTCATGTAATAGTAATAGACTGTCCACACTCATGTATACCCTGTATACCCTGCATACACTGTATACCCTGTATACACTGTATACCCGTACATACCCTGTATACACTGTATACCCATGTATACCCTGTATACCCTGTATAGTCCAACCTTAACAACAATGCAGTGCGTAAGAAAGAAAAATATGTGAACTTGATCAACGAAATGAGTAGAAATTACAGATGTGCGAGATTTGTAAATCTCTCCATGAGTTCCCTTGGCGTTTTCTCCGATGAATGCTCCACGTTCTTAGACATGATGAATGACATTGGCATTGACAAAAAGCAGCAACGTTATATAATCAAGAAAGTGATAAATATAGCCATTAGAGCAACATATTACGTCTTTTGTTGTAGAAACAGGAACTGCGATAGCCAAGACTTAATGCAATTTTGATTTTTTTGTTTTTTGTTTTTGTTGTTTGTTTGTTTATTTATTCATTTTTTATTGTCTTTTTCTTTTTAATAATTAAATCTCAAGCAGCATTTGTAAATTGCCTATACGTAGCGAGATTTACAATTGTACAAACAAAAACACAAATGAAGTTTCCATTATTATGCTTCTTTCATCTCTCAAATTCTTGGAAAACGAAGGTATCAGTAAGCTTGCGGATGTACAAATCAGTATTACTAATAATAATAAAAAAAACCTTTATCATTGGCATTTTAATTGGTAAATAACGTATTTAGTCATTCATTTCAGTAGAAATCAAGAGACTTTGTCAAATCATTATTTAAGGAACAATGAAATAATAGGTGCATTTCATCACAAATGCTAAGATCTTCGGGAGTTTGGCGGATTGTAAATCTTCCAGATTTGTGATTTCCTATCTCAAACTTGAAGTCAATGCGTTTATATGTTCAGGATTCCTTATATGATTAATGAATTCAGAGTACTTTTTTTCGTTTGTAGAGGTGGGGTGTACAGGGTATACATGGGTATACGGGGTATACAAGGTATACAGGGTATACATGGGTATACAGGGTATACAGGGTATACATGGGTATACATGGTATACAGGGTATACATGGGTATACAGGGTATACATGGGTATACAGGGTGTACAGGGTATACATGGGTATACATGGTATACAGGGTATACAGGGTATACAGGGTATACAGAGTATACATGGGTATACAGGGTATACAGGGTATACAAGGTATACATGGGTATAAAGGGTATACAGGGTATACATGGGTATACAGGGTATACAGGGTATACAGGGTATACATGGGTATACAGGGTATACAGTGTATACAGGGTATACAGGGTATACATGAGTGTGGACAGTCTATTACTATTATATGAAACATTAGGTCTATTTGGCGTAAGCGTAACATGAAAGAATTACACAGGCCTACCCATCCAGGCCTACTGGATTAGCACTTGTGCGGCTTTGTCAAGTTGTGGCCCCCCTCTCTATGTCACGCATTAGAGGGGCCAGAACTGGACAATTGCTTGGCCTAACTTGAGCCGGCACGAAAACCATACCGGAAAGGACTTCTGGGGCGCTTTCCATTCAGATAATATTTAACAATTATTCCTCGAGCCCGAATGGACTCCTGATCTGAGTCAATAGCCCATGAGGCCGAAGGCTCAATGGGGGCTATTGACTAATAGGCCATGAGGGCTAGAGGAATAATTGTTTTAGTCAAATCCAGCTAGTTGGTCAAAAATATCGAGAATGAAAGAATTTTAGCTAGTTAAAGCTAGACTTTAATCCTTTTCTGCCGCCCAAAAAGCCCGCGCTTTTCGCTACTAGTGGGCTATAACATATAGCCTAATAGTAGCTCAACCAATCAGAACGCAGCATTGATAAATAGAGTTAACAAGGGCTAAAAGCGAAGCTCTCGTTAACATCTATAGTTTACTGAAACAAAATATAAAATCGTGTGATGCTAACCAAGCGGCGACGGCAACGAAAACAGCAAAAAAAAACCAAAAAAACAATGGGTCTAATTAGCCATTCTTTCCCGTTGTTTTGCACGACGACAACGTGAAACTTCCAGAAACTTCTTAGTTACACGTTTTATGGAGGAAATGTTGTATGTGGTCCTGTTCACTTTATTTTCGCTGCCGCGGCTTTTTTACCTTGGTGGCCGCTAGCATTTCTCATTTTCTCACAGCCGCTATAAAATTTTCATGTTATTCTTCAAAAAAAAATTGGTCTCTCTTTTGGCTCTTTCTCTGTTATCCATGCCAATGTAGACTTTAAAATTAAGTTGAAAGAAAGAATTGGCTTCTTTGTTGTTGTTTTCTATCTCTAAAAGTCTGGGTGGCTATGCGATTTACTGCCGAAACGCGCCGCGGGTACTTGAAATGCAAAATTTCACCTTCTGCTTACATAAAGGGGTTGACGTACGTACGGACGATTTTCTCAGAACCAAAATTTCTTTGATGCATAGTTGACCAAATTTTCTTACCCATGGTGCTTTCCTGCGCGCGCTTCGCGCGCGAGAGCTCCGCTCAAAATTCCGGAAATTTCGGTGGGAACAAAAATGGATTTTTTGATAGGTAAAAAGTTGTTCCATTTGATCGTAAACTCCGGTACGGTGCCGAGCCCGTTACCCGATGGGACACCAAGATGGCTGCCGAGTCGGTAACAATTGAAGCTGGTATAAACCACGAGAAACGTGTAAATGGAACACGAAATTTCGTTCGGAACGTCCCAACCGGGAAAATGGGCCTTCCTTTTTAGATTTTCCACCTTTTCCGGGAATTTTCCAGTGGGACGAACCGACGAAGCGTTTTCCATTTACTACCGAACCGAAATTTCCTGAAATTTCGACTAAATGGAAAGTCTGTGACCCTGTTCAGACATAAGAGCCCGTGGGGCTAACGGGTTCAACTTTTGTACGGCGGTTATGTGCTCTCTGGCCTCTCAGAACCTCAACCCAATTATACTGAGTCTATTTAGCGGCCAGTTATAGACTCCATTTTGCACATACTTTTGGGCAAATGCAATTCACTTAGCCACTTTCTGTTTATGCATCTGCCTTATACCGGTCGGTCAGTCATCCTAAAATGAACTTACCATTCTTTTTTTCAAACTACAAGAAACAAACCTTTCTTAACGACAAAATTCCGAAAATGTGCGACCCCATCAGTTTGTCAATCCAATCGTGAAAATGCGAGCACATCCAGCGGCACATCACTGTTAGCCTATTACTAGATAGCGTGGCTGTTGAAGGCTATGCTCGTGCTAACAAACACTACACCAGATAGTCTTTCGTGCTGACAAGAAAAGCTGTCCGATCCAGTATTTTGCAGCAACGGCACAGAACTGGAGCAAGTCGTTCACACATCTAACATCGTACTGGAGCGAATAAGAGGGTTTGGTTTTCTAAATCTCAATCCTCACTTCTGAATATTTACTTCTGTCTTATGTTTACTATTTTGTGAAGAGAGAATTTATTGTTATTCAGTTATTTTGCTTTCGCTGATAGAAATATGAAAAGCCAATGTAGAAATCATTTATTCTTTAGTCTTAACTTTTCTAACTAGCTCTAAACAACCTGTTGATTTATCGAGCATAAACTTATTTGTCAGCTGAAGTCATAATTGTATTTAGTCTTCAAGCCTTAATCAACCTGTAAAAAAGCCGTTATCCACCTGTGTAGCTTTTGAAAGTAATTAATGTTTCACAACAAGCTTTGGTTTCCACCAATAGTCTTGTAGAAATGATTGTTGTGCTCTGTAATTTGACCCGTTGGATTATGATGTAATCTGTAGCTAGAGCTTTGTAGGAGTTTCTTCGGTTACTTCCTGGTTACATCCTCGTTGCATCTAGTCTTGGTTGCATCTTGTTTGGTTATGTTTTTGACTGTACCCGCAGTATAGTCTTGGATTAAACTTCTACGTTGGAGCCAAGTTCTGTCGTGATCATTGTCTCAAGGGTATTCAGCAGACGTAAGAGATTCCGTGCCTTGCCGCAGCCAGCGAGTGTCCCCAGGAAAAAGCCTTTCCCAGAACGTTTTAGAGTTTTTCCCCGTCCGTCGATTTACCCTTTTATGAGGGCAAAACCTGTTTTCACAATTTGTCTTATTTACTTCTGTCTTACTCACTTTCGCTACGGTCCGCGGGAATAGGTGTCACGTGACACAACAACAAAGTGAGGCATAGAACCTTTCCGATATGTGACGCTCCACTTTCGAGATCAGCGCGGCGCAGCTTCGCTCCGTTAAACTCAATGACTGAAATCGCGCAGAAATGGCCGTTTTTATGTGTCTAGCCTTAGTCTAGCCTTTCTTAATTCTTCATATCAAAGCTTACCAACTTACCATTAGCATGACAGATTTTGAAATTACAAAATTTGTTTGTTTTTAATATAGAGAAAAAACTTAGTAATAAAACGAACTTGTGTCAATTTAGTCGTGAGCAATTTTAATTGTATTGAAATACTCTTCTTCTTTCCGTAAAAGCTAAGTTGTTCTTCTCAGTCTTTTTCCTTTAAGAAGATTGTTACCTGTAGTCAAGTCAAGAATTTTACTCAGTTAAGGGTTGTTGCTAATTGCAGCTTTTTCTGCTCTGGATATAATTTCAACGTTTTCGATTTGAACTGGTCTAAACTCGATCGTGCTTAAAACTCATCAGGCCGTCAACAAGCACCGTGATAAGCACTGCCCTTTCCCCGTATAATTAGAAAAAACTATTTTCGTGAGTGATGACAAAATGTTCTGCCCTTAATTGGTAATTCTCAAGGTCGTTTCAGTTCTATGGTCTCGTACTGATGCTGCACCGCCCCTCTCGATAGTTCTCCTGGTATAAAACCGTGGCGAGATTTCAGTCCATGTTTTTCATCATTACAGCCTTGCCTTGCACTCCATGGAAGGGTCAGAAAAGTAAGAATCAATGTTAACATTTATCGCTAGCATCTCTCAACTGTTCCCTCAGCTTTACAAATAACTGAAAGCTATTTATAAACATGGATTTTTAATTCCTTGAAGTAGTCAGCTTAATGCTTCAGGGGAAAGTTCTTGAAACCAAAACATTTGAATTATACAGGCTGCTATACAGTCAACCACTTCAGTTTCATTAATGTTTCATTTTCGGAAACACTCTAGTTATAAGACTTGTCAGTTCAAAATCAATTAATAGCCTTCGCGGCAAAGGTCCAAAGAGGAGAAGAAAGGGGGAGGGAGGGAGGGAGGGAGGGAGGGAGGGAGAGGGGATTGACGAGATGGAAACGGAGATCCTTTCCCTTTTTCCTTTCGCGCCTTTCTCTCCCTCCCCTCCCCTCTCTTTTTTCTACCATATTAATTTAACTATATGTAGCCATTTAGTGCGTCGAAGTATTTATTAAATAGTTCTAAAGTCTCGCCTTTTTGCTGAGATAGAATCGTTGTCACACCTCATGCTGTACATTACCGAGTTGTTCAAAGTTTTTTCCATGTGACCCTTGGGATCCTTGAATAAAGGCCCTATTCTTCTTATAGGTGCGGCGCTTATTCGAGGGCAGCAAGAGCATTTATGGCTCTTGAGGGCAGCGTATAGTGGTAATTTTGCTTCAATCAGCTGCGGAGTTTAATCGAATAAACATGGTTATAGACACCATAATTAGAACAAAGAAGATCTATGAGTTGCCATTACTTTATCACAGTCTAACCTCTTTACGGACAGACTGCCATGTACAGACGCCAAAAGGACAAAGCCAACTGTTCGCACAGTGCACGATATCGAAAATAAAACAATCGAACTTCTTGTCATAGCCTGTGTACAGCCGCCTCTCCCCTCAAACAAGATCGATTTTGTTTGAGGAAGGGGAAGGCTGTGCGCAGGCTATTCTTGACAGACAGGTTCACTTCGTTCCAAATTCAACAAGCTCCATCCACTGATGCCTACCCAGCCTGCACAACAGGAGCTATATTTACGCGTTTTGGGGATCGAAGCACGAAGCGGGCGTGAAGCGCTCCTCACGTCGCTTTCCGCTTGCCTTCGCTAGGCTGACATCGCTGAGACACCTGGGACGTCAGCAGGAGCTCGGACATCGGACATCAGACATCAGATATCTGATATTGGATAAAATAATGATAATATAATAATATACAATATTTATAGAGCGCTAATTCCCAATGGTCCAAAAGCGCTTATCAGACATCTGACATCGTACCTCGGATATCAGACATCAGATTTCGGACATGCATAGGAAATCAGACATCAGTTTGCTCCGGAGCTTTGTGTTCTCAGCCCCCCGGTTCAAAATGGGTCCGTCCTTATGTTTTGGCTCGATATACACATCATGTTTCTGAACGGCAATCACATATGTTCGAAATAACCTTTCACGCTGAATATCGTCTAAACTGAGACTGAAGCCATCTTCTTGAAAAAAAAAAATGATTACACTTGTTAGACTTCGACCACAACTGGTTTTGAGATGTCTGTAGCTATAATACCGGTACTTAGCCGGCACTTTGACTTCATTGACGATAAGTGAAGGGTCGCTCCTCAACATGATTGATCTACTACTTCCTCGGCTGTCCTGTGTAACCAAGACACGATAAAGGGTAAGATATAGGCCATAGCCTATTAAGTTCTAAGTAATACCACTAGAGCTACTCTTAGTACGAAAATGCAGGGAAATACAAATTTCAAGGTCTAAGTTGATCCACACATTGAGTATTTTTTCGAATTCTGTTGGAAAAAAAACTTTCCGATACCGTCATCGGAAATTCCCCATAATAATAAAGTCAAACTTTTGCAAGATCTGAAAACTTAACTGAAAAAACATTCTAGAAATGGGGAGTTCAGGGTAATTGAATTTGTCACCTGTTATGTTAACAAAAAATGGCACAAGAGAGATTAGCTCTTACCAAAAGATCCGTGATCTCTTGTTCTTATCCTATCCTGGTTTTCCACCGTGGTTTCTTGTTTCGGTCAAGTCTTTTCAGTTCTGCCTCGCGGCTTCGGCCGTCGGCTATAAAGATGGACCTTGCGGCCCCACAACTGCGACGTTCATGCAAACGTCTCTGAAAGAAAAAAAATACTTCGCATCGTTGTAAACTATTTCGCAATTATCTGAAGTCGCCGTGTTAGTAAGTGAAAGAGGAAAATTTATGTTGGAGTTGAAGAGAGGGGACGGTGCCTGAGCTCAGCCAGAGATGGTAGAATTTATCGCCTTAACATTCGTTCTCAAGTAGATTCAATTTTTTAAGCAAGGATCAGCTTACAAAAAAGAAGGACCGGATCCTAATAAAGGATCTAATCAGGAATAAGTGAAAATATAGGACAAAAAAAGCAAGGCTGATTTTACAGTCGGGAATATATAATCTTTTAACCAATATTTCGGAAGGCACGGCCTTACATATAAGACCCTGAAGAAGGAAGGCCGTGCCTTCCGAAATATTGGTTAAAAGATTATATATTCCCGACTGTAAAATCAGTCTTGCTTTTTTTTCCTCAAGTAAACTTTAAATTTGGTCATTTCACGTCGTAGTTGTGCAAGGACGGCAAAGAAATGTACAAAAAAGGGCGATGCACCTGCAGATCAGGGCCGAGTTGTTCAAAGCTGGGTTAAGATAACCCAGGGTTAGTGCGAAATTTGAATTCAGAAATGAAAGCTTAAAAAGTAATTTCAGTTTGATTCTTTTCGTCAACAAGTTGATGACTGGATGCTCTTTAAAAATACGAGAAAATTATCCGAGAAAATGCTTTTGAACAAAAGAAATAGAAACCCGGGTTAAATTTAATCCCGGGTTAAGCGCTAATCGGCCTTCGAACAACTGGGCCCAGAGTTGTTGTTTTGCTCATTACTGTTACACCTATCCGTCGCCGTCTAAGTCGTAGTTTCGTAAGGTCCCTATATGTCCCTAATTCCCTATACACGCCGCACACGAGAAAATACCTCTCAGTCACGTGACCTTAAATCTCTGTCTGGTCTTACCCTCTTCAATCAACCACCGTCAGGCTCCTGCTATCGTAAACAAATAGAAATTATCCCCTAAAAATTCCCTGCTGTCTTTTCCGCCTGGTATTCTCGCCAAATACCAGGGAAAAGTGGCCTCTGCTAGAAGGGAACCTTAAAAGTCAGCTGGTTCATTCGATTCACTACTTTTCTAACCGAAGAGGGAGACGCAAGCTTGGTCTACGGCAATGACCTGCGATCAGGCGTTCTTTTTTTCGAGGGTACGTGACTGGAAGATAGCCTGTGTACAGCCGCCCCTGTCCTCAAAAAAATCGGTTAGGACAGGGCAGGGGCGGCTGTACACAGGCTACTGGAAGAAGGACCGGAGGAAACCAACGACGGTTTCCTCCTACATACATTGAAAACACTTTTAAGGCTATTTACAGTTTTTTTAGATCCCCAGAAATGCATTCTAAGCGGCGATATAAATTTTGTACCTGTTAGGTTAGGTAATTCTAGGGGAAGTGGAGTCTTTTCGAAATTACAATAGCTTCATTATTATTTCCCCAAATATTTTAGATGTAAATATCTCTCTCCATCACATTTTTCAATCCGAAAATTTTGGTTTCTTTTTTGGAACGACAAATAGCCTAACCTGGGTGGTGAAATGTGAAAAATTTCAGAACATCGTAGGAATATCATTAGATAGGTCTAGATAAGCTTCGAAAATTGAACATGAATTGAACGGTCATCTAGAAATTTTTAGGCGATCTCAAGTAATAGAAAATTCTAAGCAATATTTGCGTCTCCGAACAGATATTTTACGGAAAACAGTCTTTGGGAACCCCTGATGAAAAATATTGGACGCTCAAAAGAAAGGTGCAAACCCAGCTAATTCTCTTCTTGGGAGCCGGTATTAGCAGCTGTAGGGCAAAACATTCGTCATATTTATCCCTTTCGTGAGTCTACATGCATGCGATTGTGAGTTTGAAATTTCCGCCGCATAGACCGCAAGCTGTCGTCGCGTGCGTTTCCCCCACATTTTTTTCTAAAATAGGGGTTTAACGGCCACACTACTGTAACAAACAAATGTTTTGTGTGTCGTCATCCGTCTTGTTTACTAACCCACTGAACCGTGACAGGGCAAGGTATTCTATTGTAATTGTACGGTACACCCTGAGTACAGCTTTTTATTTTAATTCCTACTGAATCCCATGATCCGCTTTGTTCAATATTATAAAGAGCTCAGCTATTTTGTGTTTTTGACCTTTTTTACTGTCAACCCCTTATAAGGGCAGTCGCTTAGAATTGCAAGTGACATCATTTCCGTTCTTCCTTTTTGATTTAACTGTCGTGTCACAGTAGAAAACCTGTGGTGCACTGCAAGATCAACTTGCTTTCCTGAATTTTTCGGTATCGCGCAGCCATGTGCTTTCGATCATCGTCATCATAACTGAGCTTTCAATTGTGAACTCTTTGTAGCTTGGAGAAAAAATTGTCTCTGCTGTTCACTTGGATTCGTACCAGGCGGAGCGAAACCGATAACTTTTTGTTTCTAAATATTGAAGACGAACAACCGCAATTGTTTCTTTAGTGCCAGACAGCAGAGGAGGAACATTTTTGAGATACCTGTAGTGGTGGAATCGAAAGGTGAGAGGCAGAGAATGCTTGGTTATTTGTTCATAATAACATCACACTTCTGAAACATATCATTTAACTAAATTTCTGTAAACTAAAGGTATCAGTACCGGAAAGTTTACTTCTAAAGTGTGACTGGGACATGTATGGTCAGATTGACGACGGATATGGTTTTATCTCTTGTCTGTAAATCTCCCCGTTGTAGAATTTGGGATAGACAGAATTTTACCATTTGTGTGCTGTTGCAATATCATTTATTCTAGCCAGTAAACTGCATTAATCCACAGACCTCTTCTGTTGATTATTCAGTTTGGCGGTTTATGCTTCAATAGTCCTAATCGCTTTTGTTTCGTTTTATAATCTGGCCCATTGTCACTGCGGTAAATTACAGCAGCTTACAGAGTTACAGTGTTCGCACTTATTTATTTTAGTAGAAAACTATAAACTCGCGTACACGGCAGTGCTCTTCAACGGGAGGCCCCTTCCAAAACATACTTCGTTGTTGGCAAAGAAAATATTGGTTATTTGTTTCTAGAAATGAGTTCAGATGGTAGATATTTTAAGCAATAATTACCATTGATGGCGTGAACGAATTTCAGAAAGGTTCTGCTAAATGAGTTAACAGTTCATCGAAATTTTCTCTTGTGTTTAAAACTGTTAAATACTGGTTTCGAAATAATCCAATGAACTGATGAATAATGTCTTTCCGCGAGCTCTGTTTATAGTGTCATCAGTTTAGCGTGAAGAAAATTTAAAGACCACCGTATCGTTTTACAAGTTAAGTTATTATATCATGGTGTGGTAGTTTCCAAATTGGCACCATGATTTACTGTGCCTTTTAATACTCTACCCATCGCCAAGGCATGTAGGACCTTCTAGAATACTTAAAGTTTTTTTATTCTAAAGAACAGTATTCAATATCCTAATTAATATATGTAATACTACATTACGAAAGGTCTTCCCTTTTTTGTACATATTCAGTGTAGCTAAGCGAAATGACAAGTTATTGCGCACTTTTCGAGCTTTTGCGTTTCCCGGGTAACGATCTTTATGATAACAATTAACCTACCAATGTTTTGTTTCATGTATGATAACTTGCACACGAGGCCGATTTTCCACGTGCGCGTACGAGTGTCGCTCAAGAAGTTTGGAGTTTGTCCTTGTTAGGGCCCTGTTAGCCTACAGGAACTTGTACGAACAGCGTCCTCCAACAGAGAGCCTATATAGAGCTGAAACTATCCTAAGGGGGGTCTAGAGAAAACGCTTTTCCCACTCTGATGCCATCTGGTGAATTGGAGGGGAGCGGGGAGGATTTTCTTTCTGTTACCATCTCTTATTGAAATCCTTCTACCTTGAAAAAAGGTGACTGCGTTCAGGGTGTCTTAGCCGTCTAAACTTTACAGGACGTCGACGTGAAAATACCCAATCCGACAGATGACAATCCACTTTCAAGTTCTGCGCGGCTCACTTTCGTTCCGTTACAGAACCCTCGCGGATATCACCGTGTGCCGGAATAAGAGTCCTATCCGTAATTTCTCCTTGCTCCTTTCCGCTTGGCCGGACGCTTCGCTAGTCCCTAGCGGCGAGAAGCGAGGAAAACGGCTGTTTTCGCAGGTTGAAAAGTATTCACCATAAAGTACATGTAGTCTAGACCGTACACCATAAGTGGTCACTTATTTTCCTCAGCAGAAGAAAGAGCAAAGTAGCTCAAAGTTTCTTTCTCTTTCTCCTTTGGCGCTCGGCTAATCTAGCACGATATGACCCGGATGTACAGCTTGAAAAGAGTGATGGAATTTTACATCAGGGCACTACTTTACAAACGTGTGTGTGGCCTGGAGAGTAATTTGCGCTCCGACGAAGTATAGTTGCAAAGTGGTTGGGATACGTTTGCTAAAACAACACTTTTTTCCTGGTTCAATGCTTTCATAGAGAGAAATCAACAAGATACAAAGTCTCCCCCTATCCGGTTCTTAAGTCTGCATTGCAAGTTTTGAATATTATATCTCGAAGATTAGCCTGCGAGTATAGCCGCCTTTATCCAGTCCCTAGGCCTCCTTATTGCAGTAAGGACTAAAGCTACGGTAAAACAGGCAACAAAAACGTGCAACTTGTTTGCATTATTGCTGCTCGGCTAAACGAGTTCAATAGTGATGTTACGCTTCTTAATACCCATGAGTCAAACCTGTCTTGCACCAACATGATCAGGTTGTTGAACATTGCGTGAATGCTGACTTTTGATTGTATAACTTAACGCGGGAGTCACGCCGTACACGGGAGTTACGTCACTTTCTGCAAAACAAGTTTGCCTTGAGCACAAAGATTTTCTCACTCTCTACTTTTATAACAAATTTTCGCAACGTGCAACAACCTGATTTGCTGCCAGACAGGTCTGGAAGTGGCTAGTTGGACACGCATTCGTTCTACAGCAACGCTGCAAAACAAGTTGAACGTTTTTTGCCCGTTTTACCGTACCTAAGCGTTTCTCGGCTACGTCACCGATATGCCTTGACCGAGAAGGCCTGGGAAGACGCCATACAGAGGTTATGCACCTATCAATGTTAAGCCCCAGGGTGGGGGGGGGGGGGGGGCGGGCTACCCACGGGAAATTGACTGAGCTTGCCTTCCCCAGGGTCGGGAATTTGACATGGCCGCCATCTTGGAAGACCGAGAGAAACTGAAAATGAGTGACCTACCATATTGGTAATACCCAGAAGTCACATGAGGTAAATGACCTCTGCTTTTCTTGAAAGTAACAAGACAAACATGAGCGAAAGAATGGTGAGGAAATCTGTTTTATTTTTCGGTATATATGAACCATCACTTCTATGATCGAATGTTTATAAATAGAAGAGTCTTCGTTCCTTCTGTTTCTGTTTCTATTTGAGGTTGTAAAAGACATATCCTTTCCAACCTGTCAATTATTAAGTCCTAACTCTGTTAGAAAAAGTTACCCCAGAGGCGGGAAATTGACATTTAGTAGGTGCCTGGGGGCGGGGGAATTTGACTCTGGCTGCCATTAAAATGTCAAATTCCCCTGGGTCTGCCCGCCCCCCCCCCCACCCTGGGGCTTAACATTGACAGGTGCATTAGAGAGCAGCCGCCGCCTCTCATTGCGCCAATTGTCACTGGAACGTTTCGTGAGAGAGTTGCAATGTTGCTAACGGTCAAGAGAGACATGGACCATGTGAAGCCGACACCAAACTTTTTGCCTCTAGTTGTAGCGTTCGACATGTTAATCATCTTTTAGCATTTTTGATCAGATGCTCGTTCTGATCTTCATATTTCTCTTCTCTTCTCCTTAATTTCAATGGGGTACTGAACATCGTGAGAGTGTAAAGTGTCAATACAGTTGTCCCATGAACATGAACAAGTAAGATCATACAACGCGCACATATTATCAGCTCGCAATTAAATATTAAAATCATCCAGGCTATTGGTCCCACGCTAGAAGGACTTTTGAGTGTATAATGGGATCGGAATGCCAATAAGTAAAACAAATTGAAAAGACAGCATTAAAATTTCTTCAGGGTAATCCTTTCTGCCTCGGTTGATAAAATTGAAAGATCGTTTTGAATTTTTTTGTTTTAAAAATAAGGTTTTGCAAATATGAGGAGCAATTATTAATTGTGGCCAACAGAATAAACATAAAGCCTCCCTCATGTTTTCCAGGTTCTTTTGTTATGGCTGCAGTAAATATTTAATGGCACAGGCTTCCTTCAAATCTCTGAGTATATAAATGCCCTTTAATTTAAAACGTATCCTTTCCACAAAAAATGTGATTTTCCATTGGCCTTCTTTCACAGCTTTTAGAACTTGTTGGCACAATACGTTTAGCAGTTTATACTTATGTCAAAAAAGTAAAAAAAAATTATTGTTTTGTGTTGTCTTATAGTAAAGATTCACGTTTAATATCACTTGATAATCAACAACGACCAATTGATTCACTGACCTGATTGGTCGAAAATTTCCCGCCTTAGTCCTTGAGACGCAATACATTTTGACATGGAAAATTTGCTAGCCACCTGGAATTTTCAAAAGCTGAGAAGAGTCGCAGACGCCAAAAAGTGAGATAATATTCTTACGCGCCGAGAAAAGTATCGGCGAATTTCACTTGCCAAGAATCAGCATCAGCTTTCTGACGTTTTTATCTCAGTTGAGCTAAAATAATCAAGATGATCGAACTTCTTCGCGCTTTGAAGAATTTCCTGTATTCTTCTCCTGTGTATGTATACAGTCATTTGATTGATGTTGTTTCTTTTTCGTTTAAATACAATAATCCTTCTTATTTCGACTAAATTTGTCTAAAGGCCTGCCATGTTCATTATAATGATATCTGTAGCTGATGAGGCTTTGGTGGTAGGGAACCGTTGAAACGTAGATAGCAAAATGTGAACGACCAGAAAAAGCCGATTCAAAATATTCGTTTTCTAAAAAAAATACAAAGTAATAATGAGCGTCGCATAAACAGTTTGATGTAAGCTTAAAAACATCAGATTTTGTACGATTATTATTACTATTTTTTTTCCTTTCGACAGAAAAATTTTGTGCCCTTGAAGTACATTCAATAGAAAGTACCCTTGGTACTTGCTGCATAGGATTTATTCATTTCTTTAGAGAATCTCGTAAATACATGCTATATCTTTGAATGTCATATTATTGTCAGTCAGGTTGACACAACAAATTAAAGCAGGAAAGTATTCCAGGTGTTTTGAAAATCAGAATATGTAGATGTTTGCGTATATCCATTCCTTCTCTTATAAACTCTTGGAAATAGTAAATATAATTTAATTTGGCTGATAGGAAATTTATTTGTGCCCAGTAGGAATAAAATTTTTCGGATGCTTTTATTCGACTGGTGCCTTAAGATATGAAATGGTAAAAATATGTCTTCCTTTATACTTCCTTAACTGCTCTTACACTACTTTTCATCATCCTTTCACGGGTTTATAACGAACCAATTCCTCCTCCCAGTTGGCTTGTGAGCTTAATTGTTAGAGCGCTGCACCGGTATCGCAGAGGTCAAGGGTTCGAATCCCGTACAAGCCTGAATTTTTTTCAGGCTTTCTTTTCGCAACTGCATAAATTGTGTATATAACTGCCATGATGTTCCTTCAAATAATTCTTCTCTCCGCAGTTCACATATATGATTTTCATATATTCATAATTTCACTACTTTTTTCATCATGTTCTTGAAAAAAATTGTACTGTTGCTTACAAAGAAACAATTTCATTGGCCTTTAGAAATATAGTGACTTAAGTTACTTTGGGGTTAAAAACAAGATTTTAACCGCCTCATATCAATTCTTATATAAACATTGTTTGGGGCGTTACCATTACATTTGCATATGCAACAGGTGCTTTTGGTATACAACCATGAACGACTGACTGATCTCGCCTGAGGTTTTTAGCTTCGTTGGTCATACACAAGGGACAATGACAAAATATATGAAAAGATGAATCTGCAAAATATACAAGTAAACCAATGGGAAGGAGACAAACGTACTACCAAGAGTTGGTTGGTAGAGCTGTCTTGATTTAGACCGTGGCAAAGAGATATTTTTCTTTCTGAAGAGAATCATGTGCTGGGTCAATGAAGAACTTCTATAAACACTGTATTCATGCTTAGAAATGCATATTAGCTGTAAACAGTACATGCTCAAAAGTTATATCTGTACACAGTTTTCGAACATGGCAAAACATAGTTTTCCTTTCACAAACTATAGTGTCAGCCACTTTTAAAAAAGGAATCTTCGCCGGCCTGAGAAAAAAAATATTGTGAGTCTTGTTTGTTTCTATCAAATCGCCAACCAACTTAGACTCGTGCAGACGTGAAATACCTGAAAGAAGTTTCTTGTGTCGTTCATTCCGAGATAGGCAACTAACAAAATAGCTTAAAACAGCAAGATCACTGAGTGGGTATTTTCCAAATAATATTGAAGATCATTGAACTTTTTTAGCGCGCGTTGGAGCCTACACACCCGCGATTCAACCTTACGATCTCACGCGCCAAGCGCCTCGCAGTCACGCACGCACGTTGAGGTCACACACGGATTCAAAAGTCTGCGTTAAAACGTCTACAAACAATCTCATTATAAAGTAACTTTCAAGGTCTTATATTAAAACAATTGCATCTGAACGCACAGGAAATTAAACTAAAATACAAAAATAAATGAAAATATACAAAATAAATTGCTAATTACCATTGTTTTCATTTGATCAAACCAATTATCAGGTACCTGGCATAGCTGTAAATAAAATATACGTGGCGAACTTACTAAGAGGTACACATTAACCATGAACACATTCCTTGTGTATATAGCTACAATATGGATTTGACGGAAAGCCCTATGATACGAGAGAAATTCGGTTTGGTCGAGGCCGCTGAGCCAAATATTTCAAGCTGTTTAGAGGGGTTAGGAAGTGATGTTTATGAAATGTTTAGCGCTAGAATTATCAGTTGACTACAGCTAGGATTTCTAAACATGTTATTGAAATTTCTTTATTCAACAGAAGAATGCCTTCTATTTATCACGAGAATTGTGGAAAACCAGGACCAAAGAGTAATGCTTATATTCCGCCACCTGAGGAAAGAGTTTTCAAGTCTCGCAGCGCCCCCAACTCTCCATCATTGGGTGAACGCAAATATCTGTTTGCTCGCGCATCGCCACGGCTAACTAGAGCGCTCATCCAGGTTTCTGATAAAATGACATCAGCAAAAAACCCAAAGTCCGGCAAAGTTGGAAGAAGCAAGTCCTTTCACGGCAAAGGTACGTATGTACATGAATTGCGCCGGTGTTACAATACTTTCTTACTTTTTTTTGTATTGCGTATTGCGTAGACTAGACTGGAGCGCAAGTATAGAGACTGAGCGAGAGGGAAGTTGATATTTCAGAACTTGTAGCCAAATGTGCAACCATCGTGCTTAAATTTTTACTTAAAGACGATGGATAACAAGCAAAAGCAGATGTCTAATTAACCTCCAAGATCTATCTTGTCAACAAAACTAAAAGTTAAGCTTTGAGTCATGATTTCTACACTGGCTTTTGTTTATCGCCTCGCGGTACATTCATTATTTTCCATTTAATTAATTATTAAATTAATGCAGTTAATGGAGGATTTAAGAAAGAATTTCGTGATAGGAGGCATTTGATGGTTAACTATTTATGTCAAAGTGTGCCGTGCGCTTTATACTCTCAATAAAGTGAACAAACATCATTGCAACGACTTATATTGCTTGTTTTGTTCAAACTCCTTCACAAAAATAACTCATTGCTGGCTTTTTTCCAATCAAATATTTTACTGCACATGGGAGAAGGTTAACGCTAACCTAAGACACAAAAAATGAGTCTAAATCTTTCTTGTGTATTGTGATTACGGGCTATGAAAAGAAACCGCGCGGGCGTGGAGCACTCCGTTTGGGAAAAGGGTGAAAAAATCGCGAGGAGAGGGAAGGAAAGGAAGTCAACAGTCAGTGTTCTCGCTAATAGGAGCTTGCATCAGGACCGGATGCACAGCGGGTGCCGTGGAACGACGGCCCCAAATGTTTGTCTACGGGCTCTCAGCCTTTCCCTTTGCTCTCCTTGCGATGTTTTCACCCTTTCCCCAAACAAAGAGTCTGCATGTTCACAGGCTATGGAACACGTAACACGCGCGCGAGTAAAACGAGCGTGGATTATAGGATACTTGAAGTGTTGAAGTCCTCTTCTGTTTTCATCTTTCGATGATCTTTCTTTGAAAAACTAGGGTCAGTTTGCTAGAACTCCCACTTCCTTTTTGACGTTCTAGTAAAGCCTGAAACTTCGAACAACGTTCAGCTGTCAGCCTCTCATTGCTGTTTTGATCAAAAAAATAATTCCTACTGTAAGGAGATGATCCCACTTTAGATCATCTCACAATACATGACAATAGGGCATTTGTCTATAGAATATTTGTCTGTAATATTCAAGACTGGGAAGATTGTTTCAATAGCATCCCAACTATCATCACCCTCCCCTCCCCTCCCATAACAATGGTTTATCTGACTGTTTTAGCGTGACGTCACCTGCTGTGTGCACCTTGGCTGTGTACGGTGTACCGCTTTTCTAGCGTGTGTTGAGCAACACTTTCCTTGCGTCTTGTTAATCAGCAAAAACACCATGACCGAATGTCACAAGTGTAGGAAACTAGTGTATTTTGGTGAGTTTAGTTGTTTAACAACCTTATTTATAGCTGGCCTCCCCAAAATAATTCGTTTCCTTAAACTTTTCTGCTAGTAAACATGAGCACCGAGCCCAATCGACCGTCGCGCACTGAATTCGAATTGATCGATCGTTCAACCTGCGTTCTGTTAAAATAACGGTAGCGGAATTGTATCCCAAAATAATTTCCTCCTAACTTTTATTTGTGGCGTTTTGCAGCTGAGCAAAGGAACTCGCTTGGTAAAGTTTGGCACCCCGGTTGTTTGCGATGTGAAGAATGTGGCAAAAGATTAAACCCGGGTCAACATTCTGAGGTAAGGAGGGAGGGGTACTCAATAATATAGCACAGTCTTAAACACAAGACTCTTCCTCTAAATAATTAAGTTTAATTGCAGCAGTTTTGTTCAAAATCGAGGAAAAGAAACCAGTTTTTTCAGCAGTGGGTCGACGGATTTAGAGCACACTCGAGCTTTTGTTACACAAGACTGTCCACGAGAATTGAATCGCTGGCTCCAGCTGGATATTTGTTCTATGGGACAAATATTTAGCTTGAAAAGTTATTCTTGAGTTAACAGTTTTTGTCTCGGTGGATTTGTACATGTATCACGTAGGGTTTGTTAATAACGTCGAACTGTTAAATTGCAAAGAGGTGTTTTTACATTTTTTATTTTCAAAGTGTTTAAAAGATGTCATATGCATGCATTTCAGTTTGTTGCTGACAGGCTGTCTGCTTTGTATAAAGCTCTTGGATAATTGTAAGCAGAATCATACTTTCGATATAAAACCATTAAGAAAGCTTTAGATTTTTTCAAGTTCATAATTTCCCTTAACGAATGTTGTTCGATAGTCGTGCGATTTCTGTAATACTGAATAACAGATTCTTTTCTTGTCCTCTGTAGTGCATTATTTCCTTTGAATATGACTTGCATTAGCTGACATTTACTATAAATTTAGTCTGTCATTTAAGCTGTTTTTACCTGATAAAAATTAAGTATATGTCACGTTACGTAGCAAGAGAAAAACATTGCACTGTTTTCTCTTAAATTGTTTGTCAGAAGACTCACAGAGGTAAAGTCATGTATTGGAAGTAGATCTATGTTATATGAAATGTTTTTGAATACTTTATAGATGTAAGGGTTCCTTTTGCATAAATAGTGATCAGCAGTATGTTCAGCTTGAAAATGTAACACTGCCTTAGAGCTTTTTTTACTTTTCAGTTTATTGTAAATTCTTGAATATAAACAACCTTCTTCAATAAGCACTGCCTTTGAATTAGCTCCCCTCTTTAAGCTAAAAATTAATTTTTTTAGAAAGCAACCCCTTCGAATGAGCATCCACTCTTAACATCCCTCCTTACTTAATATATGGTATACAGTACATTTATCACCAATGTACATGTATATAGTGTAACATGTTCAATCACCAGAAAATGACTTGTGTAAGAACACTTAACTGGCTTCTTTGACAGAACGTTTAAAGCTAAGGATATGCACCTGAAAGATACACTTATCCATCTAGAAAACAGCTAAAGTGGGTCATGATAGACACACAGCTATAAAACAATGAGTCCCGGGCCTAAAACTGTGAGTCTCAGAACCACATGCATACAAGAGTTTTGTACCTTTGTCCCTCTTCAAATAACTGCCTCCCTTTGAATTAAGCACCCCCTCTTGACCACTTGCAAGGTAAAGGATAAGCATAAGTACTCTTAATTCTAATCAGTTACCATAATTTTTTATGTGTTTTCAATTTGATATTAAAAAGAAAATTGCATTGTGTATAAATGTGCATTAAAATTACCTTATTTATATCATAATACGAGGCTGTCATTAAGAGGCAGTGGCTGAGGATTTCTCCCAGCTGCTAAGAATGTGGCCCAGGCTACTTTCATAGGAAAATAGAAGAAAAATAGAACCAAAAGAAATCCCTTGCTGTTTAATTCCCTGCTTACTTGTTGTATTTACCAAGCAACGTGAAATCTTGGTCACAGTCCTGATAGTAAATTTTTACTTTTGGCAAAATTGAAGATATTTTGTCCAAAAAAATACACAAACCCATATTTACATGGCATTTCAGGAGCCTTCATTATAATGTATATTGTTTCAGGATCATAATGGTTTCATGCACAGTACAAACTACTTTTGCCAACAATACCATTTTTTTGTGCTTATTTTGTTATTAAGTATTTTGAAGTCCAAAATCTCTTAGTTTTGTGTCCAAAGGTCCAGTTCCTATTTTCCAGCTTCTAATGATGATGTAATGCTTTATGAATGCATATATTGTTTTCATTCAAAATGGAAGCAGACACATTTATGATCATTCAACAACGAGTGCCACATCTTCTGTCCAACTGGGTGGTAAAGCAAGCATTTTTGATTACTTATCCTTTTCACAGAGAAAAGAAGTTTAGTTTGATAGAATAAGAAATAAGTCAAACTTATACATTATCAATATTGGGGTTAGAACAGTTAATTACAACATACATCATGCGCATTATTACTGATGCTAGATGAAAGTAAAGGTCATCTTGAATGACTTGTCCTAACTGAATACTTCAATAATGGTGTAACATACAGGTAGCAAGAATTTATAACACAAGCTAACACTGTAAGCAATAGCAACTTTACCCTATGCCCAATAAAGAGGAAGCTTGTGTCTGAAAAATACTAGAACTGGGATCTTTCCAATATTACCAAAGATGACATGTTTGATAATGTGGTTCAGAAAATGTCTCTTATCATGCATGTGTTTTGAGAAATGACCATTTGAGAAGTTTTACTGTTGAAATGGTTTTTACAAATTTGTTTAATTTAAACAAGCTAATTGTCAGGCTATCTAATCTCAGTAGCTTTTTCATACAATGTAGTTTAGAATATAAATTCACAATAATATTACAGTGTACATTATTATTGTCGTTATTGTATCAGGCTAAATATCCGAAACACATAATGTAGCAGCCTTTTTGTAAACTGCATATACAGTATCTTGAATTCATCAATTTGCATCTTTGTTTATTTTGTTTAGAAGCTTCCAAACCTGTTTAATGCTTATTTTCCTTTGTCTCAAATATCTGATCCTGATTATTGTTAAAAATAAGATTAAGTGAAATTTTCAGACAAGCAAAGATGCATGAAAAAAAGTTTTGTTTATTTATTTTATACTAGTATTGTCTCAATGAAAATGAATTGTTTCAGCAGTAGCCACTGTTCATTGTTCATTTTTTCACTGGATATGTGTGTCCTAAAATGCACCTGGGCCACGTGTAGATTGGTGCAGTGAGTGATGAAGATCTTTGTTTATAAAAATGAAAGTATTTGCACTAATAATTAGAATTTTCTTATTTTTGTTATTTTCACAAAATTGCCAAGCTCAATAGTGTATTAATTTTTCTGGACTATGCATTGTGTCCACTTGTACAGTATTAACCAAACTTAGCTTTGCGCCTTCAAAATTTAAGAAATTTAGGTAGATGATGGGACTGTATAGGAGTAAAGGTTAGATCAACACTCTTTTAAATAAAAAGTTTGTGAAATTACATGTCAAGTGATAGGGTAATTAAATATCATTTAATCCAGTTTATATGTTGTAGGTCAAACTAAAATTCAAGTGAAAGTGGTTTCAACTGAGGATGATTATCAATTTCCTTTGTCTACTAGCCCTAGTTATTCATATAGGTAAATTATTTGGGCCAAGGAAATTTTAACCTGAACTTCATTTTGACCTACAACACACACATGTCAGTATAATTATTAGAGTATTAGTTTTCAGATTGTGCTGATGTTGTTAGCAAACAACATGTACACTGTATAGAGCCAAGTTACAAGTGTACCTGGCTAAGAGGAGTTCTACAAATATTCATAAGTTAAATGTTTAGGGCATTTGGGTTCTAAACTCCAAAGAGCTCTAAACCAGGATGGGGTATAGATTTTGTCCAAGAGCTTATATTTTCTAGTTGCTTAAAGGCAAATGTGAATCAACATGGGCTACCTGATGCAACACTCAGTCAGCAGTCAGGCAATTTGGTGGATGATATCTGACCCTAATAATTACAAATTAATTACCTAAAAAGTAGGACTGCCTTTTTCTTTAGCATCTATTGGTTATTTGGGGTAGCCTCTCCTCCTCTTTATTTTTGTTAATACATTTTCTTTAAGCAATATTGTAATACTGTTGGGTACAAATGAAGTTGATGTTGTTGCTGTTGCTAGAGTGCTGTTTATTTCATATATTTTGTTAAAATAGGTGTTTGGTTTTATTTTACAGCACAGAGGCATTCCCTATTGCAACATTCCATGCTATAGTTTGCTGTTTGGTCCAGGAGGTTATGGTAGAGGAGGAACAGAATCTTATCAGTACTTTGCTGATGAGAAACTTACTCCAGCAGAGCTAGATGCCGTGAGGTATGTGTTATTTCCTTCTTACCTTTGTGGTCCTTTAATCTTAATCATATTTTATCTATTGTAAACACAGTCCAATCTTTACTCTCCATAACTGTCCTTGTGAAACCACATCCCTTGCACCACTTGATGTTGTCGTCTTTTATGGTCATTTATAGAAAACCCCTACACCTTGCTTGTGTGCAAAAGAAAAACATCTTTCATGATGAAAAAAACAAAAAAAAAAAGAAGAAATCATGTAACTGTCAGTGAAAAAGGTTCAATACCTGGCTCTGTATTTCCTTTAAATACCTTATTCTCACTATATTTTGCAAGTATGAAATTTTGCAATTTTCACCGTGTGGGAAACATGGCAGAATCTAAAAATTCCTACAAATTCTCAAAAAATCCCCAGAAGTTGTCAAATTAAATACCTGGAAATATGCGACTTTTTGCAAAAATTAAAACTCACAAAATTAAGTGAGGATAAGGTAGTGCCATTATGCTTGGGCCTTAGCGGAAGCTGTTCTTGCTAAAATGAAGGCCAGTACATGCTGTTAGAAAGATTCAAACTCATCCACGCTGTGTTACATTTAATACAAGGAGCGCGAAAAGAACAGAACAGAACTTATATATGCAAAACACATGTAAAAAAACTAGCCAATGAGAAACGTTCATTGAACAGCATAAATTATCATAATTCCAACACTCCCACTTGATGATTATGCTGTTCAGTAAAAAATAATACTTTGTCTAGAATCATAGAGTTAAATAATTATCTTCACACAACATCACGCACGCATAATAAATCTCTCAGTTTCTCAAAAGTAGGTTTTGGTAGTCCCTTTGTCATAATGTCTGCTACCATGTCCTCAGTATGACAATAAATCACTCTAATTTCGTTAGAAACAACTCTTTCTCAAACAAAATGATGACAAATGTCAATGTGCTTAGTTCAGCTGTGGTATTTGGCATTCTTTGCCAGCTCAATGGCTCCTTGGTTGCCTTCATAAATGGTAGTCGGGGCATCTGTCTGTTTTCCAAAGTCTTTCATTAAACAACGCAGCCAAATAGCTTCTTGAGTAGCTAAACTCAAAGCAACATATTCCGCTTCAGTCGATGACTTAGCAACTGTGTGTTGTTTCCTGCTGGACCAACTGATGGTACCATTTCCAAACTGAAATACATAGCCTGATGTTGATCTACGAGTGTCAACATCTCCTGCCCAATCTGCATCACTGTAACCATTTAATTCTGCTTGCTTTCCATGAACAGAGAATTTCAGACCATAATTTAAAGTTCCTTTGAGGTATCGTAGAACACGTTTCACACCCATCCAGTGGTCTTTGCTGGGCTTTGACATATACTGGGATAAGACTCCAACTGCTGCAGCGATATCTGGTCTGGTTGCTGTTGACACGTAGGTCAAACATCCAATTGCCTGTTGATAGGTCTGAATATCAAAGGGCTCATCACTTGAAGATAACTGCTGAAACTTTCTTCCAGGCTCAAGTGGAGTAGAGACAGGTTTGCAGTTTTCCATTCCAAACTTCTTTAGCACTTTCTCTGTGTAGTAATGGGTTGACTTATTGTTAATGTTCTCGACTCTCTGTCTCGCTTGATTGACAAACCAAGAAGATAATAAATCTCTCCCTGATCAATCATCTCAAATCTTTCACATAATACAGCTTTCTCTGCTTTCAGCATTGCAGGGTCGTTTGAAACTGGAATTATGTCATCGACATACACACCAAGTATCACGAAGCTGATGTGACCATTAGCTTCCTTCACAGACTTAACATAAATGCATTCATCAGCCGTGCTTTTGCAGTAGCCAACTGATTTCAAGTACTCATCAAGAGTAGTGTTCCAACAACGAGCTGACTGTTTAAGTCCATAAATGCTCTTCTTCAGTTTGCAAACATGATTTGGTCAGTCAGGATCAACAAATCCTTCCAGAATGGTTGTGACATGTAAATTTCACAGTCCAATGAACCGTTCAAAAAAGCAGTTTTTACATCCATTTGGTGTATCTCCAAATCGTGTGCATTAGCTAGGGCAAGTAACGATCTCACAGATGTACAACGAGCCACTGGTGAAAATACTTCTTCATAATCTACACCTCTGACTTGGGAATAACCTTGCGCAACAAGTCTGGCCTTAAAACGATCTATGGAACCATCTTCATTACGCTTGACTTTCAAGATCCAGCGAGATCCAACAATGTTCTTTCCTTCAGGTGGAGGTACTAGCTCCCATGTATCATTCTTTAATAAAGATGAGTATTCCGACTTCATGGCTTCTTTCCAAGGGTCAGATTGTTTACCATTCAATGCTTCATGAACTGTGCTTGGGTCCTCAATTTCTGAGTCAACTAATAGGCAATCATAATCTTGGAATCTGCTAGGCATTCTTCGCTGCCTTACTGGTCCTAAGTTTCGGACTTCTTCCACAAATGCATCTTCATATGTTCTTCTAACTGGTTCTTCTTCACTCAAGCTCTCTTTGGGCGGTGCTCCCACTGTTTCAACATTCTGTACAGGTGCGGGTTCAACATTCTCTTGAACTGGAGGTTGAACATTGTCTTGAACTTGAGGAGTTTCAGGTAAGAGAGGTACAGCAACACTTTCATTTTCTTGGTTCATATCTGGGTAAATGAGCCTCAGATCTGCTTGGCCAGCACCATCTGGTTTGACCTTCTTGTCAGAATGATCAAAGTTCTCTTCAAAGAACTGAACATTTCGACTGACAATAAACTTCGTCTTCTCCAAATCATACAACTTGTAACCCTTAACACCAGGAGGATATCCAACAAAAATTGCTCTGTGTGCCTTAGCATCCAGCTTTCTACGCTGACTATCTGGAACATGTACTTAACTCACACAACCAAAGACTCTCAGATTAGAAATGTCTGGTCTTCTACCAAACAAATGCTGAAACGGAGTTTCATCTTTCAATGCTGCTGTTGGACTTCGAATGTGAAGGTAAACTGCTGTGCTGCAGGCTTCTACCCAAAATTCCAGCGGCAACTTGGCTTGGTACAGCATCGATCTTGCTCCCTCCATTTTTGTGCGATTCAATCGTTCAGCAACACCATTTTGTATGGAACAGTGAACTCATGCAAGATTCCCTTGTCTGCACAGAACTTAGTGAACTTGTCGGAACTGTACTCGCCTCCATTGTCGCTTCTGAGAACTTTAACATCTTCCTCTGCGAGAATGTTCAGTTTCATAATCTGATGACCAGTATGTTTCTCAACAGAATTTACATATTCCATGAATTTTGAAAGTACTTCACTCTTGGATTTAATGAAGTAAGCAGTGGTATATCGTGAAAAATCATCTGTGAATGTCAGCATATATTTACTGCCACCTTTTGATTCCACTTGCATTGGGCCACATTCATCACTGTGTACAATCTCATATGGTCTGGTTGCCCTATGTTGGCTCCGTTTTGGAAAGGGCTTCTTCTGCATTTTGCCAAGAACACATGCTTCACATTCTTTCTGGGATTGGGTGTCAACATCATAGTTCAGGCCATCTACCATTTCTTTCTTCATCAACTGATTCATATAGGTGTAATTGAGATGACCCAACCTGAGGTGCCAAACTGCAGGTGATAGTGTACTATTTGCTGTTGAAACTTGAGCGTACTCGGCAGAATTGACTACATACAGCTTGTCACGCAATAGACTTCCAATAACAAATTCTTGGTTATTCTTCCGTACTAAACATTTATCCTTGTCAAAGTAAATTTTTGCTCCCATCAACGCCATTGCAGGTACTGAAAGTAAGTTCTTGGTCAGTTTTGGTACAAACAACACTTGATGCAAGTCAAGGACAATTTCATGGGTACTGTTTACTGTTGGGAGTTTGACTTTTCCTTCGCCATGTGCAAGAATTACTGTGCTGTCTCCCAGATAAATACTTTTGGGTTCTTGGTACTGAACATAATTCTCTAAAATAGTCTTGTTGTTTGTCATGTGCTTTGTCGCTGCTGAGTCAATAAACCATTCATTTGACTGATTCATTGTGCTTGATATTAGTGCAACTCCTTCGAGTTCGGCCATATTGGAACTTTCTCTTTTACCAGTGTTCTGTTTGTTGTTGTACGGACAGTTCTTTACGATATGTCCATCCTGGTTGCACTTAAAGCACTTAACACCTCTGTGTTTATCACGATCATCACGGCTGGACTGAGCATTAAAGTTAAAATTCTGAAATCGGCCACCGCGACCACGACCGCAACCGGCTCCACCACGTGCTTGAAAGCTTCCTTGGTACGACGACTTTCCTCTACTGGCAAAAAGTGCATTGTCAGATTCTTGTTTCTCATTCTTCTCAGTCCGCTTCATATATTCTTCAATCAACAATCCTTTCACGTTTTCCCTGTCAAGATCGTCAGTGCTTCGGGCGTTTAAACTTGTCAAGAAATTATCATACGAATTGGGTAAACTTCCTAACACGAACGTGGCAAATTTCTTCGACGAAATTTCTTCATTCATTTCTCGCAATTGTTCTGCTAGAAAAGTCATGTGAGTCAAATGTTGCATCAAATCTGCACCTTCCTTCATACTTGCTGCGTAAAACTTGCGATTAAGACGAACAACCTGAGTGACTGACACAAATTCGAATTGCTTCTGCAAAATTTTCCACGCAGCGAGCGGGTCTGTCACCGATGATATGTGAACTTGCAAATTCTTTTCCACGTTCAACACCATAAGCGAATAAGCTTTGTCAGATCGAAGGCGAAAAGCATTCTTTGCAACTGCAGATGCATCAGCTGGAGGAGTTTCTTGGCCTTCTTGAGTGAAACCCCACAAACCATGCTCCATTAAAACGAGCTTCATGTTGTACTTCCATGACTGGTAATTTCTCCCGTTCAACTTTTCGATCTTTGTGATCTCTGTCAAGGACATCTCCACCATACGCTTTGGCAAAATAACAATCACGTAACTTACAGCATTAGTTTAACGTCCTGGGGCCATAACCTGTTAGAAAGATTCAAACTCTTCCACGCTGTGTTACATTTAAGAGGCAGTGTCTGTAAAAGCGGTCCGGTGCATTTGGGGTCGAAAAATAGTTTGCCCTCAAACTTTGCCCAGTAAATCATCTTAGTTCATAAGTAAATGAAACGACTTTCGTTTTGGGAAATATTTCGAAATACAGATTTTAGAGCGCCCAACTGTCAAACTGCCAAATGCCCTAAATTTGCATCTGGCGAAAGCCAAAAATTGGACAAATTACTAAGCTCGCTTCTCCAAATCCACAAAAAGCGAGAAAAAATGATTATTATTTCTAGGTTACGGTGTTTATCAACAGTGTGAATAGCATGTGAATTTTGAATTTTGTTGAACTGTGTCTACAGAAAAATGAGTTTACTAGCACCTATGAGAGAACATTTTCAAATCGCTGCAAAGTACCCTCTCTTTGCTGGCAATTATTTTGTAAGTCCAGACCTGCCTGCTCTGATTTTCTACTTAAATGAACTAACAAGATGCTAGGAAGTATAGAAATCTAAAAAGACTTTGCCCTTTTGATCTTCCTTTAACGCAGAGACTTTGAACTTTTGGTGTTTTTGAAGACACGACAGCCAATTATGCAAATTACCTTGATCAAGAAATTCCATTAGAAAATGTTGTACCCTTGTAATTTTTTGGCTCAATTGTCGGCAATATTTCTAGACTAAGCGGTTTAATAAAATAAAGTATATTTCAGTTTAGAATTACGCTATAACTATAATGAGGTTTCAGAAAAGTACATAATTATGTTTAATAGTACCCGCTTGAGGCCGTTCTGAAGCATGCCAAAAAACTTCGCTGGCAAATGTTTTGATATTTCAGACCTAAATGCTCTAATTGTCGGGTTAAAAGCAGCTAAGGAGACACTTGTTAAGTATAGAAATATAGAAATATTCCGTTTTTTTATTCTTCCTCAAACTTGTGACTTTTGTTCTTTTGCGAACGTGACCAGCGTGTTGTTACCAACAAACTAAACAGGCAAAAAACCTCTGTTTGCTCATGCGTTTCACACAAATGCTACACTGATAAAAAAACGTACTTTTTAAATCTCAAAAAGTGCTAAAAAAAAAGGGATGTATATTTTTTAGTTTGGTTAGTCTTAAGATGCTATTTTAAAACAACAAGATATTCGGGAGAGTCTTTATGTCATGCAACTGTCGTCTTCTCAGTGGTAAAAACTAATTGTCAGTCAGGTATTTCCCATTTCTGTTTTCATTATTTAGCTTCAAGGAGTTTGCATGCCTGTAATGGATAATGGAGTTTTGATTCTTAGTTTGTCAAGCATTGTAATATTAAAGATCAAGCAGATCATGCCAAGAAGGTTTTAATTTGTCATGACTTGTTGTTTTTGCAAACGGTTCTCAACTATCATGAGGATTTTATGTATCCAAATATTTTACCTTGCCCTTCTTTGTTACTTTTAAAGACTGCTGCGACGTTTGCATCGTTGAAATTGTCCCTACTCACTCAAAGTGGTAACAGGAGCAAAGATCCTGACCGGAGGGGCGTGGTCCGGACAGAATTTGCAAATGTACTGAAACTGGATTTTACGGCACATAGCGGAGTACATTCTATCCTTTTATGTTCCTGTATTCGTCTCATGTCTGTTCCCACATTTAACCGGTCAGAGGCACAAGCTATATGCTTGACGCTTGTGACTTCACAGAATAACCCAAGAAAAACCATGTGACCAATCAGAAGCCCCTGGTGGGGAGAACTGCTCCCATATGAAACGCGCGGGCTTGCTCTTTGTATCGTTTCGAGATAGGGGCTGCAGAATTTGGTTTCAGTTGCATTTAGGGTGTTCCTGCTAATGCCAAATGTCGTTATACTGTATACATGTACTTCGCTGAAGTATAATCTCCTTTTGAGGTCAAGTATAGTCATATCCGCGCTCAGAAGGTTTAATTCTCAGCCTCATTCCCAGGGTAATTTGCTTTATTCGAGTGTGTGGAGGATGTTCGACGTCATCCGAATTTGCCGAGGCTGCTCAATTTTAATTCTTTCGACAAGAAAACCCTTCTCTTTCATATGCATCCACCCCGTCCCCCCCCCCCTCCCCATCTGCCAGGGTCAGAACTGGCGTCACCTGAGGTTATCACCAATTTTGAATTATCCCATGTTTTTTGATAGACTCAAGAAGGGCATCGTTTAGGGTATGGTGGTTCTTAATTCAATTGGCCCCTATGAATGTTCAGTTGTGAAATAAGTGTAATCACAGGACCTAAGTCACTGCTGTGATTACATGTTGAGCGTTTGAACAATAAAGAAGGAAGATGTGAACGAACTGATTAGACAATTTTGCACGACCAGTATGCTATTTTTCATGGAGGGGCGTTGATGTTGAATGAAATTTATCATCTTGGAATGGTCAGGTTTTACATAATAGTTTTGTAAGCTTATGCACCGTTTACTGGGAATAAAGAAAAAATGGAAGGAACTAAAAGACAATCAGTAATTCGACTGAGGTTAACTTGTTTATTAGGTTCTCTATTCTCGTATTCACTCAATTACAACGGGGTTGCAAAAGAGGTTACTTTGCCAACTTGTACGGAAAACCTTATTTTTGTACCAAAATTCTGGGCTATGATTGGTTCAATTAACAAAGCTCCGTCATCCAAGGTCTAGTCAGTCCCTGGTCCTTCATCACAGTATCAGGCATACCGTAAAATTACGAAAATAAGTCCCGGGGCTTATATTTTTCAAAGGCCTTTTTTGAGGGGCTTATCTACGGAGGGAAATATGCGTTTCAAAATTGATTGGGCTAGCCTTATAGTTGGAGGTAAATTTACCGTTTTTGCTTTGTATTTAAGGGCAATTTTCCAAGTACTAGTACCCGGAGGGCTTATATTTGGAGGGGTGATTTAACGGAGGGTTTTTTGCATTACGAGTTTGGGGGGCTTATACATGGAGGGGCTTATTTTCGGAATTTTACGGTATCTCAAAAATCAAATGGAATTTGTCTTCGTCAGTAATTATGTTTACAGCAATGAAGCAATAACAAAGACTCCGACAATATAAGAACCCGAGGGGGGGCTCCCATATAGAAGTGACTGGGACGCTTCTCGGAAAATTAAGATTAAACCTCTGAGGGAGACCAATGTGGGTATGGCTCAAGCTTAAACTGATCCTTAAAGGAGACCATACTAAAACAGACATCACGGTATTTTCTTTTTGTAAATTTCTTTATTCACAGCCCTAAGTGACACCTGCATGGACAAATATGGTGTCTTTCCGTCCCAAACACCCTGAGTGACACCAAAATCTGCAATTTACACCCTAAGTGAGATGACGAGCATCCCTGTCACATTAATATGGCAGAGACACCCATCTTTACTACTGAAATTGATAGGAGTATCTTTGGGACTCACTTTCGCCAGTAGCTCATTCTCTGCCTTACTTTCGCTCTTTTCCGCATTTGGTGAAAGCGGCATTGGACGTCGCCTTCTTGTTCAAAATCTCATTTTATTGCAGGGAATATATTTGTACACAACTCAGTGTACATCATATGTCTTTTGGGACAAAAACAATTGAACCCACCGGCCAAATCTAAAGCAGTTCTTGTTGTTGTTGTTGTTGTTTTGTTTGCTTTTTAGCTTATAGGGTTTAGAGTAGCTTGTATGGATGTAAGCAATGAAACTTATTTCAAACTACAGGAACTTGTGCGAAAAAAATTAATATATGAAATTTATAATTTATTTCCAAAACCAAGGTTAACCTCATGACCTTGAAGAAGTCACGATGCTTCGATGGACATGACAACTTCCCATTTATGGTATCTCTCAGCATATATCCATGTTGGACGAATGCTTTACATCATGTATTAAATTTAACTCATCATATCTTCATTAACTTAGCAACAAGCCAAAAGGTAAAGGTCTAAACAGACAACCCGTTTTCTTATTGTGTGACTGAGTGCGTTCCAATCTCGACCCAGAGCTCTTCTGCGCATGCAGAGGAGAGAGATCAAGAGCTCTGGGGAACCCTGGAGCAAGATTGTCTCTGATTGGTTTCAGCAAAAAACAATAAAAGTGTTTCTGATTGGTCTATTCAAGTTTGAACGAGAGCAGTCGAACGTGCGGCGTGTCTGGTGTGTGAGCGGGTTTTTCCCTAGACGTGTTGAAGTAAACACGGTCAGCCGATTCTTGATATCAGCGATTCCAAAACAGCATTTGAACGACTAATTAGGCAGAATTACTGGATTTTCCAATTTTCAAATAAAATAGCTTAGCTACATATCGAAAATTGAACCGTGAACCAGAAAAAGATTTGAATGCGAAAAAAGAAAATGAAAATACACTGACATCTTTGGCAGCTATAAGTTAAGAAGCATGACACATTGCTGATTTTTCTTCGACTTCCACGCTATCGTGTTCACACGAAGTAGCCGAGTATGAATGAAAACTTCAGCTTCTTGTCGTAAATTCCCCAAAAACAGACTTGCAACAACAACAAAAAAAAAAAACAGAAAAAGTAAAAGTGATATGTGTACGATGTGACTAGATATTTATAGTTCTCTTCTTTTCCCACGATATCACATTTCAAAGCAGCTTCACTGAAGAACAAACATAAATAAAAGAACGCTAAATTCATATTTTGGAAAGTTTTATTGGAATTTTGATACGTTTATTTTAACAAGCCATTCGGGTGTCACTTACCACCTCGTGAAGTAGTCCACAGAAATATTAATCAATTGCCAAGCATACGCAAACTTCAAGTCTCAAATCTATGGTTGGAAATGCTTAACAGTATTTTCTCAGCAGCTACCACAAGAGCTTTGGATACCTGAAAATTCTTCACAGCCGTTAACTGAATTTCTTCAGTTCTAATACCGAAGCAACACAACACTTCGCGATGAAGCAGATATAAAAGAAGCAAAAAGTTTGGGTTGGATCAAAGAGCATGCGCTGTGAGGCCCAAATAGCCAGATTTTGGCTACTCCAGCGCAGAGTTTCCCAGAGCTTACGGGCGCATTCCCAAACCCGTAAGCACTGGGGTCGAGAATGAGTGCGTTCATGGTATACCCTAGAAATTACAAGCGATCGCGCTTCAAAAACTGTAGATGTCATAATTAAACAATGCAACAACGAAATTTCTGTTTTACTTGGCAATATTATTAAACCGCTTAGTCTAGAAGTATTGCCGACAATTGAGCCAAAAAATTACAAGGGTACAACATTTTCTAATGGAATTTCTTGATCAAGGTAATTTGCATAATTGGCTGTCGTGTCTTCAAAAACACCAAAAGTTCAAAGTCTCTGCGTTAAAGGAAGATCAAAAGCGCAAAGTATTTTTAGATTTCTATACTTCCTAGCATCTTGTTAGTTCATTTAAGTAGAAAATCAGAGCAGGCAGGTCTGGACTTACAAAATAATTGCCAGCAAAGAGAGGGTACTTTGCAGCGATTTGAAAATGTTCTCTCGTAGGTGCTAGTAAACTAATTTTTCCGTAGACACAGTTCAACAAAATTCAAAATTCACATGCTATTCACACTGTTGATAAACACCGTAACCTAGAAATAATAATCATTTTTTCTCGCTTTTTGTGGATTTGGAGAAGCAAGCTTAGTAATTTGTCCAATTTTTGGCATTCGCCAGATGCAAATTTAAGGCATTCGGCAGTTTGACAGTTGAGCGTTCTAAAATCTCTATTTTGAAATATTTCCCAAAACGAAAGTGGTTTCATTTACTTATGAACTAAGATGATTTACTGGGCAAAGTTTGAGGGCAAACTATTTTTCGACCCCGAATGCACCGGACCGCTTTTACAGACACTGCCTCTTAATACAAGGAGCGTGAAAAGAACAGAACAGAACTTATATATGCAAAACACGTGTAAAAAAAACTAGCCAATGAGAAACGTTCATTGAACAGCATAAATTATCATAATTCCAACATATGCAAAGGAAGAACATTAATTAATTTAATATTTTACAGATTTAGCAGGGTTAGGTAGGATTTTCATTTGTCTTTTCATTTGCCTATTGCCAGGTTTTTCTGAGTTGTAGTGTTTCACAGTGTTTAGGCCGTTTGGTAAGTATTGGAAAAGCCAATTGCATTTTCCACTGGACAGGGATTTATCCAGTGGATTACTGAGTGGATATCGTTATCCACCATTCAAACAACTGGGCCCAGGGATGTTCTATGGTCTTAGTACATTTTGCGTTATTAATTACCGTTTTTACGTTTTTATGCTTGGCATGTCTCAGGTTCAAGGATTGATTAATCAGAATAGTCATAGTGGTGACTAGTCATTATGTTATTACTGTATTTTGTCTTTGCAGGAATGAAATCATTCCCAGGTTAAAGGAATATAACATATTTTTTGAGGGAAGAAAAGCTCTGCAGTTAACAAGTAAAGAGGTGTGATGTGTTTTTTTCTGATTGTGCCCGGTGCCAGTGTAGCTGATAATAAAATAATATTATTACTTAGTAATAATTTTCTTGGAAGGCATTCATACAGCTTAAACAGTCCATCTTCATTGTGTTGACCCATCAAAAGAAGTTCTGCACTGATCAGTGATCAAATACAAATAGCAGAGTTATAATTTTTTTATTATTCATTCATTAATAAGGGTTTAGATAGAGAAAGAAACTATGTTTTGTACCTGTACATGAATGTATTTTCTTTGATGATGAATTCCTTTTAAGATCAGTCATGCTTGAATCCCAGTAGGTCCCAGTCTTTATAATTTCTATATTAGCAGGAATAGTTTAATCCAGTTTCATAACAGCAGTGTAATTGAGCTTAAATGATTGTATTTTCAGTGTATCATAGTTACATTAATTTCTTAAATTTATTTTTTCTTTCTGTTGTCTCTGAAGTCAGTTTTTGAGTGTTACAGAGACTTAAAAAACTGTAATGTTTTACAGGTTGGAGGTAGAATTCTTCTTGAGGGAGTCCTTAAGGTTTATTGGGGACTTAAGGCACCTGTCACTCTTGCTAGTCATAACTTGGCATACTGGAGAAGACGTTCACAGAAGGAGCAGAATGGACTGATGAGAAATACCGCAGGAAAGAACAAGGATTCTGTTGTAAGTGAACTTTTTGACTGGGGTAATAACAGGTGCTTCAGCTTTTTTGTCTTGCAATGTTACTTGTACTACATGTAGTTAGTGAAACTGAGTTATAAAATGCACGAATGCATAATTTCCCAGGCTGCAAAATGATTCATCTATAAAATGCCCAGGGGTTTCAATTAGATTTTTAAGTTTGTTTAGAGCAACCAATTGTATCATCAAAAGTTGTACATGTGAGCATAGTAGCCAACAATTTTCACAAGCATATGGTGTGAACTGAAAGCTCTGAATGTTAATCCCTCTTTTCTTGTGATGGGTTTCTAAATTCCCTTATGTTGTCTCTAGAGATCAAGAACTAGCAGTCTGGAGAAGATTCTTGCCAGGCGTCGTATTTCAATTTACAATAGCAGGAATATTCCAGATGCTGGTGACCAAAGAACTATTCTGGATTTCACTGTTCAGGTAATCATGAGTGACTTGTGCATCTGATTTTATATGCCAGATACTGTGACTCCTGTGCACTTAATAATAAGCAACAGGAACTCACTAACAATCTAATGATTCAACTTGTTTTTGTAGTCTCCAGAGGGAAGGACAACATTTATTCCACCTTATGGTACTTCCACTAACCTTAGAGTAACAAGCAGAACAAGAACAAGAGAGGTCATAAAAATGCTCATGACAAAATTTCAGGTAAATTGTTTGCATTTATGTTGTCCTCTGTTTACTCTGTGTTAATTTTTGTATTATATTGGTTTATTGAGGTCTTTTTTGGTAATCATTTTTGCTTTTATCTTCACTGTATGGTTTATTGGTAAGCTGTGAACAGGCTCTGCTGCCTTCATTTCTTACCACGCCTCAACCTAATCTAACCTATCGACCCTGAAAAGACCCATAAGAAGAGAAGATAATTAAGTACATATTTATTATTATTATTATTATTAATTGATTATTAAGTGTTTCTCAGTAATCCTAAAGCAACTGATACAAACTTTAGTGGAGTGACAAAGCCAACCCAGCAAGGGATACAGTTGGGAGTGCACCATCTTAAATTCCTGCTTGAAAGATTATGAATCTAATTTCATGCCAAAGTTAAAGTCAGGGGGCAGTGCTTTATCATTACTTTATTGACTGCATTATTGATCGATTTATTGATTGATTGCTCAAAGCTTGGGTGGAAGCAACAATACGCATGATTGATAGTGATTGGCTGTAGCTATAATATCATTTTTTCAGATTGCCATGCTGCAAATGAGAAAAGTCCTTTGTAAGTGCATGACTACAAAGGACTTTGTGAAAGTCTATATTTAAAGATGTTGAATGTACTTCTGTCATGTTCAAACTTCCTTCATTAAATCTTCTCTTTGAAAGTCAGTTACCCAAATCAGAAGACGCTATTCAAGAAGCACTTTCTTACATGTAGAAATAAATCATAAAACATTTTTTGTGAGGAAAAAAATTCTGACACTGTCATTTTTGTCCTTTTTGCAGATAACTAATGCACCTCAGAACTTTAATCTTTATGCTGTGTATGACAATGGCTGTAAGGACTAGTTTTATGTATATACATGTAACCTTTATTCATCATTACTACATTTTCACTTTCTGTTCCTGTTTAATTAAGATTACTAACTGTAAATAATAATTTACTTGTGTGTAACCTCTGAGCCCCAAATAACTGATTGAACTATTAAATAGGTCGATTAAGAAATTATGATTTAGCGATATCTCATTCGCAAGATTATATTCCATTCTGGATCGAAGTGGAGTTTGGAAATGTTAGTTTTTGAAAAGAAGGGTAAACTCACCAGTTGCATTGCCTTTGTAATTTGACCCTGGCCACATATTGCTGAGAGGCAATTGCCCTTACCTATGCACCACTCTTACTCTTCCTATGTTTGAAAATAAGATAAGAGCAAGAGCGAGTCTCCAGATATTTGCTGGAACTTAAGACATGGAGACCAAGCACTCAAGTACTCAGACATTCAGCTAAAATGATGAGATCCACTCATAGTATTTACCAGTTTCTTGTTTTCTTTTTAGCAATCAGGCAACTACAGAATGATGAATTTCCATTGCACTGCCGACTCCTGCTTGGTCCAAGTGAGGTACAGGATTTGTGTAGTATTACCAGTATAATTCAAATATTTCCAAGGGAATTTCATGATTTAATATATAAAAGTGTTTTAAGAGCAATAATCATGTACATTGTACATGCTGTAATGAAGGTAATTCTTTCAAACCAGTTAGCCCCTCTTACTTAAATTATTACAGTCAGCATTCAGTATTTCAGTCTCGCTTAACTGTATTCACTTATAAATACAAGTTTATAGAGCTCTTTCACCAAGCTCTGTCAGTACACTAATACCTTGTCCTTTTAATGTTTGGAGTGATAATGTTTTTCAAATTAAAAATGAATACCCTAAGCCGAATACAGAAATTCCCCCCCCTAACCTTCCAATGTCTTTAATTGCCTGTTATCATTTCCATAGGAAGTTTCTAAAAACAGGGTAGCAGTGGACAGAAATGGTTAAGATGTCTAGATGATACATTGATAATTTGTATTAAAAGTTGCTCTGAATGACTAAACATAGCCTATGTGTAGCAGTACCTTGTACCTATGTTGGGAGAATTGTTTTGCTGTCACACATTAACATTAATTTTATTCCCAAGGCTTAAACTGACCACAGACTATTAGGGCCTAACAGGTTTTCTATTTTTCTTGCAGGAAGCAGCTAAGATATTTGTGATGGAGGCTGATGATACAAATAATATTTCTCATGAGGTAAGTTCAGTCTGCCTGGAACCTTGCTCATTGGGCAAGTAAGCTGATGACTGTGTGGGGCCTTTTGTGGGCCCTGTGATTGCTACTGTAAGTCACATCTGTCCTGGTCAAATTCATGTCTGGGGTTTTTAAAGAGATACAAAATTTAATGCTAGGTTCTCCAAGGAAACCATATTTCAGTTGTTGTTTGTACAATGTGCAATATAAGCTATCTAAAAAACATCACAGGGGTGGCTCCAGAATTTTTTAATGGGGGGTGGCTGATACCAATCGGCCACCAAACTATACGTTAATGAATTTCATGTTGTCCTACATTTGTCCCTGAAAATGGTGATTTAGGAAGGACGATTTGGAGACTGTAACACTGCAAACTGTTGAAATGTCACAAAGCAGAAGAAACAGAAGATGCCATCACTTGTTTAGGTTGCAGTGTCACAAATTTCTCACAAATCACACTTTGATCAATGGTAACTGCATCTGTGAGGCTGGTTGGCTTCACAAGGTTTTTGGGACCCATGTTTTTCTGCTTGTTTTTCCACGCATTTTTTTTGGTGGCCTGTTTGAAAGGAGGGTGGCTAGCCACCTAATCCATCCTCCCTGGATCCGCCCTTGCATCAGCAGCCTTTTCCTCCTCAAGAGGTCATGGGAGTTTCTAATCTGACAGCAAAGAACACAGATAAATAACAAGGCTGTGCTCTGACAAAAACTGAAAGGACCCCAGTGTTCTGAACCTGTGAAATCCAGGGTGCCAAGCATTATGATTTCTATGACATAAGTAAGAGTTTCTAGTTGACGAGGAGTAGAATTTAGAGGCCAGGGGCCACCTGGCACTGCTAGAACACAGCTTTGAGATGATATTTTGACAAAACTAGACTGTATTAATTTACAATAAATTATTATAAAGTGTGTCAAGAATGTGCATTAAGGCTGTGCATCAAGGCTGTTCCACATTGGAAGTGTTCCTGGAAAAAAAATATTTAACTTACCTAATTCTAACCTCTCTATCAATAATACATTTGTCTAAGAGCTGTGCACATGTGTTCTTAGTGTAGTATGTTTTTTTCCCAAGGGAACCTGTATAGGTGCAATCCATTTCTTAATTAAACCAGAAAAATAAATTGTACTGTGCATTTTAAGCAAAACAAGACCAGCATGCAAAGAAAGTCGTGTCTGACAGCCCGGAGCTAGTGGATTCTGTGCTTAACTTGCCTGACGGGCAAGCGAAGATTTTTCGGAGAATTAAAATTACAAAAGTACTGTAAGACAAATGTTTTAAATTCCTAATAAATTCCTGCGGACCGAAAGTCGCTCCGACGAAGTGAAATCTGCGAGATGGGGCGCATAAAATAAAAGGAGATATTGAAAAAAACTTTGGAGGTAAAATTGGAGGTAAATGTTGCCTGTGACTACTTCTTACTGATTCAGAGAAAGCTATTTGTTTAAATTTTGCTTCATAATCATTTGCGAGGAACGTAAACAAAAGGTTTTGATCTTTTTAGCAAATATTCGTCACGTGCGTTTCAATATCGGTCAGTATAAAACACGGACTGCGGACTGCGTATAAAATACGGACTAGGTATAAAACGCGGACTGGAAAATACGGACTGGGTATAAAACACGGACTAGGTATAAAACGCGGACTGCAGACTGCGGACTGGGTATAAAATAGAAATTCTTGGTGGAGGTTCCTTGAATCAAGAACCTGGCAAAAACGCTATTTTCTTCACCCATTTTAGACAAAGTCTCGGTCTCTAACAACTATGAAAGGGGTCAGGACCCGGGGGGTACTCTCTTATATAAGCCATATACGTATTTACCGCCCTAAAGGGTAGGGAATATGGGCCGTTTTGGTGGTCTGAAAACACTTTGCCTATTTTGATTTGGAATCGGGTATGGTTTTCGAGGAAACTACGGGAGCGTACATGTGCGAATGTATTTATCGTTAACGTTTTCAATTCTAGATTTAAGAATTTTTTGTTTGCGCTCTAGAGAGAATGATCTACCGTTGCGCTCTAATTTATAAATGTATAACGATGACATAATTTCTGCCTAATTAGGCCTAGCCTGTTCCAGGCTCCGAGATAGTTGGGTCTGTTAAATTGAGAAAGTGCGAAAATACAACGAGAGGAAACTGGGTAGCCTCCTCTTTATTTGAGAGCCTGGAACAGGCTAAATTAGGCCAGGTCTGAAAATGGGTATGGATTTTAGAGATCAGGTCTGAAAACGGGTGTGGAAAATGACATTTTTTATTCTGAAACAGCGTAAGGATTTAGAGAGCCAGGGGGCGTAACCCCACCAAAAAATTCCTAGCAGTACCCCTTCCGGGGTTCAGGAGCAGGGTGTAAATCATGTCATCATAATCATCGCGTAGAATGTAACGTTGGGTTGGATGATTCATTTCGGTTATTATTCACGTATAGGTGAGTAATCCCTCCCGCCTAAATACTGCTTTTTACCTCGCGGAATGCCCCTATGTTGACCTTCTCGTCTGAGTTTTTCATTTCCTCATATTCCCAAGGATTTATTTGAAACGAAATAGAGGCATCTTTAGGAATTTTACTCTGACTCAGCTAACACCAATACTGGTACTATTCCTTTTATTCGGTGCTTCTCTGATTCGTTCAGAGTTGAATTTCAGTTGCCTTGAATAGCGGCATAACCTTCCTTGCCCATGCAGTATGCTTTCCTTCTCCACATGAGGAGAATATATAGACTGTGTGACCGGCTTACGGGATGTTTTTGTGTGAGGCAAGGAGCTGGAACTACTGTTTTATGCAAGCCCGCTTTCCGTTTCTCTCATTTTTACCTTTCTAAGGCTTTTAATTTTTATATACATAGTTCGTAGTCTGTGTTTTATACTCAGTCCGTAGTCCGCATTTTATCCTAGTCCGTGTTTTATACTCAGTCCGTAGTCCGCGTTTTATACCTAGTCCGTATTTTATACCCAGTCGGCAGTCCATGGTCCGCAGTGCGCAGTCCGTGTTTTATACTGACCGGTTTCAATATGGTAAATTTTAAACACCAAACACCGATACTGCAGGTGCTTGTTGATTAAAATATGTAGTTTATATCGTATTGTTTTCACTTTTCACGAAAATCTGTCAGATGAAAAGTTGCCAGAAATGAAACATACAAAAAAACCTTTGGTTACTTGTAACAAGGTGAACCACAAATTTGCATAAGTTTTGTCTGCATAATATTTGCTCATTGATGCGTGACTCGGCACTCGCACTTTCCACTTTCTGGCTAGACTTTCATGAAACACCTCCCCACTTTCCACTTTCCCTTAAACTTGACACTTGACTTGGAAAACCGACTTCTAAACAAACCTTCTTCAGAAAAATGATCTTCTGAATGCACTACTTTTGAATGAGAAGCAAACTGATGAAAGATTTCAAATTTTTATTTCCTTTAATAATATAAACATCTCCCCTGTCGACGGCTAAGAAATACTCCCACGGCAAATTTTTTTTGGTGGCAAATTGCAGAATGAAGCGCTTTCACTGGCAGCTTTTCGCGTTGTCGACGTTGTCATTTACTGTAGTGATTTAACTCGTGGTTATGGAACGTTTACTGCACATATTGTCATATTTTAAGCACAGTACTGTTGTAAATCGACTTTGTTGACTGAGATTCTTACATGCACATCAGTTGTTATTGTAGCTTCGTAAGACCGTTCTATTAGCGTCAAGTAGCCTATTGTACCTTGTAATGATTTCACGATGTAATGAGAGTATTTGAACTGGTTGTAAATACAGCATGAACCTCTATTTAGCATGGACATTTTCTCAAGAGGTTTACCATTAATATGTAGTTTTTAGGATTGTGTTCAAAGGAAACCGTTTGTCTGATATTTGGACCTTCATTCCGTTAGCTTCACTTAAATTCCTCATTTTATCATTGTGAGTTGACTTTCAAGACAAAGGCATTTATAATCAAAAGGTGAACACTGAATTATTGTACTAGTGTGTTAAGAGTATCTTACCAGCTCTACTTATAGTTCACACTTTTATGGTTATTTATTTCTTTTGTTAAGTAACTACAGCTGATTGTAATGAATAAATGAAGCCAGTAATTTTTTAAACTTACAGTGTAATTAAGAAAAGAATAATTAATAATTATTTTTTCATTCTAGCAAAAATTTTTTTTCGGGCTAGTAAAAATGACTTTCGGGCTAGTAGATGTTGGAAAAATTAGTTTTCTTTGCACCCTGAAGACGTACGATTTTGTGAACCCGGCCTTCTTTTAGTTTACAATGGTAGAGTGGAAAAAATTATGTAATTTATGGCACTACAGCTCATATAAACTTTGATGATGAATTGATGACGAATATTGGAAGAAATACAACTGGCTAGCAAATCAGACTGGAAAGACTTAAATGTTCCAAAGGGGCATACTTGACCATGACTGCATATTGTGTCAAAGTAGTTTTCGGCTAGTTTTCTTTTTTTTTTAAATTAGCATGAGCTTCAGCCACAATCTTAGTAGTAAACTATAATATTTTGAGGGAAAAAACTTCAAAATAACACCCTATGTAAAGGGGACGAGAACATTTATTATGCTGGTATTTTGTTTTGGTTGTGGAAGTGATTATTGTACATGCCAAACAGCTACAAAGGGAAGAAATCCAGATCTTTTCACGAGTAATATCTTCATTCATTTTATTGTCACTCTGATGCAGTTACTTCAAAGGCAAACTGTCCGTATCATCTTTTTCTTTATTTATCGTCAAAAAACTTTGTAAAGTATGGCTAGACTTTTTTGGGTATTAAGTTCTTCCTCTCTGAAAAAATGTATATGTCAATATTTCATTACATACATACATACATACTTTATTGCAACTCCCTAAAGAGGGTTTTTCAGTTACAAGGTTACTAATCAACTAATCAACTAAAATAGCTAAATAAATTACCAAACACATAAGATAATAAATATACGTTAAAAAAAAGTGAGATACAATAGATCATTCACTATTTACAAATTCATAGATTGATCAGAAAAAAGTAGGTTAACAATTTTTTTCCTAAAAACTGACAGAATCTGAAGATTTAACATTGTCTCTTAGGTTATTCCAGAGCTTAGCGCCGTGGTAGGTGAAGGACCGCTGACCAGTGGTTAGGCAGCACCTTGAAATGTTCAGTTGGTCACATTGTCTAGTATTTCTAGTGTGAGTTTGTGAACGCAGAGTAAATTTCTCGATTAGGTAGTCAGGTACAAGTTTATTAATACATTTGTACATCATCACTGCATCGTTCAAGTAAATTCTGTCATTAACAGGCAGCCAATTTAGTGATTTGATAGCTTGTGAGATGTGATCAAACTTTTTGAGGCCAAGAACAATGCGGGCGGCAAAATTCTGCACTAACTGAAGTTTGTTGATATTATGTTTACTAGTATTTGACCAAACAGTTGAGCAATAATATAATTTACTAAAAACGAAAGAGTTCATAAGGAGAAGTATTGTTTTCTTATCTAGCAAGTGTTTTATTCTATTGATTTGTACGAGTTTATGTAGGCAAATAGAGACTGTTTTAGCAATGTGTTCGTTATAAGTGAGTGATTGGTCAATAAAAATGCCAAGATCTTTAGCAACAGTAGAGGGTGTAATTTCTTTTCCAAGCATCCGGACAGATGCTGTGGGTAGCTTATTAAGGAGTTGAGGCGTACCGATCATTAAAACTTTAGGCTTATCAGGATTTATCAATAAAGAGTTTTGACATCACCATCTGGAGACTTGTTCCAGGTCCGCATTTAGATTGTGAATTGCAGTGGACATGTCAGATGAGGGAAAGGACAGGTACAGTTTAGAGTCATCAACATAACAGGCCAATTTGCTGGAAGTAGGGACAGACAACAGGTCATTCACATAAATAGTAAACAGGACTGGGCCCAATATTGATCCCTGAGGGACTCCATATTTCAGGGGAAGTGGATCAGATATAGCATCCTGGATGCGTACTCTTTGGCTGCGGCCAACAAGGTATCTACGGAACCAGTCACAGCATGAAAATGAAACACCGACGGCTTGTAGTTTCTGCAATAGGATATCATGTCTGATGCTGTCAAAGGCCTTTGACATGTCGAGTAAAACTAGAGCTGAGATCTTTTTTTCATCAATTGCCTGCAACAGGTCGTCTGTGACAGATAGAAGGGCAGTCTCAGTTGAAAAAAGCTTTCGGTTACCACGTTAAGTTGTAGCCAATATCTTATTTGCTGTTAAATGGTCGATGAATTGTCCATGGGCCAATCGTTCAGATACCTTTGAAAGGATAGGCAGTAACGAAATAGGTCGATTATTGCACGGATCTTCAGAATTACCCGATTTTAAAATAGGAGTTACCTCGGCAATTTTCCATGCCTTTGCAAACGTTCCAGTGTGAAAAGAGTAGTTCATAATACTAGTGATTGATGGAAGAATTACTGGTAGACTATCCCTGAGTATACGTGCAGATACTCTGTCGTAGCCAGGTGCTTTGTTTGAAGAGAAGCCTTTGATGACATGCTCGACATCCTTGTCTAACACTGAATGAAACTGAAAAGCTTCTGAACACTGATCAAGTGAGGGTTCCACAGCTGACGAAGCAGGATGGATATCAAAATTATGTTCAATTGCGAGGTCACGAGCTTTCTGGGCAGTCACACTTCCCACTGATGTGAAGTATTCGTTGAATTTATTAGCCGGGGCGGTTGGATTTTCAGTTATAAATGGACAATTCCGACTTTTCCTTGGTAGACAATTGTTGATAATCTTCCAGATTGCATTGGTGTTTCCTTTACTGTTAAGCAATTCAGTTTGCACATGACCCATTTCTGCAAGTCTTAACTCACGTTTAACTTCCTGTCTGAAGCATCTATATGCATTCCAGTGAAGAGGGTCGTTTGACCTAATCGCTCTTTTATGCCATATGTCGCGGGTGTTCATTAGCTGGCGAATTTCTTCTGTAATAAAAGGATGTGGTCTAGCCTTTATCTTAATCCTCTTGATCGGGGCATGTTCATTTAAAACATCTAAAAACAAGGCGTTAAATGTGTCCACCTGATCGTCGAGATCATCAAACATGGAAATCATGTGGAATGGTACGAATGCCAGGTCCTCACGAAAGCGCTCTGCATTATAGTTAGAGTAACTCCTGATGGTAATATAGGAGGGCTTAAGTCTAGGAGTTTTTGGTGTTAAGACAACGTAGATAAGATGATGGTCGCTTATAGAACAGGAGAGGACGTTGCAGAGACTTACAATGTTCTTATTTGTAGTCATAATGACATCAATGAGGGATATAGTGGTCTCAGTAATCCTTGTAGGTTTCTCAACCAGCTGGTTTAGGTTGAAAGTTGAGATAAATTCCCGCAATGATTGCTTTTGCTATTAAATCAACAACAAGCAAAGAAGTAACCAAGGAAAACCTTAACCTACATGACTTTTGTGTACAGTTTTCCTCATGGCAGAGAATCTTGAAACCAATTTAAATACAGAATATTTTAATCGATTTGTTGACCCTTTTAATTGCAAGTTTGAATGTACAGTTGCTGAACACAGCGAAGAGAAATATTTCTAGCATAGATAATGTTGAAATTTCTAATAATGTTGGATCGATCAAAATGGAGTTGTGCAAGATTGATACAGTCTACTAAAGCGTTTTACAAAACTCTCACTTTCCTGAAATTAGACAGTAAGCATAAAATGCCCATTTTAAAAAGAGCTGTAAGCTTGCATGTAATCTTTTATTTAACTTAAAAAATGTTTAATTGATCAGTCATGTCTAATTTTAGCATCAAACAACTCTTATGTGCTTTACAAAGCTGCCGTTTCCCATGTGAGCTTGATACAGTTAATCCATAGAATATTTCTTTCCCTTATATAGGAAATTTCCATTTTAATACCGAGACAGCTGTGACGCACAACACTTCAACCAAGCACAAACGTTTGCAATGAACAGTCTGCTAATGGCAAACAAAGTTATATGACTAAATCAAAGCAATTTCTCTGCTTTTTAATTTTCTAACATGTGTTACTGTTTGGATAAACCTGATCTATAAAGAGTAAAATTTGATAAAGGTGTTTACAGTGACGTACAATAGATGTGTTTATGCAGATCAAACAGTCAAGTTGTACAATTATACATTTTAGAAAACTGCTGCTTCCGTGCAACTTGGTACATGCTTATTTACCCTACCAAAGCCCCATAGTTTTTCTTCAACTGCTATATAATTTCTTGTGACTTGCACTAAACACAAAAAGTGAAAATTACGCACGTTTTTAGCATGCTTTCTCCTTACAACCAGCGACCGCAATGCCAATCTCGATTAAATGGATCGAGCCACTGTGTTTGTCTGACAGTTGCAAGATGTATTATCTGCTAGACAACACATATCACTAAAAATTTCGACCAAAATAATAATATTGTCAATTTTTCACAGTGGCCCCAAAGCCACAATGTTAACTCTATCACTGACAAAAAAGCTGGCTTTTCTTCTTTCATCTCGACAACATTTCAAGGGGATTTGCCTAACGAATTTGCTGCAAATTGACCACGTGATATTTCGCTGGTACACTCATGCACTTTAAAGAGCAGACGCTAATTTGTGGATGAAGAAAAACCCAAGGCCAGAACTATACTATACTTCCCGAAAGGAAGGCTGGGTAATTATCAGGTCTGTAAGGACTGTGTATTGAGTTTTTTCCTGTTTGTTTTAGGTTGCACAGTATATTCACTTTGCCACGCCTGTTTTACAAGCGTTTCTTGATAAATATAGTGAAGAAGAGGAAAAGGAAGTGGAAAGAATAAAACAAATGTAAGTTACAATACCTATTTATTGACTGGGTATAAATGTTAGATGAGTGAGTGAACCTACAGCATGAAAGAGATGCATAAGTCCAGCTTCTCCCTCTGGAGATTTAAGTGTTATAAGTTGTTGCTTCAGGACCTGAACGTTGCTATTCTATTAATCTTGAATATCATTTAATATTATTGTATTCATTGTGTTTCAGTTACATGCTGTATCGACAGAAGTTACAAGAGAGACTTGCAGAAATCTCCACTGCTGTATAAACAGATTCAGCTGCCTGGCTAAATAGTACTATTTTTAGATATTAAGTTATGTTTATATATTAAGTGACTAACAGCTGTATTATTGGCAATAAAAATAAACATTTATTTATTTTAAATATAAAATAGCAATTAAAAGACCAAAATATTATGAAAAGAGTATTACTTAAAACTTCTCATTTGCCTTCCATCTACTGTATATATGCAAAGTTCCGCAAGTCAAACATTTGCTATAATTACTGTACTTTCTATTGAATTGGCTTCTACCAAAATCTCTTAACTGCTAGCACCTTGAAAAAAAAACTGTTTGCATTTGAATGTCTCTTTAGCTTGTGACCATTTGGAGGGCCCCATTTGGTCATGTGACTTTGAGAAAAGCAACGGGTTCTTGGTTGAAATGACTGTGACCTTCTGCAAGAATTGTTCAGTGCTTGGCTTTTACCATTTGTTGTTTAGAGGACACAATCCCTTTCTGAAATATGCTTGTAAGGTGGGTTTTTCTAGTGAGATAAGCAGCCAAAGAAGTTTTGAGTTCAGTTCACAGTTTCAAAGTGCTTTATGTGTGATATCTTAAGGCTAATATCATAGGTGACGAATTACTCCTTAATTTTGGTGCGAAATTTCAGCGTTAATTGTAATTTCACATGTGAAATTACAAAATTGCCATGGCAACCTGCCATACATCTCCGTTTCAAGATGTCATGAATGAAGTGTCAGGGCATAAAAAGATGCTTTAGAAAACCTGAACGCACGAAAGAGCACATCAAGAAGGATTCTTAGAGGTATGTTGTCGAAAAATTTCGAAAACTTAAGCCAAATTTCAGCTCTAAACGTTTGAGAGAGTGGAGTTCATGATCGATCGATACGATCCATGATAAACAAGTCAAAAATCCTCGATTGCTAATGTAATTCGTCACCCATGATATTAATAGGTAATCAAATGGTATACTCGTGAAATTAGGGAATAAGTTCACTTGTGTTTTGTCTAAATGCTAAAAATTTCCGGAGCCTTTAGGTGAGGGAAATTATAAGGATTTGGACAAAACACGCGTGAAATTATTCCCTAATTTCACTCGTCACCATTTCATTGCACATACAAAGCAGTCATTTCCTAGAAAGATCTAATTTGCCTCTGTACCCATTTCAATATGTCTGGTTCTTTGTCTCTTGTACCACTTGTGACACTATGATTGGGACAGTCGTTCACAACTTGTGTAACTTGTTCATGGGGAGGAAATCTTTCAAACCATAACTTGAATGAGCCCAATTCAGTCAAACAGGCCTGGGGAAAAAACATCTAACATTGACCCAAAATTACAATCAACATCTTACCTAATAAACGGTCCTAAAAGTTTTCACAAAACTTTCTCCACCAAAGTGAGGTATATGGAGGTAAAATTGATCTTTCTTGAAAGTGACAATTAAATTTACAAAAACTGTTAATTTGAGTATAATTTACAATGAAACATTCCACAGTATAGAATTTGACAGAAAAATAAATTTTGCTAAATTGCTTTTTAACTAATTTATTAAATATTATATGAAACCTTATTTTGAAAAAGTACCTGATTTACAACAAAAACACTGTAAAGGGTTAGTTGCTGCTAGAATAATTTAAGGCCATGATGACTGTAGCAAAAAGTATTGTCAATAGTGTTTTAAACGAGCATGCAGGGCAGACCACACGTGATATCTAAAAAACCCCAGCTACGATAGCGTTTGGAGGAAAATCATTTAAAAAGGCACTCTCATTATGAAACCGAACTCTTGGACCCCTAATAAAACACACGTGGACAGACCTTAAAATTTCAAAAGACAAGCATGTTCTTAACCATACCATTACTAAAGCCAAAGGTGCCCCATCCTTACGTGATAGCATGTCAGCTAGGAATTTTAAAAAATAACTGACCTTTAGCTCCTGTTCTGACATTCTTGAAAGTGACAGCTTTTCACAGGTCTTTCAAAATTTAATATAGATATTCCAAACTCTGGTACACTTGAAACTCCTTTGTTCTCTGAACGTCGAACAATGAAAGCCAGGCAGCTAAAAGTTCTTCTGGAAGTTTTTATGTTCATTTCAACCATGAACAGTTGTTGCCTTTCTGAGAGTGAGGAAAAGTAACATGACCAAACTGGGCTCTTGAAATTATTATCACATGAGCTAAACAAACATTCATTTGCAAGTGATCATTTTTTTTGGGATGCTAAGAGTTTAGTAGCCTATGTGCAGTTAAGTGATTTCAGTAGTGTTATGTTGGGTTGTTTGCCTTCCTTTTAACTTGTATATTTTGTGCTATATTATTGCATTTCCCCTCTGTGAACCAAAAACGTGGTTCATTTATAAAAAAGAAAAATATAAATCTTCTTTGGTCTTTCTGTTAAAGAAAGTCATTGGAATCATTGTGGCAAGCACAAAGAGCATAGAGTGTTTCTCTCTGCCAATTTAAAGGTATAGTGAGATTCTCATGTTTTGAACTCCTCTATTGAAATGCATAAA
>JBBMOI010000001.1:45400000-45440000 GCA_038088405.1 Porites divaricata
CTTATATAAGAGAGTACCCCCCCGGGTCCTGACCCCTTTCACGACTGTTAGAGACCGAGACCATGTCTAAAATGGGTGAAAAACATAGCGTTTTTGTCAGGCTCTTGATTCAAGGAACCTCCTCCAAGAATTTCTATTTTATACCCAGTCCGTATTTTCCAGTCCGCGTTTTATACCTAGTCCGTATTTTATACCCAGTCCGCAGTCCGTAGTCCGCAGTCCGCAGTCCATGTTTTATACTGACCGCTGGTTGTGGGGCATTGCACTTTTTCGGATAGTTCCGTGGTTAGCTTGAAGTCCTCGCCTTGACCCAAATACAGCAAATACGAAACTATTTTCCCCCAAAAAATCATGTTCTACTATCAGAAATTCAGCCAAATTAGGAATTACAAAATGTCCGTTAAATTAAGAGAAACATAAAAATAACCGCTTAAAACATTAAAGGAAGGTTAAAATAAAACAACAGATACAGCAGATGCCACGGATGGGCAAAACTGAAGAAGATTGAAACGGATTGAGATTAGAGTTTTTGAAAACTGTTCAGCCTAACAGTTTTTCAAAGTTGATCTCTCCTGTTTGCAACTTCAAAACTAATACCCAGGAAACATATTTGTTTGTCTTGAATCTCTGATTTTGTCATTGACATGTAATTTCTTTACTTACTTTAAGTTCCATAGCGGTTGAGGCAGAGTAATTGGCAAAATTAAACAAAATGAACTGGACTGCCCTGACACACCTCCTTTTTAACTCAAGACTATTATTCGTGTTTCTTACATGACATATCTAGGTTAGAACATAATGGCGGCCAGAGTCCGGCCAGAGTGAGTACATGATGAGTTGTTAATCCGTCTCTTGATTTGACGTGGACAGTAAATTTGAGGAAATTGATAAAGGTATATTACGGTTGAACTAAGCTTAAGTACTATACAGTGTTATTTTACGCCATGCGAAATTCCTGGGCCGCGTGTAACCTGAATCGCAAACCGGGCCCAAAGCTCCGATCCCAACAGACTCAGCCGAGTTAGTGTTTCGAGGAAACGAGTATCAGTGAGTTCGCCCCTTAGTGACAGTGTAGTGAATTAGCTCCTTTAATAAAAGTTCGCTTCCTACTTTCTTAGGTAGCCCCCTTTCGCAAATAGCTCTTCAATGACTGTCATGATTCGGTTGTCTAGAAAAGGACAACCTAGAAAACGAAGACATACGACCCATAAAACGACGACCTAGAAAACGAGGACCTGTATGAATCGATCATCTTGACCCGGGGGAAACGACAGGGGCACCCAATGACTGTTTTCTGTGAAATATCTGTTCGGAGAAGCACAAATTACCTCGAATTTTCTATAGCTTGGAGAAGGCTAAAAATTTCTAGATGACAGTTCCATTCAGGTACAATTTTCGTAACATGTCTAATAAATTCCCTACGATTTTCTAAGTAAAATTTTTCGCATTTCAGTATCCAAGTTAGCCTTTTCAAACAGGTCATGGGGAGAGGAATCAGAAAAATTCTCACTTTCGTAAAACTTAAAACTGCATCTAAAATTTTTGGCAAAAATAATATGGAGGCCCTTGTAATTTCGAAAAGACTCAAGTTTCCCTAGGACAACCGAACAGATATGAAATTTATACCGGCACTTAGAATGCATTTCTAGATATCTTAAAGTACTCTGGATAGCCTAAAAAGTGGTTTCAATGCACTCAGGAAGAAACCGTCATTGGGTGCCCCTGAAACCACATGCTAAACGGAAACCACATGCTAAACGGAAACCACAAGTGGCTTGCTTCATGCAGAGGTTTCTCCCCACGCTCCCAGGGCGTATAAAACAAACGTGTATAAAACAAACGAACTACACAACTGACAACCATCGCAAATGACTTCGTAAAATGATAAAAGTCATGCAAGAGAGAAACAAGAGGGTTTTGAGGGCCTTACTTTGCTTCAATTTAAGGTGGCTAACACAGTTTTGGCAGTTTGTTACTGAGTATAGTCATTTGCCAAGTCATGGCAAGAGAACAGTTGCAGCTCACAAGCTGAAACTTGGCAAGTGAAAAATATACTGATGAAAAATTTTGATTTACAGGTAAAATTTGCCGTTTTTATAGTTTCCATGGCAACATGAACGATTATTATTATTCGCTTATTAGATTTTCCTATAAACTTGCACACAGTGTACTATAATTAACCATTACCATTTGAAACTTATTTGACCAAATTTTAACAGAAAGGTTTTTAGACAATCAATAATATAATTGTAATTATTAAATGTGTCACAAAATTCTTCTGTTCAAGTTCAATTTTAAAGTTCTCATTATTTAAGCGAAAAGAAAAAATTCTGCCAAATATCACAAAATTTTAATGAGCAGATTTTGAGAAATTGTCTCCTGTGTACCATTGCTTTTCGCCGCCATGTTTGTTTGTCTAAGTTACATGCACCATCACGCGAGTTTCCGCTGCCTGCCCACAAAACTGTGTTCAACCAACTTAAGGGGAGGTTGAGGAAAGGGACCTCTTTAACAGTTTACTGATACATGCAAATGGACAGATCCAAGTGTGACACTCATAACATACTAAAGGAAGTCAATGTATTGAGTTGGTTGCCTTTTGGAACAGTATGTCCAGTATACTGGTAACTGTTTACAATAAAACATGTCTGTTAGCTAAATTGATGACCAGTGTCAATGAACTGATGCAAATTATATTTTGATGACAGTAACGGATCAAAGTTACAGGAACGAGACATAAGAAACAAAATTTTGTATCCAAATCAGTACTATGAAAATATTCATGCATGTGAACCCATGAGATGGGTTTGCTTTTCAGAAAATTGGGAAAACACAAGTTCGTGGCCAGGATCTTATTTTTTTGCTATGGGTTAAATTAATTTTCACCCAAGGAAAAAATAGCAACTAAAGAGGCCTTATTAGGGGTTGGGGGGTACCGAGAGGGGTACATATGTCGCTATTCCATTTGCAATTCGCTGTTGCAGTTTCAACCTATCTTTATCTTGTTTGTCACCATTTCATCTGTTGTTTGTTGCTGTTTCAAGCCTGTATTGCTTTTCGGAATTCTGCTTTAACAGGGTCTTGCTAGGCTCAACGTTTTTTCTTTGTCAGTTAATGCCATCATATTTGCATTGTTAGTTCAAAGTTTTGGCCATTAAGAATTTTCTTTTGCATCATTCAGTACTATAATAAGTGGAAAAGTCAAGATTAGTTTTACATAGTTTATAACATTGCATATATTTTTCGTTCTTTTAAAGGTTTTTTGAACAAGAGACTGTCGTGAAGGAAAATGGACTTTTCAGATGGAGACTGTACTGGCGAACCAACAGAAGGAACTGATATGGAGGAAGTAATTAGTACTGTAAAGACACTACTTATTCATTCCATAGCACTTAATAATTCTGAAGGCTTTAACATGGCACTTGACGGTTTGGAACAACTCCGTGTTGGCCTTAATTGGAGTTCTCCTCCAGAATCTACAACACCCGTGTGCAGTGATTGGAATACTCCACTAACCCTGAGTGCAAAATTGGGCCGCACAGGTATGGTAGCTACCTTACTGGAAAAGGGTGCAAATCCCAACTTATTTTCCAAGTATAAAAATGGAAAACCAATTGGACGGACAGCTCTTCATAAGGCATCAAAATCAGGACATCTGCAAGTTGTTGATTGTCTTCTAAAACACGGCTGTGACATTAACATAACTGATACTAAAGGCTGGATGCCAATACATGATGCAATTTGTCGAGATAAGGTTGACTGTGCTTTTATACTGCTCGAAAATGGAGCAAATCCGAGAACAAGCTTTTCCATACCTACACCAGATACTGAAAATGTAGATGACATTGGAACAGCATCTCTCATGTTTTGTACCAGAACTTATAACTCGGATTTATTTATTTTTCCGTCAGTTGAGTTGAATTGCCTTTCTCTTTCCGCTAATTGCCATCAGCCAAAAATAGTGTCTAGACTACTTCAAAGATATTTCCTCAATGACGTAAACTGTCAGAGTCCTCTTGGTAGAACTGCACTACACGAAGCCGTTATTCTTCCGAAGAGTTTAAATCTCAGTGAAGAGATCAACGTCCAAAACAGGTATGAAACTTTAAAGATCTTATTGGATTGCGGTGTTGATCCTAATATTCCAGATCGCATGAGAAAAACAGCCCTTCACATTTTCTTTGACCAGGCAAATCGCTACAAAGTCATTGTGAAGAAGTACCCTCAAATTGTCTCCAAGACAATTCTCCTATTGCGAGATTACGGCGCTAATATAAACATGGCTGACCTCAGTGGAAGAACAGCAGCTCATCAGGCTGCTGCCTTTGGTGATCTGGAGACGATGCAGCTTCTTTTGGAACTTGGTGCCAGTGTCACAAGTCTGGATAATGATAGTAAAACACCAGCCCATGTCGCGGCTTACCATCGTAACTTTGATGTGCTGCAGCTACTGTTAAATCGGGCTTCCCATGCAGAGTTTGTAAATTGTCACGGTGACACCGTGTTACACACTGTAATAATGGCAACTACCCATGAAGATGTTCTTTTAACAGTCGCTGAAGCATTTAAGAGTGAGTCTGATAAGTTTCAGAAAAACGTTTACGGAGAAACAGTACATGATCTGGCAGCAAAATTTAAATTAAAGAGGCTTTCTTGCCTACTCGCTTCCCAATCCGCAGAGGCTGCCGATGCTAATTCTACATGTACTCCTGTTCCCAGAAGAATGGAGAAGGAAGAAACCGGTAACAACTGTGTCAGGGACAGCACCAACCCAAGAGAAATTCTTGGCGTGGTTCATGAAAGTGGCAGAGATAGTATATCTGATTTATCGAGTCACAGTGATTCTGTTGGTTACTCTGACAACACCGAGGTTCCAGATTTGTGTATTGAGGAAGACACAGATGTAAACGAGTACTTATTGAAATTAAGTCATGAGTACCGTATTAGAACTTTTCACATGGACGGCGATGGAAAGTGCCACGAAAGATGCAATGTTGCTCTACAAAGTTTGACCTTTGTCGAAAAACTTTTAGAGCTTGTTGCAAACGATGATCATAGTTTCGACTACCAAATTTTACGAACTGGAAGCGCTTTTGAAGGCTACAGGATAGGCAAGCCAGATGAATTTGACTATATGTGTGAATTGAAGTCGCTAGCAGATGATAAATGTGAGATTGTCGAAACCGAACAACCAGGATTTGTTCGCATTCAAGTAAAAGAAGAGTACAGACAAGAATGGACCATGTTTGTGTCAAAGGAGGGATTTCTTGACGCTATGAAAGTGAAATGTTTTTTGGCCAAACGTTTGTACGAAATGTCTAGCACGCCTTCCCTAGTACACAAGACCAGACTGAGCTTCAACACGACAAGTTATGATTCATGTGGCCTGTGCCATCCCTTTATAAGTATAAGCAAGGCCGGAGTAAAGATGACTTTGTTTTGGAGAGGAATTGTTTACCAATTAATGCCCATTGACATCGACATTACTCCCGCCATACACTTTTCCAGTTGGCCGAACTCTGCCAAAACACCTCCTTGTCATGTTCTGAAAGGTTGTGCAGATTTAGGCTACCATGTTGTTCCTAAGTCTGAAGGAGGAGATTCTCTCTTGTGGAGGTTTTCTTTTTCTGTGGCTGAACTCAAGATATTACAGAATACAAGTCCAGTGCAAGCTGCTTGTTACACAGCTCTAAAAATCATTAAGGGGCAAACTGAATTAAGAAGAAGCTCGAAGCGTTTTTCACATCTTGGGTTTCTCCATACTTACGTCCTCAAAACAAGATTCTTTGAAGAACTTGAACGTTCCAATGATTCCAAGTTGTGGCAAGAAGACAAATTGACAGAACGCGTTTGTTCGGTGTTGGAATCCACCGCAGGTCTGTTAACTCAGAAAGAATCTTCCCTTATAGAGTCTTACTTTCTTCCAGGTCACAGGGTCATTTCAAACGCAGACACGTTGTTTGGCAAGCTCGTAGCTGCATCAATAAAAACTACTCTTCGAAATGTCGTACGACTTTTACAAAAAGAACCTATCATGTCATCAGAAGATGTCGAGGAAGGAGCTTTCAGTATGAAATTTGAATCAGATTCCACTTAGTTCCGAGTCAACCAGTGACAGCGATATGGAATAGCAGGGCTGTAGTAGTGGCGTTAGACTGAGCAGTAGTCAATCAATCAATCAATCAACTTTATTTAAACACAGCAAATGGCTCAGCTAGCTGGTTTTCAGACATGCCGTGAAACATAACGACAAGAAATGAGTCACTAAACAAATAAGATGAAAACATAATAAAAAGTTATATCCTACTGTAAGATATCGCGAGTTTAAAGCTAGTAAGATCACCCATCTCACGTGTTTTATTTGACAGTTGGTTCCAAGCCATTGCACCCCGATAAGAAAATGAACGCTTAAGAAAATTTGTTTTAGGTACATGTAGTGGTAATTGGAGATTATAGTTAGAACCCCCCAAATTATAGTCATGAATTTCAGAGGTTCTATGAAACCGCTCCTGAGGGTACGTCGGACAATTATTTATTAGGGAACTTAAGCAAAGACGTTTTTGAGCGACGCACGTCAACCGGAAGTGAGGTCTTCTCCCTTACTATATGCCTTGACGCTAAGAAATTGGTATTGATAAGTTTCTTTTCTCTTATAAGGGCGATTTACCTGAGAGTTTCAACCAAACCACCGCCCAATGATGCAAAACGTCCACTTCCGGTTGACGTCCGTCGCTCAAAAACGCTGTTGCTTAAGCTCCCTATTGAATACTTTAATCATCGTAACTACAGGGTGTTTCAAAAGTTCGTTCCGATTTTTTTATTCGCTTAAATTTCACTAATTATTACAAAAAAAACCTATCGTAAAGCTTAGTATGTTATTCATTATTCATTTAACATTGAATAACTAAAATATTAGTAACCAGAATGTCTTCCTGTATGTTTTCTGATATTTTCAAAGCGGTGAGGTATAGAATGTACGAGCTCCCAAAGCGTGTCCAAAGTCATATTCTTCCAGGCGAAGCGTAGTCACTGTCTTAGCTCGTCCAGTGTTTTGGGGGCTGGATGTTTGTATGTTGTCTTGTCTGCGATAATCCAGATGGTCTCTAGGGGGTTCACATCACATTAGTTTGCCGGCCGGTCCTCCTTTGGGAGAAAGTTGGCAAATCCTTCTGACACCATCCTAGGATGAAGTGTGCACCACCTTTTTCTCATCAAGGATTTCTAACTTTGTTTTGTAACTTTTCCCCATACCGTTGTGCTCGAAACTTTGATCGATAATGTGAAGTTGAAATGTTTTTACCTTTGTGTTTTGTGGAATTATTACGTATATACTTACAGCTTTTTCGATAATATTTCTCACACAGTTTGAGAAAAACAGCGGCCATCCACTCCATGGTTTGTCTTCTAAGGTCTTTACTTTTGACCACTTGTTCGGTCATAGTTCAGACTTCTTCAACAATTTGACAATTTTTTTTGACAGAATGGCCAGAATACCATAAAAATAGATGCCTGAGCATTAGCACAAACAGTGTAGGCCTTCATTTTCTTGAAGGAGGAGAGAAAATAAAAGAAAACGATAAAAATACGAAAATAGAAAACCTACAAAATGGGCAGGAAAAATATGGCGGGAAAACCTCGCGTACGTGTACAGTTAGCGCAAAAATTAAAAATTATTATTAGTTCTTCAAATTTTAGTTTGAAATTGCTTTTAACGGTTATTTAGATAAATTTCTTACCTGAATCAGTTTACATTTGCCTAAAGAAGCATTAAATACTTTGCGCAAAATACAATTTACAATCGGAACAAACTATTGAAACACCCTGCAATAAGTGCCTTTTTCTTCTTTCTTCTAAGTTTGACCACTCTAGAGAATCAGTTAGTACATCTGATGATCTGATAGAGTAATCAGCCCCCCGAGTGATAATCCGTGCTGCTCTATTTTGCAACTTTTGGAATTTGTCAGCTCGTGTTTTGGAGCAGTCACCCCATACTACATCACAATAGTCAAAGTAGTAATACCTTTATTTACATGGGATGTACACATGCCATATGAAACTAATCAATAGCTAAATTAAAATGAACAATTAGAATACACAATAGTTGACTACAAAAGATAAGAAAAATACTAAGACAGAACATGGAAACCAGAATCATAAAAATAGTGCAACATTAATATTTAAAACGTTTTAGAAAGCAACTATTTTTGAAAATACGTTTAATAAAAGCAAACAAGAACAATATGACATAAGGTGAGTAGAAAAATGAAGATGAAAGAATTGCACGAATACAGTAATACACAAAAAAGTTAATAAGCAGGAAGTAAGAATTTGATATCAAAAGCTGCAGGTGAGTGAAGACAGGCGACATTATGACTCTTTTAGCCAAAGATTAAAAAGAGGAAACCTTACAACAATTTTGAGACTCCGAGTATGGCTCTCTGCAGTGAAAACAAAACAGGTGACCTTCAGCACTTAAACTAACACTAAGCTTTTAGATGACATGCTCTTGATACCGCTGACTATCAGTACGATTCTAGGTTTTATCTACCTACCCCTTGATTGTGATTGGTTTCTTACCCGCGTTTACGAGGGAGGGGGGGAGGGGGGGGCTGAATATGATCACGAGTGATCTGGCAACTCGTAAAGTTGCTGACGTAACAAATTTCGCCTCCACAGTTTGGGAGAAAACCTCGGGTTGAAACCAGGGGGACTTTCCCGACGATGTCGAAGAGAGAATAATTTTGCGAACGCGTATTAAAGTACGGATTAAGAGGATCTGGCTTTATTGAATGTTACTTTGGATTTCTTTGTTAATGTGCCAAGAAACGCCACACAATCGTGCTCCATGTTTTTTAACCAACTAACTTAACAAGCTCTTTGGGTAAGATACGGGGAGAGCGGTCCCAAGAAACGATCACTTCAAAGAACAACTCTCTTTTGGTAGTAATGGTATCCTATAGGGGTTATGCAAAGCCTCAGCCACGTACACCCAGACTGATCTCCTTTAGGGGTTTAATTTTCCGAAGATAATCCCGGTCAGTTTTAGGCAAGAGTACATGAAGACTTTCCCCGGGATAGTAGCCTGAGAAAACAGCCGACATTTGGCGACACTACCACTGGTTTCGCCGCCAAATGACGTCTGAGAAACGGGCGCAGAAATTCCATACTGATGACGCGTCATTACCCAGATCTGGATAGTGCTTCTGATTGGTCGTTCCGCGTGGGAAATTTGATTCAACCAATCAGGAGCACTACCCAGATCTGGGTAGTGACGCCTCATCAGTATGGAATTTTTGCAGTCGTTTCTCAGACGTCATTTGGCGGGGAGTTTATAAGTGTTGCCTAGGAGTTCAACACGGGGCTGCCGAAAGCAAATCCGGTTAGCGGTCAGGGCGATCGAGAATTCCACATTGCCAGTTCAGCACTCAAACCTGCTCGGCCACCCTACCCACCTTAACTGAGAAATTGAACCAATCCAGCATGTCAATTGGAATGAAAGGCTTTGAAGGTTACGGAAAGGAATCCTTCTCGAACGCTTTTTATTGGCGATTATCCGTGCGAGTAACTGAAAACGTGGAGCTGATGCGACAAGTGTTTAAGGCCGAGCCCTTTGGTCCATGAACTCTATCCTTTGCGGCGACTATCAAGTATTAAATGGATCAACTGGGTAAACAAAAAGTACAGATTCTTTTAGAAAAGGTGGGCGCACACTTGACGGTGGCAAGAAGGAGAAAGCATTTTTTTTTCCTTTTATCTTTTTAGTTACACGAACACCATCCGGCGCGTTTATTTGTCTCCCTTCCTCAGTCTCCGGTGTGGCAAAGAGGCTTCTTCATACAGCGCCGTAACCGCTGCGTAAAGATAAGAATATAGCATTATGAGGACCTGCGTGGTATAGAAGGATTGGGAAAGGAATGAGGGTAGGGATGGTGAATCGGTAAGGCTGACCTTAGTTTCTAGCATTTGTCAGGACTTCTACTTTTGTTAATCAATACTACCCGCACTTTTTTTCCACTTGATGCCTTATGTGTTCATTTCCTTGACGTCATAAGTTACCATTGCAACAGTGAAACCTGTTCCTTGGAAACACCCTCTGGAATGCGAGCCCCCAGAGAAAGAAACAGTGAAAAACCGACTCTTTTGCAGTCTACTCATAACTCAAAACGAAGTTCTGTTGCCTCCGTTTTTTTGCCTAAAAATTAGCTGCTATGCCGAGTCCCCTTCTAGGCCCTCAGCTTTTTAGCACAATCCCACAATGATAAAAAAGGCTTTAAAGGCTGTTTTTGTTGGGGGTGGGGAGGAGTGGAAGGAGGGGAAGACATACATAGACGGTAGCCTACATAACAGGCGTTATTTTTTCGCGTTTTTCAGGCGAGCGAAGGTGAGTACACCTCGTTCGCTTGGCGCTTGCCTGAAAAAGTGGAGGGTCACGTAACATCGTATGGTCAGTGGCAAACGATATTTCGTGTGCCTTACACTCACAAAGCAACGAGTTTCAAGATGGCGCCTTTCAAAGAAGTACTCTCCTTTTTACGAGAATTAACCTCAAGCCCATCGAATCCTGCCTCATCGCCACGAAAGAGGACGGAATTTGATCAAGTTCTTTTATCAAATATGGAGCATTTGAGAAACGCTTTTGTCGAAAAAGGCCGATTTTTACACTTACAAGAAGGCTTGGAAAGTCAAATAAATGCGCACGTGAAATCTGATGGCGCGATTGCAGATGCAAACAGAGAGGTTTGCACGAAAGACAAATCAACAAAAGACAACTACAAAGAGGAATGTAAGCCAGACAAGACAGCTGTAACGCGAGACAAAGATTCTCTAAGGTGGTGTTATGTTAAAACTTGCCTTGAACTTCTAAAGCTTCTGAAAGAATCCTTGATTGAACTGAAAAGGGAAGGCGAGGGAAGTGGAGAGGAGTCAACTCATGGCAAACGTGCTAACGATGCTCCTCGTTTACCTGCAGATTCGTTTAGTGTTGGGGATCAAAAAACAGTGCTAACAGCTCTCCAGTTTGTGGTGATTTTAGGCATTTCGCCTAATCTTCTCCCAGGTGTTGGAATACCACTGGAAAAGCGTTCAGGATTTGCCAGTGTACTAAACATTCAGTGTATGATTAAGAATGAGCGACGTCTATTTGAATGCGTAGATACACTGGTTGACTGCATAGCACAGCCTTCACTGGGTTCTCTTGTTTTATCCAGACATCTGGGAGACATTTTGTCTGGTTTAATACAGATTTGTTATGCACCTGTGTCAGCTTATTCAAATGCTAATAATGACACTTACAGCAACATAAGCGGTTCAACATGTTGTGAAGTAAACAGACATTCAACTGATGATACTGGGCTGTTAGATGAAAGTCAGAAAAGTGCGGAAATTCTTGACTCAAAGGCAGTATTACCAATTCCAAATAGTAATTCTAGTGTCCAACTACACCCATTTGTTGAATTCGAGGGTAGATTATTTATAACTTCTGTTGAAAGAGAGAAGTGTATCTGCAATCTGGAGAGAATTCTTGATCGTGTTTATCAACCAATAGTAATACGAGAACTTCTGCTACTTCAAGGGAGTCGAGCACATGCTAGCAAACAATCTGTTAAAGATAATGGGAGATCAAGTATTTCAGGAGAAAACAGGAAAACAGAGGGAAAGACACAATCAGTGTTATTGTCACAAACTCCCAAGTGGATGATAAATATTTGTGGGCAGCTTCTCTCTGAAAGGCTAGTGAAACCAAATGGAGTAAAAGCAGTTTTACATGGATTTCTTGAAGGATTGGCAGGTTGTCAATGCTGATAATCAACTTTTGTAATAAGTGTTTTTATTGTTTTATTATCATGTGATTACTATAACTGGGGCCACCTAGACAAGTGGGGGGGGGGACAGGGGGGTGGGAGCCCGGGAGAACAGGGGGCGGAAGGGGTACGGGAGACGGGAGAAGAAAGGGCGGGAGGCGGGATCTCTACGATGGCGGGAAGCGGGAGAGAAATTCAAAAAGTCAAGCCTTTTTTTTTTGTTACTGCTTACTTCCAGTCAAAGAAACGAACCCAACAACGTTTCTTGACTTCCATTTAACGTTTTCCGAGGCTTAAAGCAAAATTTTATACACAAGAAAAGTCAAAACGAAAATTCGTGCTTGGGATAAAAAAAAACGACATTACTTCCTGTGAAATTGGAAACCTTTCCAAGTCACTGACATCATAGGACATGAATGAGATAGCATGATATATGTACACGTGTGTCAACTGTGTCAGTCTTGTCAGTGTCTCGTCTGTCTCGCTAGCTGTCAAAATTCTCCGTAAGAACGACAAAGCGAGTCAGGTCTAATGTCGTTAAAGACCATTTTGATCGGTCTTAGTATTTTTTGGTTTGGTGGGGAAAAATCCTTCCATGGAAGACCTTCCTTGGAGCTCCCTCCTTACAACTGTAGCTCACAAAACACTGTCAGTGAAGATTTTGCCGCGTGGTGTAAACTTGTGTCGAAAGAATTGCACTTCAATTATTTGATTGCGCTGGAAAGTGCGGAGTGGTTCGATTTCAAAAGTAGGTTGAGTTTGATCGTCTGGGTGAACGTAGTCCTGAATAGGACTGTTGTTGTTGACAGTGACTGACGTTTCGACAACCTTAGACTGCGCGCAGACGAAATTAAACTCTGGTTAACTTCGTCTGCGAAACAGCGCCGAAATCCTTGTTCTGGACTTCCAGCTGTGTACCCAGATTTGAGTACGCGCCACGATTGGCCAGTTAAAAAAGGCCTTTGTTTTGTTTGTCGTGATCGCCAATCAGGTTAAAAGGAAATTCGAAACGCACTTCCGGTAATTCGTTGAGTCCGTTGGGGGTCCAGAACAAGGATCTCTGCGCTGCTTCGCAGATGGTACTAATCAGAGTTTAGTTATCGTCTGCGCGCAGGCTACGACAACCTGTGCGGTAGTCATCTTCAGAGTCAAAGTGAGTTGTATCACGTCAGTTGATGGTATTATACTCTGGTTATTGGTCTGATTGGTCAATTACGTCACAATGTTATTGGCTATGAAGACTCGTAATCAGTAATTGGTGCATCCTCGGAGACCCAGGGGCAGATAGTAGGGGCGAGGGAAAGTCTAAGCGGGCGGAAAATAATGGCACGAAGAAAAGTAAAGAATGGCGAGAAGAGCCTCTGGGGACAATGTGTTTTCTGGCACCAATCAGAAGCCAGAATGGCGGCAACCGTTTGGAACTGGTCTGGTAACACATTGTCCCCAGGGGCTCTTCTCGCCGTTCTTTACTTTTCTTCGTGCCGTTATTTTCCGCCCATTTAGACTTTCCCTCGCCCCTACTATCTGCCCCTGGGTCTCCGAGGATGTAATTGGTGCGTTTCGATCCATCTATTGTCACAGTTAAACAGTCGTCTGTTGTTAGTCAAAATGTCAGTTCTCCAGTCGTTCTCTCGTAGTTAGTTCTGCTTGATCTTGTCAATAAGTTGTTTGTACGGCACTGGTAACTGTTGGCTACGATTCAGTGGCGTTTGTTCTAAGTTAGTAAACCAGCTTTCTAAAGTAAGACGTTGATAGTAGTCTGAGTACCAGTCAATTTGATGTTTCGTCCGTAAATGATGCTCAGCAATGTGATTGTTGACGTCACCATTCCTCGTCACTTTTTTGTGTTCGGTCAGTCGCGTGCTAAGGTTTCTGCCGGTTTCACCAATGTAAGAAGCCTGGCAGTCGCAGCATTTGATCTTGTATACTTCTCCCTGTTTGTCCTCCGGTTTGTCTTTGTCCTTGACATTAGTAAGCAGACATCGTAAGGTGGTTATGGGTTTGTGTGCAACACGTATATTGTAATAATATAGGTGCCTCTGATGTACGGTAAAGTCGCTGTCGTAACAGGGCCAGAGTTGACGTTCGTCTGAGTGTTCGAATTACAACACAATTTTTTACAACACATTTTTTTATTTTAAACAAGATCAAAGCACTCCTAATAGAATCTGAATAGGGAGTCAAACAGCGTCATTTACACGATAATGGGAGAAACACAATAAAGGGCGGGAGTCGGGAGACAAAGGGACAAAAAGGTACGGGAGGCGGGAGAACGGGGTACGGGAAGCAGGAGATTGTAACCCCCCTGTCCCCCCCCCCCCACAGACAAAGTCGACCAATTGGATGACAGGAAAATAACAATACCTTCCGAGAAAGCTAGTTGTCAATCATAAATACCAGTACCATGAAACGAAATCAACAATATGAATTGAAATCAACCAATTACAACTGACAGACATGACCTCTTGAACCTGCTGAAGAAAGCCTATGTTTCCTGAGAGGTCCACTAGAGTGTGAAGGAGGCGGAATATGTACACGTTGGGCATAATTTTGACTTGTGGTCACTTGATATTTCAAAATGTGGCAATGGTAGCAAAGAAATTGCTGGTAGATGACAAAAGAATAGCTTGTGTCAAACAAATTTGTCTCCTGGGTGTTATATGTAAAGTTTCGAATAGAAAAACATTGTCTGGTGAAACATTTTACTTTCTTGAAAAACATTTGCTATCAGTATTTAATTTTTGTGTTTCAAGTAACTTATTGTTTTCTCATGAGCTGCTGATTAGCCCGCAACCAACTTTCTTGGAATGTATTGTTATTTCTTGTAATCCTATTGGTCAACTTTGTCCAGGTGGCCCCAGTTACAGTAGTCGCACTGTAATAGTACCAAATAAAATCAACAAAACTAACTCAAGTCATGTTAATTGCACATAGAGCTTATCACGGTTGAGGAAACCATCTTGTCAGGTAGGCAACGGTGTGAAAAATAACGACGTTTGTATGAGAATAATGCCCCATAACTTTCATAAAATGGCTGTTCTGAAGAAAGTAGGAATTGTAAAGTAAAGCCACACAGCAAAGGATCCTACTAGCAAATTGTGGAGGCCATACCTGTGCTTAAATTTCTACAATGTTGCTTTAGATTTTCTGTATATGTATATTTTTTTTTGCAATTTTTTCCGGGAAATATTAGTATGCAGGAAAAAAAAATTTACAGACAAATGTATAGAAAATTTTAAAAAGTGGTTTTAGTGCAGAAAATGCCCTCAAATTTTTTTAGTAGAATCCTTAGGAGTGAAGCTCTAGTTTACAATTCATATTTTTTTCAGATCAGTCTTTTGTTTACTGAAATTAGTTGACATTAGATTCTCATATAAACACTGTAATTTCTCGCATGGTTGCCTACCCATCAAGATGGCTTCCAAAACTGTGATAAGGTCTATTGTGTTTAGTATCTCTGTCATTTAGCTTAGTTGTCTTTGGTAATTTCAGGACAAGCTGATTCACCTGATTGGCAGAAGTGCGATGTTATTGCTAAGGTGATTGCTAACTGTCCAAGTAAAGCGGAATCTGTTGAACAGTACTATGTGTTAATATCTTCACAGGTGAGATGCTTTTAAGTCCCAATAGTGATCAATATCAATGCATTATTACGAGAAAAATTGTGAGAATTAATGAAATGATCACCAAAGGAAAATGCTTTGGTCTTTTATCAAATTCTTCTAACTAATTCATAGAAGAAATGTATGGAGTTCAGTGTGGAGAATTTGTATTTTGATATTGGGGCTTGATGGGTTAAATGAACTAGGGATAGTTTTCAAAGAAGCTTTGGTGTGACATTGATGGGGTATTGGTTGGGGAGTGAAAGATAAAACATGTTGCTGTATCAACTGAGTTGATAAAGTTTGACTTCAAATTTATGAATTAAACAATCAATATATCTAAACTGCAGATAAAGATATCTTTGAGTCAATAAAGTCAATTTACCATTATCTTAAAAGATTCAATCTTTTTACAGACTGAATTAAGATGACCTAATCAACTAACAAATCTTTCTGAACGGATTTCGCGATAAAAATTGATGTTTAGGAAAAAAAAAACCGATGTTTCGACAAACCAGTGATCATTTGCAATTTCAGAAGTAAAAAATTAGCACGTGCTTATCTACAACAATATTGTCTAAGGGCTAATGAGCTGCTGACTAAAAAAGTGTAAAATATTTACACAGAAACAATACAAGAAAAATTACATCATGAATGATAACAGAAACGCTAAAATGAAAAAAAGAATAAAGACTATTTTATAGTGAAATAATTTAATTATAAAATAAATAGCTTCGCATGGATCGAGTCACAATGTTTGTTCAGTGTTGGTTTGAGTTCTTGAATAAAGAGCATTTCAAAGGTCAAGCAGTCGAGTTTGCTGGGACACTTAGATTTTGAAATTGCCTGTAATGGTCTCCGGATCCTTTCCATGCTCATCCTTTATGTGGTTGCTGATTTTTTATCACTTGTGTTCCTCCACACGTTTATGTAAGTGTCAAATCATGAAGCCAACTTAGTCTGCATCTCACAGCAAGTACACAGACAGGGACAAAGGCTTATTGGACAGCTAAAATGTTTTTCCTGATATTAAAAATATAATATTCTGCAAATTTTCCGGTCTACAGGTGTCCGAGTTGTTGCATGGACAAAATGCTGGCGTTGGTCGATTGTTCATCAGAGCTGCTTCAAGCATTATCAGAGAGATGTTAGCTCAGTACCCTGAACTGGCACAGAAGTACATCCTATCTTTAATGCTAGAACCTTTAGCAAAAACCACCAAGGAGATTCAAGGTACCAGTACATGTAAATGTGTGAATTGTTATTGGTATGATTGGAATGTTGTGACTGCTGTGGAGTAGTGGATGATGTCAAGCCTAAACTGAAATTTACAAAGGGGTGGGAAGGGTTCAAACTTACAATAAACCATCAAATTATGCAGGAGATATGGGTGTTGCAGTTCTGATATCAAGTGAACTGAAAAATGAAGATAAGTTGGTGAAGTAAACAGTTAAAGCCTTTAAGTCTTATTAGAATGGACTGGGAATGTGCATTTTTGTACAATCTGTGAAATTATATTTCTAGTAAGAAGTCCTTGAAAATTTAATGTGGTGCTTGAAAAGTCCTTGAAAAATGGTTGCAATTTTTTGTATGAACCTGTATTAGTGATATCAGTGAAGAAAAATAATGCAAGGGGTGTACAAGCAAGGAAATGGTTGAAGTAAAGCCTGCAAAGGGTGACAGACTGCATTTCTTAGCTGGTATCATGGGATTTTACATATTGCTCTAATGAGTAGATCTCTTTCAGACTTTTTGCAGTAGTTTTATGAAATGTACAATAGGTGGGTTATTTGTTCGTTGCGGGCAAAAATTGGCTTGGTATAGTTTGTACCCAGCGGGGGAAAACATGTGCAGGCCTTTCTCCTTGCAGATGAAAAGATTGCTCATCAATCTGTATTAAATGTTCTCAAAGCAGCCAACTGAAGAAAAGTCCTAGTGAGGCTGACATTTTCAATGACTGTCAGCCATCTTTATCAAAACTTGGAAATCGTCAAAGGTGTCAGAAGCCTTAAAATAATAGGCTTCTGAAGGTGAACAGGGACAAGGGACCCTATCAGCTTTCTCCCATAATTATGGACACAAGTGATCTCCTCCCCCAAACCAGGTCGGGGGGTGGGGGGGAGGCTCTACAGAGTGACTTTGCACGCTTATCACAATAATTAACACCTTCAGAAGCCTATTTAAGGCTTCTGACACCTTTGACGATTTCCAAGTTTTGATAAAGATGGCTGACAGTCCTTGAAACTGTCAGCGTCACTAAGACTTTTCTTCAGTGGGCTATGTTTTGAGAACATTTAAATACAGGCTAACTTCACTAGCCTGATGATTTTTTTCAAGAATTTGCTCATCTATTACTCTTTTGATTAGGCCTTTAATATCGATAGCACTGAATCCAAAATCAAACCTTTTCTTTACCCAAGATAAAAGCGCAAAGAAATCTTTCTGAATAACCTTCTTAAGAGCTGAATAAGAACATGGAATATGATGGATATTTTGGTGAGAAGCTATCATGAAAATTACTTCATGGTGAACCACAGGAATCGATTTCGCTTCCTTTAGAGCATATGATTGGCTTAATTACCCTTCACAATCAGTCAATGCCGATTGGTTTCTTTAAACAAAAGAACAGGAATGCGTGATAACCCCTAAGAATGTCTTCGTGGGAGGTTAGTCTATAACAGGGACAAATTCAAACAGCCTTTGCTTTAAAGTGCAATTGGTTTGAACTGCTTTTTTTCTGTACTTAGGGGATGTTTCGGCTCTGTTTGTTGATGAATTTACTGTAATGAGATGTGTTGAAGATATTCACAAGGTACTAGACAAAATCCAAAGTTTGAGTTGTGAGCTTAATCCTGTTGTTTTAGTATCCAGAACATTGTATGATATTTCATGCATGGTATCATTGTTTTGTCTGAACCTGTGATTTGTTTGACTGAACCTTCCTCTCACTTGCTTGGGCTTGCTTTGGAGGACCTATTCATATATTCCACACAGATTGTGCCTCAGTATCTTTTCCCTTTGAGGGGTGATGACCTCACTCAAGTGGCACAAGGACAGAGGTTCTGCAAGTTTGGTTTGGAAAGTTTTAGCTGTCAATCAGTCCCTCCACTTAAGTTTTTCTAAACTAAATTTCTTCATCTCTTAGGTTTTTGTTGTTGGATCACACTTCAGTGGTTTAAAGTTTCTGTCAGCAGTTGTTCATCCTGTTTTTGAGCTCTTTTGTTTCACAAGAAGAGGTGTGTCTCATCTAAGGTAAGCACAGCAAGACTTGCTTTACTTGAAATTTTTTGTTGAATAAATTTTGTTAAATAATTCTTTGTGTAACGGGATTTTAAAGAGACTATTAAACATAGCTATCGTTGAGGAGGGTAAGTATAGAGAAGAGAGGGACGGGAAGAGAGAAAGCCTACCTGAAAACACTGTAAAAATGAGGAAACCACCTTATCAGTCCAGTCAAAATATTACAGCAGCAAGTAATTTTGCAGCTTTAAGTGAAGCATTTGTCATTTAATCAACACTTAGGTTTAGTAATACAGTCAAACCCTGCTTTATGGACACCTGCTTTAATAATGCGGACGCCCCATGTAATATTATTGCTTTGCCCCTGGGGAAAGAAGCCCTTATATTTTCTCTAAATTCAACCGGCTTAATACAGACACTTTCTATGGCCCACTCAGTGTCCCTATTAACAGGGTTTGACAGTATCAAAAATTACCACAGAAATTTAGGTCTTTGCTGCCTGTTTCTGTAGTTATCCTGCCTACAACTGTAAAACATTTTGATTGACCTGCCTTATTAATAATAGTGATATTCTGGAAAGAAGTCCAAAATCAAAATGCTGACAAAATTACCTATGTTTCCCTCTGACAGAGTTTGAATGATAGCTACTGTTGTAAATGTAATGTTTCTTGTATTTTTATGTGTAGATTTTATGACATTGTTAGTTTTTACCTTGATCTTTGTTTTGTCCTGGTTTTCTGCCATTGCAGTAGATTAACAGAATTACATTGCATTATTTTCGTTTTGTCATTGTGGAATTTGTTTCTCATGAATTACTTTTAATTTCTTGTGCAGCTAATTTCGACCTAACCATGAAGGTTTCAATGTCTCCAAATTGTGTGTGCCTAAAATTTTACTTTAACCATTATAGCTTTTAGAGGAGGAAATGCCCCTCTGCTATAAACTATAAATTAATTTGTGACAACATAATAATAATATAAAAGCTTTATTTAAAACTGAAAGACCGATCAGCGAAGTCCGGGAGGAAGACGCTGGTATAAACCGATGATCAGTATCAATAAATTACATGATAAAAAAAAAAGCTTTGTCAAAATGTCCCCTACATGAACAAGAAGGTAAAAAATCAGGCACTTTCCAAAGCCAGTTAGTTGGACTGTTAGGAGATTTCCGGATGAGAGTGTAGAAAAATGCTTTGCTACCCTGCTAAGCCCATGATTTATGAACCACATCCAGCTGAGATGACAGATGTTCTCAATAGCAAAATGAAAAAATACATCACTGCTGTAGCAAAAGAGTTCCATTAACATACAATTGGCTACCAGGCATTAATTTATTAGTGCTGTACTCCACCAATTAGAATGATGCTCTGTTTGCCAGATTACAGCGTTTCCAGATGAACAATAGGATTGGGCAGGTGTATTTTTTTTCTCCCCCCCCCCCCCCCCCTCCCCTGCCTCCTTCTTTTGCCCTAATCAATCCCAAGGGTTGTAATTTATTTATTTTAAGGTGGTGCATGGCAATGGCATTACAAACATAAACAAGCAACTTTCTTTGCCTCTCAATTAGTGCCTGTATTGCAGGCTTGTTCGTATCCCATTTTAAACTCTTTTTTTTTCTTGTCTCATGATTGCATATCTTTGCGTACTACTCTATATTGCTTTCATTAGTGTGTCAGTAACACATCAACAATTCCTTGACTTTGTCTTTTATATTATAAGGAATACAATGGACCATTACTCACAGTCTTCTCTTTTATTTCAGGTCTGCAGTTCGAGAAATATTGGTCCACATGTTAAAACATGCTGAGCCATGTACAGCCTTCACAATGTTGTATACTTTGGCTTTTAAGCAGACCCAACTGAAGAACTTTATGTCAACAAAATCTTCTCCTGATTTTGACCCAAATAGCATAAAGAATGACAAAGAAAATATTTCTGTAAATCTTATGAGTGACAATTTTGTATTTGCTCATGGAGATAATGGTGGAGTGATAATCAAATATAAAAGTAATAATGGTGATGAAAGTAGAACTGCTGATGGCATCTTAAACTCTTTACAAGGTGATGAACTGAGTGACAGTGAGGTGCGAGCACTGTGTATTGTGGAACTTTTGAGTGGACTGAAGAAGGACAGTCTTTCCGCAGACTTCTTTTTATATTTGGTGCAAGAATTAACAACTCTCATAGCAAATTTCTCAGGGGACATGGAGACACAAGGTAGGGTTTTTTCCAAGTGTGCATGGTACTGATGATTTGTAACTTATGTGTTAGGGTTTAGAGATTCAGGGGCTGATTCATAAATTTTTGTCAAGGGTGTCTGATGTAACTTATGCATGCTGTTAAATCCGATAATTTCCACCTTTTCAGTCCATAATTGATTAGTTTCTACAACATAGACTTATGTTCTGATATGCACAGTATGTGATTTGGTTTTCAAGTGATTGCAATTTTTTTATTTTCTCAGCGTATACTATTTGTTATGTTTTCATGTTTGTCAGCTTTTTTTTCAGCACTTGAAAATTATGGTTATACTTTTAGTGTTACATATATATAGATAAAATATTTTAATCTTCATCTTTATTTTAAATTAAATCCATAAGAAAAGAGTGTAAAATATTTTGGTGGTAATGCATGTATGTATGATGGGTAACCAAGCGCAGGATGAAAAGTCATTAAAAACACACTATATACTGTAGGCCATTGACACACTCTAATCAGCCAATGAACTTCAGGAATTTCATACAGTGCACAAAGTTTGATGTTGATTTTGTTTCAGCCCAGTCCTAAATTTCCAGTTTGCTATAATTGTGGTTCTTCTTCACCGTGGGATTCATACAAGGATCAGGCCATAGTTTGATTGTTAGAGGGGTGGGTGGCTGTAGGTGTTTCCATGTACGCTGTGTTTGAGCTCCAGTTATTTAATAAAAACCACAACCACAAATCTTTAGCGCGGAAATAATAAATATAGCTTTCCATGATTCATTTTTTAGTAAATAATTGGCTTTTTGCAGGCACTCAGCAGAGTCTGTTGATCCTTCATCTTGTTGCCTTGATGTGTGAGAAACTGGGACCTTCTATTCTGAAGAACACTTCGCAGATGCTGGCCTTCATACAATCCACACTGAAGCGTGCTTGCACTGTTCTTGAAGCAGATGAGGAGGGACTGGCTACTGAATTCCTTACAGAGACACTGACTATGTCCTTAGGGCTGCTATCAGCTCTGTTGGGTGGGGCAGCTGAGGTAATCTTACATGTAGATCTTGTTGATGCATTCAGTTAGAGCTCAATGGTCCTGTCACAATTTTGTCCTGCACAAACCATACAGAGCTTACACTGTATTCCTTTCAAGAAAGAGTAAGTTAACTTATAAAACCTACTGCAGGTTCACTGTATTGAACTAGATCCTTGCCAGTGATCATTGAATTTAATTGCCGCAAAACTATCTGCCACTAACCAGATACTAGTGTGTTGCCTCATGTATCTTGGAATTGGAATTTTTTGCTTTTGATTTTTAAGAATCCAAACTGTGCAGGGCCGTAGCCAGACTTCAGAACAAGACGAGGCAAGTTTCGAGCGCTGAAGGCGCGAGCCGCGAGGGGTGTCTGGGGGCATGCCCCCCCCCCCCCCCCCCTCCAAGAAAATTTTGAAATCTAGAGGCTCAGAAATGCTCCTGTAAGCATTTTCCGTGACATTTTTCGGGAGAAATCGTCGGACATTTACGCATATCAATGAGCCATTGAGGCGCCAAGAAAGCGGCGTAACAATAGAGAAAATGGGCGATTTTGGCGCAGCAGAGTGACTAAAATCGTCATTTCGGTTGTTAAAAAGATGACTTCTTTAACATTATAGAGTGGATTTTTTGAGTTAAAGGATCAATCTATCATTCCAGCTAAATTTTAAGTAAAACAAATGAAAATTAGGTGCAGACTTTTAACATTGAAAATCAGGCTTTTTACAGTATTTTCAATATGGAAAATTTCTTGAAAACTAATCACAAATGTTCAGATTAGAGCGGATTATTTAAGACAAATGCGTTACCTACACGTGGATAGCTTTTTCTCGAAAATTGGATTCGATTAAGTTGCACCCTTTTAAGTTTAACTTAGCGCGCAGTCGGAGTGAAGTAGCACTCCATTCAGATGGCTGATGCAAGAGTATACGACTTGGACCAGGAGCTCTTTGCAGAGCTCACTGAACCCCTGGTCCAGCCTTTACTTATACATGTAGTCCCACCGTTTGCAGACGGAAAAGATCCAAACTACTGTTTAAATATCAACGGGAACGTTTTATGGGAATGGAGGACGCTGGAAGGCAACTTGAAGAAACTATTTGCAGAGTCTTCAAAGAAACCTACGTCTAAATAGCTATTTACTCGAGGAATCTCTGTGTTACTGAGCAGAAAAACGAAAAATTCCCGTTGACAAAATTAAAAAAGAGAATAATGAGAAATGGAGAAGGAGGGAAAAAGCTGATACTTGGATTAAACGGATTCTGTACCCACCCAGCCCAAACCTGTACGACATCTTGACGGAACTCAATGAAAAACTGCATCAGCTAGTTTCAGATTGATTTTATTTTGCGTCAATGTTCGCCATTTGCATTGATACAGAGCTTTCTTTTTTTCTTTTTTGACCGCGCACAACTCTTTTGGTTATAGATGTCACTTACCATGGACCATGTTCAGAATATCCCTAGTTAAAGGGCTTTCATCTTGCGATTGCGCGTCTGCCGGGTCTATTCGGAAGACTGCAGAGGGTCGAAGTGAAAAAAACGATTCTTGGAAGGCGTAAAGAGAGATGTAAGGAGAGATTTTCCATGAATTCTTTATTTACCTAGAATTTCATATGTAGCTTTGAAATGTTCGCTTTTAAGCTGTTTTTAGTAATTTATACTGAATTTACATGAAGAGGTTTCAGCTCCGCAAAAAGGGCTCGTGCCATTTATATTCGCTGGGTAATAATCATAGAAAAGCCAACAGTGTTCCTTAGCAAACAAAACTAATTGCTCGTTCTCTTTTCAATTATATACACTTTACGTCTATGTTGACCCTTGAAAGAATACTTAATTTCTTAATAATGGTTTGTTTAACTTTAGTCTATTTTTCATGATTTTACTACCGGACGACATTTATTCATAGTAACGCCTTTCGTGCAGGTGCATCTTTTTTTAATTACTATTTAGTTATATTTATTTGCGAAAACATATTTTATTAAGTTGTTGGTTAAAGAGAGGTAATAACCGAATTTTGAATATGAAAGGTTTTGCTGTCTTGCAATTTTAAAAATAGATCGGTTTTTGGAGAACTTCCAATTAGTCTGCGCTTTTCCTGTTTATACAGCCGATAGCTGAACTTGCAATTTAATTCATATTGTAACACTTTGTACACAAATGCTGTTTAGATGACCTGGCTAGGTCTTTGTCTCAGTACTTAGTAACCAAAGATTTCAGGTTAAAAATAGAGTTTGTACTTAGTTTTCATTTAACTCTAAGTGATTTCTGTTTATATTTCTATTGTATTCTTTTGCCTGCAATGGTTGTAAAAATCATATATAAGTAAGTTAGTTTTTACTGATTGTCGATTATTTCGCCGCGTACTAGCCGAGTTATTGATGTTTGATCCACTGAAGAATAAACGCGCTTGGAACCAAGTTTAGTTCTGTTTTATCTACTGCTGTACCAGGTAGTGGTTTGATCCCGGTCCTACAGAGAAGTGACTGATGAACAGTCGGGACACGTAGATATATTTTTTAGCAACTACTATAATTTGCAGTCTGTCTACTTTGAGTTGAATATACCTCTATTGCTCGGTCGAAAATTAAAATCAGCCATAGTTTTGTCAGAGCTGAATTGAGTGGAATTGAAAGCAGCTTTTCCCAGTCATCATAAAGTCAGTTATTTTGTTCGCTGAACCCTGATTGCAGCATGCAGTAATTTTATAGATTCGTATAGTAGCGCTTTGTTCGTACTTCTAACAGTTACGCTTGGAGTAATTTAGAAGCGTAGAGTTGTGATTATACCAGACAAAAGGGAAAACAAAAGAGCGATTCGGCTATTGTAAGTTTAACTCGCAAAACCGTGCGTTCATGATAACCAATGAAATTGCCTCTTCCTTAGCATTTTAGAATAACAATGGACGATATGACAGACCTTGAAACTTTCACTGGCAGTACGTAAATGTCCCGAGAACAATAGCCATTTCTCCCGATGTTCAGAAAAGTCAATCTTGGGCAAGTGTAGAAGTTCACTTTTTTATTGCTTAGCGATACTGGTACAAAGTTAATGACCATCTGCATTTTAAAGCATTTGAAAAACCGCTACTCACAGCTCACATGAAACGAATTAACCTAATTAAAATGCATTTCCCCTCAATTCATCCACCTTATATTAGCTGGTTTTATTGTAACCAATCCAATTTTTTCTAGGGATTATTTTCTCAATTAAACGTTTCTTCAAAAAAAAGGCCAAAATCAAGACGAGGCAACTGCCTCGTCTTGCCTCATGCTAGCTCACCGGAATTAAAAATAAAATAAAAAGACTTTGGTTTGATGTGATAATCTAAGGTTTGACCTTGAAGATCTGGACGTACATGTAAATACGGCTTTTTCGATGATTAATTTCAGATCAAAAGAGATGACAGGCCTCTTTTTGAGGATCTTCTGCCATTATTGGAGAAACTTTCTGAAGAACATCCAACGGTAGAGGTACAAGACATGGCCAGAGATCTACGCATTACCATAGCAACACATGGTGCTGTGTGGAGCCACAGCATGAACGATGCTGCAAAAAATCTTGGAAAGCCAAAAGATACAGTTAAGAGGGGAAGTGCAGCATTTGAAGGTATTGTATCATTTATTAGCATTCTGAACTACATGTAACCATCTTCAATATCTAAAATCACATCTCAATTGTGGAATTTGTATTTTCTGCAGAAAAACAATCTCATGAAAGCGTCAGTTCAGAATTCGATGAAGCCTTCGCTCAGTTGTGTGATGCTCTGGTTCCTGTCCGAGGTCACGCCATGATAAAACTGGCCTCACTTTTGCGCCGCAGGGACCCCAAAGCCATGGAAAGTGCCGATACACTGCTGAAGATTTTTCTGGAACAGCTATCGCACGATGACTCTTATATCTACCTGGCAGCCATAAAAGGACTTGTCTCATTGGCGGATATCAGGGCTGATACCGTTATCCCACGACTCACCTATGAGTTCGCTACTTGCAGAAAGGATATGACAGCTGAAGTGAAGGAAGGAAAAGAGAAAGGTTATTATTTACCAGGCAGTAAAGGTTAGTTTTCTGTTACTATATTCAGTATCAGTTTTATCTTTGGTTATGACTGTTATTTTAATCTACTATGTAATACTCCTCTGCAGAGAGCGTCTTTTATTTTGTTTCGTCAAGCATGGGAAAACTTGTGGATTTTTGTCTGTTTGAGTTGTAGTGGTTCTTTTTGTGGAGGCTTGTGTGGCCGAGCAGTTAACATCTGAAATGCCAGATCTGGAGGTCCGGGTTCAAGCCTCGCCCGTCGCGTTGTTTCCTTAGACAAGAAACTTTACTCCACTTTGTCTCTCTTCACCCAGGCGTATGAATGGGTACCTTCGACATACTACAGCGTGTGGGGGGGGGGGGGGGGGGGGGGGGACCCTGCGATGGACTAGCATCCAAGAAGCTTAAGGCTGTGTTCACGCTATACCGGATAGCTTTTGCGCCGGCACGAAAACCATTTACCTGGTAGGGATTCTGTTCACACATAAGAACAGTGATTTCGGTGCGAGTTCTTTGACGAAGCAAGGCCACGCCGCGTGGATCTGTAAAGTAGAGAGTCACATATCGGATACCTGTTAACACTACACTATATACCGGATAGCTTTTCGTGTTCACACTACACTATACCGGATAGCTTTTTGTGTCGGCAAGAAAAGCTATCCGGTATAGTGGAACATAGCCAAACAAAAGTAGTTTCCTTGTCCTCAAAACACCGTCTTTCCCTGTAAAAAAGTTAACAATAGGTGGAGGGCGAAAAAAGTGCACACCTATAAAAAATTTTTCCCGCTATTTTTTCAGCTGGAAAACACTGTCTGGTGAACTGTTTCTTTTAAATGAAAGAAGATTTCTTTAAGCCGAGCAAAGTCGCTTGTTTAAAAAGTCTTAGCTACATTCTTTTCGTAAGCTGATTCCCTGAGATGTCATATAATCGCTGGCCTCTTCACTTAACACGCTAAAACGAGTGCTATTTCCTGATTATTTTCAGTTTCACAAGCATCGAGCAGACCTCCCAGATCTTCAGAGTCCCGGATGAAGTTGGGAGAAGCACTTGTCAAGGCGACTAGAAACTGTGGTGAGCTGGTCCCTAGATACCGCCAGCATCTTTTGTCAGCTTTATTGACCGGTGTGAAAGATCCCGAGCCCCTGGTACGGGCCAGCAGTGTTTCTAATCTTGGCGATGTCTGTCAATTGTTGAGGTTCTCGCTGGGTTCAGTAGTAAATGAGGTTTGTAATTTACCATTAAAACGTTGTGGGTTGAATAAGCACATAGCCGCATATATCAGTTTTTTCTTCTGGTTGTGGTGCCCTCTCGTTTAAGAAAAAAAATCAAGGAATCAAGTGTTACGTGCGGCTTGTATGTGCAGCGTTCAGCTGAGCGTTGGAGCTAAGCTATTGATGGGAGTATGTTAGAGGCTCTCTATGGGCACGTGCCGATGCCGATTTCGTCGCGTGGTTTCCATCAAATAGTCGGTTTTTTAACGAAATCATCGCTTGCATATCAAGAATTGTTTTGTGTGGTAGCGCTGCTAGTGGGCTTGAGCAACAACGACGACGACGACGGAATCGAGAAAATCAAATATAGTAATAGGGTCAGTCAATAAGAAAAACAAAAGCTCTATGTTCTTGCATCACACTTTTTGGTAGATTTCTTTGCTGTCATCGCGCAAAACTAACCTCTTCAGCCTTGATCATAATGGGAATGCGAGTCTAAGAGCGTTCGGTTTCATCAATAGCAATCAATACCCATACATAGTCTCCTGTTAACTTGATAAACTTAACGAAAAATATCATGTGTTCTTTGTGGTATGCCGTGTATGGTTTGTGTCACAGTTGTCTCTTTGTAGTCGATGGTGACTAACGTTTCGACCCCGCACTGCTGGTATTTATCGGGGATTGTGTCAACCGTGCCTCGTGGGACTGTTTATATTAGCAACCATGGTGTTACTTATGGTCCCTCTCAGCAAATCGACACCATTGCTTGATAAAATCCTGCAGAATGCAGTGGAAACCTTACGATCAATAACAAAGTGACTTTCGTCAACGAGAAGGAGGAAGGATTAGCGCAGTTGGTTTTTGCGCGGCCTTCTGTGTGGGAGGTCCCGAGTTCGATTCGCAAGTGTGACCTCAAATCCTTCTTTTGACTTATTTCGTTTCCGTGTTATAAATACCCGTAAAACGGAGCACTGATGGAGAGAGAGAGGGATGGGGGGGGGGGGGGGGGAGGGGTAAAAGGGGCGCACCGTCGGCCTCAGGTTTGTTAGTTAGATGACTATAGATGACTATTTCCGAGCTACCGACGTACCCAATTTGTTGTAACAAGCTCTCTAAATTCTGATCAGGTTTCCTCCTAAATACATTGAAAACACTTTTTAGCCTACCTAGGATACTTTTAGATCTCTAGAAATGTATTCTAAGCGGAGTTACCTTATTGGTACTAATTTTCGCGGGCTCTTAATTTCGCGAAAAAAAGGTCGGCATATTTCGCGGGTCTTTATTTTCGCGATTTGGGTGCAAATTTATTTTCTTAGGGAATTAATTTTCGCGAAAATGAAAAAAAAACCCATTTTATTTCGAGAATTTTAGTATTATTTTACATTTCTTATTGCTGAAAATCATCAACTCATAACAAAACCAAACTATAGAAACCGCATCGTGTACCATAGGGATAGTCATATCCTTATGCTTAACTTTCTTTGCAATTGTATAATACATATTTACATTGTAGCCGTGAATTACACTACAGCCATGTGTACCATTGGCATAAAGTTCTTGGGCCTCTAATCAATGTAGGGCGAGCTCGATGTCAGTGAACGGGTCTTCTGGAGGGAGATCCGTTTGTCCATCTAAGAGGCCAGAGATACCTGCTTTTTCCCATCCTTTCGCGATGTGTCGCACACCAACAGGACTACTCAGGTGGTTGTAAAGGTCCACCAACCAGACGGCATGGAGTGGTTTTAGGACTGTTAGTCGCAGATCCACATTAATATCAGTGCTGTCACCCGGCTCCCGATTCTATGTGCTGCTTTACTTCGTCCGAGTACCATGTCGTTTCAAATTACAAAGAACCCGGGATAGATGGCCATTTCGATCATTGTGGAAAAGAGGTGCTGAAAGGACTTGAAGATGGCGATAGCGATATGTATGAAGAGGTTCAAAGCATCACAGATAGTGAAATCTGACCGTTAAATGTTGTTTATCATCTGTAGGCATGCCATAAAGCATACACAATACGTAGCATGAGTTTCTTCATTAAATTGAGAAAATAAGAAATATAGGAGGGTATTAAATTTCGCGACATTAAAGTTCGCGGGAATTTTTTCGCGTATCTTTAAATTCGCGAAATTAAAGCGACGCGAAAATTAGTACCAATAAGGTATATAATTTGTATCTGTTCGGTAGTCCTAGGGCAACTTGAGTCTTTTCGAAATAACAAGGGCTTCGTTATTACTTTCCCGAAAATTTTAGATGCAATTTAACGTTTTACGAAAGTGAGAATTTTTCTTTTTCCTCTCTGCATCATATTTTTGAATCCGAAAATTTTAGGTTTTCTTTTTTCTACGAAAAAAGCCTAACCTGGCGAAATGTGAAAAATTTAACTTCAGAAAATCGTAGGAAATTTATTACATAAGCTTCGAAAATTGTACGTGAATGGACGGTCATCTAGAAATTTTTAGCCGTCCTCAGTGACAGAAAATTCAAGGCAATTTTTGCTTCTCCGAACAGATATGCCGCACAGAAAACACTCGTTGGCTGCCCCTGTCTGATGATTTGTGAAATATTTGCTCGCTTCACCTTAAGAGCAATTCAGTCATGAAAAAAATTTTCCTTCTGTCTTTTAGATTTTTAGTTGTATCTCTGCAGTTCTAAAAACAGACAAGTCTGCTGAAGTTAGGAGAGCTTCGGTACTTGTTTTAACCTTGCTGTTGAGAGGACTCGGAAAAAATATCATGGAGGTGAGGCCATGTCAGTTTTAGCTATCCTTGTTTGAAGAGAACGGTAATAAGCATGATAACTAAAGAGTTCCCTTTAGAGGACGACGCTCTGTATGCGCGAAATTTGCAGCGGTTTCGAATATACTGTATTCTGGGAGCAGTCGGTCAATTTGAAGGGGCGATGTCACCAGAATATTGCTGTTTTAAGTCAATTCTGTGCTAAAATCGTTTCTTAGTGCCTTTACCCAAACACTAAATGCTCCTACAAAGTTATGAAGAAGATATCAACCAAATTTCATCACAGACCACTAACTACACTGATACCTTTTTGGTGAATTTTTCAGGCATAGCATTACGTCTTTAAAAAAATGGCCCAATGTTGTCAAGTTTCAATCCTTGTCTATTCTTGCCATCCGTTGCAACAGACGACAGGAAACAGTTTCAATGCTTAAATGTAGCTTCACATGTATAGCTATTTTGTTTGGGAATTCAATGTAAAAATAGCGTGACATTTCGCTCCTTGAAAGTTTGGTAGACGTTTTCCTTAGCAGCGGCTTTTGCAAATACGATGCAGTTCCCGTAAATACGGTAGGCTAGTGACCGTCTGTCAACTTATGCACTGTATGTATTCGATTAAGCGACCGACCTCGCCCCGTCCCGTCCCTAGCCTCCTGCACGCAGACGTTCTTAGGGCTTCGTTCTTAGGACGGAACGCGTCACGAAGCCTATTAGCCGTAAATTAGCAACGGTTAATTAACCGTAATAGGATCCTCTTGCTAGTTATTCCCTTGAAAGTTTCTTATGTACACATTTCAATAGTTTATTGGTGTCCAGGGCAATTGTCCAGGGCTGGGTTGTTCAATGGCTGGGTTATTGCGAAATTTGAACTCAAATTTGAAAGGTAAAAAAGCAAAATCAGTTTCATTCTTTTTGTCTACAATATGGTGACTGGATGATCTTAAAAGTATAGAGAAAATTACCCGAGAAAATGCTTTCGAATAAAAAAAAAAAACCCGTATTAAAATTCAACTTCAGGTTAGCGCTAATCGGTCGTCGGCATGTACGTATCTTTTAGAGTTGATCGTAAAGGGACTCAGACGGTTAACTCTTTGTTGTTCCCTTTTTAGGTTCTCAGTTCAATACTAAAAGAAGTTTACCAGTTATTAAAGCTTGTAGAGGCAGTGGATACAGACATTGTAACTCGAGCCCATGCACAAGTTGCATTGGAAGAACTCAACTCCATCACAAGGGAGTATCTATTTCCTGAACAGTCTTTTACTAAGCGCATTCAAGTGTTACCATGACTACAAACGTCCACGAAAAATCTCAAATGTAAACTTTTGAAAAGCGATTTAAAAGAGGTACTGTGGAATCCGTAGCACAGTCTTTATTGAAACAAAGAAATAGTTCTTTTAAAATTCATTGCTATTGTCGTGTGGAAAGGATCTTTATGGCTAATTTTCCGGCCTTGGGAAAGCCATCTAACCCGAACGCTACAGTTACCTTCCGCTTATGTAAGGGTCAACACAGCCTTGTTTTTTTTATTATTAAATTGTTTTAAAGGAATATGTGTGGACTGGAATGACTATGTAGCCGTGCAGGGCAACAGGTTCAATATTATTTTTACGACGTAACTCCAGTAGCTAGGCGAGTTGACTATCCGAAGGGTTATCATTATTTGTATAATTACAGTGACGATTATCGAAAATAGAGCGTTGTGATTGGCTAGGAGCTTCGCTTTATCCCGCTATAATCACCGCACGGTGATGATAACATTGAAGGCTGGCAGTTTTCAAAATGGCAGCCAGATTTTTTGATGTTTCGGAGTCGGAAATTGATCAATAATTTTATTTTCTCGAATAATCATCAATGTAAGTATACTAAAACAATTAATCGCCGAAGGCGACGTGAATATCGGCGAATAGTCACCGATATTCCGTGAATATCGCGAATATTCGCCGATATTCACGTCGCCTTCGGCGACTAATTGTTAATTAGCGTTTTAATCGGTTGTATTTGCATTCTAACATGAGGACCGACGAAAACCAAGCAACGAGTTACTAAAATATAGAAATTCTCGTTTGTCACGAAAAACTCCAATTTTTGCCCGTTTTGCAGTTGCTTTCTTTTCTTCGTATTTAAGCCCCCCCCCCCCCCTACTTCAAATTTTAGTGCAAAACGTTTTACCGCCGTTTTACGCCTTTTTGGCGTCCGTACATTAACAGTGTAATTGTTGTTACCTGTTTGTTTATCGATTTAGCAAGACTGTTGTTTATAGTGTTAATGAAGTGTGTCTTGATCTTTGTTTAATATTCAACTTATAACTTGTTCGGACTGTTTTATCTTGCGGTCGTATAATATGATCAGATAGCTTTTGATGTCGTGGGAAATTCCTTTCGACCTCCTCCCCCGCCCCTTAAGGTGATTCCCTAGTAAAAGAACCTAACATAGATTGTAGATGAAACTTGGTACACTGATGTAACAAGTCAAGAAGATGGCAAAAAAAGTAATAAAAAGTGGGGGTGACCGTGCTTGTTTTGACGTCACAATGCTGACAATTACGGCTATTTAGGACCCTTTGACAAAAACCGCGCGCAGCCCAAAACTAGACAAAAGAGGAGAGATTTTTTCGATGATGCATGTGGTATTGCACAGAATTTGACTTTAATGTATTGTTTATCCACTTATGTACCAGAAAAATGCATTTTAATGCCCTTCTTTTTACTCTACGTTCCAAAATAGAATTAAATTGGACATGCGCTATTCGACCCGTGATAGCTCAATCCGTACAATTTAGTAAAATTGCCAAAAAACCGAACATAGATTTGTGCCAATTTTTTTCTCATCGACAGGAAACACTGTTCTTGTTAAAATCATGAAATAAAAAATGGGGGTCACCGTACTCGTTTTTGCGGTAGGGCTGCAGAAAGTGCGCCCCAAATGCATTTTCTCCGATTTTTGAGAGAGGACTGGGGCGAGTTTCAGAATATAATGTATGTGAAAGGGGGAAGAAAGTATTAAAAAATCCTTTTTTTACAGAATTTACCTCGAGACATCACATTTAGGACACAATGTGATAAAGAAAGCGTTTAAATGAAAATCAAAATGAGTAAGCACAAGGTAAACATCCACTATCGAGGTTCTCCGTGAGGAAGTCGAACTCAGCAACACGTGTACTGCTTACGTTATGCACATTCCCACCACATTGAGTCTCACCTCGGCAAGAAACAACCGCAATTAAAAATTGCAATAGCGTTTCTCTTCGGTCAACTTCATTTTAATAATGTTACTTAGCCTGAAATTCATTCGATTGCTTCGAGTTGTTTTCTCCTCTTAACAACGTCGTTACTGAGGGAGTAATAACGACTCGAAGTAATCGGATGAAATTCAGGCTAAATGTTACTTCGCATGCTTTTTTTTACGGCGGCCATCTTGTTATGTGCAGTAAAAGATGCGCAGTGCAAAACTAGGGAATCACCTTAAATAAATTGGTTCTGGCACTCAAAGACTCGTAATCTTTTGACCACGATGGTGGCAGTTGTCATGTATGCTGTAAAACCCTTTTCCAAGTATTACCATCTTCCTTGTGTTAAGAGGTTAAAATCATCAGCAAAATTGAAAATTTAAAGAGTCTTAGCGGTATATCTAAATATGAATAATCGTACAAGATTAGCATTATTTCTCACTAGACCCTGAATAGCCGCATAACCAAAAGAAATACCTGTGTCTGCAAATGGTTTAATATCATTTTACCAGACCAGGCCTTTTCGAGGAATCATTCTCAGATCGAATTGGAATGATATCACTAGTTCTCCTTTTTAATGCTTTAAAAAAATTTTTTTTTCTGAACCTGTGCAATGGTCGCCTAGTGACTGCGAATAAATCTACGTATAAACAAACTCTGCATCCGCTCCGTCAAAATTTATTTCGAAGGGCCAGTGGCGTTGTGTGTGAATTGAAGTGTGTTACTGAGGAGTCTCCTGCCTCTTTACCTGATTTCTCTCTGCCTGTCTCCGTGTCACGCCTGGTTAAGGCAAACTACAGGACCTCATCAAACGTCAAAATAGATCAGTCCTCTGGAGAATAAAGGTCAATAAATTAAAGTACATTCTGAGAAAGTGGTTATCCCTTGCAAAAAGGGTAGAGCATCAAACACTGTGGGAGGATCCCAGTTCTTAAAAAGAATTCTTCGGAATGTTAACTCCCTCATCCCAAACGCGACAAAGAGAAAACGAAACCCCCAGACATGTCAAAAGCTGAAGAAATTCGATTCTTCCCCCTGGGACCTCTGATGATCCAGTGCTAAGGAGAGAACTGAGACACCATCATCGATCTAACTTTGCACTGTGTAATTTCCGATCGATCATGCTTGAAAGACAGAGTACACATGGAGGAAATTACTGTAGTGGTTGCTCTCTTATATACAGCATTTACATTGTTAAACGGCTCCACTGGGTCGCGGCTTACAAGTGAAGGCCCAGCATCCTTCCTTTACAAGTATCGTGAAATCTTATATGGGTTTAACGAAGAATAAGTTCTGTGGTCATTTAAAGCAGCACTTTATCTTAAGAGGAAAAGTTTTGTCTCATTAGGACCAATGACTATATGGAATTCTCTTATTTTCTGTGGTCTTGGGGTCGTACCTAACAAACGTTTTCCCGCGGCGCGCGATACCATTGCAATATTGTTTTCTAATATAGGACGGAAGTGATTTAAGTGACCTTGGAAGATTTTAATTACCTAAAACACGTCAGACCTTTTTCCGTAATCCTTTTATATTTTTTTACTTTCGCTATCCTTGAAATTAAGCTTAAAGGATCAATGTGATCTTAACCTTATTAGACATCCTGGGTACATTACATCCAACACTGGCGGTGTCGGCCTGCTGGGGAGAACTTCTCTTTGTTCTTACGCTCAGCTCAAGTGAAGATCACTATTTTGTTAATTACGAGGGGCTACGTAACACCTTATTTTAACCTTACTACTTCAGTCTACAGATTTTTTTAATACTCGCTTAAGTTCATTGATAGTTTTTAACAATAGCCTGAAAGAATACAAGTTCCTACTATAATTTTATTTAAAAACGTTCTTTTTCTTTTTTTGTTGTTGTTCAGTGTTTGACTTTTCTTCCTCATCTTCTCTCTCTCTCTCTCTCTGGATCATCCTCTGCATTTCTAAGTCTCCCAAAATCACTATTGTTCAATTTTCAAACTTTTCCGTGGTTAGTTCAACCGGCTTCTTTTGTGGTATTGTGTCAGGCCTCGTCTAGTGACTGACAATTCCTCCCCGTGAAAAACAGAAGCTATTGTAGGCGTCTTAAATATAGGTTCCGCTGTCGCAAATGGCAAATGCATAGCAAAATGTCTCGGCGAATTCTCTTCCGTGGCATATGTAATCTCCTCCCAAGTTATAAAAATTATAGCTTGTCTTGAAGACATTAAAGAAGTAAGAAAATCGTAATTAAATACTCACAAAAATAACTTCAGCCATGTTTGCGAAGGAAGTACGCGTGAAATTAAATCAGGAGAAATTCAACTTAAGGTACGTAACAGTAAAATGGCGAAAAGAGAGAAAAACTTCGTTTTCGCCAGTCTCTAAAAGTATCGTTCTACTGCAGTGGAACCTCGCCTTACGACCACCCCGTTCTAGTACAGGGTAGTAGCAAGGTATATTTTTTTCAAACTGATCCCGCTTTTGACCTAATTTTTTTATCCCTGATCCCAAAATTACTGTAAATTTTGATCCCTGATCCCGTAAAAATACTTGATCCCACGAGTTTCCCTATATAATTTTGCGTAAAATGGGGTTGACAGGCCTACACAACTCCCCAGCGCGTGTTTAAAATATCCTTTTTCATAGTTTGGCTCTCATGAGTGTGTCTTTGAGCGCCTCCCTCTTTTGTACGATATGATGGGCGGATTTTTGTACATTTCGCTCAGTAATGGTTGTTGTTCAATTAAATACCCGTTTTTCATGAGAATTTTCCTTAGGTCAAGCACTGATGGTTGGTATTGTGTGACAAAAGGCAAGATTCGTAGGTTTCTCTTTGTTTCTGTTGAAGGGCTATAGTTTCCTGTCCTTGAAATTAACCCCTGAAAGGGTTGCGTTAACGAGATCCTCTGGGTAACGTCTTTGTAGCAGATGTGATTTGAAGTCTGTAATTTTCTCTTCAAACATTATTTTAGAAGAGTTTGTTCTGAGAGGTCTTAGGGCCTCTCCTTTAATGAAGCCTTTTTTATTTCCTTGAGGGGCAGGATTTAAAATGTGTATATTGAAATGTCTCAGTTGGTTTAAAATGAGTCCGCAAATCAAGGATTGCTTCTCTTTCGAATCTTGCGCCTTTGTAGATGTAGGTGTCCAGGAATGTTGTCTCCTTATCGGAAATTTCAGCCGTAAATGATGATTGTTCGCATGTTCAATGAACTGTTCTATTCTGTCTCTGTTTATAGTTCAGAGCGAGAATATGTCGTCTATAAAACGTTTCAAAACGAGCGGTTTTAGTTCGCTTTGGCTAAGGATTTCGGTCTCTACCTTATTCATGAATATAATTAGAAAAGGCGACTGCCATTTTCGTGCCCATGGCTGTACCATGTGTTTGAAGGTAGTTTTTTTCCATAAAACTGGAATGAGTTTTCTTGAAGAATTAGCCTTAGCGCTTGTTCTAGTAGTTGTGTAGGGATAGGAGGTTTGTTTATGTAGAATGTTTCGTATGCTCTGCATACCGTGTGTATTCCCTCCTCTTGAGGTATATTTGTATAAAGGATCGTTACGTCCATTGAAACAAGTATGACGTCCTCTGGGACTTTCGTATTTCCTCTGTAGTTAATAAAGTCGGTAATATCTTTAAGATACGACTTTTGTTGTTGTACTATAGGCTGAAGAAGTTTGTCAACGAAAAATGATGATAATTCCTCTGTTGGGCCATCACACCCTCATACTATCAGTCTGCCGACCGGGGTCGGCTTGTATATCTTAGTGAGGGTGTAAAATTCTGGAATTCGAGGTGGATTTGGTGTTTGACAAAGCCAAATTTAATTGCTGTATCCATCTTCTTTCGCGAGATCATAATTGCCTTTCTCGACGGCCTGCTTAAACTAGAGAAATGCTCTCGCAAAATGACGCCTAAATCACAGAGAAATCAGCTCGGAACGACACCAAACATGACACGTGACCCGGTTAACATTTCGTTTGAACTGTGAACTGTTATTGAAGCATTTAAATAAGTAGAACTTCCATAACTCTAACTCGCTTGACTCTAAATCCACGCTAACTAAGGGCCGTAGCCAGACTTCATAACAAGAAGAGGCAAGTTTCGAGCGCCGAAGTCGCGACCCGCTAGTGAGGTGTGGGGGCATGCCCTCCCCAGAAAATGTTTTAACCTAGAGGCTCAGAAATGCTCTAGTTAGCATTTTCCGTGGCATTTTTCTTCAGAAAAGCCTTGGGCAAGTGTAGAAGTTCACTTTTTTATTGCTTAGCGATACTGGTGCCAAGTTAATCACCATCTGCATTTTAAAGCATTCAAATGTTGTAACACGTATTATAACAATAAAATGAATCCACGAGAGTAGCCAACGTTTATGGATTTTATACTGTAGATAATTAGGAGAAGCCTTAGGTAACACTTTTTTGAAGTTAGTTCTTAGATGATATACAGAATCACGTTCACTTATCAATTATCTGTTTCGATACACTCTTGCTTATGTTCTTCAACTTTGAGACAGCCATGTCATAATATTGCCATCTCTTATAATTGTAGGACAAAGACAAAAAAGCAAAAAAAAAGGCCAATGCAAAATCAGGACGAGGCAACTGCCTCGCCTTGCGTCATGCTGGGTACGGCCCTGTAACTCGAACTAAATTTAATTTGCCTTCGGTCCATATTCCAGTAATTTTTACCCTGATAACTGGAATTCCCTCTAGTTCCCCCTACTGGTCCGAAATGTTTTTTAGCCCCCCTTGGGGCTTTGAGTTTAGCGTGGTTCGCCAGTATGCCAGGACGTTAAAATCGTCATTTCTAAGCAAATCCTAACCGCCGCAGTATTCACCCGTATTTAAAAAATCTATATAGTTTATATTCTTTGAAGAAAGGGTACTGTTCAATGATAGGTCAAAGAGATAATACATCACTCCCGATGCGATCAATTCACGATCTGTTATCAGTATGAACTATAATAGTATGCCAGAGTATGCAGAGCTATGGCCGGTCTCTTCAGAAATTCTCGAGCGATCCTCTACGTCCTTGTGTCTTAATATTGTAATATTGTCAAAAAGAAAAAAATGGATATTAAGGAAAAATCAAGTATTGTGCTAACCTACTAGATGACCACCTCGAACTTTGTTGGTAGCCAGAGGGTGACCTGGAGCGTGATTTAGAACGTTAATAGTTCGTGAAATTAAATTTAGCGAAAAATGCTGCAGATTTCAGCAAGTACCAAAGCGGTAAGTCAAAATTAAAATCACTTTACCTTCGACGTGAGCGATCGCCCTTTTTTTTCTTTTCCCTCATGGTTTGTCAACGAAATACACACAAATATAGCGAACAAGTTGCCACAATGTTCTCGACGGCCGAAAACGGTGAGACAAAAGGTCAACATCTATAAATGGACCAACATGATCACCATGTGTGCCATGTTACAAATTAATGATGTTATCAAGGGCACAGACGAGACAACAGAGACAATTATGAAATCGAATGCCGGAAAATAGAAAATTTTCAACGACTTCGTGACAAGCAAGATCTGAGGATAGCGCTAATAACATGTAATAAACTGTTCTAGATGCAAAAAAAAAAATCCAAAATCCAATATTATCACACTCAGCTATCAGTCTGATCCCTGATCCTATAAAAAACGGCGCTGATCCCGATCCCAACGCCGTGATCCCTGATCCTAAGGCTGTGATCACTGATCCCACCCTCTTGGAGATCTTTGATCCCTGATCCCATATACCTTGCTACTACCCTGCTAGTAGTACTACCATCTAGTTTGTTTGTTTGTTTGTTATTACGACCCTGATCACTGAGCCATTTTACTGTTTTGAAGACCCCGTTAAGGTGACCACCTCGCTGTTACGACCAGAATTTTATGGCAAAACGTTAACGAGGTTCCACCGTAGTATAAATCAATCCTTTAGTATTGTCTTAAATAGCGTATCAGTCAACCGTGATTCAACCGCTGTACAAACAGGGACATAGGCGTAAGTATGGAGAGGCCCGTTCTGGTCAAAATTAATATATTAAAATGGCATCACAAGTGACTTTTTTGGCTAGTGCAGCATTTATTATGGACCCGTTGAGTATTTTTGTTATCACCACACAGGATTTTTTTTAGTGTGTTGTTTATTTTTTTTAGCTGCACGAATTATTTTTATTAAGGCTGGTTACTTTTTTGTATTGTTGTATGAATAAATTTTTCATGCGTACCACAAATTATTTTTGTAATGGCACTATGAATTATTTTTAATGCAAGTACTGAGAATTATTTTTTCATTGTGCTGATAATTTTTTTTTTCGCTGAATCGCGAATTTATTTTTTGGCCTACAATACATTGCGGGCTTGCGATTGACGGGGACTGGATCGAGAGTTTGACTTCCTGGGCGCCCATTTTGAAACCTGTGCAACCAGACGAGTGTTTTTCAAAGTGAATGCTGAGAATGCCAAGGAGAAACATTGTGAGGGAGAGAAACGAAAGAGGTTTTCACCTTTTCTTACAAAATCTAAAAGGAGTCCTTAGTATATGCGAAAATGATGAGGTTTTCTGGACAGAAGACTTAATAGAGGAGACTACGAAGCGACTTCAAGACTCGTACACAACACTAACTCTTATTGAACATGACTGGCATGACATGTCTGCCCAAATGAACAGTCCACTGCCCGAGCATTTGCGACGATTGAAGAGCTTTGTTCGATCTCTTCACAGGGTTCTTGTTTCTTGCGAAACTGTTGCATCAAGTGTAGACAATTCTGTTTCATTTTATCCTCAACCAAGTCCAAGGGCGGAGGGTCAAGGACCTGGAAGACCGTTTTTAAACATAACGAAAGAACAAATAGAATATTTACGTTCTTTGCATTTTTCGTGGGAAAAGATAGCCCAGTTGCTTCACACAAGTGTGTCTACAGTTCAAAGAAGACGAAGGGCGTTCGGAACAGGGGGGGTTCCCCC